>CM061049.1:26802635-27402635 GCA_030762985.1 Adelphocoris suturalis
AAATAGTCATTGTGGAGTTTGTAGAACAGGATACTATGAAGCTTATCTATAGTTGACAAAAGTAATGATTAACTCGATTTCGAGAAGTCGGTAACCGATTGAAATTATATCCATAATCGCCGCACCTTATAATGCGATTTCTACCATTGCACTCACGTTGACTATCTTTTTGCTTCCGAAGGTTCAACCCTTAGGGAGAGCGTACGTAATTATTGATTTTGGGAATGTTGAGGTCAGTGCATACGTCCCAAGACCGGCTATCCCAACCCGGAGGTCGCCACAAACGGAAACGTCCTACCGAATTTATTGATGATAATATTCTGGACCTTCTTTGTCGCAAACAAAGACCTTATTATGAGGACCACTGCTGGATATCAGTTGAAAACGAGTCCCATTTCTAGGGCATTTTCTTTGAAAAAAGGAAAAATGAGCTAGTGTGTTCACTTTGTCCGTTGATGTATGAATGTCCTCTTGAAATTGTTTAATATGCCACTTCCCGACGTCTGATTTTGATGAAACTTGGTATGGATGTAATCTGTAACACGGCGAGGATAAAGATGTATCAGGAGCTGCTGTCGCATGATCAGCTGAGTGAGCTCCAAAGCCATTTTGTCTCCTATTCGACGCAGGAAGCGTCTATCGCGGATCTCTTTACTAGAAAATGCGTTATCGTGTGACTCACTTCGTAAGCTCGATCTACTAGTTAATTTACCTACCTCCATTTCTGTTTTCACATCTACAACATAATTATTATATTTTTATTCTTATATTGTTAATCAATCATTAAAATAGTACATTATCGAGCTGCCGTTGTAATATCAGTCATGCTAATTAAAGAAGAATAATAAGGGGAAAAAACATGAAAATTCAATTTTTACTACCTCCGTTGGTAGAAACTAAAACTGATCGGGTCTCAGGTTTCGGTTTCTAATTACTTGCAAGCGATCAATTGCTCAAATTTAACGGCCGATTCACATTATTGGCTTTTAGGTTTATAAAGACTGCAATTTCGGTGAAACACTTTCTAATAAACAGTAACAATGAGCAGACTAGCTACCGTATTGGCAATCACTGCATTTTTTGGAATCATCGCAATTGAGGGGGTAAGAGGAGTTATGGTCACTTGCAGAATCAATTTTTTTAACACTATATTCTTACCTGTTGAATAAAATGTAGAAAATCATTATTGGACCCATTGCCATAGCTTCATTTTCCACGAACATGAGCTGAAATCAAACCCAGTAGTGACAGTTTGAGGAATGTTTTACATTTTTTTCGCTTTTTCGAACTTCCGAAATGCTGTAACAGTAAACTACGTTAAAATAATGGCGAAATATTTTTGACATGGATATGTCTTTTGGCTGGGGGTCAAGGAATTTTTCGCGACACTTTTTTTCCCGACCGACACTTTTTTTCCCGACCGACACTTTTTCCCGACCGGCACATTTTCTATTGATTTTCACGTACAACCAAGGCGTTACTAGGGAAGAGTAACTCCCATAGTTCTCATAGTAGGAAAATCGTTCGCCACTTTTTGGAATGCTCTCATTTAACCGCGACATTTCATGATCTCTAAGCCACTGTAGTGTCAAGGAATGCTGATTTATTACTCTAAGTTAAAAACTAATATTGTTTTGTAATCATAATGGAATAATCTTGTGAAAAGAAGGCACTACATGGTTGGTATACAATTGAGTAGTAGGTACCAACTGGTAAGCAGTAGGTACTGGACATATCCATGATCTTTTGTTTTTCCCATCATGTGAGAAATTAAAATTTCTAGATGTCCATACCTATGCCAAAAAGTGAGGATTTGTCTCGGTAGACAGGTTTCACGATCCGGCCACCACGAATCCGAAACTGATCTCAATTTGCACAGCAGTGACAATCACTGTTGCGGCGATAGTATCTACTGAACAATATATGGACAATCTACTCAACAATATATGTCTGAAATTTGCTCGGTTTGTGTGCGTAGTTTATTCAAGTAGGTAATCAAGGGTCTTCGTGGCCTCCACGCATACGCTAATTTGGAACCTCTTTGATTAATCTAAAGGGTTATCTCCGCTAGTAGTAAGAGTAAAATCACTAAACATACCTTAAGGAGGATTCGTGCCAATCCAAGTCTATGCTACTAGAGGGTGATTCAAAAGTAACGCCGGATTTGGAATGCCCGCCATTTTTTGTTCAGTCTGAGGACCTGATGTAATTTTTTCTTATCAACTAGGTATTTTGCGATAAGAGATTCCTGCGTAATATATCACCATGGAAAGGTATACAATCAAACAACGCGTTTATAATGCTTCAGCAGCGAGTAAAACCGTTTGGTGTGCCTTTTGAGCAGGAGGGACACAATCGGCCCGTATTTTTTTGTATAATAGTTTGCTAAAAACATGAGCTGTTGGATCAATCCCAATTTCCTCTCATTTTAGCAATATTGTTTCCTTATTTACTATAATGAAACTATATATACGACCAAAGAAAAAAATATTTTTAAGCCCTCCTCCCCTATATCCCTCTTGAGGTGATTTATTTTAAATAATTAATGTTTAGTTTGTTGGTCAGATCTTGCCTACGCAATTATATTTAGATACTGTGACTTCGTTTAATAATTATAGACAAATGTTCTGTGTAATAGGTCCCATTGCAGAATTAAGAAACCTTCGTGTAATAATTTGCAATATTTTGCGTCATGAGCAAATTTTGTGTTTGAATCATATTACTTTCTAGTCTACCTATCGGTAGCGGAAGCATTGTTTTCACTTTCGGTAGAAAAAAGATTTTTGGTTTTCGAAATCAAAATTTCCACACGCATTTCACGTTTTAGACCATTCTGAACAATTTTTGTCTGTGTCTGTTTGTAGTCTGTGAGTGTCTCTGTGTGTCTGCGTGCATGTTGGTCGTAACGAGCTTATTCTCCACAGTTTTAATCCGATTTGGATGCAATTTTCAGGGAATGTTCGGGCTACTGTGTAGACGGTCCCCTATCAGCATTATTGTTCTTGACTTAATACTTCATTTTGACCATGCGCAAACGTAAATTCTACAAAGCATAATTTTTTCACACCCTAGTTGTTCGATCTCGCTCAACTTTGAATGATAGTTGGGGAATGACGAATTGATTATCCCATATCAATTTCAACATGATTATATCATTAATAGTGACTGCGCATGCGCCGATGTCAAATCCTTGCAACGACCTTAATTTCCACAGTTTCTATCCGATTTTGATGAAATTGTCATTGAATGTGCGGGTTATTTTATTATGTGTTTTGCTCTTGTGTTATATGAACACAACCTATCTTTTGGGATATTTTATTATTTTTAATTGATGGACGGATGTTTTTAAAATGGTTAATTTAATAAATCGCTCCTTCTGTTTGGTTTCATTCTTTAAATTCTCAATTAAAAAAGAAAAAAAATCATAATTATAATAATAAATCAATTAAAAATTACAATCTATTAACCGATCTAAATATTTTTGAATGGAAATTGCAATAGGGGTAACAAACTTGAAATGTTTTTTGTTAATTTGTCTACATGTTATTTTGTGTCTTCAAGCTGAGCGGGGCAAAAAAAATACATGGGAAAAGCAAGGCCGGAATACCACGTCGCTATGATGAAGCGTTGATCTTGTTGAAAGAATGTATTGCTGAGCATCATCTACACATGACTGTCAAAAAAATCCTTGACGTTAAGACAGAGGTATTTATTTCACTTCTAGAATAATTTTCAATTGGTATTTCGGGGCAAGAGCGTCTCTCCATTTTAACACGGTATGAGGCCGCTCTATAGTATTAAGTTTCTTAGGCCTATTTCACCAAAAAACGTATTTAACGGAGATTGGCGAAACTCCATTAAAAATAATCTCAAGTATCAAACTTTGGCGTTTGGCTTATATTTAGTTTCTACATTTAAGCCGATTGCTCTACTTCTTTTTGTACAAGGAGCTACTTCAGGGGGGTGAAAATTAAATTCAAAATTTCAAATTTGATGTAGTAAAATATCTATTGTTTTCATTTTGTATGAAAATCAATTTTAAAATTAGGTATTGCTTCATGAAAATCTAATTTAAAAATTCGGATAATGGTCTTACTAGCCTGTCAAAGGCCTACTAGTGTAGTTTTCTCGTTCGCTTTGCTTACTCGGGGTTTGATGTTTATGAACAGGGGGCAAAAAGCGACACCGCCTTCAAGACCGCTCGGTCTTGTGGGTCATTGCCTAACCTCGAAAAACCGACCCCACCCACTCCCGCCATCGAGCCTTTGGTTCGGGTGGGGGTAGAAAATCTTAAAGTTGCTTATGCACCCTTTCGGACAAACCCAAGTAGATCTCCCCCACTCGAGAACGTTCATTGACGTGCCGTTTGACCGTGCATAGCGTGGACAAACAGCTGGATTTTCATTGTTATAACAAGATTTATAATATAATATAATACGATTTTCTGATTCTTCAACTTCTATATTGTTTGGTAGAGTTTTTCTAGTTATGAATTCTCTGTAAATAAATTCTACTCATGTAGGTTTCGTCTGTTCATACACAATAATATTTATTTGTTAATATTTTCAAATCACCTGTAATAATTAGTTTGAAATTGAATTGAATAATCGAAATCACCACAATATGAAATACATAATTTCGAAGCCAAATTAATAATATAAGAATTAATGTTAAAATGAAATAAGTTTTTAATTTCGAAAGTCTGAGACACACTCATGCCCATTCGTGCCTAATAAAACCAGTCTTCCCGCAAAATTTTTTTTCTCATTTTCAAATTCAAATTAATTTCTGTGCACAATTCAGTTCCTTTTTTGATATATTTTGGGAAATTATTGAATCAAATGAGTGTTTTTTTTTTTAGGTGGATGGCGGTCAGAAGTTCAAAGTTGACTTCCTCACAGACGAGGACAGAGAATGTCATGCATCGTTTGTCGTACAGCCATGGTTATCCAAGAAACCTCAATCATTCATAGTCAATTGTCTCTTGCCTCATTAATAGGCTAACAATTTGTGACAGTCATTCAAATTAAGAGAAATACATACATCACAAAATGAAGGTGTCTGATTATTTTAAATTTTTATTATTTAATTATCTTTTTTTTAACCTAGTTTGTAGTTGAAGAATATGAATGACAAGTGTTGGGTTTAATGGGATAAGGTCAACTTGAATAGAACAAAGCTAATATTAGCTTATTTCTTTTGAACTTATTTTAATTTCTTTGAACAGCTTATTTTATTAAAAACTCAATTACTTATCATGACGTACCTTTCGGAAATAACCCTTTAGATTTAATACTCAAATACTTTTACAGATGGAAAAATTGAATGTGCTCCTCCCACCCTTGTGGCGCGGTGGGAACGCTTGCGCTTCGGCTCACACTGTCTAACGCAAGATAGTATCCGTGTTTTGGAATGCAAAGGGTTTTTCATTGAAAATATCAGTTATCTCAGGCAACAAAAAGATTAATTACCAAAGATCGTGAAGGGCGTAGTATAATATACAGGGTGTCTCCAAAAACGTTCTCCCCTCTACTAAAATTGTTAATAATGAGTCAAAAAAATAATTTTTATTTCAATCGATGTTTTGTTGTAGGAATCCCAAAAATGACAGAATTGCTCAATGGACATCAACTTTGTTATTTTAAATGGAAAACCTCATTTTTTGTTGCAGATTTGAATTTTACGTGAAAGGTCATGAAGAAATGACCCATTACTCGGTTTTAAGTGCCCTCAAACGGTTCCGTTCAAAAATTTCGCTCTAAAAGTGCAATAAATGTGAAATACTGTATTGTATAAACATACATACATACATACCTATATATATATATATATATATATATACCTATATATATATATATATATATATATATATATATATATATATATATATATATATATATATATATATATATATATATATATATATATATATATGTATAGTGTGGTGAGATTCTGACTAGTTGTAATTGTACAATTGAGGTAGATAATGACCAGGTGATGACGATAATAATGACGATGATAATGACGATAAACAACATATCGTAGTTTATAAACAAAAAACTGTGAAAACTGTGATATGTACCTACCACATTAGTATCTACTAGTGAAGAACAATATTGTATGTTCATCTGCATGAATAGGGTCCTGCTCCAGGACCGGAACGTCGCAGAACAATAAATTAAAAACCTTCTAAAATACATCGACTAGCCTGGTCATTATCTACCTCAATTATATATTGGCAATTGGCATTTTTAACATAAAAATTGGGTTTATATATATATATATATATATATATATATATATATGTCCCATTATTAAAGATTTTAGGGGGGGGGGGGGGGGTCGTTTTTGGGGACACCCTGTAGATACAGTCCCTATTTGGATGTCTAGGTGATTCCGCTATAAACGATAAATTACAAAATAACGAACTTCTTTCCTGAAGGCAATTTGTAAAATTTCGCCCAAAGAACTTGAAGTTATTTTGGATGCCTTGAGGATGAAATCAAATGATATAACAATCTGACCGTTTCTACGGTGTGGGTGATGGTCTCGCTCAATTTTACGAGGACGATCACTTGTCAGTTGAAGGTTTCTGAAGCTGATTAGTGTTTTCTAATCCACCTACTGCACTAAATTAATTGTGATTAATGATTTTATGTTAAAAAAAACCCCTAGTTTCAAATTAGTGTACTGTTATTATTATAAGCATTATACAATCCTTTCAAATTTTTTCACAAATCATGTTGTTTCTCATCATTTTCTAAATAGTGTAAAGTTGTGGGGTCCTGGTGCTGAAAGAAGCGAAACCCATTTACGAGGCACGAAGTGCTAAGTTTCGATAACATACTCTATATAATGTTTAATAATTATACACAGTGACTGCGTAGAAGCGTATCTAATACAGAAATAATAAACATATATATCTTTTTACTGACGAGCTAATAAAATTGTAAGGAGCAGCACCACTCGAATTAAATTTGTCTTACCCGCTTCAGTCGACCATTTTATTTATGCTGTAATTCCTAGATCCCAGACGATGGCTTACCTATTCATCTTTGTCAAGTGCTGAACCATGATTTCCCACCTTCTTTTTGAATTACGAAAAGAAAGAAAGAAAAAAAAAGACATGAAACCTTAACAATAGGTTAAATGGTTCGAGATGTGAATGAAACCTGACGTTTTATAGCTTTTTATTACTGGTTTGTGAAATCAAGATTGACTTTGATGATCGGTAGGAAACAAAATACTGTTTCTGTAAACGACATTCTACGGGATATCGATTCGCTTGTTCAATGACACGATGACAGTTTATTCTGTAGTTCGATTTTGTTATAATCGAGGTTATTATTACAGTATAGGAAAGACGCTAGGGTATATTGTTTGCCCAGCCTCAAACAGACTTATCTATCTATATTATATGCCGTGGTTTAAGATATATACAAGGTTTAAAATACACAAAAAAGTTAATTTGTATGCACTATGCATCTTACGAAGCTGAACATTGAACCGGAGCCTCGGTGAGCGATGTAGGATAGGATTCTAATTTGCCGAACCACCCCGATCAGCTGAGTGAGCTCATAACGCTAATTTCTACGATATTTATCCTAAGAAGCTGACATTTAAAACGGAACCACTGTGAGACATGTAGGATAGGATATCAACTTGGCAACCAACCCCAATCAGCTGAATGAACTCTTAACGCTAATTTCTTTGCAATTTTCCTACGACACTGAAATAAGCTAACAAAAATAAGAGTAACAAAACATAAATCGCAACTTCTTTACTATAATTGAAAGTAATTTACCAAGGAATATTCGGTTCACAGGGAGCTCAATGGACGATTTCAATAAATGAAGGATGCGAACTCGGCTGCGAAAAAATGAGCTAGTGTGTTCACTTTGTCCGTTGATGTATGTACGTCCTCTTGAAATTGCGACTTCCCGACGTCTGATTTTGATGAAACATGGTATGGATGTAATCTGTAACACGGCGAGGATAAAGATGTATCAGGAGCTGCTGCCGCATGATCAGCTGAGTGAGCTCCAAAGCCATTTCGTCGCCTATTAAACGCAGGAAGCGTCTATTTCACGCGGATCTCTTTACAAGACACTGCGCATCATGTGGCTCACTTAGTGAGCTCGATCGAATTGTTAATTATTTCTCCCTCCGTTTCTTTTTTCACATCTACAACGTAATTATTGTTTTTTTTTCTTATATTGTTAATCATTAATTTAGAAAGTACATTATCGTGCTGCCGTTGTAAAATCAGTCATGCTAATTAAAGAAGAATAATAAGGGGAAAAACTTGCAGCTTTAATTTTTACTACCTCCGTTGGTAGAAACTAAAATTGATCGGATCTCAGGTTTCGGTTTCCAATCACTTGATGCGGCAAGCGATCAATTGTTGAAATTTAAAGGCCGATTTACATTATTGGCTTTTAGGTTTATAAAGGTTGTTTGAAATTTCGGTCAAAAACTTTCTAATATACAGTAACAATGAGCAGACTAGCTACCGTATTGGCAATCACTGTGTGTTTGGGAATCATCGCAATTGAGGGGGTAAGAGGAGTTATGGTCACTTGCAGAATCAATTATTTCATACACAATATTCTTACCCGTTGAAGAAAATGATGAAAAACATTATTGGATCCATTGCAATAGCTTCATTTTCCACGAACATGAGCTGAAATCAAACCCAGTAGTGAATGTTTGAGCAATGTTTTATATTTTTTTCGTCTTTTTTATTTTCGCAATGCTTGAATTTCTGTGTCAAACTATAAACTACGTTAAAATGATGGCAAAATAATTTTTTCTGTATAATAGTTTGCTAAATAGAAGAGCTGTTGAAATAATCAGTATTTCATCTCATTTTAGCGATATTGATTTCTTATTTACAATAATGAAAATATATAATCGACCAAAAAAAAAAGAAAAAAGAAAAAAAAAAGATTTTTAAGCCCTCTTCCCCTCTTTCTCTCTTGATGTGATTTTTTTAAACTAATTAATGTTCAGTTTGTTAGTCAGATCTAGCCTAAGCAATTATATTTAGATAATGTGACTTCGTTTCGTAATTATTGAAAAGTGTTCTGTGTAATAGGTCCCAATAAAAAATTAAGTTCGTTTAATAATTTGCAGTATTTTAGGTCATGAGCAAATTTTGTGTTGAATCATGTAATTCCAAGTCTACCTATAGGTAGCGGAAGCATTGTTTTCACTTTCGGTAGAAAACAAAATTTTTGGTTTTCGAAATCAAAATTTCCACTCGCATTTTACGTTTTGGACCATTCTGAACAACTTTTGTCCGTGTCTATCAGTAGTCTGTGTGTCTGCGTGTATGTTGGTCGTAACGAGCATATTCTCCACAGTTTTAATCCAATTTGGATGCAATTTTCAGGGAATGTTCGAGCTACTGTGCAGACGGTTCCCTATCAGTATTATTGTTCTTGGCTTAATACTTCACTCTGAGCAAGCGCAAACGTAAATTCTTAAAAGGATAATTTTTTCACGCCCCGTTGTTCCGATCTCGCTCAAATTTGGATGATATTTGGGGGATGACGAATTGATTATCACATATCGATTCCAACATGATTATGTCATTGATAGCGACTGCGCATGCGCCAATGTCCAATCCTCGCAACGACCTTTATATCCAAAATTTCTATCCGATTTTGATGAAATCGTCATTGAATGTGCGGGTCATTTTATAATGTGTTTTGCTCTTGTGTTTGGTTGAACGCAACCTATCTTTTGGGATATTTATTATTTTTAATTGATGGACGGATGTTTTTAAAATGGTTATTTTAATGAATCGCTCCTTCTGTTGGCGTTCATTCTCTATGTTTTCAATTAAAAAAGAAAAAATCATAATTACAATAATAAATTAAATTAAAAAAACAATCTTTTAACCGATCTAGATATTTTTGAATGGTAATTGCAATAGGGGTTACAAAAATGTTTTTTGTTAACTTGTCTACATATTATTTTGTGTCATCAAGCTGAGCGGGGCTAAACATATACATGGGAAAAGCAATGCCAGAAAACCACTTATTCACCATGATGTTGAAGTGTGGATGTTGTTGGAAGAAGGTATTGAGGAGCATCATCTAAACTTAACTGTCAAAAAAATCCTCGACGTTCATAAACAGGTATTTATTTTACTTTTAGAATAATTTTCATTTGGTATTTCGGGGCAAGAGCGTCTCTCCATTTTTTCACGGTATGAAACCGCTCCATATTATTAAGTTTCTTAGAGCCATTTCACCAAAAATCGTATTTAACGGAGATTGGCAAAATTCCATTAAAAATAATCTCGAGGATCAAACCTTGGTGTCTTTCACCAACCCAAAACTCGATTATCCCGAATGTGGAAAAACGAAGTTTCCCTAAGTAAAGGAGTTTAGGCAAACAGGCCAATATATTTCGTTGAAATGTTGGACAATTAGAACCCCGGGACAATTAATCAGCTGACGTCATTGCTACAATGGACTGCTACCAATCATCCTATTACAACGTGCTATCATCTACTAAATAGAACGTTTTTTGGCTATCATCCAATTTCACTTCAGAATCATAATTTATCTTTTCGATTGTACAGGTCCCACCTTACCTGAGTTCCAACGCGAACTCCAGGTGAGAGTCAATAACTTCGAGGATATTCAGACTATTATAATGAGAATCTGAAACTTATTCTGATATTATAAGCAATGACAACTTAAAATTATTTCATCTATTTTCTTATACTTGAAATTTCAGTTGACATAAGAAAATATATAAAGCAGCATCAATGTCTACCTCGTTTTCGGCCATAAGGGAGTCTAATTTGAATGGGCTGGCAGTTTAGTTCGGGATGGGGTTTCGCTGCTGTTTTATTGTTCATTTGCATTTGATTTTGAACTATCTATGCCTTAAATTTACCAATCCTTTTCCTTTTTTTCGTTTTTTCCAGGTAGAAATTTGAAAACGCACTAGCCCCTCAACACGGGGGAAGGTGCGTTGTTAGAATCCTTCATGTTTTTCTCAATTATTAATAAATTACTTACATATTAGAAATGTCTGGAGAACGTTATGAAGCCATAGTCATAAATAAACTCGTAGTTGGAGGGAAGTGGTAGCATCGATAAATCAAATTCATGAAAATCGGGTACACACTTTCCCCGCTTGAATTGATTTTTAAATAGGTCAATGTCTGAACGTCTGCCAAGTTGAGAGGGACAAACTAAACCGAACTCGCGACGAAGTTGTGGAAACACATTTCAAAACGATGTTTGTGAAAAAACGTAGTCTATTTCCACGAAAAATAATGAGTTACAATGTCAAATCGATTTCGACGGTTAGGCCATTGTCAGTAACAAACAATAACTGAACAGACATTAGAAAGGACACAGCTTATATAGTCACACGTGAGGGGAGATTGAATCCCTTTGATCGAGAGAAAAGAAAGGGGGCGGGAGGTACAACCAATTAAGTCTCCATTCACTTCATCTGATTAGCTATAATATCCCTTCCTTTTGTTGTACTTGATTAGTTGTACCTCCAGCCACCTTTCCTTTCCCTCGACCAACGGGATTCAATCTCCCTTCACCTGTTACTATAAAAGCTGTGTCCTTTCAAATGTGTATTCAGTTATTGTCTGTTACTGATTATGGCCTAACCGTCGAAATCGATTTAACATTGTAACTTTTTATTTTTCGTGGAAATAGACAACGTTTTTTCACAAACTCCCGTTTAGAGAGGGGCGGTATAGTTTTCACACAAATTGTGATATGATCATACACGACCGATCTTCTGTTGGTATATTATCATTCGCACGTAGAAAGTAAATCTTTTAAAATCTAGTTTTCGAAAGTTCACCGGTTAGACAGTTTAAATGTGAGAGTCCTTGAACTATTCATCCGTGTTATTAACAACTCATCGAAATGTTTTCATACTTTCCAATCATTATGCCCACAAAAATATGCTGCTATATTTCTCAGACTTGTATCTTAGTTAATTCCGGTTAGAGCCTACTAAAGGTTATTCATTCATCAATTCATTGAAAGGGATTATGGTAAGGCTTTTACGACCAACGAATCTTAACCTGATCCTGATTCAAACTCAGCGTCCTTGCACTGGAACACTGCTATGGAATGTTCAAAAACTTCTACCGAGCTGCCGAAGTAGAGGCATCTTCTCATAAACTATGCCTGCTCTGGTATTATTGAACATATTTGAAATCGCCATACGTATACCAGAACTATTTCTGTCCTAAAAAAAACCGGTTTGTTAAGCCAGTCAACGAGGTCTTTGCACGACACCAGTTGCTAGCTCGACGTCTACAGCCAAACGAATCGGTTGTCCGATATTTACCTAGAATTCCTAAAAAAGTTGAGCAGGGAATGTATCAATTCAAAGCGTTTACTGAAGAAACCTACCAAGATGACTGCATAGAAGAACAAGCTTAGCGATTCCGAACATTCGTCAGCGGGTATCAGGAAAATTTCATGTTGTCATTGAACGGTGCATATACCCGATAAATCAACAAATCAATGGAATCAACTCAAGCTGCTCCCGGAATTACGACCATTCCCCTCTTTCAATTAATGCTATTTCTCAACCCATTTTTCAGATCACCAAACTATACACATCATTCTGATCTACATGCCCAACTAATCTGCATTTTTACTAAGGGATTGACTACTTGATGTTATGTCTTCTTGAGATGCGAGCTTGCGAGCATCCAGACCACCAAACTATACACATCATTCTGATCTACATGCCCAACTAATCTGCATTTTTACTAAGGGATTGACTACTTGATGTTATGTCTTCTTGAGATGCGAGCTTGCGAGCATCCAGACCACCAAACTATACACATCATTCTGATCTACATGCCCAACTAATCTACATTTTTACTAAGGGATTGACTGGTACACAATCTCCTCACCAATAAATATATTTTTTTCTTGGCATACGGATAAATCTGTAGATTTACAGGTCGGAGCGATCATACAAGCCCAGACTGATAAAAGAGGAGACTAGTGCCGCTGCGCGGCGGAGGAGGGAACCACGGGCCGGTGTAGGGCTATCGTCGAGTGGTTTGCTCATCCTTCCTTTAATATTTCTTTTGCTAGTCCTCCTTTATGTAAAAATACAAGCCTGTTAAATCACTCGATTACTCCACTCGAAACGCATTAATTTTATTAACAGTTGGAAGTACAATGCAATTGTCATCAGTAACCATTTTGATTTATTACTAAGGCAATTATTGTATAACTTTGATAGTTCATATTCATTGAAGAAAAATAATAATTGAAACATGAATTTAATTGCAACAGAGAATTTTTAAAATGATGAACGACAATAATCATGCATACACTTTTTTATAATTCTTACATTTTTGTTCTTGTATTTATATTTAGTTTCTACATTTAAGACGATTGCTCTACCTACTTGTTGTACAAGGGGCTACTTCAGGGGGGTGAAATTTAAATTCAAAATTTCAAATTTAGAATTTTAAAATACCTATTTTCATTTTGCATGAAAATCAATTTTAAAATTATCATTTCATGAAAATAAAATTCAAAAATTCCGATAAAGGCCTACTTGTGTAGTTTTCTCGCTCGCTTCGCTCGCTCGGGGTAGGTATATGAACAGGGGGCAAAAAGCGACCTCGCCTTCAAGACTGTTTGGTCTTGCGGGTGATTGCCTAACATCTAAAAACTGACCCCACCCCCTCCCGCCATCGAGCCTTTGATTCGGGTGGGGGTAGAAAATTTTTAAATTGCTTATGCAACCCTTTCGGAAACACCCAAGAAGATCTCCCACACTCGTAAACGTTCATTGACTTGCCGTTTGACCGTGCATAGCGTGGACAAACAGCTGGAGTTTCATTCTTATAATAAGATTTATAATGTAATATGATAAGATTCTCTGATTCTTCAACGTCTATATTGTTCGGTAGAGTTTTTCTAGTTGTTAATTCTCTATAAACAAATTCGACTCACTTAGGTATTCGTCTGTTCATACACAATAATATTTATTTGTTAATATTTTCAAATCACGTGTAATAATTAGTTTGAAATTGAATTGAATAATCGAAATCACCACAATATGAAATACATGACTTTGAAGCCAAATAAATAACAAAAGAATCAATATTGAAATGAAATAAGTTTTAAATTTCGAAAGTCTGAACCCATGCCATTCGTGCCTCATAAAACCAGTCCCCCCGCAAAATTTTCATTTTTTTCTCAATTTGAAATTCAAATTAATTTCTGTGCATAATTCAGTTAATTTATTGATTTAATTTGGGAAATTATTGAAACAAATTTTTGTTTCCAGGTGGTTCAAGGTATAAAGTACAAAGTTGACTTCCTCACAGATGAGGACAGAAAATGTCACGCATCGTTTGTCGTGGAGCTGCTAGAATCTGAAAGACCTCAATCATTTAGTTGTATTTGTGATAAGAAATGATTAATGGGCTATCAGTTTGTGACAGTATACTTATCGTCATTCAAATTAAGATAAAATAATACATCCATCACAAAATAAAGGTGTCTGATTATTTTAAATGCTTAATATTTAATTATCATTTTTTTTTACCAAGTCTGTAGTTGTAGAATATGTATGAGGCGAGTTGGGTTAAATCGGATGAGGTTCTTTAGATTTAATACTAAAATATTTTTACATGGAACGATCTCAATACACTGGGGGAAATATAGGTTTTTGATTAAGAAAAATTCACTGTTAGATGTGACGAACTTTCTTCTATTCGATCGTTCCCACGAATGACCAGAAAAAGGTGCCCTTGCCACTTATAATTTTTTTAAATTATTCCCTCTACATTTTGCACTCCTTGCACTTTTCGGCGACACGGGGCCGGCCGACCCAATTTTCGTCGTATTCCGATATCAAAGCAATCGGCCAGTTATCACCTACAATCAACTCCCCGTTCGGTTGTTGTTGTTGTTCTTGTCCTGCCCAGGCACCCGCTGGTTGTGGGCACTAGTTGGTATGGCCCATGACATACAGATGGAAAAATTGTATGTGCTCCTCCCACCATTGTGCCGCGGTGGGAACGCTTACGCTTCGGCTCACACTGTCTAACGCAAGATAGTATCAGATCTGTGTTTAGGAATGCAAAGAGGAGGGGTTTTTCAGTTATCTCAGAAAATATCAGTTATCTCAGGCAACAAAAAGATTTATTACCAAAGATCGTGAAGGGCGTAGTATAATATACAGGGTGTCCCCGAAAACGTTCTCTCTACTAAAATTGTTAATAATGAGTCAAATATATAATTTTTATTTCAATCTATGTTTTGATGTAAGGATCCCAAAAAGGACAGAATCGCTCAATGGACATCAACTTTGTTATTTTAAATGGAAAACCTCATTTTTTAATGTAGATTTGAATTTTACGTGAAAGGTCATGAATAAATGACCCATTACTCGGTTTTAAGTGCCCCCAAACGGTTCCGTTCAAGGATTTCGCTCTAAAAGTGCAATAAATGTGAAATACTGTACTGTATATATATATATATATATATAGGTGTGTGTCCCACGATTCAAGATTTTAGGGGGGGGGGGGGGGGTGGGGAGGGGGCGATTTTGGGGACACCCTGTAGATACAGTCCCTATTTGGATGTCTAGGTGATTTCGCTATAAAATATAAATTACAAAATAAGGAGCGTCTTTCCTGAAGGCAATTAGTAACATTTCGTCCCGAGAACTTGAAGTTATTTTGGATGCCTTGAGGATGAAATCAAATGATATAACAATCTAACCGTTTCTAAGGTATGGGTGATGGTCTCACTCAATTTTACGAGGACGTTCACTTGTCAGTTGAAGGTTTCTGAAGCTGATTAGTGTTTTCTAATCCACCTACTGCACTAAATTAATTGTGATTAATGATTTTATGTAAAAAAAAACCCCTGGGTTCCAATTAGTGTACAGTTATTATTATAAGCATTATACAACCCTTTCACACTTTTTCACAAATCATTTTGTTTCTCATCATTTTCTAAATAGCGTAAAGTTGTGGGGTCCTGGTGCTGAAAGAAGCGAAACCCTTTTACGAGGCACGAAGTGCTGAGTTTCGATAACATAGGTACTCTATATAATGTTTAATAATTATTCACAGTGACTGCGTAGAAGCGGTATCTAATACAGAAATTATAAACATATATCTTTTTACTGACGAGCCAATACAATGGTTAGGAGCAGCACCATTCGAATTAAATTCGTCTTACCCGCTTCAGTCGACCATTTTATTTATGCTGTACTTCCTAAATCCCAGACGATGGCTTACCTATTCATTGCTGTCAAGTGCTGAACCATGATTTCCCACCTTCTTTTTGAATTACGAAAAGAAAGAAAGAAAGAAAAAAAAAAGACATGAAACCTTAACAATAGGTTAAATGGTTCGAGTTGTGAATGAAACCTGAGGTTTTATAGCTTTTTATTACTGGTTTGTGAAATGAAGGTTGACATTGATGATCGGTAGGAAACAAAATACTGTTTCTGTAAACGACATTCTACGGGATATCGATTCGCTTGTTAAATGATCCGATGACATGTTAATCTGTCGTTCGATTTTGTTCAATTAGTTAGGTTATTATTACAATATAGGAAAGATGCTAGGGTATATTGTTTGCTGTCAGCTGAATAAACTCTTAACGCAAATTTCTATATAATTTTTCTACAACAATGAAATAAGCAAAAAAAAAAAAAATAAATAAAAAAATAAATAAATAAAAATAATAATAAAAAAATAAGAGTAACAAAACATAAATCGCAAGTTCTTTACTATAATTAAAAGTAATTTACCAAGAAATATTCGGTTCACAGTCAGCTCAATGGACGATTTCAATAACTGAAGGATGCGAAATCTAGAGGTAGAAAAGTGATACCTCGTAAGCGGGATCACCCGAATAGCAGCTTGACATTTCACCTGCGTTTGTTTGCCTATTTTCCTTTGGTGTGTACTAAAAAGTCAAATGAATCATACTGCAGTTCTGATGCAAATCTAGTGGTGACAATGCGTTATTTTGCTGCCCTAATCTTCCCAAAACAGGGAAACGAAGTCTGAATAACTAATCAATTTAGATTGAAAGAGGAAGCATGAAATTAAGCTTGCTGTGTTTACGTGTTTAGCGACAGACACCAGCTTGACAATAGGATGGTAGGACGGGTAAGTATCACTTTCCTTTGTAATACCTAGTAATTAGCACTACACGGCCGATTTTTGAAATTCCAACTTGTTAATTTCCATTAGTGGGAATATCGAAGATTCAAGACTGGACCGAGAAACTGTTGCTACCTACTGTAAATTAATCTTTCCTCCGAGACTTTTTCGTTTATTGAACGGACATGTAAGTTTGTGCCTATTGAAACTCGTCCTTTCTTGACACGACTTTTATCGTTAGTAAATTCTTCCCCGATCTGTTATTGACTGATTTCCAAACGTAAAGTCGTCCTCTTTGAGCGAGCAAATCACTAGTCCGGATAATCACATCGCTATGTCTTAATAAAAAACAATTCCAATAGGTCGTCCAACTTAAATAAGAAGCCTTGCCTCCATGACTTAGCTTCTGAGGGAAGTCCTAAAAACCGCTCACGGGCCATCACTGACAAACACACCACATGCTGTGTGGGCGTTCTCTACTTCACTGCTTCTTAACTTTCAGGATTTCGTAGTACCTACAAGCGTATGTATTTAAAATCAAATCTAATTTCAACATTCTACAGAAATTAACAATAACGAGAAATTTATCAGAGATACAAGAAAGCAACACTCTTCTGTTATGAACAACCTTCATCCACTGGGTTTTGTATTTTTCGAACACGGGCGTAATAGACACAAAAGACTTTATTTTGGATTAATAATGTAAGTGATGATTTATCAGTTTTCCCTTCAATGGGCCTCGAAAGGTTCAAATCTATCCCGCTTGATGCTGCCATTTGGGAGCGATCGAAGCGCGCCAACGGTAATTCAAATCACCAATACAAATTATGGCAGGAGTAAGAAAATGAGCGTTTTAACAATGGAACAGTGGCGGCCGGTGGTCTGCAAAAGGAGTGGGGCTCAAAAATATTTACCTATTTGACAGTCAAGAAGAACATTGAGGTTTTTCTTCCATTTGTTTTGTTTTCAGCGTGAATTAATTTTGATTAAACACATGAAACATAAATCCCACTTGGGTCATGTCAAATGCCTTGGGCAACGGTTATGAAAGGATATGGATATTTATTGAGATGTACTGGTCTCTCTTCGAAAGGTAGTATTGTTCGTGAAATAATTGACCAGTTTGATTTGAAGCAGTATAATTTTCAGCGGAATCCGGCTGGGAACACTCTGGACCTTTGCTTGTCTAACTTGCAAAACCTGGTGATGCGACCGTCTGACCCATTGCTGCCGCTTGATGTTCACCACCCGCCGTTTGAGTGCTGTTTTTCCCTGGATGACATTTCAGAGTTCTTTTCTCCCGCTAAATTCCTGTTCAACTTCAAAAAAGCTGACTTCCACCAGTTGAATGCATTCCTGCTAGCCCAGGATTGGTCCTTTTGCTCTTCTGAACCTTTTGAAGAGGCTGTGGGAAGATTTTACAGGATTCTTGAGAGTGCTATTGAGCTGTTTGTGCCAAGAGTTGGCTCTGTGGATCGGCATTTTCCTAAGTGGTTTACCAGGGATCTCAAGGTGTTGGTGAGACTGAAAAATATGGCACATGCTCGATATAAAAACACCTTCTTACAGAAGGATTATGACATTTTTTCCGAACTTCGTAGGGAGTGTAAGGAGGGATGCCGAGCTGCATACAGAATGTATATCAATGAAGTTCAGTGTATGCTCAAAACTGATATTAAGAATTTTTGGAATTTTGTGAATTACACAAGAGGCACTTCTTGTATGCCATCAGTATTGTCATTGGGTTCGGAAACAGCGGACACCCCTCTTGATGTTGCAAACTTGTTTCGTAAGCACTTCTCCAGTGTTTTTGATGAATCCTCGGTGCACGATATCGATGAAAGGGTGGCCTCAATGTCTTCATTTGCTATGGGATCTATTTTTGTTAATGAGAGGCTTGTTATGGACCAATTACTGGCTTTGGATCCGTCAAAGGGTGTGGGGCCTGATGGAGTGCCCCCAGCAATGTTGAAAGCCTGTGCGACTAATCTGGCTGGACCTATCTCTGTGCTTTTTGAAAGATCGTTGAAATTAGGCACTGTCCCTGATTGTTGGAAGTGCTGCTTTATTACACCCATTCCGAAAACAGGAGATAAATCAAAGATAGAACATTACCGCCCTGTCTGTTCACTGAGTGCTATTCCTAAAGTTCTTGAGAAGATTATCGTGAACCAGATCTCACCATTCCTGAGGACCTATCTTTCACCAAAACAGCATGGTTTCATGCCCGGACGATCATGCACAACAAATTTGTTGAGTTTCGAGAACACTGTTATGGATGCATTTGCTTCCGGAGCCCAGGTAGACTGTATCTATACAGATTTTGCTAAGGCCTTTGATAGAGTGTCACAGGGGATATTGGTTAGAAAGCTGGAGAGGTTTGGTTTCACTGGATCTCTGTTGGCATGGTTTGCGAGCTACTTGGCAGAGCGGAGATTGGCGGTCAGACTGCGTGGCACTCTGTCACAGTATTTCAATGCCACATCTGGAGTCCCCCAGGGTTCTCATTTGGGGCCCCTAATGTTTCTGATCTTCATTGATGATGTGGGTGGTGCCATTGGGGATGGTGTGGAGCATTTGTTGTTTTCTGATGACCTAAAGATATATGCTATCGTGAGGTCCCTAGATGACTGAATCGCTCTTCAACGGTCATTATTGGCCCTTGATGCTTGGTGCGATAGTAACCATCTATTTTTCAATCTGGATAAGTGCTCTGTCGTCAGATCTCTCAAGCTTCAGTATGACTATTCACTTGGAGGAAAATCCTTACAGCGTAAATCTTTGGTTAAGGATCTGGGTGTCCTGTTTGATTCCCAGTTGAGCTTTACTGATCATATTGAGGGCAATGAGGGCTCTGGGTTACTTGAAGCGAAACACCAAAGAGTTCAACGATCCTTCAGTTGTGAGACTCCTTTACATGTCTCTGATTCGGCCCTGTATGGAGTTCTGTGCACCGGTGTGGTCACCTAATTATAACAATGCCAAGGAGTCTCTCGAACGAGTTCAGAAGCGGTTCTTACGATACTGGTCATTTAAGAGGGGAGAGGATTGGGAGGTCTTCAGTAGTCGGAGTGCAATGGTGAAATGCCGCATAGCCTCCCTGGAACGTCGCCGACAGGAGACCGATGTCTTTTTCCTCCACGGATTGATGCCCGGTAGCATTGATAGTCCGTCCCTTCTCTCCCGCTTGAACCTTTGTGCTCCTCCTTATGCCACCAGGTCCACCCAAACGTTCTACGTGCGTACCTCCTCAACGAATTACCTCCGCAATAACCCAACCATAAGGATGCAGCAGAGTTTCAACAGGCTGTCGGGCTCTTCACAAGATATTGATCTGTTTGGTTTATCGGCGGGCCCCTTCAGGACGAGAATTCAAGGTGTTGACTGGTGAACTTGATGTGCTTTGGTGTGTTTATATTTATCTTTTGTTGCCTCAATTCCTGTTACCATTGTTTATCTTTGAATTGGCTATTGTTATAACTAAAGTTTTATTTTTTTAGGCACCTATATAATTCCGTTTATTTCTATTGTTGAATTAATTTATATTCTATTTTTATTGGTGTTATTACGTAAATTCTCTATTACCGTTCCTGATTTCCATATCATTACTATTATGCTACTGGGCTATGCCCGTGTTTAAATAAATAAATAAATAAATAAATAAATATGGCTACTATTTAATGCTCAATCATGATAATTAAATATTATTGATAAATTAAAAAAATATTAGATGAATAAATCAAATTAAAAATACTATCTTACAGGTACCAACATACTAAGTATTTAATCATTTTGGAATGGACTATATTATTATCAAAAGTACTAAACATTATCAAGGCTTCGATCGTATTGCACTAGTGAACTATTTAGGAGAAATAATTCTGAAGGAACTCAAATTATGGTGAAAATGATAGAATGCGACGTCAGACGTCAATTAAAAATCGAATATTTCAAAAGGCTATAGAAATGCTGTGTAACCCCACAACCACCACTCACTTAATGTATAACCTTTTTCTTTAACGCAACATATCCAGAATGATCAATATTCTACTGAAAATATTGATTTTATATGTTTTTGTTACAATTTATAATTTGAGGTGCGAGCTAGTAAGTAAAATGTTCAGATTAATAAATTAACTACACAGACCACTGATCTATAAAGCAAGCTGATCTACACACCCTAGTATTCAAGACACCGACACTCAAGATTAGTAGGTATATCGGAGTGAGTAAACTGTAATTACAGACCAGATATCTAACGTTTCGTTCTGAAAAGCAGTTCTTAGTAAGCTTTTATCATTTGGCGATACAAATTGGAGTTGAAATTCCACCTTGTACCAGATGGGCGTGATATTCTAAGACTGTTAACTATTGAGTCTAAAACTTTATTCCTTTGTGGGGAGCGAGAGAAAAAACAAGGGAACCTGGTCTAATTTAGAAAAAACCTACGAACTACAGGGATACTAGAGGCAGCCTGTAGCATAATCAAATTTAATTGATGAGCATAACAGTGAATGATACTAGCATTTGGATAGCTTTCTCGAACTCTTTTCTGTGCCTACTATTGCACCCACTCACAACAGCAGCCCCATCATATGTCTGGCACACTAACTTTGTCTTATCATTGCCGATATCGTCATTCACTTCATTGATAATAATTGAAGATAACTTTTCAAAGTTACAAGCGGGAGGGTTGTGAAGAGCAAAAAAGCGTTCTTTCACTTGATTGTCAATCAAATATCTATAAATTTATAGTGAACTGAATTTTGCAAGAACAATCTGATGTCTGCTTCAACGGATAGATATTTAGCCCTGGCAATTTCTAGTTTTATCGCATTTTGGCACACATGACATATAAACTGTCAAGTAGCTCATTCTGTATGGTTTTGGAGGTGCCTTTGAACACTATAGCATTTTCCAAATGTGACCTCAAAATGTCGTCAGTTTTGGCTGATTTTGTAAGACTGGCTTCACCAACAACTTGTGTTGATTAACATATTCTGTATTTGAATACGTATATAAAAATAGGTCATTCCAGCACTTTGAAGTTCCAGTACATCAATATAATATATAATATTATGCATGAATAGGACCCAGATCCTGGGTTGAAACGTTGCAATAAAGAACATAAAACTCAAGACTAGACTGGTCATTCTACAATCCTGAATTTATAATTTCACTAGTCACAGAAACATCAAATTATATATATATATATATATATATATATATATATACATGAAAAAGCTTTACTCTAGGATTCGTTTCAGAATGTCTGAAAACGGATTTCAATGGAGACATTTTTAGAAAATTTTTATTTTACAATTTTTGGAGCCATTGCAATAGCTTCATTTTTTACGGAAATAGCACTCGATAGACAAAATCGTGATTAGAGGATTAAATAAACAACCGGCCTCCGAAACCGTTAATTTCTTGACAGAGATATTTGGTATCAAGCAGCCGCTCATCGCAAGGACCTACGTAGTGAACACAGGTGGCCTGGCGTCATCGAATAAAATAGTCATTGTGGAGTCCGTAGAAGAGGATACTATGAAGC
Source organism: Adelphocoris suturalis (assembly GCA_030762985.1). Lineage (NCBI taxonomy): Eukaryota > Metazoa > Arthropoda > Insecta > Hemiptera > Miridae > Adelphocoris > Adelphocoris suturalis. Next base: position 26,825,351 of record CM061049.1, read on the forward strand.
TTATCTATAGTTGACAAAAGTAATAATAAACTCGATTTCGCGAAGTCAGCAACCGATTGAAATTATATCCACGATCGCCATACGTTATTAAGCGATTTTCACCATTGCACTCACGTTGACTATCTTTTGCCTCCGAAGGTTCAACCCTTAAGGAGGGCGTACATAATTAACGATTTTGAGAATGTTGAGTTCAGTGCATACGTCCCAAGATCGGCTATCCCAAGCCGGAGGTCGCCACAAACGGAAACGTCCTACCGAATTTATTGATGATAATATTCTGGACCTTCTTTGCCATAAACAAAGGCCTTATTATGAGGACCACTGCTGGATATCAGTTGAAAAACGAGTCCCATTTTTAGGGCATTTTCTTTGAAAAAAGGAAAAATGAGCTAGTGTGTTCACTTTGTCCGTTGATGTATGTATGTATGTATGTACGTTAGGGTGGTTCAAAAAAAAAAAAAAAAATTTCTGGGATTTCTTGTCCCCATTGTGTTTTTGCTTTCCCGGTATGTCAGATCAAATCAAATCAAATCAGTTTTTATTTGTAACAGGCCTTGCCAGGCAATACAAAAGTCAAATATAATATTTATATAAGTAATAATAATAACAATAAATACATGCAATATGACTAAAAATAGAGAATAAAATCATTAAGACATGACGATAGAGGTATCAAGCTTATAAAAATCAGACACAGTATATAGTTCTTGTTCTACAAGTACACGTTTTATAATGTTTTTAAATGACTTGAGTGGCAGATCCCTCGTTGAAGAGTGTAAATGATTAAATAAACGACATCCAACTTGATAGGGGTTCGTTTTCAGGGATGTTGCCAATCTGGTTAGAGAGGGGCACAACTTCGTCCGGTCTCTTGTAGAATAGTTGTGCCTTACCGAACTGTTGGAAAACTCATTCAGGTTGCACTTGACGTATAGTAAGGATGCCAACACGAATAAACTGGGCAGCGTTAGGATTCCAAGATCCCTGAAGTGCCCCCTGCAGCTCTCATTCCATCCCAGCCTACGTATGGTACGAACGGCTTTCTTTTGGAGCTTAAAAATTACATTAGCGTGACTACTATTGCCCCACAAGACGACACAGTAAGACATCCGGCTGGCAAAACAAGCGTGGTAAACAAGGAGTAATACTTCAGGGGACACTGAGTGGGCGAGCCGGTGAAGCAAATAAATGCAGGATGACAGCCCGGCAGATAGCTTTTCCACATGGGTCAGCCAAGAAAATCTATTGTCGACCAATAGACCCAAAACATTGACTGAGCTTTCGAGCTTACCATTCAAGAGAAATTCCATATTTTGTGTTTTAGTATCATTTACACTCAGACCATTTGCAGTACACCAGTTTTTCACAAGGATTTCAGAGCGCCCAACGTTTTGTTGAAGAGAAGAAAGAGCTGAACTGGCTGAGAGCACAAAAATGTCATCAGCAAAAAGTATTAGGTTACCTGAATCTAATGGCTGATAAGGAAGGTCATTTATAAATAGTATGAAGAGACAGGGTCCTAAAACAGATCCCTGCTTTATTCCGCACGGTATCGCTACTTTCTCAGAGATTTTTCCTCCAAAAGAAACCACCTGAGACCAACCCTTGAGGTAGTTTTCAACGAACGCAAGTGCTAATGTGTCGAAGCCGTAGTGTTTGAGCTTTAATAAAAGAAGGTCATGAGGGACAAGGTCGAATGCTTTTGAAAGATCATAGAGCCTTAGCTCCACACGCTCCCTTCCTTCCAGATAATCCAAAGCTGACGTTACCAATGAAACGGCTGACCCTCCCCCTCAGGATGACCCTCCTAAATTTTTAGCAAAAAATATTAATCCTAACCACTTTACCTGGGTCGATTTTTGCCCGTTATCGACCGCTATCGTAAACCAACCTCTAAATTGGTGCCGACGTGATGATTTGAAGGACGAATTTCAATTTTTTTGGGTCAATTTATGGGTTTTCGCATGCGCTGAACACGATGAACTTATTTATTTTACGCTCCGTCCACTAGTTATCTGGTAAACTGGCAGAGGGCACTGCTTGAAGATAAGTAAAAATCGAAAATTTCACCGAAAATGCTGTTGCCTGGTTAAGAATTGTACTAGAAACATGCTATTATGGTCGGATAATATGCTTTGGCATGTTCTGAATATGATCCCGTTTTTTACTATACTTTTCCGCCGGTGATTGCTTCGTTTATCGGCCATAAACATCAAATTAACTGTAGGGTAATAGACAAATTCACCCTAATTTCAACGGAAATTATATCGCGTTGATAATTTAAGGTCCCGAAATACCTTGTGCCGATAAAATTGGGTATTTTCCAGGATACTCAGTACAAAGCCGTTGGTAATTTGGCAAGGACTTATTCCGGCATTGTACTTATTCGCCAAATATAGCGGCAAAATGGAGAAAATAGCTAAAATTTTCCCATTGTTCTGTAAAATTCCTTAGTTTCATCGGTTTTCCGGGGTAAAATGCGTACCTAGTTCTGAATTGTCTGAACTGTGATTGGATGGTAGTCAGCCTGACTATCAAGCCTTATTGAGATCTGTGCAACACCAGAAGGAAAATTTTTCTAAAACTTGCCGTGAACGGGATATAGTTGAAACTTTGAAGACTGTTTGAAATACTTTTTTTTTTATGTTTCAATATTTTATCGAGGTTAATTATTATTTTTGTATATTTTTATTATATGTTATTCTCGTTAAAATGTTATGTTTTATGTTCCACGATCATGGATTGTTTCAGCTTAGACCAAATACAGATTGTCCCTCGAGCAAGTGAAACTGAAATTATATTACATTATTTTCAATTATATTACATCATTTTTGAAGTTATACTTCTTTGCGCCCGTTAGACACTTTGGGATGGGATGTTGGTCGAGAAACCGCGTCACGCTGAATTTTAAGAACTATCGGATTTTAAGAACAAATTTTTAAGAACTATCGATTAATCGAGGAGGAGGAGGAGGAGGAGGGAGGAGGAGGAGGGAGGAGGAGGAGGAGGAGGAGGAGGAGGAGGAGGAGGAGGAGGAGGGAGGAGGAGGAGGAGGGAGGCGGAGGAGGAGGAGGGAGGGAGGAGGAGGAGGAGGAGGAGGAGGAGTTAGACCCTTTGGGATGGGATGTTGGTCGAGAAACCGCGTCACGCTGAATTTTAAGAACTATCGGATGGGATGTCACGCTGAAAAGTAAGAACAAATTTTTAAGAACTATCGATTAATCGAGGAGGAGGAGGAGGAGGAGGGAGGAGGAGGAGGGAGGAGGAGGAGGAGGAGGAGGAGGAGGGAGGAGGAGGAGGAGGAGGGAGGAGGAGGAGGAGGGAGGCGGAGGAGGAGGAGTGAGGGAGGAGGAGGAGGAGGAGTTAGACCCTTTGGGATGGGATGTTGGTCGAGAAACCGTGTCACGCTGAAAAGTAAGAAAAGTAAGAAAAGTAAGAACAAATTTTTAAGAACTATCGATTCATAATATATAAATTATAATTAATAAATTATAATAAATTTATAGATTATTATTATAAATTTATAAATATTATAATTATAAATTTATTATAAATTATTATAAATTTATAAATTTATAATTATTATAAATTTATAAATTTATAATTATTATAAATTATAAATTTATAATTTTTAAGAACAAATTTTTAAGAACAAATTTTTAAGAACAAATTTTTAAGAACTATCGATTCATAATATATAAATTATAATTAATAAATTATAATAAATTTATAGATTATTATTATAAATTTATAAATATTATAATTATAAATTTATTATAAATTATTATAAATTTATAAATTTATAATTATTATAAATTATAAATTTATAATTTATAAATTATTATTCATAATTTATTTATTAATTATAAATTATGGCCACAGAAGTATAACTTCCACCGTGTGGTCCGACGCACACCGATTTTTTTATTTAAAGATCCAATCACAGTTCAGATAATTCAGAACTATGAATTCAACCCCGGAAAAACCGATGAAACTAAGGAATTTTACAGAAAAATAGGAAAATTTTTAGCTATTTCTTCCATTTTGCCGCTATACTTGGCGAATAAGTACAATGCCGGAAAAAGTCCTTGCCAAATTACCAACGGCTTTGTACCGAGTATCCTGGAAAATACCCAGTTTTATCGACACAAGGTATTTCGGGACCTTAAATTATCAATGCGACACAATTTCCGGTGAAATTAGGGTGAATTTGTCTATTACCCTACAGTTAATTTGAGTTTTATGGCCGATAAACGAAGCAATAATCGGTGGAAAAGTATAGTAAAAAACGGGATCATGTTGAGAACATGCCAAAGCATATTATCCGACCATAATAGCATGTTTCTAGTACAATTCTTAACCAGGCGACAGCATTTTCGGTGAAATTTTCGATTTTTACTTATCTTCAAGCTTCGCCCTCTGCCAGTTTACCAGATAACTAGTGGACGGAGCGTAAAATAAATAAGTTCATCGTGTTCAGCGCATGCGAAAACCCATAAATTGACCCAAAAAAATTGAAATCCGTCCTTCAAATCATCAAGTTGGCACCAATTTAGAGGTTGGTTTACGACAGCGTTCGATAACTGGCAAAAATCGACCCAGGTAAAGTGGTTAGGATTAATATTTTTTGCTAAAAATTTAGGAGGGTCATCCTGACATACCGATGAAGCAAAAACACAATGGGGACCAGAAATCCCAAAACTTTTTTTTTTTTTTTTGAACCACCCTAATGTACGTCCTCTTGAAATTGTTTAATATGTCACATCCCGACGTCTGATTTTGATGAAACTTTGTATGGAGGTAATCTGTAACACGGCGAGGATAAAGATGTATCAGGAGCTGCTGTCGCATGATCAGCTGAGTGAGCTCCAAAGCCATTTTGTCTCCTATTCAACGTAGGAAGCGTCTATTTCACGCGGATCTCTTTACAAGAAACTGCGCATCATGTGGCTCACTTCGTGAGCTCGATCTACTAGTTAATTTATCTACCTCCATTTCTGTTTTCACATCTACAACATAATTATTATATTTTTATTCTTATATTGTTAATCAATCATTAAAATAGTACATTATCGAGCTGCCGTTGTAATATCAGTCATGATAATTAAAGAAGAATAATAAGGGGAAAAAACATGAACATTTAATTTTTACTACCTCCGTTGGTAGAAACTAAAACTGATCGTATCTCAGGTAATGGTTTCCAATTGCTTGCTTGCGGCAAGCGATCAATTGTTCAAATTCAAAGGCCGATTGACATTAGGTTTATAAAGGCTGTTTGAAATTTCGGTCGAACACTTTCTAATAAACAGTAACAATGAGCAGACTAGCTACCGCATTGGCAATCATTGCATGTTTCGGAATCATCGCAATTGAGGAGGTAAGAGGAGTTATGGTCACTTGCAGAAAATTTTTCCATACACAATTTTTCCAATTTTTTCAATTTTTCCATACACTATATTCATAGTTGAATAAAATGTAGAAAATCATTATTGGGGCCATTGCAATAGCTTTATTTTCCACGAACATGAGCTGAAATCAAACCCAGTAGTGACAGTTTGAGCAATGTTTTATTTTATTTTTTTCGCTCTTTTGAATTTTCGTAATGCTGGAATTTCTGTGTCAAACTATAAACTACGTTAAAATTATGGCAAAAGTAATTTTTCTCTATATAATAGTTTGCTAAATACAAGAACTGTTGAATTAATCCCTATTTCCTCTCATTTTAGCGATATTGTTTCCTTATTTACAATAATAAAACTATATAATCGACCAATGAAAAAACGATTTTTAAGCACTCCTCCCCTCTTTCCCTCTTGATGTGATTTATTTTAACTAATTAATGTTCAGTTTGTTGGTCAGATCTTGCCTACGCAATTATATTCAGATCATGTGACTTCGTTTCATAATTATAGACAAGTGTTCTGTGTAATAGGTCCCAATAAAGAATTAAGTTCGTTTAATAATTTCCAGTATTTTACGTCATGAGCAAATTTTGTGTTGAATCATGTAATTCCAAGTCTACCTATAGGTGGAAAACAAAATTTTTGGTTTTCGAAATCAAAATTTCCACTCGCATTTTACGTTTTAGTCCATTCTGTACAACTTTTGTCCGTGTCTGTTTGTAGTCTGTGTGTGTGTTTGTTGTGGGTCCGCAAATCCTCGTAACGAGCTTATTAGCACAGTTTTAATCCAATTTGGATGCAATTTTCAGGGAAGGTTTGAGCTAGTGTGTAGCCGGTCCCCTATCAGTATTATTGTTTTTGACTTAATACTTCACTCTGAGCAAGCGCAAACGTAAATTATTAAAAGCATAATTTTTCACGCCCTAGTTATCCGATCTCACTTAAATTTGGATGTTAGTTGGGGGATGACAAATTGATTATCCCATATCGATTTCAACATGATTATGTCATTAATAGCGACTGCGCATTGTCGAATCATTTTAACGACCTTTATTTCCACGGTTTCCATCCGATTTTGATGAATTCGTCATTGAAGTGCGGGTTATTTTATAATGTGTTTTGCTCTTGTGTTTGGTTGAACGCAACCTATCTTTTGGGATATTCATTATTTTTAATTGATGGACGGATGTTTTTAAAATGGTTATTTTAATGAATCGCTTCTTCTTTTTGGGTTCATTCTTTGAGTTTTCAATTATAAAAGAAAAAAATCAGAATTACAATAATAAATTATTTATAAATAACAATCTTTTAACCGATCTAGATATTTTTGAATGGAAATTGCAATAGGGGTTACAAAAATGTTTTTTGTTAACTTGCCTACATGTTATTTTGTGTCATCAAGCTGAGCGGGGCTCATATACATGGGAAGAGCAATGCCAGACCACCACGTCCTCACGATGATATTGAAGTGTTGCTGTTGTTAAAAGAAGGTATTGAGGAGCATCATCTAAACTTAACTGTCAAAAAAATCCTCCACGTTCATGCACAGGTATTTATTTTACTTCTAGAATAATTTTCATTAGGTATTTCGGGGCCAGAGCGTCTCTCCATTTTATCACGGTATGAGGCCGCTCTATATTAATAAGTTTCTTAGATCCATTTCACCAAAAAACGTATTTGACGGAGATTGGCAAAATTCCATTAATAGTAATCTCGAGGATCAAACCTTGGTGTCTTTCACCAACCCAAAACTCGATTATCCCGAATGTGGAAAAAGTTTCCCTAAAGAATTTAGGCAAACAGGCCAATATACAATATCTTTAAAACAATTTGAACACCGGGACATTACATTAGCATACGTCGTTGCTACAATGGACTGCTATCAATCATCCTATTACAACGTGATATCATCTACTGAATAGAACTTCCGTATTTCACTTCAGTATCATAATTTTTCCAATCGATTGTAAAAGTCCCACCTTACTTGAGTTCCAACGGGAACTCTAGGTGCGAGTCAATAACTTCGAGGATATTCAGATTATTATAATCAGTATCTGAAACACATTCAGATATTATAAACAATGACAGCTTACAATTATTACATCTATCTTCTTTTACTTGAAATTTCACTTGACATAGAAATTATATAACGCAGCATTAATGTCTACCTCATTTTCGGCCATGAGGGTGTCCAAATTTAGTGGGCTGGCGGTTTTGTTCGGGATGGTGTTTTGGGGCTGTTTTATTGTTCATTTGCATTTGATTTTGAACTATCTATGCCTTAAATTTACCTATCCTTTGCTTCTTTTTTGTTTTTTCCAGGTAGAAATTTGAAAACGCACTAGCCCCTGGACATGGGGGAAGGTGCGTCGTTAGAATGTTTCTATTGTCTTCATGTTTTTCTCAATTAATAATAAATTACAAACTTCAATTCAACATATACACACCTTTTTCGACTTGAAAATTTCTGAAGAACGTTATGAAGCCATAGTCATCAATAGTTTTGTAGTTGGAGGGAAGTGGTAGCATCAATAAATCAAATTTATGAAAATCGGGTACACACTTTCCCCGCTTGAATTGATTTTTAATTTGGTCAATATCTGAACGTCTGCCAAGTCGAGAGGGGCAAACTAAACCGAACTCGCGACGAAGTTGTGGGAACACATTTAAAAAAGGATGTTTGTGAAAAAACGTAGTCTAATTCCACGAAAAATAAATAGTTGCAATGTTAAATCGATTTTGACGGTTAGGCCATTGTCAGTAACAAACAATAACTGAACAGACATTAGAAAGGACACAGCTTATATAGTCACACGTGAGGGGAGATTGAATCCCTTTGATCGAGAGAAAAGAAAGGGGGTTGGAGGTACAACCAATTAAGTCTCCTTTCACTTCATCTGATTTGCTATAATATCCCTTCATTTTGATGCACTTGATTAGTTGTACCTCCAGCCATCTTTCCTTCCCCTCGACCAACGGGACTCAAACCCCCTTTCATCGGTGACTATATAAGCTGTGCCCTTTCTAATTCAGTTATTGTTTGTTACTGATGATGGCCCAATCGTCGAAATCGATAGAACATTGTAAATCTTCATTTTTCGTGGAATTAGAAAATGTCTTTTCACATTCTCCCGTTTTGAGAGGGGCGGTATAATTTTCACACGAATCGTGATATGAACATACACGAGCGATCTTCTGTTGGTATATTATCATTGGTACGTAGAAAGTAAATCTTTTAAAATCTAGTTTTCGACAGTTCACCGGTTAGACAGTATAAATGAGAGAGTCCTTGAACTATTCATCCGGGTTACTAAAAACTCATCAAAATGTTTTCAAAGTTTCCAATCATTTTGACCACAAAAATATGCTGCTATATTTCTCAGACTTGTATCTTAGTTAATTCCGGTCAATAGAGCCTACTAACGGTTATTCATTCTTCAATTTATTGAAAGGAATTATGGTAAGGCTTTTACGACCAACGAGTCCATGGCTTTTACGACCAACTGCTATGGAAAGTTCAAAAACTTCTACCGAGCTGCCGAGGTAGAGGCAACTTCTCATAAACTATGCCTGCTCTGATATTTTTGAACATATTTGAAATTGCCATACGTGTAACGGAACTATTTCTATCCTAAATAAACCGGTTTGTTAAGCCAGTCAACGAGGTCTTTACACGACACCAGTTGCTAGATGACTGCTTAGCAAGAACAGGCTTAGCAATTCCGAACATTCCTCAGCAGTTATCAGGAAAATCTCAGGAATTATCAGAAAAATTTCCCAATACTTCAACAGATCAATGGAATCAACTCAAGCTACTCCCAGAATTATGACAATCCTCCTCTTTCAATTAATGCTATTCCTCAACCCATTTCTTCTACCGCCGCAGCAGGTACTGATGAACCCAATGACGTTATCTATTCCCGTGCGGCTTTGGTCGGCATTAAACGTTACTTTTGTGGTATGGATAAACATTCCCGCATCAAATGTCCCGCTAGCAAATCCAGTTGCAATTCTTGTGGTAATCAAGGACTTGGGCAAATGTGTGTGTAGGTCTCCTGGAACGATCCTCAATAAACTCTCTTTCTACGATTATTTCATGCCCCGTCAATCGTAAGCCAAAAGACCATGCTGCAGTGAATGGCCGTGCAATTTCATTTATGCTCGACTCTGGAAGTGACCTAAGCATAATCAGTGAGGACCCCCCCCCCCCCCTCTCTCTCTCTCTCTCTCACACACACTAATTCTTTACGAATTAAGGTTTGCTCACCCTCCCTTTGATATTTCTTTTGCTAGTCCTCCTTTATGCAAAAATACAAGTATGTTAAATCACTCAATTACTCAACTCGAAACGGAACGACCTATTTCGGATACCAACACAGTGGCTTTAATTCTATAAACACAGTTGGAAGTACAATGCAATTGTCATCAGTAACCATTTTGATTTATTACTAAGGCAATTATTGTATAACTTTGATTGTTTGTATTCATTAAAGAAAAATATGTATTGAAACAAGAATTTAATTGCAATAGAGAATTTTTCAAATGATAAATGACAATAATCTTGCATAAAATTTTGTATAATGCGAATATTTTTGTTATTGTATTTATATAGCGTGCATAGCGTGGAGAAACAGCTGGAGTTTCATTCTTATAAATAACAAGATTTATAATATAATATGATTCGATTTTCTGAATCTTCAACTTCTATATTGTTTGGTAGAGTTTTTCTAGTTGTTAATTCTCTGTAAATAAATTCAACTCACTTAGGTATTCGTCTGTTCATACTAAATAATATTTATTTGTTAATATTTTCAAATTACCTGTAATAATTAGTTTAAATTGAATAGAATAATCGAAATCACCACAATATGAAATACATAATTTTGAAGCCAAATAAATAACAAAAGAATCAATATTTAAATGGAATAAGTTTTTAATTTCGAAAGTCTGAGGCAAAATTTTCAGTTTTTTTCTCAATTTTTAATTCAAATTAGTTTCTGTGCACGATTCAGTTCCTTTATTGATATATTTTGGGAAATTATTGAAACTAATGTTTTTTTTTTTTCAGGTGGCTGTAGGAATAAATTACAAAGTTGACTTCCTCACAGATGAGGACAGAGAATGTCATGCATCGTTTGTCAAGGGGCTAATGTCTGAAGGACCTCAAAAATTCCGTTGCATTTGTGATAAGAAATGATTAATGGGCTAACAGTTTGTGACAGTAAACTTATCGTCATTCAAATTAAGATGAACACATCCATCACAAAATAAATGTGTCTGATTATTTTAAGTGTTTAATATTCAATTATCATTATTTTTTTTACAAAGTTTGTAGTTGTATAATATGTATGAGAAGTGTTGGGTTAAATCAGATGAGGTAAACTTGAATAGAACACAGCTGATATTAGTTTATTTCTTTTCAACTTATTTTAATTTATTTGAACAGCTTATTTGATTAAAAACTCAAATACTTAACGTACCTTTCGAAATAACCCTTTAGATTCAATACTCAAATACTTTTACAGATGGAAAAATTTTGTGTGCTCCTCCCACCCTTGTTGTGCAGTGGGAACGCTTGCGCTTCGGCTCACACTGTCTAACGCAAGATAGTATCTGTGTTTTGGAATACAAAGAGGAGGGGTTTTTCATAGAAAATATCAGTTATCTCAGGCAATAAAACTATTTATTACCGAAGATCGTGAAGGGCGTAGTATAATATACAGGGTGTCCACCCAAGCGTTCTCCCCTCTGCTAAAATCGTTAACAATGGGTTACAAAAATTATTTTCTTTTTCAATCGATGCTTTTTTTTGTAAGGATCCCAAAAATGACAAAATCACATTAACTTGACATCAAATTTGTTATTTTAAATGGAAAACCTCATTTTTTTATTGCAGATTTGAAATTTACGTGAAAGGTCACGAAGTAATGACCCATTACTCGGGTTCAAATGCCCGCAAACGGTTCCGTTCAAAACTTTCGCTCTAAAAGTGCAATAAGTGTGAAATACTGAGTTTTTAAAGATACTCAATTGCCACATTTAATACATGATTGTGGAGTATTTTTTCATGCTGAACCTCGTAATGATGTTCATTTATTGATATTTGCGATACCAACTTGGCAAAACACCGACAAATTGACCAGAATTGCATTTTTCTTACATAATTCCACATAGCACAAATCGCACTAAAATGTAGGTTTTTCGGTGTTTTCCCATGTCGGAGTTGCAAAGATCAATAAATAAACATCAATGCGAGGTTCAGCATGAAAAAATACTCCAAAATCATGTATTAAATGTGGCAATTGAGTAATTTAAAAACTCAGTATTTCACATTTATCGACCTTTAGAGCGAATCGCGCCCGTTTGCGCACGCTTAAAACATCGAGTGCTGGGTAATTTTTTCATGGAATTTCACGCAGAATTTAAATCTGCAAAAAATGGGGGTTCCCATTCAAAATTACGAAGTTGACGTTAGTAGCGCATGTTTGCGCAGAGTTTTCATTGACCGACCCTCATCATCCTCTGATATATATATAATATATATATATATATATATATATATATATATATATATGACCCGTTTTGCTATAAAAGATAAATTACAAAATAAGGAGTTCCTTTCTTAAAGGCAATTTGTAAAATTTTGTCCTCAAAGGGAATACTTAAATTTATTTTGGATGCCCTGAGGATTTTTTTTTTTTTTTTTTTTTTAGAGCGTTTATTTTGATACTATATCAACTAGTTACATCTGAAGTATTATACAGGTAACTATCTAGATATTTACTTCACATAAGTGTTAGTCCATTGACGTACACCACATTACAGCTGCACATCAGCATCCAAGGTCCAATGGCTTGGTCCTCTTCAGGCGTCGGTTTACTTGGGAGTTGTCGAGAAGCTGGATAGCTTCAGGATTGGTAGGTATGTGCGAGTAGCCGCTTTTCATAGTTTCTGGCATATCTTTTTGTAACATCGCTGATTCTCTCCATTTTGAGATCTTTGTGGAGGTCATCATTACGAACGTACCACGGAGCATTCACAATACTCCTCAGTACTTTATTTTGGAATGTTTGAATAATGTTCATGTTACTTTTTGCAGTGCATCCCCATAGTTGTATACCATAGGTCCAAATGGGCATAAGTACTGTTTTGTATAACAGCAATTTATTGTGTAGACCAAGTTGTGAATGTCGGCCCATCAGCCAATATAGCTTTCTAAATTTGATTGATAGCTCTTTCTTTTTCTTCTTGACGTGTTCTTTCCACTTCAGCTTCGCATCCAAAGTCATCCCCAGATACTTAGCTGAGTTAGAGTATGGGACTATACCTTGGTTCAGTATTAGCGGGAGGTTTGTAATTTTTTTGTTGGTGAAGTTCACATGAGTGGACTTTCGTTTAGTTTGAGGCCCCATTTTCGAGTCCATTCTCCAATAGCATTCGTAGCTTCTTGTAACTTTTCTGTTGATGTTTCAACTGTGTATGCAACTGCCAAAATTGCTGTATCGTCCGCGAATGTGGCTATAGTAGTACCTAATGTGTGAGGTACATCTTGTGTATATAGTCAGTAAAGTAGGGGTCCTAACGCACTTCCCTGCGGGACCCCTGCTTTAATTTTGTTGAGGTTGGAGTATTCACCTTCATTTTTAATTCTGAAGTATCTGTTGCTAAGGTATGATTCCAGTATCTGGCAGTATTGTTGTGGTAACATCCCTTGCAGTTTATTAATTAATCCATCATGCCACACTTTATCAAAAGCTTGCGACACATCAAGAAATACAGCACTACAGACTTTTTTGTTCTCCAGTGCATTTTCGATTACATCTGTTATCCTATGGACTTGGTCAATCGTTGAATGATTCGTTCTAAATCCAAACTGATGTTGTGGAATTAGATTCCTTTCTTCGATTATTTTAATGAGTCTTTTCTTTAATAGCTTCTCAAACAGTTTGGAGAGAATTGGGAGTAGTGAGATTGGCCTATAGGACTTTACATCAGTAGGTTCTTTGCCTGGTTTTAAGATCATAATCACTTCAGCAATTTTCCAGGATTGCGGAACATGTTTCAACCGTAGTGCTGCATTTATGAGGTGTAATAGCTTGCGCAGACCTACCTCAGGCAGTTCTTTGATCACTTGACCAGTGATTAGGTCATATCCTGGCGCTTTCGGTAAGTTCAGTACTTCTTCGCTCGTTAATTTCTGCGTGGGGGAGAAGGTCTGGGAGAGATGATTCGCAAATATAGTTACTTTCTCCTTTGCGTTTCTCGCCCAATTATTCCCATCTCTAATAGGTGGTAGGGGTATTCCTGTCCTTTTCATGCCCTTGGCTGCTTTATAAAGAGAGTAATCCGTAGTTTTGTCAGCCGTCAGAGATTGAATTTTTCTACACAGTGATTCTTGCTCTATTTCAGCGATAAGCGTGCCTAATTTTTTTGCGAGTCTGTTAAGTTCTGTTTTATCTCCAGGGAATCGAGTAGCTTGCCATCTCTTTCTTGCTTTACGTTTCTTCCTGAGTAATTCCCTTACAGCTACTGGGTAGTTTATTGCATTGCATTGTATTGATTCGATTGTTGCAGGGGTTGAACGCCACGCTGCTTCCTGAATAAGTTCAGTGAATTCGGCTACTTCGTTTTCAAGTTGTTCTATTGTCCTAAGAGGTACGTTCAGCTCCACCCTTGATGAGATATGGTTCCGGAAGTTCTCCCAGTTAGTTTGCGGACTAACAAGACGAGGATCTTGTTCCTTTATAATGACATTTTCACTCAAAGTTAGAATGATCGCTGAGTGATCACCAGACAGGTCATCGCTTCCAGACATGTGCATAGTGACATGAAATTCCTCGGAGAATGAAGAAATCAATAAGATCAGGTAATTTATTAATATCTGAGGGCCAGTATGTTGGCTTCGCAGAAGACATGAATTCACAGTTGCACGCTTGGCCCGCTGTAAACAGCTCACGTCCTTTTGGTGATATAATTCTAGAGCCCCAAGCAGTATGTTTTGCATTGAAGTCACCGCCAATGATAAAACAGTTTCCGAGCAGAGTGAAAAGATTTTTATAATCAATTTCTTTCAGATTATGCTTAGGTGGACAGTAAATTGAGGAGATGTTACAGGCCTTCCCTTTTAATGTAATGTTAACAGTTGCAACTTGCATGGTTTCCTGTTCCAGCTTCAGGTTCTCATGGTGTTTGATATTGTCTTTGATCAGTACTGCTGATCCGCCTCTTGCTTTATTAGAGGGGTGTAAGGCATGGTAAAGAATGTATCCTTTGATATATAAATAAGATTGCTTAGTGAAGTGGGTTTCAGATATCAGACATATGTCTATTTTATTGGTATGAAGGAAGGCCTCAAGTTCGGAGACATGATTCATGACCCCATTGGCATTCCAAGTTGCTATTCGAATGTTGAAACGTTAGATCATTTTGTAATTCCGCATTTAGACAGGTTTTTTCCCATCCTTTCTATGCGTGAAAGCAGCACCTTGTTGTTGGAAGTCTGCTTTTCCATAAAGTCCATTATTTTTAAGAGAATTTCATCCATTTTCGGGGCCTTTTCGCCCGGATTTTCCTTTTGATTCTGTTTGACACAGCTGGCGTAAGACACTGAAGCCCTTCTAGCTTGATTTGGCTTGGCTTGATTATTTGAAACATTCAGTGGTTTCCTGGAGTTTTCGCGGAGTTTTTGTAATTCTTTTGCAATTATGCAACCTCGATAATTAGCGGGGTGCTGTTTCCCGCAGTTAACACATTTTGGTGGTTGATCAGCTGTAAGAGCACAATTTTTCACATCATGCCTTCCAGCGCATTTCACGCACCGCGGGGTTTTTTCACAAAATGTCTTTGTGTGATTAAATCCTTGACATTTTTTGCATTGAGGAATCTGTCTTCTCGTTTTTCTCAACGGCTCAATATGAACCACTAAATTTAAAATTGTCTTAATGCTATAAATTTTATTTACATCTTCTCCGTTATCAAAGGATAACATGAAGAGGGGGAGGTCATTCATGGTTATGGTTTTAGTGCCATGTTCTTCGATCGCCACGCGTTTTTTTAAATTAACTGCATCCAGTACCTTGAGCCCTTGATTCTGTAGGTCGGTTATAATTTCATCTTTCTGGCATGTAGGATGTAATCCTCTAGCCACCACTTTGATGGCTCTGGTATTTTTGTCCTCATAGCTAAACCATTCGATTTTCTTCTCTCTCAGTTTAGCTGAGACTTGACGATAAATATCCCCATCAGGCACATTTACCTTCCACTGGTCGTTATTATTAAGCGCTGTCACCTTACAAGGCTTGTCTGTGGCTTCCTTCAGTATGGCTGAGAGCATTGGATACTCTTTAATCCCCGAAACTGTAATAGGAGGTGAGGGGAATACCTTCTTATCTTTCCCACTTATACGAGAAGGGGATTTTACCCTCAAATTGCTTTGATTCTCAGGAGGGGATTTATACGTTCTCCTTCTTTTATTTTTGATTCTGATCCACTTCGTCTCGTTAGCCAGATCATTTTCGTCCGCAGTATCAGTATCCTCGTCAGTCGCTCGAGAGTCTCAGTCGCTCGAGAGTCTCTGAAAGAGAAACATTGTGCCGGCAAACGCTAAACAGTAGCCCGCGAGTGCAGTTGTTTTACCCGCGGCGCGATGAACTCGGAAAGCGGTGGACGAACAGTGACGATCCAGGAAATTATTTCCAAAACAAACGCAGAGATTGCGAAACATCAGCAAAACACAGCCCGAATTCCTGATCCTACCATCCGTAGCGGAATAAGTGAGCTTTATAACATTATCACTACACTTTGTAGTTACTTGGCCGAAGTAAATGAAGTTGTAAATGAACATAGGGATAAAATAAAAGATCTTGAGTTGGAAAATAACGCTATAAAAGAGGCGGCGACGACCCCTAGAGCAGAGCATTTCCAACCTGTATCGAAACATTTAAACCCGCCCTGAGAATGAAATCAAATGATATAACAATCTGACCGTTTTGACGGTGTGGGTGATGGTCTCACTCAATTTTACAAGGACGTTCACTTGTCAGTTGAAGGTTTCTGAAGCTTATTTATTTTCTAATCCACCGACTACACTACATTAATTGTTATTAATGATTTTATGTTAAAAAAAAAGAAGTTTCAAAATAGTGTACAGTTATTATTATAAGTACTCATTATACAACCCTTTCACACTTTTTCACAAATAATTTTGTTTATCATCATTTTCTAAATAGCGTAAAGTTGTGGGTTCCTGGTGCTGAAAGAAGCGAAACCCTTTTACGATGCTCGAAGTGCTGAGTTTCGATAATATAATACTCTATATAGTGTTTAATAATTATACACAGTGACTGCGTAGAAGCGGTATCTAATACAGAAATAATAAACATGGTATCTTTTTACTGACGAGGTAATAAAATTGTAAGGAGCAGCACCATTCGACTTAAATTCGTCTTACCCGCTTCAGTCGACCATTTTATTTATGCTGTAATTCCTAGATCCCAGACGATGGCTTGCCTGTTCATTTTTGTCAAGTGCTGAGCCATGATTTCCCACCTTCTTTTCGAATTACGAAAAGAAAGAGAAAAAAGATATGAAACCTTAACAACAGGTTAATCGGTTCGAGTTGCGAATGAAACCTGAGGTTTTATAGCTTTTTATTACTGTTTTGTGAAATCAAGATTGACTTTGATGATTGGTAGGAAACAAAATACTGTTTCTGTAAACGACATTCTACGGGACATCGATTCGCTTGTTCAATGACACGATGACAGTTAATTTTGTCGTTCGATTTTGTTTAATTAATTAGGTTAATATTGCATTATAGGAAAGACCCTAGGGTTTAATGTTTGCCCAGCCTCGAACAGTCTTATCCACCTATATGACATGCAGTGGTTTATGATTTAGAAGGAGAGCCAGTGACACAATACAGTCAATGATCTAATATTTTTTTTGTGTGTTTTAAAACCTTGCAGTAGCCTTGTAGAAGATTGAATGGCCAGTCGGCAAAATGCCAAATTCGATAAAAGGAAGATGGGGGGGGGGGGGGGGGGGGGGACGCCTCGGATGGTTGAAAGGTCAAAAAATTAAATGATTCAGAAATGGCTGATTTCTTAAGTAGGTACCTATGTAGGTAAAAGAGATGAGACGGAAATGAGATTTTTCCAAGATGTAAAGATCGGAGGGGGGGGGGGGGGGGGGGGGGTTGATATATTCCATTTCTGAATCTTCTATTTTCTTTGTCATTTTTTCATCTCTCGGGGGTAAAAGTTCGAAAAAAGTGTTTGATAAATTAAATGATTCTGATCTGGCAAAAATTAAATTTAAATTACGCAGATATTATATTTATATCTGCGGCAGTTCACCAACACTAAATATCTCACCCTTATAGGTGGGGACACTGATGTCCGTATCGTAAGGATGTCACGCATAGGGCCGATCGGATTTTGGGTATCATAACGCTGTTTTACCTGTGAGCGAACACACCGGTCCGCATCTTACATATTATCGGAGGCCTGCAATGACGAAGTGAGTTCCGAAGGGGCCGCAGATTCCGTTCAGTGGGATGTCCGATCTTATTTCCCAGGAGAATACTTTCATAGAACCTAGGCAGGTCGGCCCTGTGTCGGACATTCACACCACTTGGAAATCCGTGCCAGTGAGCGCACTCCTGGAAAAAATTCCGATCCATCCAATGCGAGGCACCTGTATGATAGGGAATAATGTATACCAATCTTATAGGTAGATATAAACCCGCACATTTGTCCGCATCATACGGACGGCAAACATATCGGAAGGATCGGTTTATTGGATTCGTAACTTCTTTTACATCATGTAAGGGAGCACACAGATCCGCAGAGTATGCATCGGAGACCGGCAATGACGAAGGAGGTTCTGAAGAGGGCACGGATTCCGATCAGTGGATGGCCACCGCAAGCGTAAATAGAAGCGAAGATCTCAGTGCGCGTTCTGACAGTTCTCGAACTCATCAGAACTGGGACGGGAAATCCCGGGGCGTTCCGGAACTTGTGGAACCGCGTTCTGCACTGCTTACTTAGAAGTGAAATAACTTAGAACTGCAGAACTTAGAAGTGAAATAACCTTTCCGAACTTGACGAGCTAGCTGATATTTCGATCATAGAATATCAGTATGATTAAGTATAATTTCGATGAAGAACAAGAGAGTTGTTTACTCCACGAGATTCGAAAAATTGAGAAATGCGCAAGCGTTAACTACGTCCTTGCGTCATTCACCAACATGGTTCTGAAAGTCAGAACCGTTCGGAACCGGGTTCGCAAAACACTGATAACGCGGAACTCGGCATTCCGCAACTGGGCGTTCAGGCACAACGAACGACAAAACTCGACTGCGCTTGCCCATGAACCGTTCCGAACTCTCAGGACGCACACTGAGAGCAAAGCTAGAGAGTTCCAGATTCCTGCGGTTACAGATCACACGGTGCATGTGAACCAACATCAACTGATCTGGTAGCAACTGACAGCTGACAAATTACTACAATCTTGCGTGGTGATTAGGAGACCGCTTGATTGACAACGCAAGATCGAGTCTTAGTACGTCTTCGTTACCATGTCTTGAACACTACGCCCGTAAATGTATAAACTCGAATTAGGTTTCAGTGATAAGCGTGTTCAGTTCATATTTTATATACTGAAATGTACACTAAATATATTACATAATTATATTATTAGAAAGATAAATTAAATATATAATTATTGTGGGAACATCAACAACCTTGTACAATCGTGAACATTAGGGCTTTATTCAGCAAAACGTAAGCTATAGAATTTATGACAAGAATGAAAATCTAAATTGAGGTAACCATGTGTTGGTCTCCAATGGATGTAAACTAATGATGAGTTCAGTTGATAATGTAGAAGTTTCCACCACATTCTCCCCCACTAGAAGATCACAATGCATAATCCTTGAGGTGTTCTGGAGGTTTCCTATTTCTTCTTGGCCTCCCATCTTCTACGCCACAACCCGAACTTCGTGATGATGTGTGGGGTGAAGATGTTATGGGGTAACTCAGAAGTTTAGGAGAGTATGGAGGTCCTGGATCGTCAGTAGCTTGGTCTTGCGAGGGTGGAACCATGTTTGTAACTTTAGTTGGTCCAGGTTGTGTTACTTGGTGATGGAATTTCGTAGATTGAACTTTCATCCGGTTTTTCATCCAATTCAGTATTTCCACGAGGGGAAAGGTGTTTAAGAGAAACGGTAGATTCTCTCCCATCAGGGAAACGTATTAGAGCGTATTGTGGATTAGCTTCCACAAACTCAGCTTCGTCAACAATAGGCTCATACTTGCTGCTTCTCACGTTTCGGCGAACAAATACAGGCCCAGGCTGTAGCAACCAGGTTGGGAGCGTCGTACCGTTAGGCGATCGTCGAGGATGAATAAAAAATCTCTCGTGCGGAGTGCAATTTATCGCAGTACATAGTAAGGAACGGATAGAGTGCATGACTTCAGGGAGAACTGTTTCCCACTGATTTACATTGAGACCCTTGGTTCTGAGGGAAAGGTTAATGGACCTCCAAATTATGCCATTGTACCTTTCAACTAAACCGTTTCCAGCAGGATTGTACGGTGTTGTAGTGCTTGTGGTAATGCCTCGTTCATGAAGGTAGGAGGTAACTTCTTTCGACAGGAACGAAGTTCCTCGATCTGAATGAATATAACTAGGCATCCCGAATACAGAGAATAAGTTATTGAAGCACTGGATGACTGTCTCAGAAGTCATATCCTTGTAAGGGTATGAAAAAGGAAACCGGGAGTATTCCTCAACAATGTTTAACAAGTAGCGGTTTCGAGTGCTTGATGGAATGGGTCCTTTAAAATCAATATTGAGTCTTTCAAAAGGTGATGTGGCTTTAATGAGATGTTGTTCATTGTTTTTGTGAAATTTCGGTTTAATTTCGGCGCATATTGGACAAGAATTTATCATTTTCCTAATGTCTTCGATTCCATAATATGGTAAGTTTTTTGCTTTTGATCCAATGGTACATTCGAGTAATTCCTGGATGACATAGTGATTTATGTAGATCATAAAGTTTATTTGGGGAATGAAGAGCACCACATACACGGGAAAGCGCATCCGCCGATTGGTTTTCCTTACCAGGTCGATATTGAATATCAAAAGAGTATGGAGCTAGCTCAAGTCTCCATCGGAGGATTTTGTCATTCTTTATTTTGCTTGACAGTCGAGAGTTGAATATGTATGACAATGCCTCTTGGTCAGTCAATAGTTGGAAGTGTCGACCTAGCAAAAAATGGCGCCATTTCCTCATTGATAGAACGATTGCCAATGCCTCTCTTTCAATTGCTGAATGCCTCTTTTCAGCTTCCGAAAGTGTTTTTGAAAAGAATGCTATAGGGCGTCCGTTTTGAGTAAGTGAGGCTGCAATAGCGATGCCAGAAGCATCTGTCTCGACTGTTAGGGGCTGGTCATTATCTATAGTAACTAGCGAGGCTTTAGCTATGTCTTCTCTTATTTGTTTAAAGTCTTTAGCAGGTTGTGAATTTGGTTGAATTGGATAAATTTTGCAGTCCACTAAACTTCTAATTTTGTTAGAGTATTTAGGTACCCATTTTGAATAATGTGAAAATAATCCAAGTGCTCTTTTCATTGCACTGGGGTCAGACGGCAAAGGCATTTCTTTTAGTGGCTTAAGTCTATCTTCATCTGGGCGCATTGTTTTGTTAGAAATTTGGTAGCCAAGAAGAGATATAGTTTTTACAGAGAAGTTACATTTATCCATGTTCAGAGTTAAGTTATATTTTTTTGTGGCTGCCAGAAATTTTTTTAGATTCTTATCGTGTTCATCATGACCCCGCCCACAAATCTTCACGTTGTCTAGGTATGCGTATACTCCAGATAGGTTTTCTGATCTAATAATTCGGTCGATTGTCTTTTGGAAACATGACACCCCATTAGTAACCCCGAAAGGAATACGACAGAATTGATAAAGGTTCCCTCCTGCCTCAAAAGCCGTGTATTGCCTCTCAGTTTGTAGAATAGGTATTTGATGGTAGGCGCTTTTTAGATCGATTGTACTGAAATTATCATACTTTTTTTTTTTTTTTTTTTTTTTTTTTTTTTTTTTTTTTTTTTTTTTTTTTACGTAGGCAGGTGAGGAAATCTTTAAGATCCTAAGGTGGTAATCGGATCTCGTAAGATACCCAAGAGGGACCGCACTCCGGGTTATGCATGATTCAAACACACTAAAACCTCACCTTCCTTTTCCCACGTTGGAACTCAGCCTGGAACTGTTTAACACATTACTTCAGGCCGTAAAAATTATCATACTTAGCTACCACTGAAACTAGCTTTTCTATATTGGGTAGTGGGTAAGCGTCTAGTAGAGTGAATCTGTTAATGGTTTTTGAATAGTCTATAACAAGCCTTTTCTTATGGTTTTCATTCCTAGTAATAAGAACCTGAGCTCTCCATGGTGACGAGCTTTCTTCTATAACTCCACCTTGAACTAATTTTTCTATTTCAGACTTAATGAATATCTCGTCTTGTTCGCAATAGGTCTACAGCCATCGACAAGATGTTCAAAAAGTTTGAGTGGTTCAACGCTTGCACATGCAATATTTCAAACAGAGAGAGAGGGGGTTTGGAACCACCAAAATGTAATTGGACTGAAGAATGCAGTTTCATAATGTCATGGCCTATCAATACGTCGGAGCATAAATTTTGAATTACTAGGAATTTAGTTCGTTCATAATATTCGTCTTCCATTTTGAGATCAGCGATTATATATCCTCGTATACCTGATTGAAGGGAAGTCCAAGCCATCTTTACCTCTCGATTTTCAGGGAGGATTGTCAAGTTTTTAGTTTTGCTGTAGTTATAGTCAATGAAGGTGTCAGAACTTCCGGTATCAATGAGTATATTGTCTGGGTTACCATTTAGACTCCCCTTTACTACAGCCTTTGAAAGTACAGTAGGTGATATAGCCGATGTTATGGTAGCTAGAGATGTAGACGCAGATGTTGACTTACTCTTTGGTTGGTGCGATGATTGACATACTTTTTGGAAGTGTCCCTTCTTGGAACATGCTTTACAGATTGCATTCAATGCCGGACATTCTTCTCGTGAACGATGTCTTAGTCCACCACAGAAGTAACATTTCTGTTGCCGATATTTCAGAGGAGCTGTTGCGGCAGTGAGAGTAGAATCAGATTTTTCCGGAGAGTCGGTATTAGCTGAATTCACATTTTCTCTTGTCTCTGTGCAGTTGCAAATGGAATCTGGAGGATTAGTTGCAGTCGCTTTGTATAGTTCTGCGTTTTTCTGGGCGGATTCGAGTGAGCGGGCAGTTTCTTCAACCTGTTTTAAGGTGAGCGTTATATTTTCTAGGATTCGTTGACGAATTTGAGTGGATATGAGGCCGCTTATAAAGGCATATGTACTCATTATAATATATTACTGCATCAACAGTTTTGAAATTACAGTTTTTGCTGAGCGTTCGTAGAACCTGTAAGTATTGGTCAACTGATTCTCCGGCCTGTTGTTTTCGATTTGATAAAATGTGTCTTGCAAAAAGCTCATTAGGTTGAGGTGAAAAAAGCCCGTTTAAAACTTCTATGGCCTCAGCGAAATTTTTGCAATCGCTGATGTATTCATAATTGTCAAATGACAAGAGGTTTATAAGAACATTCAGTTTCTTACTGTCAGGAACTTCGGACTCTTCAATGAAACTCGTAAGCGTTCGATAGAAATGCTTCCACTCTTTGGAAGCGGTTGGTGAGTCAGGAGATCCGTTGAATTTATCGGGCTTCAAGATATGGGCGTTCATTTGTGAAGAGCCCCAATCGAACGTTTGCTGAATAAATTGTGGGAACATCAACAACCTTGTACAATCGTGAACATTAAGGCTTTATTCAGCAAAACGTAAGCTATAGAACTTATGACAAGAATGAAAATCTGAATTGAGGTAACCATGTGTTGGTCTCCAATGGATGTAAACTAATGATGAGTTCAGTTGATAATGTAGAAGTTTCCACCACAATTATATTAAAATATACTAAATTTATTTATATTCATATTATTTTCACTCGAAGCAGTCCATTCATCGAGTGCCCAAAAACAACTTTACGTTAGTCAACAAAACGTAGGATGAAGGGTTGCCAAAAAACTGATAAATCTTTTCATTCCAATCATATCTACTTTTTTCAAGATACAAGCATTAAACTACTAAGATACCAACATGTATTATTTTGCTGATTTGCTCAACAAAATGCATAAAATTTGTATACTTATATCAACCTCTATATCTAAATTCACCAATATTACTACTAACAAAGCCACCTTTAAACTGATTTTTGTATGCTACAAGGAGATTGAAGTTAATTATTTAGCAATTTTGCCCCATTGGAAGAGGGGTCTAACCAAGAAGAGATTAGTCGTTAACCGTTAAACCTACTAGATTTTACTGTTGAATGCTTAAACCTAACGTATGTACCGGGGTTCTTGCCACACAGAAGACTCGTCACTCGGCTCGAATCTCCCAAAGGGGAAGGCTTGAACAGATCTATGGTAATAAGAAAGATACCTTTATTATAGACCTGAGCTATTCCTACCAGTCGGAACTAGGTGCCAGTGTGCACACCGCTATAAAAAAGCCAGATCTGTCGGATGCGTGCCATCCGTACGATACGGAACAGTGTGTCTCCTGAAGGACCAAGAAACGCCCTTGACAAGTAACTCGCACTAAACGGACATCGCCTAGTAATAAGAACAAATGGGAATTTTCCGGTAGCCTCCCAAGAGATAGGGGAAGGAGAAATTAAACGATGCACAAATGGATGTTTCTTAAGAGCCCCTCAGAAGAAAGTCATATGGGCAAGCTTCATAATGTTGAACATGCGGATTATTAAGGGTCTAAAATAAATAAGAAGCCATCACTTCACACGAAATTTATGTAATAAATTTGATATTGAACTTGGCGTGTGGTTTACGAGTCTTGCCGACTCCGTACAACACAATATTTCAGATGTTAGATCTAGCTGGACAAAAGTCCAAAAATACATTTCACTGCGGTTACCAACCACATCATCTGTTCTATTGAATCTTTGGATTATGAGGGGGAAAAAAAACATCAACCTTCCAAAAGCATTCAAGGGCCCTTATTAAAATAATGTCTCAGCAAGATGCGTCTATATTTCGGTGTTTACACATTAATTTGCACTCCGACAACACATTCAGTGTTCTACATCTTGGCGGCCATGGAGGCCTCCAATAAAGGTTTTTGGAAGATATTACATTATTTTTCTATTCATAAATAGTATATATTTGTGTGTATGATCCCAAAGACCTTTGAAAAGTGGGGTTTCAAAAGTATTGTTCACTAAAAGAGGTAAATAATGTAGAGTTCTAAATGGTTTCACTTCAAATTATTTTTTTCATAGCTCGTTAAAAACTGTAGTTTAGCGGTGTTACTACCTTTTAGTGCACTTCTGAGCGTTTAGGAGTTTCTTGTCCTGATAATAAAAATGTATAGTTCATGATAGCTTTCAACGACTCTCTCTCGAAAGACCGCCCAAGTTCTGCTAGGTAAAAACATGGTCGATAATGGTGACATGTTACTGTTATTAGTTACTGATATTATAACTCAAGTGTTGGCTGTAGTTTTGAAGATATTTATATTAAACTTAGAATAGTACTATGTTTAGTTCCAAACTGTACAGTGTGATAATATATCGCCTAAAATACCTGTGACCAGCCTACCTCAGTTCACTGGAAATGCAACTGAGAAGAAGATATCAAAACTTTAAAGACCTCGCCGCTTCCACTCGAAATGCCAATTTCATTATAATGGCCAGGGATGAAAGAAACGTGTACAGAAATTCCCTATCTTCTTTCAAATTTGTCTCCAATAACTTGAAGATCAACTCAGCTCTGAATAAATCAAAAGCGTCCTGGAAGATAGAGAATTTTGAATGGAATCGAAAGTTGCGACCATAATAAAAAAAGTGATCTAAACTTCCAAGGATTCAGCAATGCGTTTTCAGAGATATTAATCGTTATGCAGCTCCCATTGACTCTCTAGTTTCTGAACTTGTCCTGAAGAGTGGATATTTCAAGAAGCCAGTCGGTGTTTGTAGGTAGAATGTGTTGGCTGTGTGTGAGACCTTACCAACCTGCTTAACAGCTGGATTCACATGGAGTGGAAGGACCGCGGAAAGCGGAAGGACGGAAAAAACAGTGGAGGGGGCGGCGGAGTAAGAAAGATTGTTCACATGAAGCGGTCTCATTGGTGAACGGAATCATAACCTTCCTACTGAAAGCCTCTCTGATCTGTAACCTCTACTTGCGTTTATCAACATTCCTGTCCAATGAGCTTGCGCGGAGCTCGATGGAACGCGGAAACGGTATAAAAATGTCTACCGCTGTCCGCCCCTTCCGACAACATGGCAGCCACCTTCCTCAACTGTTGTCCCAACAGCCAATCAGATTACGTTCCGTCCTTCCGTTCTTCCGCTTTCCGTGCTCGTTCCACTCCATGTGGATCCAGCTTAACAGATAACTTTCCTGACATGAGAGCAGAAGAGGTGTCAACTCCTACCCACTCTAGTGGCTGATTGAGGAACCTTATTCACCTGTTTCTGAGCTACTCCTGAAGAGTGACTCCTGAGAGTTTCGGCTGTTTCAGTTTACCTAATGATTCTCTGGACTTTTGTAATGCCAGTTTTGGCTACTGAAAACGGAAACGATTTGTTTGATTGGTAACATGGTACC
This sequence comes from Adelphocoris suturalis, assembly GCA_030762985.1. Classification (NCBI taxonomy): domain Eukaryota; kingdom Metazoa; phylum Arthropoda; class Insecta; order Hemiptera; family Miridae; genus Adelphocoris; species Adelphocoris suturalis. Next base: position 26,851,510 of record CM061049.1, read on the forward strand.
TGATTAAAAGGGGAAATGTCCACTTGACATGTAAGAATAAAGATGTCTTAATAAGTCAAGAACCCAAATATATAGTTCGAAGAATATATAGAAGTATGTAGGTAGTATGGTGAACATGATGTGAATGAATGTGGTAGAGGACAAGTCTGGAAAGGTCTCTGATGAGAAGTTGAGGTGATACTGTGTCATGGTGATGTGTGTGGCCACTCAAGTAGGTAATATTCTTCGTCTATCGATGGTATATGTGATGGAGAATAATATATGGTGAGATAAATTGGCGAGGGCTCACCCAATAACTAATCCTGGTAGATAGGCTGCTTGGGAGAAGATATGACCACACATACTGCTAGATAGATCCAATCATAGTTACAATTTTGATTTTGATTTTGATTTGACAGATAGACAGTTTGTAGAATTTCTTCATCTTTGTCCGAAGGGAGGTATGTTGAATGTACTTGAAAAATTCGAAATTATCAAAAGTGACAGATCTGGTAAATGTTTAAATGAGGATATACCTCAATATATTTCACCACTAATAGGTCCATTTTTATAAAGCTTGGAATTATCCCTTCACAATGTTGAAACCATATTTCGTTATTTCCCCCTTTCACTTCATCTAATTAGCTATAATCCCCCGTCACCTTGTTTACACTTCATTGGTTGTACCTCTTGCCCCCTTTCCTTTCTCTTGACCAATGGGATTCAATCTCCCTTCACCTGTTACTATAAAAGCTGTGTCCTTTCTAATGTATCTTCAGTTATTGTTTGTTACTGATGATGGCCTAACCGTCGAAATCGATTTAACAGTGTAACTCTTTATTTTTCGTGGAAATAGACAACGTTTTTCACTAACTTCCATTTTTTAAATGGGTTTCCACAACTTCGTCGCGAGTGATTTAGTTCGTTTTAGTTCGTACATACTGCTAGGTTGATGGCAATGAAAATAGGTATTCAATCGTTCTATTTCCCTTCCAGGTTATTTTAGGAGGTCTCCTATGGAAAAGGAAGTAAAAAAAGCGGCAAACCAAGACGAAAGTCTTCGTATTAAATATATAATTTATTTATTTATTTATTTTTTTTTACAAAGGTAAAAATTCATTAACAGAACAATCAAACAATAACAAGATAACTAAAACTTAATCGTTCAACCATGGGAGAGCAGCTCCATCCCTAAGGACCTCAACCTCCTCCGTGTCCCACGTATTCTTTGCGAAACTGCTTTCAGTATGGCCATTTGAATTTTTACTCTGGTCCACCCCAAGACTTGTGGGTAGGGTCGGCTCCATTTCCCGGCAAGAGTATGAGATATCCTTTTCACAAACACGTGGAATTCATCGTGCAGCGCTCCATCCACTGAACATATTAGGGGGGTGAAAGAACTGATCGGGCAACTTGCTTCCAGGTATGGGAAGAGTGAGAAACGGCGTCGGCCTCCCACTTTCCCATACCCCTTCCACCTTGATGTCAGCTATTAAGGCTGGAACTTGATCTTCAGCTAACCGAAGCACAGGTTCTATGACTGCCCCTCCCCATGCCAGGTCTGCTAACATTGCCGTTTCGTCACGTACTGCATCATGACCCCGTTTGACCAAACCCCCTCTTTTACAATTTAAGGCATGTGTCACGTCAAATTTCTCTCCACAGCCATCACAGGTCTCGGGCAATCCTATTGGTATTAAATAGGATGAAAAGGGATTCGCTGGAGGAACAGGTAGATTCCCAGACCAACAAAGGCGAGGCAGTGTCCACCAAGTTCCACCACCGCCACTCATCAAGACATCCATTATGCTTCGCAATTGTAACACGTGGTGAAAAATATCTTCTTCAAAGATTGGAGCGTTGATCGGGTTGCCAAAAGATATAAATAAATAGTCAACAAAGATAGAATAAATAATCAGGTACTTTCATACTAATTAAAATAATAACGCGGAAGTATTTCAGAACAGACGAGGAACAAGAAAAATAAGAGAGAGGTACAATAAAACTAACAGTGAGATGGATAAAATCGGGAAGATCTATCTACATTAAATATTAATCAGATAATAGATCCATAAAACTCGTATAATGTCAACAATAATTACTATCAATGGAGAGATGAAATAGGAGAAGAGGATATTCGCTATTTTTTCAGGAAAATCAGGAAATACTTCGGCTCTGGTGGTTATGGGGTGATAATGAAGTACTTAGTGCGGCAGCAGAAGTGACAGTTCTAATGGGCCGGCGGAAAGCTTGTAAATTTAGGTAAGTTCAACTAACCGAGCTGTCGTTGTAAAATCAGACGTCCTAACTGGGGGGAAAAAAAATAAATAATCAAGTCGAACTTTTACAACGATCGCATCTCAAGTTCCAGTTTTCAGTTGCTTGCAACAAGGAATCAATTGTTTAGTTTTAACTGCCGATTCACGTTACTGGCTTTTGGATTTAAAAAGACGGTTTGAAATTACGGTCTTCCAGTTTTTAATAATCAGCAACAATGAACAGACTAGCCACCGTATTGGCTATCATCGCATGTGTTGGAATCATCGCAACTGAGGGGGTAAGATAAATTATTAATTGTAGAGTAACACAGACATACAAAACAATTGTTTAGATATATATATATATATATATATATATATATATATATAATATTTTGATCTGGTGAGGAAAATTTCGAAAACATTTTCGGATCTGTTGCAATAGCTTCATTTTCTACGAATATTCGCTAACATCCAAACCAGTCATGACAGTTTGAGCAATGTTTTAATTATTCTTTCTTCTCGATTTTGAATAATTCTTTTTGATGCTGAAAATGTTGTGCAAAATTATGAAATTTATGGTAAATAAACTTTTTGTGAATGGCAGTTTGCTATAAACAGGAACTGTAGGATGTTTGCCAATTTTTTGCATAATTTTACCGATTCATGCATTTTTGGCATATTTTGTGCCCGAACGTAATCTATATGATAATATTACTTTCTTTCGAACTCATCCTTTCGCAAGCTTGATATTTTTAGTTCAGGCCCGGATTTTTTTTTTTTTTTTAAATAGGATATTTTAAGGAATGGTTCATCTGTTTAAGAAGATTTCTTAAAATATTTTTCAAAAAAGTTCCAGTCATGGTCATATGAGCCAATTATTGTATTATATTTATATTATTTTCTTTAGAAGTATAAATAATCTGCTATTCATAAAAAAGTTTGGATTTGAATGATTTTTAGCAGTTTTTTAATCGAATTTTATAACGCATTTACATATTAATGAAATTCAAGCAGTTTCAGCACAATTCAGCATACATTTTTTATAGTTCTCGTCATACTACGCCGATTCTTCATCATCTATTGGTACGATTTCGTTCAACGTCAGGGGGTAGTTGGGTATATGTTATAGATACCTAGATTATTTATGAATTACATCGCGATTAGTTGAGTAATAACTATTGCGCATGAAACTAAATTTATTTGACACTGGTAAATCTTTGAGAATAATGGACCATTTTCATGAAATTTTCAGGGATTGTGAGGGTTCGATCATGAATGATGTCCTTTCAATTTCATCGCCGTTGGAATAATAGTAGTCTGTGCACATTCGCAAACGTGAATTAATTGTAACGTAGATTTCTCATGATCTATCAGTCAGATTTCATCCTAACTCGGGGAGTTGTAGGGTCTATGTCCAGGATAATGCCCTCTATATTTTATCGCGATTGATCAACTAATAACTATTGCGTAACCGTGAAACTAGAATTATTTGACGCAGGCAAAACTCCGAGACTACTGGACCGATTCTTATGACATTTTCAGGGGTTGTGCGAGTTAGATCTTACATGATATCTTATAAATATCATTGCCATTGAATTGATAGTAGTTTATTACGCATGCGCAAATGTAAATTAACGTCGATTTTTCATGATCTATCAGTACTAGCTGTAGGACTTGAAATATTTTTCAGTAAACGACAATTCCCCAGATTGATTAGGTATTGCGTCGTAATGTTGCAACGTTTTCCTTCCTTTGAATCAATCTTAGATCCAAATTTCAACTTGAAATAAGGATATAATTTCGTAACTAGCGGATTACCCGGCGCTTTACACTGAAAAAATCAACTATGCGCTCGGCTCAACACAACAAAATCGTTTTGGTATTGTTGAATTTATCGAAAGTTCTTAACACCATCCTTGTCAATTTGCGCCCACCCGCATGGCAATCTGGGCACTTTTAAATACACAACATTTTTATATGTTGAAGAAAGAAAGCAATTAACGCCTGCCAAATATGGGAGATATTCATATGCAAGGAGTTTTCTATTGATTTCCAAGTACAACCATTCCATTGCTAGGGAAGTGTAACTCCCTTAGTTCGCCACTTTTTGGAATGCTCTCATTTTATCACAACACCTCATGATCCCGTAAGCCTATGTAGTGTCAAGGAAAGCTGATTTATAGCGCCAAGTTACTAACTAATAATGGTTCGTAAACAATAGCAAAGCATGTGCATGTTTCCAATAATTTAAGCCGACGGCTTTTTTCCAAGGATTTATGCATAATAATACAATTAATGCAATAATTATGCATATGAAGAGTCCAGCGGAAGAAGGGTATAAGTCCAATTTTGGTCGATTTTTAGGTAGAGGTGCCATCTGTTAGAGTTTTAAGTGTACTATGGAATGGCAAAACGATTGGAAGCAAGTTTGAACTTGATTGGATATAGCAAGAAAAAGATTTGCCGTGCAGGGGAAAAAGGGTTTGAGCCCACGTGGTACCAGGGAAGAAAGGTTGGAGTCCGAATTAAAGCCCCCGCTCCACTCCGTAACGCGAGGGTTAAACCGTCTCCTTTCACCGTAGTTGACTGCGAAAAAAATGTAGAATTCCAAAACTGGACCGAATATTTGTCGTTTCACTATGTCAAAAATTGCCCTTTCCCTCCGAGGCCCATCAGAGTCTTGAAACTTTCAAAGGATCTGTCAAATCCCTGGGCTATGCCCTTAGCATACCACTCATTAGTTCGGACCTGTTTCTTCTTTAGATTGTTTCCCAATCATTCTTGTTTCTAAACATTTCTTCCTTCTCTCAGCGACCCGCTGGAGGCCGTTACCTTGGGGAAAGTCACGTACACCGATTCCCCTTTCTCTAGTTTTCATATATAAACCCTGATTAATTGTTTAACTAATTAGTGTTGTCCAGTGTTGTCCCGTATCGCCACAAGTCTTGTCATCATTCCCGCCGCAGACCTATGTAAGTGTACTGTCATTCAACTATCATTCAGTGAATAAACCTCGTTTTGGTGAAATTCTCGCAAGTACCTTCATCGAACCCATTTGGTATCTCTGTAAGATATTACAGAGACCTATAAAACTGGTGTCAGATGCTGATGGAGAAATTATCAACAAAAATATTAATAAATTGACTTTTACCACTAAAGATTTCTTAGGACTTATTACCGAACAAACTCAAATAATACGATCTAGTTTGAAGAATTTTAACGACACTTTAGAACGTGTAGATCAAAATGAGAAATTACTCACAAAAACTATAGATACTCTGAATAAAGTTGCTTCGCAATTAAATATTCGTACGAGCAAACTGGAAGCCGAACAAATAATTGAGGAATGCTCCACCCGAATCATGTATCTTATTAACAAATATCGGACTGAGATGGAAACATTAACTGATGCTATTCTATTTGCTAAATTAGGAGCATTGCATCCAAAAATTATCAGTCCTACAGAATTAGTAAAGGCTTTAACAGAGGCCCTTCCTTTCATTCCCAAAGAAGTCAAAATTCCCATTTCTTTAAACCTTGAGGAAGCTCATAACTTACTCGATATTATCCGAACCACTGTTTATTATACTTCCGGAAAACTGATATTTCTATTATATCTTCCTCTAGTTCACTCTCCAATATTTGATTACTACAATGTTTTGCCATTACCGTCTAAAATTAAAAACGAAACAAACACTTACACCTTCATAAAACCAGCACATCCTTATTTTGTAACTAATACAGGCAGAAATCAATTTTCAATGATGACAGAGTTTGATATAAAAAACTGCTTTAAAATAGAATCAAATAACAAGCTCATCTGCTTTGAAAAACAACCGTTATTATCAATTGGAACTACAAATTTCTGCGAAGCCACACTTTTCTTTTCTGCATCAATTACCCTAACATCTTGCGATATACGATTAATTGTGTTAAATAACCCAATTTGGCAACCTCTCCAAACATCAAATCAATGGATTTACATTTTACCCACTCCTACTACGGTAACTATAAAATGTAATGGAACTAATTTCACAAAAAACATTCAGTTATTCGGTATTGGTTTACTGCAACTTGATTCCGAATGCATCGGACAAGGATCGCACACTCTGTTATTACCACGTTCAATAGACCAAATCATAGACAGTCAATTTATCCCAAATTTTAATATATCTTTCACAGACTCGGAGTTAGAACAAATTAAAGCCATTAATCTCTCGAGCTGGCCAATACCAGCACAAATTAAATTGCAATCTCTCAAAACACCTGATCTGGAAATAGCAAGTTTCCGGCTATCAGAAGTAATACGTCATGCTGATGATTTACAATTCAAAACTAACGTAGAAAATCGTTTCGATTACACCTTAATTATTCTTATCGCTATTGGTGTTGTCGTTGCATGCTTAGTAGCATGGAAATTTCGCCTTCTCTGTTTTTCGGAAAAATCTCGACAATCTAACGTTCAACCGGTTACCAACATAAATTTCAATCGAGAACAAGAAATGGTAACACTTGTGCCCGCATCGCCACCTAATGTTCAACAGGATCCAAACCTTTGCACTCCAGAATATGCTATACCTCTACCAACTACTGCACAATCGATAGATGAACAAGATCCTCCGACACCTCTAAGAAGGTCGGAATCATTTTTAAAAAGAGGTCGAAAAATTATATTTCGTTAATACGAATACTACATTCTTTTGTTCTATTTAACAACAAATGTATATTTTTCAATCATATACCACTCTCTATGAGTTGTTCTTATACTCAATGTATGTAGTATGCCAAAGTCAATGTCAATTATTTAATTACTGTAAACGAAGGAAAATTAATTGCACGAGCCACGAAGTAGAAATAAGCCATTTGAAGATTGTCATGTTATGCCACAAATGAATATATGAAGAAATAAAGATGAAATGGAAATGAAAATTAAGGGAATATTGAAAATGAAAATGAAACAAAGTGAATATATGAAAAATGAAAAAGGAAAATTAAAAAATGAAATAATAATATTATAGAGGAATTGTAAAATGAAATGTTAAATTAAGTAATAAAAAGATGAATTATATAGGTAATGAAAATGAAATTAAAGTGAAAAAGTGAAAAATGATAATTACTTAAATGTTAAATGAAATGTAAAAGGAGGTAATGAAAATGAAATTAAAGTGAAAAGTGAAAAATGATAATTACCTAAATGTTAAATGAAATGTAAAATGAGGTAATGAAAATGAAATTAAAGTGAAAAGTGAAAAATGATAATTACCTAAATGTTAAATGAAATGTAAAATGAGGTAATGAAAATGAAATTTAAAGTAAAAAACCGAAAAATGATGATTAGGTACCTAAAAGATAAAGGAAAATGTAGAATGAAAAGTGAACATGAGATAGCGCAAATAATGTTTTCTAATATATAGCACCCGTCCTAGAATAAGGGTACAACTCAAAAATCGCGATTTTTGAGTTAGTTGTGGTTCTGAGAAGTAGAAACGGTCTAGTTTGTCTGTAGAAGGTGGAGATATGTGTAGGGCACTCTGATTCCGCTAGAGAGTGCGTGTGTCTTTCTTCTATGGAGGGAGTAACCAATTCACGTCCTAGGAAGAAAGACACAACTCAAATGAGTTCAGATAGTCTGTGTTTCGTTTTGAGTTGTTTCCTTTTTGTGTGGACAATTTTAACTTGTGTCTTTCTTTTCTGAACATTTTGGATCCTGACTGGGGAAATAGCAGTGTTTGAGTTGGAACAACTCAAAAATTCTTTAAAAAATCAACAAAACCGTTCCCCCCACTCCCTTCCCACTGTCAAAAAAACTATTTATTCACCATGGGGCGTTAGAGTAATAATGTAGGAAACAAGTTTCGCGAAGATAAATGATGTTCATCGTGTTCCAAAGAACGGGTAGCCAATGGTGTGGAAGGAAAACTTTGAATGCGATTTGCCAAAAATGACAATTTTTGAGTTGTACCCTTATTCCAGGATAGGTGCGTTATACTTTTCTTACCCTGGACTCTTCATAAGTAAAAGGGTCAACACCCAGGAATCGTATCAGAATGCTTCAAAACGGATTTCCATGAAGAATACTTTGGAATATTTTAATTTTAATTTTTTTTTGAGCCATTGCAAAAAGCAGCTATATCTTCCAGGAAAATTCGATAAAATAAATACATAATAAATTAAACTTTTTTTCATTTACTTAGTTATCTATCTATTTGAATGAAAACGTTTTTTTTTTATTTTTAAATTCACATGTTATTTTGTGTTTATCAAGCGGTGCGGGTCTAAAAAAAGACAAGGGAAAAGAGATATCATTTGTGGAGTGCGAATGTTTACTTACTTAATGTCTATTTAGAATTGTTAAAAACTTGTCGTGTAGTAATGTGTAAATAGTTAATAAGTACGTAATCTTTAATAATGTAATACTAATAATACATACAAATTAGTGAAAGTTTTTGTTATTTTTTCATGTTCGCGAACTATTCTCTATATCATCATAGGTGATTCTTTTATATGTTATTTAATTATGGATGTATTTTTTTTAATGTTATATATATATAATAACTGTATGTAATCCTGTATCATATTTTTACTTTCTGCGGTTGGGATGTTATGACAAGCACTATTCTTACTTTTTACCGAAATTTCAACTGGCATTGAATTTTCTTTTTCGTGAAGGGAGGTGTCATATCCCTGGGCTATGCCCTTAGCATACCACTCATTAGTTCGGACCTGTTTCTTCTTTAGATTGTTTCCCAATCATTCTTGTTTCTAAACATTTCTTCCTTCTCTCAGCGACCCGCTGGAGGCCGTTACCTTGGGGAAAGTCACGTACACCGATTCCCCTTTCTCTAGTTTTCATATATAAACCCCGATTAATTGTTTAACTAATTAGTGTTGTCCAGTGTTGTCCCGTATCGCCACAAGTCTTGTCATCATTCCCGCCGCAGACCTATGTAAGTGTACTGTCATTCAACTATCATTCAGTGAATAAACCTCGTTTTGGTGAAATTCTCGCAAGTACCTTCATCGAACCCATTTGGTATCTCTGTAAGATATTACAGATCAGAGTCTTGAACCGTTCGAGGATGGTGTTCCACAAACTTATTTTGCCGGAGCATACGATTCTGCCATCGTCCGAGAACCTATTGGAACAGAAGACCAAACACTGACAGAAACTGGAAAAAAAAAAACGAAGAGGGCGAAAACCTAAACCAGAAGTTGAAATTCCCCTAAAGAGAATCTACGACGGCAAACTCCCCATAAAAGCTGCGAAATATAAAGATCTTCAACAATTGAAACAGTTTTTTGGTGAAACCGACATCTGTACAATTTTATGATAACCTCAAATCAAGCGAAAATTTACAAGGAAGCGATGATGAATACATCGATAATGTACCACTGGACGAAGATGACAACTGAGATCTGAACTTATTGTCGGGAAGAAGGATCAGAGTCCAGACATGTTCTAAATTTTTTTGAGTTATTGGGTTCATTTTGAAGAATTTTGAATTTTTCCTTTTGATATTACAAAATAAACTACTTTTACTGCACTGTTAGACTTGAAATTATTTTTTTTATTCCCTGATTTCCAGTGTTAAGCAGTTGTGGAACTTTACTTTTCGTTTCCTGGGAAAGTACTAAAAATGGACTTATCGCACCCGTCCTAGAATCAGGGTACAACTCAAAAATCGCGATTTTTGAGTTAGATGTGGTTTTGAGAAGTAGAAACGGTCTAGTTTGTCTGTAGAAGGTGGAGATATGTGTAGGGTACTCTAATTCCGCTAGAGAGTGCGTGTGTCTTTCTTCTATGGAGGGAGTAACCAATTCTGTCCTAGGAAGAAAGACACAACTCAGTTGAGTTCACGCAGTCTGTGTCTCGTTTTGAGTTGTTTCCTTTTTGTGGGGACAATGTCGGCATAATTTCAACTTGTGTCTTCCTTTTCTGAACATTTTGGATCCTGACTGGTGAGATTTCAGTGTTTGAGTTTGAACAACTCAAAAATTCTTAAAAAATCAACAAAACCGTTCCCCCCACTCCCTTCCTACTGGCAAAAAAACTATTTACTCACCATGGGGTGTTAAAGCAATAATGTAAGAAACAAGTTTCGCAAAGATAAATTATGTTCATCGTGTTCCAAAGAACGGGTAGCCAATGGTTGGAAGGAAAACTTTGAATGCGATTTGCCGAAAATGACAATTTTTGAGTTGTACCCTTATTCCAGGATAGGTGCGTTATACTTTTCTTCCCCTGGACTCTTCATAAGTAAAAGGGTCAACACCCAGGAATCGTATCAGAATGCTTCAAAACGGATTTCCATGAAGAATACTTTGGAATATTTTAATTTTAATTTTTTTTTTGAGCCATTGCAAAAAGCAGCTATATCTTCCAGGAAAATTCGATAAAATAAATACATAATAAATTAAACTTTTTTTCATTTACATAGTTATCTATCTATTTGAATGAAAACGTTTTTTTTTTTATTTTTAAATTCACATGTTATTTTGTGTTTATCAAGCGGTGCGGGTCTAAAAAAAGACAAGGGAAAAGAGATATCATTTGTGGAGGAATCAAACCTCACGATCCTAATGACCCCAAACTGATGAAATGGTTGATAACTGGCATTTCTCAGAATGCTCCGGAAATAATACCCTCAAAGATCACCACAGCTTGGGACCAGGTATTTACTATTTTACTTACATAATCAGTTTCATAATTGATTTTCAAATTGCCAAGTTGGATGGGCAGTATAGTTTTCGCATGTATAGTCTTCTGATGATATCCACGAACTGCCATCGTCCCGCAGATAGAAGCAGTTTAAGAATTTTATATTAACTCATGTTCATTGGCCACTATAGGTCTGGCAAAGGTGAAATTCATAGATGAAAATGATCTCAATTTTGCAAAGGGCATAACTCGTGTGATATTAAAGCATCTATTAATATTTAAGGACAATTTCGTTGAAATAAATAAAGTTCGAATTGAATTAAAGTTTGTTGATGGGCATTGGTTATCATTGGACTAACCTTAAAGCAGTTTGAATCGTATCTTGGCTCTCGATCAAATCGGGTAGGAAGTACAAGATGTTTCTGGCGCTCACCTTCCTTGGTGTTGCATCCGACTCGAAACTGAATCGTCAGCAAAACAACAGAGCTGTTGCTGCCAAGCTATCGTTTAATAGTCCTAAAGTTCTTTAAAAATGGGAACATTGATTTTTTTGCCGATTTTTTCTACTGAAAAAGTTGGGTTGGGGGAGGCTTACACGGCAGCATTAACAAATATCGTGAAACGATCGCAACCAGATAGAGAATTGTGTATGAACACGCTAATTGACGACATACGAAGAATGTTGGCTTGCGCTATTACCTAATATATGTGACAAAATCTTTTAAAGGGAAGCGCACCCCCATGCCCCAACGTATCTCATGAAACCATTCTCCCTGCAAAATGTTCAGTTTTCCCTCAAATTCAAATCATTTTTTGTGTTCAATCTTGTCAAAATCTGCAATATTTTGGAAAATTATAGAAACTTTTTTTTCTTTTCCAGGTTGTTGCTGGTATAAAATACATGGTTAACTTCATCACAGTAACCGGTCGAAATTGTAATGCATCGTGGATAATTTTTAAGAAACCTGATGAACCTGAAGACTTTAAATACCACTGCGAAGTGTGGACTAGGTCAAAGCGCCATTAAAATAATAATGAGCCTTACAGTGACAGTGAATTTTTGCGTGGGCATACAAATTAAGTGAAATACATCCATTCCACAATGAAGTTACTTGTTTATGTGTACCAAGTTCATAGTTGAAGGGTAAGTGCGTATGATAAGTTTGGAAGGAAGGTAGTATGGGTTCAATGAGGAACGGTCTACTAGAAAAGAACAAAGCTAATATTAGCTAATTTCTTAAATTAATAACTCAAATAGTTTCACAGATAGAAAAATTAGATATGCACCTTACTAAATGGATACAATGGCGATAAAAAAAATTAAAGATAAGATGAATTGTCATTGACTGTTGACTGATCTGTCAATCGAAACATTTGAACCTCAAGAAAAGATGTTGGTCACTGGGAAGGAGAATTTTCTCAACTTTGTAAACTTTAGACTTTGGTGTGGACATGAAGACATGAATATAAACACTCAACATGAAAAAACTGTTTACACAAATGTTTACACTAAGGTTTCTATTTCTGTATTAATTTATGCAGAATAAATTATAATCGACCCAAACGCAGCAATCTGTCGTGAAATTATCAGGATTGGAGCCAAACAAATGATTCCTCCTCTTTCGCCAAGCTTTCGATAAATTTATTATCTTCTTCAGGGCTCAGAGGTGAACTACAGTGTGAAAATCACACCACTCAGCGACCAACTCAGTAAATTATGCATCAAAGGTTGCAAACAGGTACAACTCATTGAAGAAACTAAAAACCAGTCTATTGAAAATTAAAAAAGAAGAAGAAGAAAGTAACATCAGGCAGTCACGAAATTGTACTAATAATTCGATTTTCCTAAATAGCATCAAAATAAACCAAGGCAACAACCAAAGCCCTGAAGAAGATAATAAATTTATCGAAAGCTTGGCGAAAGAGAAGGAATCATTTGTTTGGCTCCAGTCCTGATAATTTCACGACAGGTATTAATTTATTACATGCAGAAGATAAGACAAGTGTTATAAAATCAAACTTAGTATATGGCCATTATCACAATATAACACCATAGACGTAGACAACCACTTAGGAGCTGATGTGAGTGACAATTGATCCCAAGCAGACGGAATCCAAGCAAGGATAAAAACCGGCAATAGGTAACAGCTACTTTGCCCTCTCAGTGATTTTTAAAAGCCGACACATCAGCAAGGCCTCGAAATTCATAATTTACCGCACAGTGGTACTCCCATTAATACTGTATGGCGCTGAGACATGGACGTTGACAAGAAGAGATGAAACCAGCTCACACCTTGGGAAAGAAAGGTACTAAGACGAATTCATGGACCGATCGGCGAAGATGGGGTCATGCGTATCCGAACAAATAGAGAGCTGAACGAATTGTATGGAAACCCAGACATTAGAGAGTTCCTAGTAGATCCGCCTGTCTCAATACGGCGTGCGGTAACGAGAAACATTCCGCACTTCAAAGTCACGTCATGTCCATAACGGATCTAGTTGTAACGCCAAATCCATGGAAGGAGGAAATTTGAGTCCATGGAAGGAGATAATTTTAGGCGATTTCGTTTTTTCCGGATTGCGATCCGTTGACATTTCTGTACGAAAGGATGCGTCACCGTAACTCATTGCGTCAGGGTTCCCCACTTGAAGCTTACTATCGTTTCGTTAAATCCATGCCCTGTTTACGAATTGAAAACTAAAAATGAGAAATTAGCCCGTATGTGTACTAAAATCAACACGAAATTCTAATTTAGGTTTGAAAATCGGCGTTTCATATCGAAATTAAGAAGTTGATTAGGCAGCCAATAGACAGCTGGGGGAAAATATCGCGTTGCCCAACCACCGTTAGCCTGACATCAAAATTAAGGCAACCGTGCCCCCGGTTCAATGGGTTAGCATCTCCATTTACTCCCTCAAGACTACGGTGACGGGTGAGTAGAAATCGCCAAAAACTCTTTATTGTAGCTGAAACTAGAATCCGGTGGGCAGGCCATGTTCAAAGAATGATGCCCGATGGAAAAACTGCACGCAGGTTTTTCAATAATAACCCAGGGGGAAGGGTATTATAGGAACCACTTCGTGAAGGAGAACACCAATGAAGGTTTAGTCAAAATCATTTATATGAACTCAGAATAATGATAGCTGACTTTTTGACGAATGCAGTTCCACAACAGAAGCTGATTTAATGCTCAGGAGAATCTGGACTCTTGAAGAATTGAGGTGATTATTCTTGAAGGGGCGTGTTGGAGAAATGATATTACCTAGTTGTTGTCGATGTTACCAAGACCAATCTCCAAGCGATCTCCCGTTGTGTTGTTTTATGTAAACAATAAAAAAATGTTCTTCTTGTTTGTTCAACCAAACTGGTGCATTCTTGTTCACATTTTCTTTTACTGCTTATCTTACTGTACTAGGATATATATATATATATATATATATATATATATATATATATATATATATATATATATATATATATATATATATATATATTATTTGGGATTGTTGTTGACCGTGATGTTGTAACCATCAGAGGATGTTGAGGGTCGGTCAATGAAAACTTTTCTTAAAATAAGAAGTTTTCATTGACCGACCCTCAACATCCACTGATATATATATATATATATATATTTGACCCGTTATTAACGATTTTAGCAGGGGGGGGGGGACACCGTAGATATAGTCCCTATTTGGATGTCAAGGTGATTTCGTTTTGCTATAAAAGATAAATTACATTATAAGGAGCTTCTTTTTTTAAAGGCAATTTGTAAAATTTCGTCCTCAAAGGAAATACTTAAATTTGTTTTGGATGCCCCGAGGATGAAATCAAATGATATAACAATCTGACCGTTTCGACGGTGTGGGTGATGGTCTCACTCAATTTTGCGAGGACGATCACTTATCAGTTGATGGTTTCTGAAGCTGATTAGTTTTCTAATCCACCTACTGTACCACATTAATTGTGATAGATGATTTTATGTTTAAAAAAAACCATAGCTTCAAATTAATGTACACTTATTATTATATGCATTATACAACCCTTTTACACTTTTGCTCAAATCATTTTGTTCATCATCATTTTCTGAATAGCGTAAAGTTGTGGGGTCCTGGTGCTGAAAGAAGCGAAACCCTTCTACGAAGTACAAATTGCTGAGTTTCGAAAACATACTCTATATAATAAATTATAATTAAATAATTATACACAGTGACTGCGTAGAAGCGGTATCTAATACAGAAATAATAAAAAAAAATATTTTTACTGGCGAGCTAATAAAATGGTTAGGAGCAGCACCATTCGTATTAAATTCGTCTTACCCGCTTCAGTCGGCCATTTTATTTATGCTGCAATTCCTAGACCCCAGACGATGGCTTGCCTATTCATTGTTGTCAAGTGGTGAACCATGATTTCCCACCTTCTTTTCAAATTACAAAAAGAAAGAATAAATAAATGAACAAATTAAAGAAAAAAATTCATTAAACCTTAACAATAGGTTAATTGGTTCGAGTTGTGAATGAAACCTGAGGTTTTATAGCTTTTTATTACTGTTTTGTGAAATCAAGATTGACTTTGATGATTGGTAGGAAACAAAATACTGTTTCTGTAAACGACATTCTACGGGATATCGATTCGCTTGTTCAATGACACGATGACAGTTTATTCTTTCGTTCGATTTTGTTTAATTAATTAGGTTATTATTACATTGATTCAAATATCAGATCTAGCTGGACAAAAGTCCAAAAATGAATTTCACTGCGGTTACCAACCACATCATCTGTTGTATTGAATCTTATGGTAATGCAAAAAACAAACATCAACCTCCCAAAAGCATTCAAGGGCCCGTCATCATGTTTCAAGCATTAATTTCAGGATTCCGTTTGTTTACACATTAATTTGCACTCCGACAACACATTCAGTGTTTTACATCGAGGCGGCCATGGAGGCCTCCAATAAAGGTAATTGGAAGATATTACATGATTTTTCTATTGATAGGTATATATTATATCTCTGTGTGTATGATACCAAAGGCCTTTGAAAAGTGGGGTTTCAAAAGTATTGTTCACTGAAAGAGGTAAAAAATGTAGAGTTCCAAAAGGTTTCACTTAATTACTTTTTTTTCATAGCTCGTTAAAAACTGTAGTTTAGCGGTGTTACTGGCTTTTCGTGCGCTTCTGAGGGCTTAGGAGTTTTTTGCCCTGATAATACAAATGTATATTTCATGAAATGTTATGAAATAGTTCATAATGATAGCTATTAAAGACGCTCTCGAAAGATCGCCCAAGTTCTGCTAGGTAAAAACATGGTAGATTCTGATGACATGTTGTGGCTGATAGGGTAGTGGAGTTACTGATATTATTACTCAAGCAGTGGATCAAGTGTTGATTTTGATGATATTTATATTAAACTTCAAGAATAGTACTGTGTTAAGCTCCAAACTATATAGTGTGATAATATATCGCATAAAATACCTGTGACCATCCTACCAGCAGGAATTCACTGGAAATGCAATTGAGAAGATATCATAACTTTAAGGACCTTGCCGCTTCCACTCGAAATGCCGATTTCATTATACTGGCCAGGGATGAAATAAACTTGTACAGAAATGCCCTATCTTCTTTCAAATTTGACTCCAATAACTTAAAGATCAACTCAGCTCTGAATAAATCAAAAGCGTCCTGGGGGGATAGAGAATTTAGAATGGAATCGAAAGATGAGACCATAATAAAATGTAAAGTGGATATTCCAAGAAGCCAGTCAGTGTTTGTAGGTAGATTGTGTTGGCTGTGTGACTAGTCAAAGCTGGCTTGACCAACCTGTAACGGGTGACTTTCTTGGCATGAGAACAGAAGAGAACTCCTACCCACTCTAGTGGCTGATTGAGGAACCTTGTTCACCTGTTTCTGAGCTACTGCTGAAGAGTGGAAGAGTGGATATTTCGGCTGTTTCAGTTGACCTAATGATTCTCTGGACTTTTGTAATGCCAGTAGTTGCGATTGAAAATGAAAACGATTTGTTTGATAGGTAACACGGTACCTGATTAAAATGGGAAATGTCCACTTGATATGTAAGAATAAAGATGTGTTAATAAGTCAAGGACCCAAATATATAGTTCGAAGAATTGTGTGAATGAATGTGGTAGAGGACAAGTCTGTACAGGTCTCTGATGAGAAGTTGAGGTGAAACTGTGTCATGGTGATGTGTGCACTCAAGTAGGTATTATTCTTGGTCTATCGATGGTATATGTGATATATAATATGGTGAGATAAATTTGCTAGGGGTCACCCAATAACTAATCCTGTTAGATTGGCTGCATGGGAGAAGATATGACCACAGATACTGGTAGGTCGATGGCAATGAAAATAGGTACCTATTCAATCGTTCTATTTCCCTTCCCAGTGATTTTAGGAAGTCTCCGAGGGAAAACAAAGTAAAAAATGCGGCAAACCAAGACAAAAGTCTTCTTATTAAATAGGATGAAAAGGGATTCGCTGGGGGAACAGGTATATTGCTAAACCAACAAAGGCGAGGCAGTGGCCACCAAGTTCTACCATCGCCACTCATCATGACGGCCATTAGGCCTCGTAATTGTAAAACGTGGTGAAAAATATCCTCTTCAAAGATTGGAGCGTCGATCGGGTTGCCAAATGATATAAATAAATAATCAACAAAGATAGAATAAATAGGTAATTAGGTACATTCATACTAATTAAAATAATAACACGAAAGTTTTTCAGAACAGCCGAGGAACAAGAAAAATAAGATAGAGGTAAAATAAAACTAACAATGTGATGAATAAAATCGGGAAGATCTATCTACATTAAATGGTAATCAGATAATAGATCCATAAAACTCGTATTCTGTCAACAATAATTACGAACAATAGAGTGATTAAATAAGAGAAGGGGATATTCGCTATTTTTTTCAGGAAAATCAGGAAATACTTCGGCTCTGGTGGTTATGGGGTGATAACGAAGTACTTAGTGCGGCAGCATAAGTGACAGTTCTAATGGGCCGGCGGAAAGGTTGCAAATTTAAGTAAGTTCAACCAACCAAGCTGTCGTTGTAAAATCAGACGTGCTAATTGAAAAAAAAAAAAAAAAAAAAAAAGTCAAGTCGAACTTTTACAACGATCGCACCTCAAGTTCCAGTTTTCAGTTGCTTGCAACAAGCAATCAATTGTTTAGTTTTAACTGCCGATTAACGTTACTGGCTTTTGGATTTAAAAAGACGGTTTGAAATTACGGCCTTCCAGTTTTTAATAATCAGCGACTATGAACAGACTAGCCACCGTATTGGCGATCACCGCATGTGTTGGAATCATCGCAACTGAGGGAGTAAGATAAATATTGTTAACTGTAGAGTCACTCAGACATACGTACAAAGCAATTGTTTAGACATATAATATTTTGCCTGGTGAGGAAAATTTTGGAAAACATTTTCGGAGCTGTTGCAATAGCTCCATTTTCTACGAAAATTCGCTAACATCCAAACCAGTCGTGACGGTTTGAGCAATGTTAAATTTTTTCTTCTCGTTTTTGAATAATTTTTTTTTATGCTGAAAATTTTGTGCAAAATTAAGAAATTTATGGTAGGTAAATAAACTTTTTGTGAATGGCAGTTTGGTATAAACAGGAACTGTTGGATGTTTGCCAATTTTTGCATAATTTTACCGATTCTTAAATTTTTGGCATATTTTGTGCTCGAACGTGATCTATATGATAAACCTTCTTTCGAACTCATCCTACCTCTCGCACGCTTGATAGTTTTAGTTCAGGACCGGATTTTTTTTTCATTATTTGGATATTTTAAGGAATGGTTCATGTATTTGGGAATATTTCTTAAAATCTTATTCAAAGAAGTTCCAGTCACGGCCGTGTGAGCCAATTATTGTAAATTATTGTAGTATATTTATATTATATTTGTTAGAAGTATAAACAATCTGCTATTTACTAATCCCTAAAACCTTAATCCCTAAAATTCCAGCTAATCCCTCAAACTAGAACCTCGATTATAGGGGGAAATCGCAGAGATCTCCATCAGATCGGCGATGTTCCCATCTTCCCGATGGACCGAAATGGTAATCGTTCTGGAATGATGTCATTCAAATTTATTCCGTGTTTTGTAATTTAAAAAATGTAGGTAATTTCTATATTTGATTTTATCAAAAAATTTCAAACGAGGGAGGATGTAGTTATGATATATCCCTGTAGTCAAACAATGATAACGACGTTTGTTCCTAGATAATAATACGGCCAGTTGTTGTATAGTTGATTGGATAAATTAACCATAGTTCGTTGCATTATTCTTGTACTTATTCCTACATCTAGTACCTACTATTCGCCTTCACTTGGTTAAGATTGGTGCGGATTCACTCCATGTCGAGGTACCTAGTTGCCATACATTGTTGCTCCGAGTAGTTGCCATATTAACGCGTACCACTTTTACCACGGTTTATCACGTCGCGCATTTACCCGTTGCGAACGGCGGCCAGCGCAACGATTATAGGACCAGGTTTGGGGAAGATTCCGATCGCCAATGACCTTCCCTAGAGTATAAGGAATGAGTTGTAATTTTTATTGAAACGGGTTTCCACAATTTCGTCCCCGTTTCCACAAAATGTCCCCGTTTCATATGTGCCCTCATTATAAACTTTGCTACGTTAAAACGCTTCCTGACCTACATTGCTGCAGTTAGTAAGGCGTTTTTATCATCAATTTTTGATGATCTATCTTTACGATTAGAAACTGCTCGGCTCAACACAAGAAACTCGTTTTGGTATTGTTGAATTTATCGGAAGTTCTTTACACCATCATTGTTAATTTGCGCCCACCCGCATGGCAATCGGTGCACTTCTAAATACATAACATTTTCATATGTTGAAGAAAAAAAGCAATTAACGCCTGTCAAATATGGAAGATATTCATATGCAAGTAGTTTGCTATTGATTTCCACGTACAACCATTCCAATGTTAGGGATCGTTCCAAGATAATCGTTCGCCACTTTTTGGAATGCTCTCATTTTATCACATCTCATGATCCCCTAAGCCTCTGTAGTGTCAAGGAAAGCTGATAATAGCGCCAAGTTACAAACTAATAATGCTTCGTAAACAATGGCAAAGCATGCATGTTGTCAATAATTTAAGCCAACGGCTTTCAACACAGAATGTGTTTTAGCCATAGACTAACTAGCCAAAAAAGCTAACGAAATTTCGTTACGAAATCTGGGACGACAACATGGATACCGATGATACGGAACTAAGAATCGTGTAACCTGGTGTAACCTATGAGATATTTTGTTATGACGCGGTGATTATATAAGATTCTGATTTAGTGGGATAGTCCAGCAGTGAGGTCATAAAATCTGTGGGTTGCTGGACAAAATTGGAAAGTTAATGAAATTTTGGGGTGTTGTTTCGGGATACCTAGGGAAGCTAAATCCGAGTTTTCTGACAAAAAAAGCCTGTGCTCGATTGTGGGTGGCCGAAAAACCACGATTTTTTCGGACTTTTTTCGGTTTTCCGACTATAACTCGAAAACTATGCCATGTAGAGGCCTTTTTTATTACATTTTCGGAAAGAGCATTAAATTTCCTTTAAATTTCACTAGTCACATGTTTTCTTTAAACGAATAGCTGCTATGTTACAGCCCTTCCAAAGTACATCAAATTTCTCAAAATGTACAATTTTACGGAAAAATGCATGTTTTAGCCTCATAACATTCATTTGTACGAACTATGACTCATATGTAGGTACGTATGTTATACATACTATATGAACCCCCCACCCAATTCCCCCCCCCCCCCCCCTCTTCAAATGAATGTACTCTTCATTCCCATCATAGTGAGTGTAGTGGATTTATATATGTTTAACTAGGGGTAGGTACCTCTAGAGGAATGCCTTTAGACAAATCCTGAGTCGGGAGAATTTCATGAGTCTGGTGATTCGGGTTTGTTCCTTGATGAGGAACTTGTTGAAGGTGCTGAAAAGTACCTTCAGATTGGTGTTTATCCTTGTTTCCAAAGGGGTGATATTTGTCGGACTCATAGGCACATGTCTCGCCATGTAGAGCGGCGATGTGCCGTTCTTTTTGAATATCTCCACTAAGGGGCGACGTTAGCACTAAGCCCGCGCCCTTTGAGGGTTCGGGCCGGTTAAGGGTTGAAGAAACGCCCGCGAGATTCTCACGAGGCCCGGAAGGGCGGTCGGGCGTTGAAACCTCGGTTTCGGCCGCATCGCCTTTGTGTGCCTTTTGCAGAAGCTAGGCGTCCGCTCCATTCTCGGGGAAGTCTTTTAGTTCTGAAAAGAACTAAAGTTGGGACGAACACTTCGGAGATGTCATCTCACGTGAAACGTGTCCGCCCGGTGTCCAACGCTTAACGAATGAGTGAAGCCCTATCGATAATGCGGGTCCGCCGAAATGTGTAACGACCGGGCTGTTTGTGGGCCCTGCATGAGGTCGTACGGCTTGTCCCAGCGGGCGGTTCAAAGGTAAATCTCCGAACCCGGGGGCAAGGCTTACTGCTCCAAGATGGTATCGCCTCGTCGGGTTACCGTCTCGGGCCCCGGCCTGATACAGGGGCTGAATAGGGAGGTAGACGAAGTGTCTAGCTCGACCTATTTGGACGTCTGGAAGTTCTAGTAGGCGGGAGTTTCTCTTCTCTACAAGCCGGTGGAGTTGAATCGCAGCCAGCTTATAAATTCATCTTCCGGTTCAGCCAGCGGAGTTGTATCGCTTCTGGTTTGCAGGAGAAGGTCTTCTTAGAGAGTAGAAGGTTGTAGATTGCTTGCTGTGATGGGTATGAGCTACTGGGCCATTGGATGCTGTATTTATATCCCTCACGGAGTCGGGGGTGGCTCGAGATTGGCTCGCCCAGTGTAATCTGTTGGGCGCCCTCGGTGTGTCCCGGGGGTGAAGCGGCTTTTCCCCCTCCTCCTCACTAGGGCGCGCTAGCCTCGTTCGCCCTTGACTCGGGGTTTCAAAGGCGTTTGTTATAGGGCAGTCCGACATCTTTTGTAATATATTATTTGAGGGTGATTTCACCACAGTGAGGTGTGCTGTATAATATTCCAATAGTCCAAAACAATTTTTTTTATTGTAAGGACATGAATGTACAGTTGTATACATGACTATAATACCTACCGTATACCTACATAAATCAGTCCTCTGTCGTTCTTTGTCTTTTTGGCAGAGCTGGCTCGTCATCCTCACTGCCGTCTGTGACATCTGCTTCTTCGAATGGAGTGAATGTGGTGGGCTGATCGTAGTTCACTTCTTCGTCAGTGTCGTAGTCTGTGCCTCTTCATTGAAGTCGGGCTGTGGGGAGTTTTCAAACGTAGTCCTACAACAGTTTTAGCACTCAGCTGAACAGAGGAGTCCTGCTTTTTTGCAAATGCAGCTTCCTGCAGTGCACCCACCAGCGCACTTGCACCTGATGATGTAAAGGAGATAGTCTGGAGCAGATTTTGATGTTGTTGTTTTGGGATTCACAAATGGAAATGAAAAGATTGATATGACATTTCTGTTAACGACACAAGGGTGAATTATACTAAGAGCAGTAATATCTAATAAAGGTGTGATACCGTGAACAATGAACGTGAGCACTAGTAATACCAATCTCGTTTGGTGTTACCCAGGCAGATGGTATTTTTAGGCACATTCTCTTCCTGCACGCAATTAGTGGGAGGGGCTCAACATCAGCTCCCTTTGGAATTGGGAAGAAGAAAGCCGTGCAAGTGCTTGAAAAAAATCCTTGGCTGTCAGACATAGTCAGCATTTTTAAGGACCCAGAAGCAACGCCAAACCAAATCTCTGATGCTGGAGAGCAGTTCTTGGGGAAGATGTATGGAGGGAATGTGGAGGTTGATGATTTGGATGGCTTGCGGTACCGCTCATTCCAAGCTGTAGTGGTTAAACCAACGTTTCAATTAGCCAGACTGCCACCCACTCAAGATTCTGCGAAGTACCACTCCTACAGGGCATACCCACAAGTTCAAACATGGCTTGGATGTGCAGGAAAACACCTAAAAATACCATCTGTCTAGGGCTGGAGCTTAAACAAACGAGGTTGGTATTACTAGTGCTCACGTTCATTGTTCACGGTACCACACCTTTATTTGATATTACTGCTCTTAGTATAATCCACGCTTGTGACGTTAACAGAAATGTCATATCAATCTTTTCATTTTCAAGCGTGAATCCCAAAACAACAACATTAAAAGCTGCTCCAGACCATCTCCTGACATCATCAGGTGCAAGTGGGCTAGTGGGTGCACTACAGGAGGCTCCATTTGCAAAAAAGCAGGACTCATTTGTTCAGCTGTGTGCAAAAACTGTTGTAGGACTACGTGTGAAAACTCCCCACAGCCCGACTTCAATGAAAAGGACACAGACTACGACACTGACGAAGAACTGAACTACGATAAGCCCACCACGTTCACTCCATTCGAAGAAGCAAATGTCACAGACGGCAGTGAGGATGACGAGCCCAGCTCTGCCAAAAAGACAAAGATCGACAAAGGACTGATTTATATATACCTTATTATATTCATGTACGTAAAACTGTACATGGATGTACTTACAATAAATAGTGGCGCTGCCTACGCGGGCCCGGGGAGCTCAGGCTTCCCCTCCGCGACAATCACCGGCGTTTCACACGCCGATCTCCCTGCGAATTACGCCTGGACAACCCCTCTTGAAACACAAAGGGTTCCAACACAATCAGAAACTCACGTATTCCGGCCTTTCAACAACAGAATAGACGTAGTTCACGAGTTTCAGACCCCTACAACTGGGGCTCCTCGCATGGCTTACCAGCTCGAGGAAACATACCCGTCCTTTGCGACCGGGTACTCACAAGACAACAGTTCTTTTCAGAACTTCCAGTCTTCCACTTTTAATGAACAAAAAGGTACTCTTCAAGACCCACAGACTTCCACTACCAGTGGACACAAAGAGGTCCCTCGACGGATGAAACATATCTCTCCCACACAAGAGATATTCAAAAAGAACGGCACATCGCCACTCTACATGGCGAGACATGTGCCTATGAGTCCGACAAATATCACCCCTTTGGAAACAGGGATAAACACCAATCTGAAGGTACTTTTCAGCACCTTCAACAAGTTCCTCATCAAGGAACAAACCCGAATCACCAGACTCATGAAATTCTCCCGACTCAGGATTTGTCTAGTCAAACATATATAAATCCACTACACTCACTATGATGGGAATGAAGAGTACATTGGCGGAAGAGGAGGGGGGGGGGGGGGATTGGGTGGGGGTTCATATAGTATGTATAACATACGTACATATGAGTCATAGTTCGTACAAATGAATGTTATGAGGCTAAAACATGCATTTTTCCGAAAAATTGTACATTTTGAGAAATTTGATGTACTTTGGAAGGGCTGTAACATAGCAGCTATTCGGTTAAAAAAAACATGTGACTGGTGAAATTTGAAGGAAATTTAATGCTCTTTCCGAAAATGTAATAAAAAATACCTCTACATGGCATAGTTTTCGAGTTATAGTCGGAAAACCGAAAAAAGTCCGAAAAAATCGTGGTTTTTCGGCCACCCACAATCGAGCACAGGCTTTTTTTGTCAGAAAACTCGGATTTAGCTTCCCTAGGCATCCCTAAACAACACCCCAAAATTTCAATGGGAGGAAAGTAGCGAAATTCTGATTTAGTGGGAGGAGGTTAACCAATGACACCGTTGATCATATTTTTTGATGATACGGAACTAAGGATCGTGTAACCTGGTGTAACCTATGCGATATTTTGTTACATATCACTTTTGATTAGTAAACCACCACCGGTATTAGTGAATCATTACTCAACCTTGAACGCCTGGTTTTTACATCCATTTATAGTACTCGCGACAGACCCGTTTGTGAGTCATTTTATGTACGAAAATCGTTGGAGTTCCAGTTGTTCGCGGACCGTCCTTCGGTGATGTTCTCTTGCCCTGGTCCTGATTGTCCTCCTTCGAGCTCTTCAGGTATATGTCTACATCAACCTACACAACCGAAAACGTCTACTGAACGAGCGAGAGAGTGGTGACTGCGAAAAAAAGACGGACAACCCGAACCCAAACAACCAAAAACTGCTGCTGAACGTAATAAAGAATGGAAATTGCGTAAAATACTCGCAAAATTACCATTTAAAAGAACTCTCGATGACGAGGAAAATGACGATGTACCTGCCAAATGTTGAAAACTAATTACGCTCTCGCTGATTACGAATTCGAGCAGCGTTTTCGAAAAAACCCTTTGGGTCACATTTGCGATGGAATTTGGTTTGAAAGAGATTTGAGTAAAGTTGGGCCCAAAAGTTACGATCTATTACGTGCTGAATTTCCGAACGAAGACATAATAAAGTTTACAATATGTGGTACTTGCAAGATGTCAATATATCAGTCGAAAAAGATTCCACAATTATCACGTAGTAACGGTTTCGTTACCCTCTCAACCCATTACAATTGCATTACAACAACAATTACAAACGTAGCGGGAAGAAGTTAACCAATCTTCAACCGAAGATTGAAGACGGGTTTATGTAAAACGCGTGAGCTAAAACACATCCTGTGTTTCAATAATTTTGTCCGAAGTATGTAAATAGAGGTAACCGGGGGTCCAGGCGCGGAGCACCGAGTTTTTTCAAGGATTTATGCATAATAATATAATTAATGCAATAATTATGCATATGAAAAAGGATCAACACCCAGGATTCGTATCAGAATGCTTCAAAACGAATTTCCATGAAGAATACTTTCGAATATTTGATTTTTAATTTTTTTGGAACCATTGCAATAAGCAGCTTTATCTTCAAGGAAAATTCGATCAAATAAATTCATAATAATAATAAATAAATTACATTTTTTAGCGAATTTTTGAAGAAAATTAAGCTATTGCTCTCGCCTCAAAATTTGTAGAATGTGAATTTTTGAAAAATTTTTATGCAGAAATCCGTTTCAGGCTATTCTGAATCATATTCTGAAGTTTAACGCATTTTTTTATGTATGTATATATGTATGTATATATGTATGTATATATGTATGTATGTATGTGTCATTCCAGACGATAACTGTCCGTAGAATTGTGCTAGAAACTTCAAACAAATTTTAAAATATTAAGGACACAAAACGAAAGTTCAAGTTCGTTGGCCAGCATGATCGGATTACATCTTCGGGTTGAAATTTTCAAAAATGTAGTCAAAAATTTCAAAATAGCCTTTTTTTTGCGATTTGTTGTGCGAAATAATTTTTTCAGCATACTATCATGTTGTATATTCAGAATCAGCGTAAAATTTTCTATAAGAATATGTATCAAGTTTTCAAAAATTTCAAAGTTGAAAAATCAGTCAAAAATCGCAATAATGCCGTTCGCTAGTTGTAAAAATCGGTAAAAATCGGTAATATTCACATGAAACATTGTCCAAATTCAGATTGAACTACTCTTATGGAAGTATCCCTGTATAACCAATCCTAGAACCATGCTGTTTACAACGTAGGTAGTAGGTGCTTCAAAAAAAAAAAAAAAAAAAAAAAAAATGTAATCACAACTGATGAGTTTACTCTGTGCATGTGTTAATAATTTGATTCCATGCTTGTCTATCAAAATCATAAACTAAAATTTCTCAACACGATCAATAGCGACTGAAATGTCGAAGATTTCTTCAAAAATTCGCTCATAGGGTCATGCTGCATGACTGGACTTTTTTTCATTTAGTTATCTATCTATTTGAATTGATTTTTTTTTCTTTAATTCACATGTTATTTTGTGTTTATCAAGCGGAGCGGGGCTAAAAAAAGACAAGGGAAAAAAGATACCATTTGTGGAGGAATCAAACCTCACGATCCTAATGACCCACAACTGATGGAATGGTTGATAACTGGCACTTCTCAGAATGATCCGCAAATAATACCCGCACAGATCACCGAAGCTTGGGACCAGGTATTTACTATTTTACTTACAAAACCAGTTTCATAATTGATTTTCAAATTGGCAAGTGGGGTGGACAGCATAGTTTTCGCATGTATTATAGTCTTCTGATGATATCCACGAACTGCCATCGTCCCGCAGATATGGGCAATTTAAGAATTTTATGTTAACTCTTGTCCATTGGCCACTATAAATCTGGCAATGGTGAAATTCATAGATCGAAATGATCTCAATTTTGCAGAGGTCATACTCACGTGATATTAGAGCATCCATCAATATTTAAGGACAATTTCGTTGAAATAAATAAAGTTCAAATTGAATTTAAAGTTTGCTGATGGGCATTGGTTATCATTGGAGTAACCTTAAAGCAGTTTGAATCGTATCTTGGCTCTCGATCAAAACGGTTAGAAAGTACAAGATGTTTCTGGCACCCCAGGTACGCCCCAGAGAAGTCTGTGGAACCACTACTTTTGAATCTTAGTGAATGACCTCCTAACTCTTAACATAATAAATTGTGACAGCCATAAAATCTTCATCTATGCTGCTTATGACACAAACTTTGTTGTGGTGAGTGACACTGTTTATGTTTGCATTATCAAGGGCCAACTGATAAACTTTAAATTTGGAAAATTGGTTACGTATACATGGTCTCCAATTAAATGATCAGAAGACGAAATGCCATTTATTTTCATTTTGGGTTACAACTGAGAAATTGATGCAAAATTTCTTGAAGAACAACGACAATGTTTTGTCGAGTTTGCTCGTTCTTTGATGTTGTATCCGACTCAAAACTGAATGTTCAGCAAAACAACAGCGTTAATGCTAAGCTATCGTTTAATATTCCTAAAGTTCTTTAAAAATGGGAACATTGATTTTTTTGCCGATTTTTTCTACCAAAAAAGTTGGGTTCTGGGAGGCTTACACGACAGCATTAACAAATATCGTGGAACGATCGCAACCAGATAGAATGTTGTGAATGAACACGCTAATCGACGGCGTATGAAGAATGTTGGCTTGCGCTGTTAAAATCTATGTGACAAAATCTTTTAAAGGGGAGCGCACCCCCATACCCCAACGTACCTCATAAAAACATCCTCCCTGCTAAATTTTCAGTATTTCCTCAAATTCAAATCAATTTTTGTGTTAAATTTTTTCAAAATCTGCAATATTTTGGTAAATTATTGAAACTTTTTTTTTCTTTTCCAGGTTGTTGCTGGTGAAAAATACATAGTTGACTTCATCACAGTAACCGGTCTTGCATGTCATGCATCGTGGACCATTTTTATGAACCCGGATGAACCTAAAGGCTTCAAATGCCAGTGCGACGTGTATGCTAAGTCAAAGCAGCATCATTGAAATAATAATGAGCCCGACAGTGACAGTGAATTTTTGCGTGGGCATACAAATTAAGTGAAATACATCCATTCCACAATGAAGTTACTTGTTAATGTGTACCAAGTTCGTAGTCGAAGAGTTCGTGTGTATGATAAGTTTGGAAGGAAGGTAGTATGGGTTCAATGAGGAACGGTCTACTAGAAAAGTACTAAGCTAATATTAGCTAATTTCTTAAATTAACAACTTAAATAGTTTCACTGATAGAAAAATTATATATGCACACAAATGTTTACACTAAGATTTCTATTTCTGTATTAATTTATTGTATGTAGAAGATTAGACAAGTGTTATAAAATTAAACTTAGTCTATGGCCATTATCACAATATAACACCATAGACGTAGACAACCACTTAGGAGCTGTTGTGAATGACAATTGATCCAAAGCAAGGATAAAAACCGGCAATAACTGGTACTTTGCCCTCTCAATGATTTTTAAATGCCGACACATCAGCAAGGCCTCGAAATTCATAATTTACCCCACAGTGGTTCTCCCATTAATACTGTATGGTGCTGTGACATGGACGTTGACAAGAAGAGATGAAACCAACTCACACCTTCGGAAAGAAATTATATTAATTTATTAAATAATTGATTAGTGACTACTTGGGGATTGTTCTTAATTAAAATATTATTTCTATTCCAACAGAAGGTTAATTACTTCCGAGTCTACCAAAGTCGGAACGTTTTAGCTAATTTTCTAAGAAAATGAAGCTATTGCAATGAATGCTGTTTTCTTCATGGATGTTCGTTCTGAAATTCATCGAGTTTAACGCTTTTTGATATGTGTATGTAAAGTTTGATCAAAAAGTTCTGGTTTTTTCAATTTGCACGCAAAAAAAAAGGTCGTTGGAACTTCTCGGTGGTCACAACGTCACTTTCTGAGTCACCTGGTTATTTTATATTGCTGTAATATTCTCAGTTCTCATGTTATTCAAATAAGCCTCGTAACCTTTGAGGCTAATTTCTTTTTTTTTCAACCAGCCGTTTTACTAAGTTTTCTGTTTTGTTGTTTTGACGTTTTTAGAAAAATTTTCAAAATTCACCTACCATAAACCGAAAAATTGTGGTGTCCTGAGCCGTGAAGGTGTAACCCTTTTAAGAGGCACGATACGCCAAGTTTAGAAAAACATTAACATCGGCCAGTTGGTCTATTAACATCGGATTGAGAATCATGTAAGATACACTGAACCAAGATGGTTAAGTATGAATCAACTATCTAATTGACCAGTGGCTTCGCATAAAAATATGGCCATGCATAAATTGTTTCTAAATAAGTATATTACTTTCCAGGGACTCGGAATCTTTCGTAACAATCGTATTAAGTTAATTACAAACCCGACAACGAGGTGGACGTTTTCTACGAAACTTCTCTTTTATAGCTTAGTCTGATGACTTCATTGTATTTTTGACGAAGAGGTATTCCATAATTGTTTGTTTTACAATTAATGTATGTTTATGTACGTATGTTTTACCTAGACCTCTCGAAATCACGTACCTATTTTGATTGTTTTCTTTTTAGATTTCGATCTCTTGGTCCAACTATTCGATGTTTACTTAAAGGGATGATTCACGCTGGACGAGTATTCCGGCTTTGGAAGCACTTATCAGAGTAAATTCACAGGTTATGATTTATGATTTGCACATGTAATTTACCAGAGACCATGTAATGAGGACAGTGGGCAGTTTCGGTCCGCCTTCATTTGTTTTTTTAACGGAAGCTGTATTAGTTCGTTAGGTTTTCGGTCGTCATCGGATCAGCTGATAACGCCTTACCTTTTAGTATTAATAAGATGGAGGGCTATTGCTCTGAATTCAACGCTGTTTCCCTGTCAAGGCATACGTGCCACTACAGTCGAGTTGGCTTTGCAATTGACCCGCTCCCGCTACGCTTTTTTCAAATTTAAATGACAAAGCAGTTTATTGTAATGTTACAGTTTAGTATTAATTTATGTATGTAAACATAACTGTCTAGATGTTAGTATGTACATACTTTGATTCCCATGCCCAAATCTTGGTGGCCTCCTATTTCTTTTTTTTTTTTTTTTTTGGGTACACACAGAACAGCTGATCTACCTTCATCAAACATCCTCTAGAGTGTACTGGCGTTATTCCAACACTCATTCCCACGGTGTAAAAAATATGAAATATTGACAGTGTAAAATAGCGGTGTACATGTACTGTGCACAATTAGGGTGTAAATCTTAAATAAGAAATATGTCCTAGGTATACAATCCCCATTAATTCACCAAACTCAACAATCTCAACATCACATCTTACATCGGCTGATCAGTGTTTGGCCATTTTGCCCCTGGTCAACTCAAAAACCAAACGACAGTAGTGGCACGTATGGTTTGACTGCCTGAAACATCACTAATAGCCCTCCATCTTATAAATACTCAAAGCGCCATACGGACACGAACGGTCAGCGTAAGAAGCGAAAATGGTGCCGGTTCAATACGCGCCCCACAGTCGTGTTTCTGGTTCAGTACGCGCCCTACATTGTGTTTCTGGTTCAATAAGTATGTGCCCCACAAAAAATGAAAAAAAAAAAAAAAAAAAAAAAAAAAAGGAAAATGGCATGGGGCTTACCTAGATGTCAAAATAATCAGAAGCTGCTTCTTCGATTTTTGGAACGGGATTAGGACCGATACACCTCCTCCACGTCCTTCAGGAAGGCCAAGAATAGATCTGGATCATCTTTTCTCAATTGCCACGCCAGCAAAACGTGTCGAGGTGAGACTAGAACAGCTCCCGCGTCGTCCCTCTCTTTTTCTTTAAAATATTAATTTTTGCGTCGAGCCAGGATTGCTCGATGCTCTGTGGGCTCCTGCTGAAGGGTGTTTAATTCGGGACTGGAAAGAGTGAGGCTATTGTGAGGCGCACACAGTTTGAGCGTGGGGCGCTCGGGCTCTGTGGGGCGTATTGAACCGGCACCGCGAAAACTCTCTAATGTCATCTTCCGACTTTTGTAGAAGGGTTGCATAGACTGTGAACCGATTTGAAACTATGTTTGTCCTCAAGTACTATAAATTGATATAGTTTAGTAGGTCGGTTAGAAAAGATATTAGCCTCAGAAGACCCTCAACTGATAAGTGGCCCTGCCTCGTAACATTGTTTACAAGGTATTCCAAAGGCGCGCCATTTACGATTTCAGCACCGTAGGTCGATTAGGAAAACAATTAGGTAGCTTTAAGGGCTCCCTAAGCTGATCAGAACCCATACTCTTGTAATTGTATTCTAAATATCCCAAAGAATTTCAAATTTCGGCACCGTAGGTCGATTAAGAGAGTAATCAGACTCTCAAGTCCTACATTCGTTACCGCTTTGCACAACAACACTTCTTGGTGGTCGAGTGAAACAACGAATTTATCATCAATACGCTTACATATATGTTAGAATCTACCAAGAGAAAATTAATGCTACTATATAAAACATCTCCACTTTACAAGTCCCTTCGATCTAAGTATATCGACGCTAACTTACTAGGTAGTGCCTTCCCACCAACTGAAAATTAATGCCTAAATAATTTATTAAGGAAAGGAATTCAGAGCTTGACTGGCGAATCAATAGATTCGCTAGCAGCGCGTGATTTCTTTATCTTCTCGCGCTTAGAAATTTGAAGGTTTTTTTACTATGTTCAAGCCTTTAGGGAAAGCGACGGTGGTCCTCGATCGGATTTGACCTCAAAGTGCTTGCCCTTCAAATTTTCTTCCGAAATATGATTTGGGAATTTGAGCCGTTTTTTTTTTTTTTTTTTTTAATTAAGTTTTTGAATTTTTAATTTATACTTTGATCATGAAAATACGCTATAATCGCCAAAATTCAGAAAAAAAAAAATTATTTATGTGTCATTATACAATAGAATCTTCTTCTAGTTTCATAGTTCTGACCTATTTTGTGATCGAATATAATTAGAAAACAAAAATAACAATATTTATTGAACAAAATAATGATTATATTTGCATGAAGCTCTTAATAAATGCCTGTGAGTATGCGTGTAGTATGTGCGTGTGTGTCTATGCGTACTCTTGTGTGTGAGTTTATAATGATTCATTATATAAATTTTAACATAAAATATATATCTAAATTGAATAGAAAATAAAAATAATGGCATTTTAACATTTTACATATGCAGAGAATTATATTCACATGCAGCTCTTAATAAACGTTTTCCATACTCAGAATTGATTCGAGATACTGTATATTTGGCCCACGTCGCAGAAAAATCATGATGCATGGCCTCCATAGAGTGTTCACAGTAAAAGCCGAGGCCATGTCCGTGTTTGGTATAAAACTATTCCACATGAATGAAAGAAAACCTAGAAAACCTTACTAGGACCATCTAGACCTCAAATGTGATTTTTAACACAAGTTTTATATAGTTTCGTATAGTATTTTCGTTTAGGAGAAAAGCCGCGGACGGCGGACGGACGGATTATTTAAATTCGTTTCGGGATTCTACGCATCTTGAAACGTAAAACAAAAAATTTTCAGTGAGTGTTAAACTTTTTTTCTCTTGGTCGATTACAAAGGTTCATTATTGAAAATAATAAACCGAAACAATACCTTCTCAAACAGGAAACAATACTTTCTCAATGGATTATTGGGCATTTATTTTATGAAAAAAGTAATAAATAGCAAAAACTAGTCACACATGTTCTTGAGAAAATCGTTCGAGCTTTGTGGTCGTTCAATCGATAGAAAAGACCTGTTACAAGGCGATTTCACCTATGTTCCACCATTTGCCCGTTTTTTTTTTTTTTCCTGACAACGTTCTAGCCCTTGAGGAGAGCAAACGGCAAGGGAGATCCTTTCGTAAGCCAGACGTTACCAGATTTTTCAACCAACAGGGCTCCCACCTGATGAAGCTCTTTGCCTCCTCACATCATGGTCCCAAGGTTTCTAAGGCTAGACCCCTGTGACAGAGTTCCCGTCAGAATCCCAGAGAAAGCGCTGCCGTCGCTCTGTTGGAAAACAACGGGCGTCGCACGCCTCTTTTCGTGTTCTTGAAAGGCTGAGTTTGGCGTTGGATGGGTGATCCAAGAACTGGAAAACCAATCTACTCCGAACATAGAACATTAATGCTATTAGTAGGAGTGGTATCTCTCTGGCGGGATACTGTCACTCTCCTCTACCTCTCTTTCGAGGATTTAGGACCCCATCGCACCTCTGGGGGGCGACCTAAATCCCTCATGGTCCCAGGGTTTCTAAGGCTAGACCCCTGAAGGTAAGATTTGACGCAATCAGCAGAGTACTTCTCACGTTTCCTTTGACATGCTGTCTCTGCTGCTGCCCCTGCTATGGTACTCGTTCTGGGCGGGTATAAAGCCGCTGAAGTGTCCAAACACGTTTCATCCCATATTAGGCGTTGTTCCCTAAACCATAGCGCCAATGTCACACCATCTGGACGTTTCCCGTCATTACTGCACATACCACTGGGCTCCAAGTGGCACAGATGACTACGGACGTGAGGGCTCGTTGTATTAATTAACATTGTATTCATACATTGTAAGTGTACTCTATATATCCCAAAGGAGCTCCATCGCAAATTTCTGCACTTAAAGGTTTATTCAGATAGGAATCAGAATCACGGGTACCGCCTTCGTAACTGATTTGCATAACGCGATTCCGTGGTGGTCGGCCTAAATAATTACTGACACCTACTAAGAGAAAATTAATGCAATTAAGAATCATCTCCACTTTAGAAGTCCCTCTGATCTAAGTGTGTATATCGGCACTGACTTACTGAAAATAAATGAGATAAAATTAATACCTAGGTACCTACGCTTTAAAAGTCATCCATAGATTACACAATTGATAAAAAACTCGATTTTGTGAAGAAATTATCCAATTGGAATTATATCGTCGTAGTTAACGAGATGATTTAATTATGTTACGATATTATGACCATGTTTGCTTTTTTTTCTAGCCAAAGTTCCAATCTTTAGGAAGAGCGAACGGCTTGACGAAAAGCGATCCGGGCGGTTTCATTCGATTCTTCGGGCTGATATTCATGAATAACAAAAATAAAAATAAATAAATAAAATAGGTATAAATTAATAAATAACTAAAATAAATATAAATAAATAGGTACTACTAGGTGTTACTTTGAAGGTTTTCGAGAGTATGATTTTTAATATTTCATTCCTTAAATTATAACCCCTTAACCGTTCTAGGATCTACTTGACCCATTTGTGATTTTTGACCAAATTTTTAAACACTTTGGTCCAGTAGTTTCGGAGAAAAGCTCTGGACTGCGTAGAACATACGGCGTACGGTTGAAGATCGGATTTTTTTTTTCTTTTTTTTTCGCAATTCGATTTTTGGATTCGACGCATCTTGAAACGTTAACCAAAAAATTTTGAAGGGAGGTAAAAAAATTTTTTTTTCTTGGTCGGTCGATTTCAAAGGTTTATTATGAAATGAAATGAAATGAAATGAAAAAAATGGTTTATTCCTTTCAATTACATAGGCGGGCAAAAAAAAACAATAAATACTTCTAGGAATTACCCCACACTCCGAGCTGTGTGGGGGAGTATACTTCCTAACTACTGAAAATTAATTTTTAAACATTTGAACATTAAACAGAAGATATCCAAAAAATAAATAAAAAAGAAAGTTACACTTATATTTAGCGATAAATACTTATGAACATTGAATAAATTCGTTCCGGTCCTATTCCAATAAGCTATGTAAAAACTATTTTTTTAAACTTTTGTCGGTTATATAATAGTGGTGAGCGAATGGCAACTGTTGCATTACAGAGAAGAATCGGGAGATTAAAATGAATATGATTATTTGATTTAAAAAGTCGGGAACGAGGAGCTGAATGGATGGCCAAGCAATATTGACGTGTCTCAGCATGATATCCTTGCGAACTGTCGGAAAACTGAAACCAACCAGTACCTATGCTTGTGATAGAACATCAGGGCTGATTTTGCATATAACTGTTTCAACGAAAAATCCTTAAGGGTATCAAACAGATCGACTGAAGGGTTGCGTTTATTATGATGTGACATCACCTTGAGGATAGCCTTTTGCATTACGTAAAGAGATTCTAAATTACTTTTCCAGGTCCCTCCCCAAGCTATAATACCAAAACAAAGAATTGGCTGGACCAACGCCTTGTACAACATGATTAGAAATTCAAGTTTTAAAAATTTACGAATATTGTAAAATAAGTATAAGTATTTCCTCAACTTGGTAACCAGCATGTTGATATGAGGTTACCATGAAAGTTTTTCGTCTACCATCAACCCCAGATACCTCAGGTCAGAGACACGCTCCACAGACTGGCAGTCACATTGGGTTACATCAGAAACCCTACACACGTGCAATTTCAGCTCGACTATTGAACACAGTAAACCAAAATCGCCTTATAAACTACGTTGATCGTATTAGCTGATATAATTCCAATGGAAATCTCGCTTTACGAACTCAAGTCCATTAACAGTTTAGTCAGCGATAGATGGACTGGTGAAGCTTAGGAATGCGATTTATTGTACATTATACATTTTCATTACGCCTTTAATTACTATTGATTAAGGTACTTCAATTCCTGATTTACTTTTTTGTACTAGGATTTCTGCGCTTGCTAATACAGAAGGATTTGTATAATGTTGATGTTTTATCTAGTTAAGATAGTTTCTTCTTGGCAGACCCCAATCAGTTATACATAGATAATGTATAATACACTCCTTTAAATAATAATTATTATAGAGTAGTGTTATGCATAGAAGACCAACTAATTTAGGAAAAATAAACCTGTGTGTAATAATTACAAACGTTTTTCTATGATTCTCGCGCGTTCGATGAGTTTTGCGCATCGGTGACCTCGCAGTAGACAGACGGCAAAGGAATTTTTATTTTTGAATTCAAAATTTCGGCAACGTGGATGAGAGGGCTTTCTGCCTTAATCCCTTCTTAATCCCTTTATATTACGGTTAGCTTCTGAAGTCAAAGGCGCTTGTTTGAGTTACATAATTGAATGTAGACTCGTAAGTTAATTTTTAATTCCTCCAGTTGAGGAGAATGTACTTGATTTGAATTAGGGAATTTCCAGAGTTACATTTTAGCTCACGAGTTTCCTCCAAGTTTCTCTTAAGCTATTACATCATGGTTTCAAGCTTATGGTAGATGAATTTATATTACGCTACGGCTTAAGCTGGAACGGGGAAAACTCTCTGTGAATCCCACCTTCACGGCCGTGAGGGAGAACAATTCTCGGAACAGCCGTGTATAATTCGAAATCATTAATTCATTTCGTGCTCGATCATTTCTAAAATCAATTATACCCCTTCCAATGAGTAGTTTTCACTTCTTATAAATAAGCGTTGATCTTCAGCTGTAGCATTTGTGGATCGACGTTGTGCTAATCACAGTAAAACATGTACAAATATTTGATTCTCGCAGCCGCTCTTGTGCTTTGCGTTTCATGCGCGCCTCATCATGAACACCCACATCAACCTGTCACTACTATTGTAAGTCAAATCAAAGCTATTTTATATTTTAGCGAATTTTGAAGAAAATTAAGCTATTGCTCTCGCCTCAAAATATGTAGAATGTGAATTTTTGAAAAAAATTTATGCAGAAATCCGTTTCAGGCTATTCTGAATCATATTCTGAAGTTTAACGCATTTTTTAATGTATGTATGTATGTATGTATGTATGTATGTATGTATGTATGTATGTATGTATGTATGTATGTATGTATGTATATATATATATATGTATACATATATATATATATATAGCATTTCCAAGCCAAATGAAACCTTTTCCAAGTCAAATGAAACCTTTTCCAAGTCAAATGAAACCTTTTCCAAATCAAATGAAACCTTTTCCATATCAAATGAAACCTTTTCCAAACCAAATGAAACCTTTTCCAAACCAAATGAAACTTTTTCCAAATCAAATGAAACTTTTTCCAAACCAAATGAAACCTATTGAGAAAAAAGTCCAATCATGCAGCATGACCCCATGAGCGAATTTTTGAAGAAATATTTGACATTTCAGTCGCTACATAAGAGTAGTTCAATCTGAATTTGGACAATGTTACCGGCATGTTTGGCAAATATTACCGATTTTTACAACTAGCGAACGGCATTATTTCGATTTTTGACTGATTTTTCAACTTTGAAATTTTTGAAAACTTGATACGTATTCTTATAGGAAATTTTACGCTGATTCCGAATATACAACAAGTTAGTATGCTAAAAAAATTATTTCGCACAACAAATCGCAAAACAAAAAACAGGCTATTTTGAAATTTTTGACTACATTTTTGAAAATTTCAACCCGAAGATGTAATCCGATCATGCTGGCCAACGAACTTGAACTTTCGTTTTGTGTCCTTAACGTTTTAAAATTTGTTTGAAGTTTCTAGCACAATTCTACGGACAGTTATCGTCTGGAATGACACATACATACATAAAAAAATGCGTTAAACTTCAGAATATGATTCAGAA
The DNA here is from genome assembly GCA_030762985.1 of Adelphocoris suturalis. Classification (NCBI taxonomy): domain Eukaryota; kingdom Metazoa; phylum Arthropoda; class Insecta; order Hemiptera; family Miridae; genus Adelphocoris; species Adelphocoris suturalis. The sequence continues at coordinate 26,889,215 of CM061049.1, forward strand.
TAGCCTGAAACGGATTTCTGCATAAAATTTTTTCAATAATTCAAATTCTACAAATTTTGAGGCGAGAACAATAGCTTAATTTTCTTCAAAAATTCGCTAATGAGAGAACTGAGGTACCTAGATAGGTAGGTACCCTGCAAGTTGCAGGTAGATGCAATTGTACCTATCATAGAAAGACGTTGACAAAATGAAAATTCGATGAATTTCAGGCATAGGATTACCGAAGTGGATCTCACCTTAGTAGAATAGGAAACAAGTAAGTTTGAGAAATTTTGGTTTGGAAAAAGTTTCATTTGATTTGGAAAAGGTTTCATATGGTTTGGAAAAGGTTTCATTTGGTTTGGAAAAGGTTTCATTTGATATGGAAAGGGTTTCATTTGGTTTGGAAAAGGTTTCATTTGGTTTGGAAAAGGTTTCATTTGACTTGGAAAAGGTTTCATTTGACTTGGAAAAAGTTTCATTTGGCTTGGAAATGCTATATATATATATAAGTATATATGTATAATATATATGTATGTATGTATGTGTCATTCCAGACGATAACTGTCCGTAGAATTGTGCTAGAAACTTCAAACAAATTTTAAAATGTTAAGGACACAAAACGAAAGTTCGAGTTCGTTGGCCAGCATGATCGGATTACATCTTCGGGTTGAAATTTTCAAAAATGTAGTCAAACATTTCAAAATAGCCTGTTTTTTGCGATTTGTTGTGCGAAATAATTTTTTCAGCATACTAACATGTGCTATATTCGGAATCAGCGTAAAATTTCCTATAAGAATATGTATCAAGTTTTCAGAAATTTCAAAGCTGAAAAATCAGTCAAAAATCGAAATAATGCCGTTCGCTAGTTGTAAAAATCGGTAATATTTGCATGAAACATTGTCCAAACTCAGATTAAACTACTCTTATGGAAGTATCCCTGTATAACCAATCCTAGAACCATGCTGTTTAAGGCTCGAACCATGCTGTAGATAGAATTTGATTCCATGTTTGTCTATCAAAATCATAAACTAAAATTTCTCTACACGATCAATAGCGACTAAAATGTCGAAGATTTCTTCAAAAATTCGCTCATGGGGTCATGCTGCATCACTGGACTTTTATTTATTGCTTCCGAGTCTACCTAAAGGTTGCAAAGCATTGTTTTCACTTCCGAAAGAAAAAATATTTTCGATCTCCAAAATAAAAACTTCCACTCGCATTTTACGCTTTAGACCATTCTGAAAAACTTTGGTCCCGTGTCTGTCTGTGTGTGTGTCATGTGTTCGCAAATCCTTGTAACAAGCTTATTTTCCAGTTTTCATCCGATTTGGATGAATTTTTCAGAGGATGTGCGCGCTAGGGGTAGACGGTACCCTATCAATTACATTGTTCTTGACTCAATACCTCACTCTGCGCATGCGCAAACGTAAATTCTACCAAGCATAATTTTCTCACGCCCTAGTCGTCCGATCTCGCTCAAATTTGGATGATAGTTGCGGGATGACAATTTAATCTTCTTACGACAATTTCAAAATGGTTGTACCATTAATAGCTACTGCGCATGTGCCAATAAAAAATCCATGTAACAAGCTTATTTCCCACAGTTTTCATTCGATCTTGATGAAATTTTCAGGGAATATGCGGACTAGAGGGTAGACGGTACCCTGTCAGTTTTATTGTTGCCAAATCAATATTTCTTAAAAAAAAAAAAAAAAAAAAATTTCATTCTGCGCATGCGTGAAAGAAAATCCATTATGCTCCATTTTTTTGCCCTTGGAGTCCGATCTTGCTCAAATTTGGATGATAGTAGGGGGATGACGATTTGATCATCCCATATCAATTTCAACACGATTGTCTCATTAATAGCTACTGCGCATGCGCCTATGTGAAATCCTTCTAACACCCTTAATTTTCACTGTTTTCAACCGATTTCGATGAAATTGTCGGAGAATGCGAAGGTTTGGTTGTACATGGTCCCCTATCAGTTTCATTGTTGCCAAATCAATACTTCATTCTGCGCATGCGCAAATGTGAATTCCATTATGCTCCATTTTTTCACACTCTAGTAGTCCGATTTCGCTTGAATTTGGATGATAGGTAGTTGGAAGAAGATGACTTGATTACCTAATATCAATTTCAACACGATTGTATCATTAATAGCTACTCGCATGCACCAATGTGAAATACTTGTAATAACCTTAATTTCCATTGTTTTCATCCGATTTTGATGAAATTGTGGGCGAATGCGTGGTTTAGGTTGTATATGGTCCCGTACCTATTTCATTGTTTTCAACTTATTCTGTGCGTTCATTTTGCGCTTGCACAAACTTAAATTACATTGAGCATCATTTTTTCGTTTCTTAATTGACCAGTTATGACATTTCACTTTACTTCTTGATTTAAACTTTTCCGCTATGGGATTTTTCAAGATCATTCAAAACTTTTCAATGATCTATTCATTCATGATAGGTAAACGAGGAAGTGACACACCCAACTTGGTAGATGTTTTTATTTTGATACCGAGTCTGCAAGGCACCGGAAGCTTTGTGTTCGAAATGAAAAAAATTAGTGTGCTCCAAAATCAAAATTTCCCCTCGCATTTTCCGTTTCATGGGCTCCTGAGCAAATTTGGTATAGTGTCAGTCTGTCCGTCCGTCCGTTCGTCTGTCCGTCCGTCAGTCTGTCCACAATTCCCTGCCACAGCCATAAATTCCACAATTTTGATTGGATTTTAATGAAATTTTTAGTCCTAGATGGTCCTCTATTAATTACATCATGATTAAATCAGTGGTACGCTGTGCGCATGTGCGAGCGTTTGTCTTTCTGTATTCCTTGCAACAGCCATAACATCCACAATATTGATTGGAATGAAATTTTCAGGAATAGTGTGGTTTTAGCCCTAGATGGTCCCCTACCAGTTTCATCATGATTGAATCATCATGATAGTTGGGTGAAGACGATACATTTCAAACTGGTTGTGTTATTATTCCTAAGACTTTAAGGTACCCATAAGGTACTTGCATTTATGTTTATATATATTTTTTTAACTGGAAATAAACAATTTTCATTTCATTTCATTAGTAGTTGCTGCGAATTCGCTACTGTAAAGAGTTCAGTTCCCACAATTTTCAACAGATTTTGATGGGATTTTTAGGGAATGTGAGTGTTAAACTGGTGATGGAGAACTACTTCTAGTAGGTATCAATTTTTTGTTTCCTAATTGACCGATTTTGATTTTTCCAGCTACATCTTGATTTACTCTTTTCTATTATGGAATTTTTCAAGATTACTAAAAATTTTCAATGTAACGGATACTAAGAAGATATGTGCCACACTGAACTTGGCAGGCGTTTTTTCATTTTTTTCTAAACACACCATTTCCTCAATTGAAAAATTGAAATCGATTTTTAAATAGATGAATGCGTATTCATATCGGGAAAAGCATATGAACAGGCCCTTAGAAGTCCTACTTCAAGTAATTTGATGCAGGAGCGGAATTTTTATCACAATCCTAAGAAGAGGTATCGTGGGAAGGACATAAACATACATAAAAAAAGCACTAAACTTCAGGATTCGTCTCAGAACGTCTCAAAACTAATTTAAATGAAGAAAATTTTCCAAAATTTTGATTTTAAATTTTTTGGAGCCATTGGAATAGCTTCATTTTCTGCAAAAATTCGCTTAAAAAGATTTTAAAGAGAATCGTGCTGGATAGAGTTATTCCGAAATGATGTGGCCGACGAACACTTGGGGTTTTAAATTCTTACACTCTTGCGTTGGAAAGAGTCAAACAATCAAACAACCAAACAATTGCTGAGGTAGGCTAAGATTCCGTCTTATGAAACACAGGCTGTAATATACATGAAGAGACCAGATATCGTCCAGCGATTTAATTCCTTGAAACGTCCCCTACAGCTCTCATTGTAACCCACATTTGAAATAATCAATTTGGTCGCTTTAGAGTTTAATGAATGACAACTAGGAGGTTACAAATGTGATTGTTGCTATGTTGCTAGGTGATTACTAAATATTGGATTATTGTATACTGTGAAGGACTACTAATTGCTGTTCGATTTGTGTTCATTTAATAAATATATCACAGCAGCCTTCTGGAGTTTAAAAATGAATAACTATGGTGGTATTATTCCCCTCATAGCCACACAGTGGGAAGGTCGAGCCGTGAAGTACCTACGCGTAAAATACCGGTTGATTCAGTCTGTGTCCTTGGGCGTCCTGAGATGCAAAGTGTTTGGCACCTGGATGCAAGGGGATTAACATGGCTGACCCAGGAGAGCACCGAACTGTCATAAATCCCAAAAGTGCTATCTAACTCTTGACATTTCCTCGAAAAGTTATGTGGGTGCGTGTCGTAACTCTGCGGTCTTCGATACAGTTGTTTATTATTTTGGTACTTGGAACCTTTTATCCACGATTTTCTCGGATCTATACAACAAAAAGAAGACAATGAAGACTAAAAGAGATCAATGAGTAGGAAAGGTTTGCCAAGTAGGTATGTTGTGTTTAATTAGGTTGGTTGTTGTCTTCTGCGTTTCAAATTTCGGTTTTCGATCATCTCAATTTTGGTTTCTTTGACCTTATCTGAAATGTATTTTTCAAGACAAAATACCGCATTCGACTACGTCGTTTCTTCGGAAGTATTTTTTACCATCACCTCCGGATCCAAAAGTGATTAAGGAATTTTTGCTGCGTCCTAACCACATAGACGTAAGAAACACACCGGAAGAAAATTATTGAAATAAAATGAAGTCCGTCTATAGGTAACAAAGATCACACCTTTCGAACTCGATTTCTTGAAAAGGGAATACTTTTGTAATTATATCAGCGAGTCGATTGTCGTGGTTTATAGGAGGATTGAACTACCTTGAAATGCGTTCTCTTTTACACTCATGTTGATTTTCTTATAGCACCTAGGGAGAGCTGACTACTGAACACATAGCGATTAGGTTGGTTTTATTTGATTCCCTAAAAAAAAAAAAAAAAAAAAAGAACAAGCTCTCTGTTGTTTTCCTTGATTGGTTACAAAGGTGCATTATTAGTAATAACGAACTGAAACATTATACTTATAAATGCTTTTGACCCCAGACAATTTTAAAATGCCATTTCCCATGATTTCATAATAATTACTTAGGACCATAAATTCAGAGACAATTTGATTTACCATAATTAGAGATTGTACCAAATCTGAATAGTGAGTGTTTATTCTAATCTTTTCTGCCTATTTTAAAAATACCACTATCTGCATTACAACTGTATTTGCAGTTTGGGAAAACCTATTTATATAGTTTGCTAGCTAACTTTCTGAATCGAAATACAATTTTTCGTTGAATGACCATACCTAATTGTATTATTTGCGAATCAATACGTAGGTACATAGGTACGTTCTAAAAAAATAAAAAGGTATAACCAGATTTTCTCATTTAGAATCGAGAAATTACGTAGGTACTTACCGTCTTATCTTAAATCAATAAAACTGCTACTACATGCGATAAGTTACTATTATTACTAATTGCACAGATACTTTACCCGAATACCCGGATTCCCCATCAACCCGAATGGTCGGATAAAAGATATACAATGGGACAATAAAGCTAATTTTTAAAACGAATTTTTGAAGATTTTTATCCTGGTGTGTGTGTGTATCATTTTAGAAGATACCACTCCTTAGAACTAAGGAAAACATCTATTATTCCAAAATGTAAGGATGAGTCCGTTGGATTCTTTCTAAGCATAATATAAAGTTCAAATTTTAAAAAACTGTGGTTATGAGAAAAAAAAATCACTGAAAATAAACTGGCGATAATAATTGAATTTATATTTTTTAGCAGAAGGATATTGCTTGAAACGGGTATTCAACTATGAAATTTGTCCACAAAATCGTACAGAAAAATATACTTGCATCTCATTAAAATGTGTTGAACAATCGTTAAAAATGTGAACAATTGTTTAAAAGCCTAAAATTGTTTGACTGGTAATGTTTCGCATATTGCTCACTAGCCGCTTCGTCGACCGACTAGCTTCGACGGACGTTTAGAGGGGTAGAGGAAGCAGGGAAGTGGAAAAAGCGCGCATTAATCCTTACTTTGACCCCCCTCCCGCCCTACGGCCCATGGTTCGGGTGGGATTAGAAAATTTTAAATTCGCTTATACACCGTATCGGAAAATCCCAAGAAGATCCCCCCACTCGTACACTCCCCCCACTCAGCCGTTTGGCCGTGCATAGACACTACAAACAGACAAACAAACAAACAGAAGGAGTTTCATTCTTATAAATAATAGAGATGTATAATCTATGTGTTGACATGTTTTTCTTGTTTGATGGTGATTTCTTCCTTTCTAGGGAGCGAAGGGCGAACCTGAGAATCTTGACGTTTCCAACCCGGAAGTCTTGAACAGACTCAAACGGGCTCTTAAAGCTGCTCATTGGTCGGATAAGGGCGCAGACGTGGATAAAATCATTAAAGCAACTTCCCAGGTACAGTGCTTGTCCTTAATATCAAATACAACATAGTGAATGGGAACAATTAAGTATGGTAAATTCAACCACTGGAACATATCTTATTGACAACCAATGTTCCCAATCCAATTTTGAGCTTATGTTATATCACCTTACAATATTCTACAATATTCTCAACGCAACTGAATTGTACAAGTCAGGTCGTTTTCCAGGACGATGGAATTTTTATGTTTATTTTGATTTGCAGAAAGTTGAAGGTACTGTGTACTTTGTGGACTTCAAATCCAACGACGGCAGTGAGTGCACTGCGAAATGGGCAGAGGAACCTTGGGTGTCTCCTGAACCAGAACACGTCACAGTTGATTGCTCCAAAGATTGATTGTTTGAACACTATCCAATAGTACCAATTTAAATAGCGTAACGCGATCCCATGAATGCTGTATCATGAGTAACTTGTCAATTAAACACTAACAGATGACTTGATTTTTATATTAAAACCTTCCGTAAAGCTATATTTTATCTATACCTACTGAATTATAATTATGTAGGTAGGTTCTCCACACAACATGTTTATTAGTAAACTAAAACGCTGCAAATTATTACAAAAAGGTCTATTATTTCTGTATTAGATAGCCCTTCTACGGTGATCACCAGTCTGTAATTATTAAACTCCGCCTGTAGTATAAATTTAATAACGGAACTCGGGGCTTTGCGCCTCACAAATGGGTTCACTGCATTACAGCACAAGGACCCCATAATTTGACGCTGACCTATTTGAATTTACTGGGCAATAAGCAACTTTTGTCAGTTGGACTTTTTCATTTTTTTATTTACGTATTCTGTTCACAACAAGTCCCCTGACTGCAAATATTCAGCTCAAAACTCGAAATGATTTACACGAAAATCTGATAGAAAGAAACGTTGTGCTTCCTCCCAAGGCGGACGTAGGGTGAGGTCATTCTCCTATGATATAATTAAATTTTCTTCACACAGCTGTTTCAGAGACTTTCAATCATCCAATACCCTCCAACTTGCACCTTTTTAGAATGCTTTCGGCAAAATATTTCAGCTAATAAAATAAAATGTGTGAAATCATATGCCCAAGAGTTTCCTCCGAGTTATTTGGCAGGCAATACACTCAGTATTTTCCAATGCAGGTAAGAAAAGCTGCAAATTATTACACAAAGGGTTTTTTTTTTTTTTTTTTTTTTTTTCGTAGCAGAGATTAGAGTCCGGGATGCATGGGTGAGTGGGAGGGAGGCGTTTTTCGACGCTATCATCTTCGCTTTGCATCATCAACACCGACGCCCCCTTCTTACTGTGTCAGAACTTGATCACATTTTCCCAAAATGCCGCCCATGAAAAGCATAGGAAAGACGGACAGGCAGATGAGGATGTGCGTGGATCCTTTACCCCCTCATTGTATCGTGCTATGGAGCCACCCATAAGGAGTTCGACGCATTCATAAAACGTGTAGGAAATACACTGTGACAAAGCGGGACCGACTCCTCACAAACCACTGGGGTTGATGCGGGTAAAACTGCAATTTGCGGTTACACTCGCTGTTTCCTCGCGGCTTACGGGGGCTCGCAAGACGTTTAGGAGTCTGGGGTTGGATGATGGAGCCTCTCTTCCACTTCTAGAAAATTCGAAAAAATTGAAAGAAACAATAAATATTGAAATACGGATAAATGTATAACTACCCATAAATATACAATATCTAAATAAAACATTGTTATTTTTGGTTATTAAAAAAAAAAAAAAAAAAAAAAAAAAAAAAAAAAAATGAATATTACAACTTCATTTGATAGCTCTTCTACGCAGAACACCTTCCTGTAATTATTTAGCGGTGTAAATAAATATGATCTAAATATATACCTGCAAAGGCGTAGACGCCTACCGATGAGAAATTAATTACATTAAATAACTCACCTACACTTTACTAGTCCTTCTGTAATCTAACACAAGCTGTCCCACTAAATGAGAATTGATTATATAAAATAAATCACCTACCTACACTTTCATGCAATACCTATCTATATTATTGTTATCTTCATCCAAGTGGAAGAGCTAAAGATATTTTCATACAGTGCAATAAAAAAATATATATATATATAGAAAAAATAAAATCATATCTCGCGTATGGATTGAGATTTTTTCTTGATCGATTACAAAGGTTTAATGTTGAAAATAATAGACCAAAATGACGAAACGATGATCATATTAAACGTGGCAACTTCCCAACCCTCAAATAATAATCACAACGTACTTTCTTCGTATCAGATTGTTAACATAGAGTGGTAATAGTGACGACGCTAACACGCTCTATTGGTAGCTGGGGAAAAAAAATGGTCTTGGAGAGCTGTCGGGAAACCACAAAAAATCCACTCTCTAACCCTTCAATATGATATCAAATTTGTTATACTTTTATCATAAATATCATGGAATATTACATTAGATTATAACATACAAAGGGGAGTGTGGCCGAGGGTCTAGATCAGTATAGTTAGTGGTTTTCGTTCTCAAAGAGTGTGTTAAAGGCGTCTGATTGTTACATACTTTGGTACTGACACTCAAGCTACTACGGATGCAACGTGAGTACATCAAACTATCACTATCAATGCCAACTAGAATTGGAAATTGTATAAACGTTTTTCACCGTTTTCGGGGAAATAACGGTTAACGTTCAGCTAGTGACTCAGAAGTCAGTCTGCTCAATGTTCCTCTCGGGACCCACCTGTCATCCAAACCTCTCATTGAATTACAGTAGGTGTGCTCACTAATCCTCCCGCTAGACACTCGTCTGTCGGCTGTCATTCTCTGAATAGTTTCGCAGCCACTTATTCTGTCAACTGGCCTGCTCGACCGACAGCTAGAATCACGTGTCACGCCGATCGTAGCGTGAACTCGTCTATCAAAAGGTGCTATTGAATGGCCCACAGGCAAAACGCGATCGAGCAGTAATTTAAAAGGGCACGATCTGAGGAGGAATTAACGAATAGCACAAAGCGTCTACAGCCTAAAACATGAATAAGGGAGAATATAGACTAATAAAGTTTACGCCTGACGAATTAAAAACGTTGATCAAAAACTCGATGAATGAAATAATCGAAGAGAGGAATTTGGCCACAAAGGACGACTTGAATCTGATAAAAACCGATATCGAGCTACTGAAAACGAATGTATCCATTTTTGAAATTGTATGAAAAGATATAAAAAATGAAATCGGGAATTAGCACAACCACAATGAAGCCATTGAAATTCATCACGGATGAGAAACCTGATCATAGGAGGGTTGATCACAGACGCAAACATTTTCGAAAACGTGAAACTGTTTTTAAGAGAAGTTATGAGGTTGGAGGGTATCGCAGACTCGCTCATCAGAGCCTACACCCCCCCCCCCCTTACCCGAAATGCCCGATTCTTGCTGTGTTCTCCGATCGAGAGTGGGTGGAAGAAGTTCTACGCAGCTCTTTCATCTTAAAGATTCCCAACAAAACCTCCCGAAAATCACAAAAAATAAAATGAATAAATTACCTATCAGGAAAGAATTAAAATCAAAGATGCCTTCACTTCAAGTACTTTTCCAGCAAATTGCAGTAAATGGAACATTTTTCAAATGGGACACGGAAAAAGGTTTAAATGGCGAGGATTTTGTTCGGGAGTGTTTAAGATGTTTCCAGGTTGATCTTGCACCAATAGTCAGTTCGCTACGGGAAGTCCCTACTGGCGCCAAGGCACACAAAGGGGGAGCAGATGAGTCCGCAGCATGACTTAACAGAGAGATTAGGAGCCAAAACCCATACCTTATAAAAAGAAAACCGGAAATCAGAGAATCGAATGTAACTAAAAACATATTGGTAAGTAATGCACGCATTACAGGGACGTCCCTATAACATGACTTCTCGGACTTATCCCCCCCCCCCCATTACCTCCCTCCACAGACAGTAATACCTATCATAAGTACGAGATTTCAAACTCCTGCATGACATAATTTTCAAAACTAGACCAAATTGATAATTTAATTAAAAGAATGATCACGAAAATCTTATGAGAATAGATAGAACATCACGATTTATTACTATTATCCGTTCTATTCACCCCTTCCTTAATTAAGTTATAATTAAAATCGAAATTTCTGATACACGATCCAAAACTTGACCTAATTCATAATTGAACAATAAAGAATCACGAAAATTGGACGAGAGTTGTTAAAACACCACGATTTATCAGTTTCACCCCCTCTATTCACCCCTCCCATGATGAAATTCATAACTCATTTATAACTCAGACATACGTTCCAAAACTATATCGGATCCTTAATAGAACAAAAAAAGAATCACGAAAATCGGTCGAGATTTGTTGCTTGGGCAGCGCCTGAAAGATTCGGTGACTATCCCCTCCACCCCCCACCACAACAGTAAGTCCAAAGTTTTTTGCACAACTAGACTGAAATTGGAATCGAACCAAATAAGAATCATGAAAATCAGTTGAGAATTGTGGCCTGGGCAGCGTTGAGAAAATTGACACACACAAGCACACACACACACACACACACACACACACACACACACACACACACACACACACCTGTGGCATTTTTCACGTGTTCGGTCTTGGAATGGTCTGAAACGGATTCGTATGTGGTTATTTTTTTCTCATGCTTGGTTTGTTCTCTACCCCCCTGGATCAATTCCAATAGGTCGTCCCTCTTAAATAAGAAGCCTTGCCTGTATGACCTAGCTTCTGAGGGACGTCCTAACAGATATAACAATTACGAAAATGGGGGAAACTCACGAACAAGAAAATTTTCTATATGAAGGGTACCTGCTGGGAAGCAACCACAAGATACCGCACTCTAGCACAACCACATCAACTCCATGATTACATAACGGATATTATTAACTTCATGATACTATAAGATTAATTTAATTACGTTTCAATGTCTACAACTCATACTATTTAGACAATCCATAATGCTATTTATATAAATGGCCTACTCTCCCCAAAACGGTTACAGCCCATGGAGTATAGTGACGTTTTCAATTATTATTGATAATAGATATAAGCTAATGAATTATATATAAACTAATGGAAAAAGAACTGAAAATAATTAACAAAGTAAATAACACTTATAATTATGAAATCATGTAAACAGTGCCATTTATGGGAGATGTAGATATTAACTATTGACATAATTTCCAAAATATTTACCTATGATAACTATTGATAACTATAACTATACTATAATATTTATCTATGATAACTATTGTCGTAATTTCCAAAATATTTACCTATGATAACTATTGATAACCATAACTATAACTATACTATAATATTTAACTATGATAACTATTGTCATAATTTTCAAAATATTTAGCTATGATAACTTGTCCTACTTATTATTGATATTAATACTATTGTACCGCGTCCTTATTTGCTTTGTTGTTAATAAATACGCATCTTTCTATCTATCTATTGTTCATGAGGAAAAAAGTGCCAAGTTGGGTCTGGCAAGTAGTTCCTGCATATCCGTAACGTGAAAGCGATGATGTATGTACGCGTGTGTCATGTGTTGAGATCACTGAAATGTTTTAAATCAACATAAGAATAATCCATTCAGTCCCAGAAAATGTCATCGAAATCGGATGAAAACTGAGAAATCATGCTTATTACATCGATTTGAAACTTGCGCATTCGCAACACCACCTAATATATATTATCGGCAGAATGCAAAATCCTATTTATATTTTCTCTGATCACTTTGTATCCAACTATTTTTATATTTTCAGCTACTAGCAAAAAATTGGAATAAGGGGTTTTAAAGGGTGCTGAATAAATGCCGACAAGTTCATTTCTCATTTTTAGTCACATTATATGTACACAAACGTAGAATTCTTCTTTTGTAATATTTTTCTTTTTTTTTACGAGGTGTTTCCAAGCATAAATCCACAAATCATTCCAGGGGCAAGGTTATTTTTGTGTCATTTGCGACAGCGGAAACACATATATTTTCAGATTTTATTGTTCTGACTTGACTCAGAAAGCTGCTAATGACGATGAGTCTTGTTTTCCTCGGGCACACAGTCATTTAGAACCTCGCAATTTCTCCGTATCCATCTCCCCAAATTGTTTGCCCGAGTCATTTTTCAGCTTTCAAGGCCTTAAACGCGGACCTTTTCATTCAGCCAAAGAGAAAAACCCCACCAATTAGCGAGGTCATGAGGTGGAGGATCGGCCGTGGTCGCTCTGCCGGCCGGGATCACAACCTCTGCAGCTCTCTCACATATATATCCTTCGATAACCTTCGCTATCTGTCAGTTGGTCGCAGTTGGTTCGTCGATTTTCGATAGATTTTCCTCGTTGATCAAGATGTTCAAAGTTTCCGTCTTTGCCGTTGCCCTGGTGGCTTTCGTATTTTCTGCTGCCGCTAATCCACAAGTAAGTATAAACACAATTTCACGATTAAAAATAAAGTCTGCCAAGTTTGGTGGGCAGTTCTTCACATATTGAAAAATGTACCTATAAAATTATTTGAAGAACAAAGTAGGTACGAACAAAAATATTGAATGAAAATATAACAGTAAGGCATGTTTAGACATGCTGACATACGAAATATAGCTACAATTAATTTTTGCGCATGAGAATACTGTACTATCAATTAAAGTAATTCACCATCTAAAGTATATATTATATGGATGGAATCGGTAGGAGATTATCTATAAATTAACCAGCACAATTAATGAAAATCGGTCCATTAGTCTCGGAGTGTCAACTAGCATTAGTTTTGCGCATGTGCAATAGTTATTATTCAGCCAATTGCGATAATATACAAAGATCATCTTTGACATAGACTCAACAACCCCTCTAGATAGAACGGTAGATAGAAAATAGAACGGTAAGGCATGTTTAGACATGCTGATATACGAAATATAGCTACAATTAATTTTTGCGCATGAGAATACTGTACTATCAATTAAAGTAATTCACCATCTAAAGTATATATTATATGGATGGAATTGGTAGGAGATTATCTATAAATTAACCCACTCCATTTCTGAAAATCGGTCCATTAGTCTCGGAGTGTCAACTAGCATTAGTTTTGCGCATGCGCAATAGTTATTTTCAGCCAATCGCGATAATATACAAAGATCATCATCTTTGACATAGACTCAACAACCCCTCTAGATTAAAAAATGTGTCATGAAAAATAGACGTTATAAGAAATTCAAGTTTGCGCATGCGCACAAACCACTATAAATTCAACGGCAATGCAATTTATAGAAGACAACTTGAAAACTAACCAACAAAATCCCTGAAAAAAAAAAAAAAAAAAAATTGGTCCATTGGTCTTGGATTTTTGCCTGCGTCTATTATACAGCTGTGTCTACTGAACGGGGTCTTGGAACTGCAAAAGTGTGAACTCTTCTCGGAGGCACGATGCGCCATGCATACGGGGTTTAATAATTGAGGAGCTGACATGGAAAACGAGTTAAGTCCATAAATCGAAAGAACATATTTTTTCGTCGAAGTGCAAGTAAACAGTCACGCCAACGGCCTTAGGTCCTCCCGTCCTTGCTAGATCGCACCCTGAATAAATGTGTGACCTTTGCATGGAGAAGAGATTATGTCCAAAAAAATTTGATAAGAGTTCAGAGGGAGTTCCTATGAAGTTTGATTTTTGGACTTAACTCGTTTTCCATGTCAGCTCCTCAATTATAGACGGCTTAATGATCTGCGTAGAAGGGCTATCTAACACAGAAATAATAAAACATTGCGTAATAATTTGCAGATAAATGAAAGGTGGATTTAAAAAATTGTCATTGCGATTTTTACAAGATTACGTCGTATCCAACTGCACGAATTTCGGCGCCTTACAACACCATAGCTTCATAAATTTTCTTGGAAACATCCCAGATAGTACATTTTGAATTCGCTAAAATATTTCCCATCTTGTAATACATCAATCTTCCCTTTAATATGAGAAACGAACGGATGAACGTAAAGAAACCCAGATGGTCGCATTCGATTAATTGAACCTCTTGGTCCATAAATCAAACAAAATTGATTTGTTTAATCCTCGCATTAATTTGGGAAAGACCTAAATATCACTGAATTTTTTTGAGCCAACACTTTTTTTTTGTGTCAACACGTTTTTTCATTTCTCCTGTTTATTAGATGGATGAAAGGATTACGTGGGTATTTTTCGACAAATACATACCTGTTGACGAAAATCGGAGGATGAATAATAAATAAATCTTCGCGAAAGGATTGAATGTTTTTGGGTTATTTGGCTGCAAGAATTATATAATTCAGGTTGGAGAGTGGATTTATATAAAATAGGTTTGAGTCATTTCTTAATTAAGATCAATTCAAATTCCCAGTATATCAACTGCAAAAGGTTTCGTACTTATTACACCAATATTAGCTACACCCTGAACCACAAACTGTGACCAAAGTCAGCTTTTAGTGAATTTTCGTAGAATTGACGCCATTGCGATGGCCCCAAAATTGTATTCATGAATATATATGTATGTACTTCCAGGCGACAACTCATCTTAGGATTTAAATAGAAATTCCATTCTCTTGCCAAAAAATCAAGCTTTCAAAACGAAAAGACGAGATCGTTGGCTAGTATTTTTGGAGCACAATAAATTGATAAAATGTCAAAAATGTGCTTAAAAAAAATCACTAAAAATGGCTAAAAACGGCTAAAACCGTTATATTTAAATTTTTAAGTAAAACATCAGTCAAAAGAAGTCTATCAACGATGAACTAGAACATTAAAAAATGTGTGCAAACATTTATCCTGAAAAATTTATTTAAATTTCATTAATATTGCAACAAAATAGATTAATAGATAAAAATTGCAACAAAAGCTAAAAATCAAAAATCTAATTGAAATCGCAGAATATTATTTAAAACGAGTCTTTGCCATAAAATTGGTAGTCTTTCCTCTCACCACTCATTAGTTCATATTGCTGAGCAGAACTTTATTGGAAAATTAATAAATCAATAAAATAAGTGTGAACTAAAACATTTAAAAAGCTTATGATAAAATTGATGCTGAAAAAATGGACAAAACTGTAAAAAAAGCTAAAAATCCAAATTTTGTTTGAATTGTTGGATGTTATTGTGAACTCGTTTTTTGCTATGAAATTGGTAGCTGACGATTAGATTACACTTAAAGTGCCTGAATTTCATATAAATGCACAATGATATTGATAATACAATTTTTGAAAATTCGCTCGTACAATCATGCTACATGACCGAACATTTTTTGTTTGTCATTGATTAATTTGATATCCAAGGCTCGAACGAACCACACGAATAGCAGTACGTTCAGTGGTCGCTCTTTTTATCGGCTCTATTGTCTGTAATTAGATATGAGTTAAGGGATCACTTTTCCTTGTAAACGCCAAAGACCCAACATCAACCGGTAAAAGTTCTTATTATATCTCAGGATTAGGCACATATAGGAGATGGGATGGATCCTTTTTTTTTTTTTTTTAACACGGAGAAAGACCAGCTCCGACTTGAGCCAAAACCGAATGAATCGCGATTCTTCGTGGTTATTAGCTCTAATCTAAAACGGAACGATATCACAATTCTGGCTTCATCATCGTCTTCAGTACTAAAAAATCAATGAAATGAGGCGTCACTCGGCAAAAAATGGAAATCGTTTCCAAAGGCTTTTTAAATTTTTTTTATTTTTAGGTTTAAGCCGCACCTCAACCAGAAGGGTCATTAGCGGCATTGAACAAGATGTTAAAGGGTCACTGGAAGTGGCACGATTCTAAGGAGCCATGTTGCCATCCTTGACTAAAAAGGACCGCCATCATGAAATCCACAGGCAACTCGGAGGGGGGGGAAAATGAGGGGTACACTGTTTAGCCCGGAAAGTGGATAAAAAAACCCCAAAAATAACCTAAGTATCCGATACTTTCCGATAAGTTTCCCAAGTATCCGATACTTACAAAATTTTGGATTTTTTCTGATTTGTATTTGCTTAAAACGCAGCCCAGGTAGCCCAGAAAGATTTGGAGAGCCCAAGTTTCACTTCGATATAAAAATTGTGGGAAAAAATTTAGGGGGGTGGGGGTTACTTCTTTCGAGGAAAATGCTCAGATTTCATTCTGTTTTAGCTCAAGTCGGAGCGTGATACCGCTGGTCTTTCTCAATTTTAGATATAAAACAAAAAGAACTGGGTGCATCCCATCTCCATTAGGGACCTAATCATGAGATATAAGAGAGTTCCTAGAGATCCGTCGGTCTCAATACGGCGTGCGGTAACAAGAAACTTTACCGCACCTTAAAGTCACGTCAAGTCCTTAACGGATCTAGTTGTAACGCTAAATCCACGGAAGGAGGAAATTGTCCCTAGGAAGTTATTTGAGTCCATGGAAGGAGGTTATTTTAGACGATTATGTTTTTCCAGTTATATTTCCGTTAACGTATCTGTACTGAAGGATGTGTCACCGTAACTCATTTCGTCAGAGCTACGGCGCCGGATTGTCAATACCACACGACGTATTGTGTTTTACGGATCTATTATGAACTCTCTATAATGTGAAATTTGTCCGATTAATGTGAGGTCTTTGACGTCCACAAGGAAAAGTGGTTCTTTTGAGGTGTGTAGTAGAAGTTTCCTCATAAACTTTAATAATCGAACTTGCTGATATAGTCACAATGGTTTTTCTTTTCATGAAATGAAGTTATTAGAGAGTTTTTAGTAGATAAGTAAAACACAATACGTCGTGTGGTATTGACAATCCGGCGCCGTAGCTCTGACGAAATGAGTTACGGTGACACATCCTTCAGTACAGATACGTTAACGGAAATATAACTGGAAAAACATAATCGTCTAAAATAACCTCCTTCCATGGACTCAAATAACTTCCTAGGGACGATTTCCTCCTTCCGTGGATTTAGCGTTACAACTAGATCCGTTAAGGCCTTCACGTGACTTTAAGGTGCGGCAAAGTTTCTCGTTACCTCACGCCGAATTGAAACCGACGGATCTCTAGGAACTCTCTATTATAACTTCTGTCACCTTTACACGTAATAGGGAAGAGTAGGTAGGTGTTTTATACTTTATTTCAATACTCACCTTTTCTTTGTATCTACACTTGATTTTTTGGCGAAGTAATACACTTGGAGATAGATGAATGAAGGTCGTGATGGTGGTGTTTTAATTTCCTTTGTTATGTGTAGAAATTGTTCGTGATTTTCGGGACTGCTGTTGGTTTTGTAACAAAATTAATATCAAACGTAATGGAAACGCGTGGTTCAAAGTTGGTGACTCCAATGGCCTAAGGCAAGAATTAGGTGAAAGATCTCATTAAAAAAAGGAGGAAAAAAAAAAAACGATTCAAATTACTGTCTGAGCCTAGATATATTATATTGAATAACAGATATGGCTTACAGGAAAATCCGGGAGTAAAAATAATAATCTCCATCAATAACAAGAAAGAAGATACGGAATTCCCCATAATAAATTAGAACGTACGATAGTTTTTTTTATCACTAGTGTTACCTAAATATACCACACAAAAAAAAAAAAAAAAAAAAAAAAAAAAAAAAAAAAAAACGTAAAAGTCAATGAAAATAGGATGTTAGAAGGAACAAAATAAGAGCTCATTTAGTGATACGTACTGTACGCAATCTGGAACTAATCATTGGGGAACGCATCGCTATAGGTTATACAACGAACTCGACAAGAATGTTTTGAGTTTAGTCACCACCCACATCTTACTAAACCTGAATTGATCTTTGTCAATACGGGTCTGCCAAGGGGGAGGAACCAAATTTCAACCACCTCATGAAGCAGAAATAGATTTCCCAAATGCAATAATGCCACTAGTAGATATTTCAAATTGTACACCATCATGAACAATCTGGTTTCGTGCTAGTGTGTCCGTAAATCCCTTAGGTGGTCAAACTATTCTAACGTATAGTCTGATTTCGGCGAAAATTAAGGGATATTATGGGACTTATGAACCTCATCGCTGACCTATCAATGAAAGTCACTGGGCATGCGCTTAGCAACACATTTGTGTGAAGAATTTGCAGGGATTATGCGGGTTTGGGTCCAGATGAGCCAAACGAATTTCATTGCTCCCCCAATAAATGCTCATACAGTGACGTAAAACTTCATGTTTGAAGTTATATTTCTTCAGTTTCAATTTGATTCTGATAAAATTGTCAAGGATGGTTGAGTCAAGATCTAGACTTGGGTTTCATTGTTCCCACATTTAAAACATTCTCCTACCACATGCGCCAATGCGTAAAAGAATAAATGAAGTACATATTCCACACCTAATTCCATTCCAACATGTGTTCACACACAGTACATAAAAATAACATTATTTCAACCATTCACACAATTGTGACACGGATAGAGCTAGAGAAAGTTATGTAATCTATGTGAATATCACTTATAACTCCACAAATCTGCTCTAAAACATCAAATCTGAAACAATATAAAGAATTTTAGGAGGGTTTTTGTAAATGCCCGAAACGCAGCTTGTAAGATAGAAAGAATACAATTTGCAACGTACTCGTAAATAAGAATTACGGTTTTCAGGTTTTTTCTTTTCCCCAAATGACTACATAGATTTTGATGACATTCACTGAAGTTAGTTTTTAGGTATCTACCCATTATACCCCCCTGTCGTCAAATGTTGAGGGATTCTCCGGACCACTATTATATTATTGTCGTCAACATGGATTATGTAAATGGTTAGTGGAGTTAATGGGTTGGAAGTGAAGTGAATTTATAATTTAATGATAGAACGCCAAGGAAATTTAAGTAATTGGTTTTATATGATTTCATTATGTTTTTAATAGTATATTTTTCTCTGTGGCTGTATGGCTTGCCAATGCCAAATAAAATTCGTTAAAAAAAGAGAAAAGAAAAATGGTTTTACGATAACATTTAATATAAAATGTTTATCCCATACTATTTAACTTATTTTTGCTTGTAATGAACTTTACACATTGTTCTAAAACTCATTTACACGAAACAATTCTCCTAAATGTGATTTTTAAATTTTGAAGCCGTTGCAATACTTTGTTCTATATTTTCACGATTCGATAATTTTCACCTACGCTTTCTTAGTCAATCAGTAACAATATGTAGTTCAACCAGCCAGAATCAAGAACCGCCAGTTCCTCCTTAGGGTTTTTAATTCATTGAACTTTCATGTGATAATGAATAATGTCATTCTGAATTATTATGTGTGGATCCCATTGTGATTATTTACTACATTGATGTGGTTAAGGTGAGTTTTCACCTTATAGCTGCATAGTTAAATGAAGTAGTGTAAGTGTTTTTCTTTTAGGAATGACGGTAGACAGCCAGTTTTATGATTTGTTTATTGAAGCAACGTTTCTGCCTCCAACATTGGTGAGGCCCTCGTCATGCTAGACAAGATAAAATTAGAGTATTAGAAATTATCTATTTAATAAACAATGTTGAAAATTGTAAACAAACGGCCTTATTAATAGTGGGTACATAATTTTTATCTTACCTTAAATTGTAGAGAGTTGTACAACTGTCTACAATTTAAGATGTACAACTCTCTACAATTTAAGGTAAGATAAAAATTATGTACCCACTATTAATAAGGCCGTTTGTTGACAATTTTCACCATAGTTTATTAAATAGATAATTTCTAATACATATTCTACTTTTATCTTGTCTAGCATTACTAGGGCCTCACCAATGTTGGAGGCAGAAACGTTGCTTCAATAAATAAATCATAAAACTGGCTGTCTACCGTCATTCCTAAAAGGAAAACACTACATTATTTACTACTAAAATAAGGGATAAAATAAGTAATGTAATATAATTCATTTCAGCCACCATGCGCGGGGTGTCCTACAGAACAAGATCCCAACAAACCAGAACTTCTGACGAAAGTGTCAGGTCTTCTCGCTCAAGAGAATAGTGACAAGCAAATCGAGAAAATCATTTCGCACCAAACTCAGGTGAGAATTTCTATATACTTGAAATGTTATTATTTTTATAACTCAGGTATTTCATTAAATGTAGACTGCTAAGAGAAAGCATGCAAACAAATTTATACCTAGATCTCACACCTAATTATTTTGAGCTAATTATGTTTTTCAAATTATGTAATGGACGATAACTATCAACAAACAAGGGCTTACGCAGGGGTGGGAAACTGGGGCAGTTGCCCCAGTAGACTACCTACTCCACAATTATCTCGTCACACAAATTAATACGCATCTCTGTTAAGTATCTCTGTACTTCCCATATTTGGATTCACTACTAAGTTCATTACAAGACCGATTTCCGGATGATAATGTAACAGCTTTAAGGGGATTGGTACTTCACCCATCAAAGATGTTGGAAATGTCAAAGGAAGAACTCAAACAGCGACTGACCCACTTTTGTAAGTCTTATGGTCTGGATACCCTCATTGAAACTGAGGCTGAGCTATGGCATACATTTTGGATGGAAAAGGGTCTTACTACAGAAAAATTGAATGAATTGGATTAGGGGTTTTACCCCCAAGTGAAATTGGCGCTAAACGTTCTTCTAGCACAGCCGTGCACAATGAGTACAATTGAAAGGTCATTCAACTCGTTGAGAAGGGTTAAAACATGGGTGAGGTCAACCATGTCAGAAAAGCCCGTCTCAACGGACTGTGCCTATTGAATGTACAAAGAAAGTTGGTCCTCGAGAAGAAAAATCAATTTGTTGATGAAGTGTTGAAACTTCATCAACACTTCATGTTGCAGTAATTTGTTGAGTTGCAACATAAGTTGCAACATAAAATGTTGCAATTTAATGTTGCAGTAATAATAATTTTCAATTTGTTCTCAATTCATAACATTTTATATAAATTATAACTTCGCATTTACCCTCATTTTGTTCATGATTGTTTTTGCTTACATCGGTCTTGTAAAATTACCGTTGGCCCCAGTAGAGTGAAAAGTCTGCGTACGCCCTTGTCAACAAAGATTAATGAGAGCTATTGAGGGAACGTTACTGGAGGGGTAGGTAAATCCAATAATCGAAAAAGGGAAGCGTGTCTATGCAAAAGTATTGTAAAGAGAAGGAGTCAGTGCATCCCTACCCCCATTTCAGACGGCAATCTGTTTTCTTTCCATCTTCTTTCTATTCTTCAAGGATGGAGGCCTGAAATTATATAACCAATATTTCCTGGAGGGTTATGAGAAAGGCTTTTCAAATCAATAAAAACTAATACGAAGAAAAAATTGTTACCTCATCCGATAAATCCCTGTAATTATCTTTGATTTAAAGAAAACTGTGTGCAAGAATCTCCCTCCCCCCTCCCCCCCTCCGCCATCAACAGCAGGATGTTGTAAACTGAAAGCTGCTGCTACATAATGGCTTTTCACCAAGCATTCGTGTATCTCCGTTTCAAACGCGCTCTAATCAGGAATGGAGCCCAAAGTTCGATTTTTCATTTCCTTGCTATTTGCTTCAGCTACTCACGATTATGATATACCTATATGGTAACATAGGTACGTATTTTATTAGTGCAAGGGGATAAACAAGATTCATTGAGAAAAACAAGAGTAAAAACCAAGGACGACAGCTGTAACAGAGTTACCTCCATCGAGGTCCCGTCAGGGCCTCAGAGATAGTGCTGTCGGCGTCCTGTTGATGAAACAACTGGGTTTGGCGTTGGATGGGCTTTCCAGATCCCCGGAAAACCAATCTACTCCGAACATGGCTCATTAAAAGCTATTAGTAGGAGTGGTATCTCTCTGACGGGATACTGTTTACCTTCTCTACCTTTTTATGAGGATTTAGGCCCCCATTGCACCTCTGGAGGGGGGGGGGGCACCTAAATTCCTTATATGGTAGCAGAGCGTGGTTTAGATTACGCACGGCTAATGCCTAGTAGTCCAATCCACTATTTTTGGGGCGTTAATGTTTCAGAAGAAACATGGCCCGGGGTTCCAGAAGGAACTCCCATTATCACCCTTTGGTATATAAATAATTTCATTGGTCTTTGACTTATAATTTCTCTCTTTTATTCCCCATTTATATTTTCAATTTTTAGCCACCTGAGTATTGCTATTATGTCAATTACCAGGTTAGAGCACAATTTAAGTCCCCAAAGTTGGGCATATTAATTTAAGTCCCCAATGTTGGGCAAATTAATTTATATATATTTTATTTTCCTAAGGTATAAGTCTCTATAGTTGAGCCTCCGTTTTTTGTCCCGATCGTTCAATGAATACTTCTTATGAAGATTCATTGACAATCCATCCCATTTTAATTTCTCTTTTCCCATCCTCAATCGCCAATGCAGCTATTCATGAATGAATGAGCATCAGTTCTCAGCTATTAACTATTCCACCTAGTTAACATACTTGATTGAAGATCAAGTATGTCTTTAAGGGGAGGAGTGTAACAGAGTTACCTCCATCGAGGTCCCGTCAGGGCTTCAGAGATAGCACTGGTGGCGTCCCGTTGATGAAACAACGGGCGTCGTGGCCTGTTATGGAATGTTTTAGCAGCTGGGTTTGGCGTTGAATGGACTTTCCAGATCCCTGGAAAACCAATCTACTCCGAACATGGCTCATTAATAGCTATTAGTAGGAGTGGTATCTCTCTGACGGGATACTGTTTACCTCCTCTACCTTTTTATGAGGATTTAGGCCCCCATTGCACCTCTGGGGGGGGGGGGGGGGGTACTTAAATTCCTTTCACAGCTTAAACCATGACGTAATTTTTGAGACACCCCTCTGAATCAATGTAATAATCTGAGGCTTCGTTTAAGAGGGACGGCCTATTAGAATTAATCCTGGAGGGATGTGTGACAACCCAGGCATGAGAGGGGAAAAATAATAAAACCTAATATTAATCTGCTTCAGACCGAATCCGTGAAAAAACCATAGGGTGTGTCTGAGTGTGTGTGTGCGCTCGCGCGCAAGCAATTTTCGAGCTAAAAGGAGTGGCGACCAGTCTCCTCACATAGTCTGCACAGGGTAGAATTTTGTGTGATCCCTATGCGATGCTAAGTTGTGTGGGCAGTATAAGTTCCTCACTTATTGTTACGTGGACGTATCGAATTAGTTGAAAGAACCAATGTCGACTAAATCGACGTTATCAGAAATTTATGGTTGCGCATCCGCACACGCTATTATTGATTCGACGGATTTGACATATATGGGAGACAATCTAAGAGCTAACCTACACGATTCCAGAATCTTCGTTTCTTCTTCTTGTTAGTTTCACGTGTGTCAACGAACAATCAGAATAAAATTCATAGGACATCTCCCCGGAACGTATAACCAGCTACAATCCAAATTTTAACAATGGGTGTGGTGCGGGAAAAGTGCCACGGAGTTACCGAGTTGGGCATCGCAGCGGGTGAGCTACGTGGTATCACCACCCGCGTCCTGAGGGGGTCTTACTTTCTTCTTACTGGTGGTAATCTTATAGGGGCACTCCCTTTCATCCCACTCTTCCTCCTCATCCTTCTGCAACTTCCCTTATCCCTAGAGCCGGCGTCGGGTGAACCTGGGTGTCTCCCCCACTTCTTTCATTCATTTATTTATTTCCACCTCGCCTTTGAGGGGAGTTTCATTAAAGAAAAAAAAAAGTGTGTGTGTGTGACAAACTTCATCGACGTTGCCCAGCCCACAATCCCTAACCTATTTTTGAGATTCTTTCTTTGTTACATTTGAATTCTAATCTAGTTGTGCTACATAGGGAATTTTGTATTTCCTGACGGAATCGGGTTAATTACCGATTCTCTCAAGGGCTGCCCACGCTAGAATTCACGACCGAATTTCTTTCAACCTTTTTTCGTTTCGTCTTTGTTTAAATAGGAGTCCGGTTTAAATTTGGAACGTATGTCAGGAGTTTCAAATGTCATTTTGGAAAAGGGTGAATGGAGGTTAGAGGAGGTACAAAAAGTCAGGTAAAAATAGGTTAAAAAAACTCAGTAACAGAGTAATAAACTCAATTTCTCATCAAAGAAACTGTAATGAAATTAACTGGTTCGAACGGTGTTCTTTGTAATAGGGAATTTTAAATATTCATGGTTATGCACTTCTATTCATTCAGTCACTTCTTTAAGCTATTTTTTCCGACAAAGGAAAACGAACGTACAAACTAGGTATAGCGGTCCGGGTGATCACATTTGATTCTTTGAAATGATGATAGATAAATAAATCATTTAACAGTGATTGACAGTTAAAAATAAATGTATTTTAGGAAAACCCCGTGTTTACACTACATATATACAGGGTGTCTCGCATAAGGTGGTCAGTACTTCAGAGCGTGATGCTAGAGCCTCATTTCTGATCGAAAGTTCCCCTTAAGAATTTTTGTAAACACTTAGTTTTCAAGTAATTTAATTTTTGAAAGTTTTTCCGTGTTTTCGACTTCAAGTCACTAAAATATCAATAACTACAGTAATTAAAACATTAAGTTTAAATTTGAGGATACCTTTGGAAAGAGCGTTAAATTTCCTTCCTACCTAATGCCAAATCAACATTTTTTAATATTATTCATTTGGTGAAAAAACTGCCTGAATATGAAATTTCCACGAGTATGAGAAATTTCAATTTTTTTAAACCAGCTGTGAGTGCCCCATTTCTGTACTGTTTTTCGCGTAGCTCATCTGTAAAAACTTGTCGTAGATCTCAGCTTTCTAGTAGTATAATCAATTTTTGTTTTACTTTACTAATCAGAGGATAAAAGTATGTTAGTATGTTGAAAAACATAGTTTTTCTATGAAATGAGTTTTGGGCCGGTTTCAACGTATTTTTTCACGTTGATTCGAATGGTAACACTTACAGATCTCCCCAACTCCGTTATAATCGATGTTATTGAATCAAATCCGGTCTACATTTTATACAAATATTCACTTATCACCAAAGTTACCTCATATTTTTCCCAACATTGTTTTTTGTTATTAAAGGATTATCTTGAAAGTTCCGAAAGTGAAAACTTGTGTTTTTAATTTTGTGAATTAGTAATAACAGAGTTTTACACTTTAACTCACGATTTTTTAGTTCATGTTTTATGGCCAATTTTATGGGTAAAACTAGTTAGTTAAAATGTAAAACTCTGTTATTATGGAGTTGGGGAGATCTGCAAGAGCTACCATTCGATTCAGCGTGAAACATTACGTAGAAACCGGTTCCAAACTCGAATTTTGTAGAGGGTAATTTTTCACAATAACCCTCGATTTCGTTCAAATAACCATGTTTTCCAACATACTAACATACTTTTCTCCCCCAATTAGCAAAGTAAAAGTAAAATTGACTAGACCGTTCAAAAGCTGACCGTTTGAGGAAGTTTTTTCTGAAGAGTGCAACACGAAAAATCACCATACAGGTAGAGAATAGCAGAAAAATGGAAGAAAAAACGACGATTTTAAATATTTTTGCATTGGCCTTTTTTTTGACCAATTAGAACTAATCAAAACAACTTTACTTCAATTCAGCGTTTTAGAAATTCAACGGTCTTTCCAACGGTGTTCTTAGTTTTGAGTTTACGATGATTCCAAGAGGAGTTATGGCCGTTCTAATGTCATAAGGTACAAAACACGAAAAAACTCTTTAAAATTGAATAACTCGAAAAGAAAGCGCTTAAAAAGAAATCTTTACGATAACTTTCGATCAGGAATGAACTCTAAAATCGATTCCATGAGATTGTCCCATATTATTACTGTAGACACCCAAATGAGGTAGGGCTACAACTGAAGGACACAGGTAGTATGTAGGTAATCCATTGACATTGTCCTTTTTTTTTTTTTGCACTTTCTATGGAACAACCACTGGCGGAAATTATTTTGAGAATCGAATCTTAAGCATTCAATTTGTGTGGCAGGCCGTATTCGGAAGACGGTTAGTGTACAGTGTACAACTTTGAAATAAAGGAACATGACTTGCCGCGATGGTTTATTATCTAACCCTATACCTCATAATAGTTAAATGGATGGTTTGACATAACGCAGGTGCAAAGAAACTCGTGACAGAGAAATATTTGTTATTGTTCGAGAGTCAGTTGCGAGCTATTGTGTACCAGCAATAGGGCTGTGACAGATCTACAGGCTGACAGATGTGAGTAAGATCCTTTCGTGATTCATGCGGTGATAGCTGAATCATCAGATTTAAAACCAAATACAGTCTTTATGAGTCGTTCTTCTATAAACAGTTTGAGGAAGCTATACTATCTCAATTTTCCCATCTGAGTAACAATGATTGTACGGGATGTTTCAAAATGGAAAAACACACATAACAGGAATTAATTCTATAGCTCATTCCCAGCAAACAAAAGTGCCTCAAAACGTCTTGATAACTCCACGATGTAGGCAAACTATTGCATGACTGTAACAAAGATAAACGGAATATTCTTAGTAGGAACTTGCCGATCAAACCCTTTTCATGTATTTTCAAAAGTAGCGCAGCCATATCGTTATTGTTTGTTACTGATGATGACCTTACCGTCGAAATCGATTTAGCATTGAAACTCTTTATTTTTGGGGGAAATAGACAACGTTCATTACTAACTTCCGATTTATTCATATCAGTTTTTCAGCTCAAAAGTTAGATATTTGATAATATTTTATGCGATGATTTCTGTATTTTCTCTTGATGTACTAAACATTGACAATCTGTCGGCCATCCAATGGCAGGATAAAAGTTTTCCTTGAAAAAAAGTCAGTGAAAATGTTAAGAATTTTTTCGTTATAACCAAGTATTACACTTTAACTAAAAAGTTTTTTGTTTTCTTTTTTCAAGCTCGATTTTAAGGGGTAAACTTCGGTTACTCGGAATGATCGGAGATGTTACCATCCACCTCATTGTTTCATAGAGGGTAATTTATCAAAAGAACCCTAAATTCTGAGTGGGAAATGGTTTTTTATTTTTACAATTAAACAAGATTTTCTTTCCTAAATAGCAAAGTAAAAGTAAAATTGGCTCTATCATTGAAATAGTTATTGAATGCAAGAAAATATTTCATGATATTTGCCTGTCCATAGGACTCTTTCTTTTTAGAAGGAAGTACCTGACGTTCCAATTGTTTTCTGAAATTAATTTTTTCAAATTCTATTTGAGGTACTATAGTATCAATTCTATAGTATCAAAGTACACTATACTTATAGAAAATTCAGCAATATTATTGAAAAAGTGGTAAAAATGAAAATTATTGATGATACCTAACTTGGATAAATTAGTTTTTCAAAAAATAAAAAATGAGTTAGAAAGTTATACTAAATCGACTTCATTTTTGCGTAGGCGCAGAATACAGTATTGAGATCTCAGCAATGAAACAGAGAGGAATCAATCGGCAGTGAGGGCCGCACATTCCCTGAAAATATCATCAAAATCTTATGGAACCTACAGAAATTAAGCTTGTTGAGCTTGGGTGTGCGGACACACACACATAGCCATAAAAACGTCTGCTAAGTTGAATGTGGCACATGGGTTCCTCGTATCCGTTCCATGAATGTATTGATGATTGAAATGGTTTGAATGATAAACCATCAAAATCAGATGAACTGTTACAAGAATTTGAGGTTAGCGCATGCGCAGTGGCTAATAAATTATACGATCGTGATGAAACTCACTTGGGGTAATGAAAACATTATTTCCCAACAACCCTGCAAATTTGGGTGATATCGAACGAATAGGCGAGGAGAAAATGACGCTGCATCGATTTTACGTTTAAGGATATGCAGTAAAAACAAACAATTTTGGAATGATGAAATTGGTAGGAAACCATTTTTAGCCGTTCCACTCATTCCCAGAAAATTTTATCGACATCAAATGAATGCTTTAGAACTAATGCTTGTTGCAAGGAGATCACATTTGCGCATGCGTAGCAGCTAATAACGTGTCGCTCAATGTGAAATTGATTTGGTACACTTGAATAATTGTTTTCCAACTACTCTCAAAATGAGAGTAGTTGACACGCCACATGAGATCTGGCGACTAAGATGTGAAAAAAAATCAGACTTGATGGAATTTAAGTTTTCTTATGCGCAGAGTGGAGTATTGATTTGTAAGCAATGAAATTGATGAGAAGCCTAACAGCCTAACCCTCTCATTCCCTGAAAAAGTCATCAATATCGGATAAAAACTGAAGAAGTTTTGCGTATTACAAGGATTTGTGGACACACGGACAGACACACAGGCATGAATACCAACAGATACGAATCCAAAGTCGTTCTAAAATGTAAAGTGCGAGTGGAAATTTGGATTTTGGAGGGGGAAAAAATAACGATTTTTCACCTTGTGAAAGTGAAAACAGTGCTTCCGCTACCTATAGGTTGACTCGGAAGAAAAACCATCATCTATAAAAATTACACCCTGAAAACAGTTTGAAATTTAACTACATTTTTGATGTAGTTAATAGAGAAAAAAAATTGTTTTCCTCTCATCGCCGTGCGGTTTTTCACTGTGTATATATTTTTTTTTAGTTTATTTATTTCCATTACATAATACAGTCATGTAAGTTTAACCAAAAATAATAATTAAGGATAACAAAAATACAACACATGTCTTAAGTGAAATAAAATATTCAGAAATGTAATTCCCCATATAGGCACCAGCCCGTGTTGGGGAATGAGCAACTTGCTCATCGCTCGGTAATTACCAAAAGCCTAATGAAATAGTACAAAGTGTCAGTATACTATTCAATCGAAATTTTAATAATGGTGGTGTAGTGGATTTAGATATGTTTTACTTGGCGTAGGTAGGCCAAGTCGGACATTTATATCCCGGTTATGCGGGTTGGTCTCCGGGTCACCCCCGCGAGGAATGCGGGCGGAGCCGCCAAGGTCAACTGGTTTGGCGGACTGAAAGGGGAGATAGTCCGTGTCGCAGCCGCGTGGAGCGCTAGGCTCGCGTAGCAAGTGCTGGGTTCGATCAGTTTGGTACTGAGCCGTTTTGTAATATTCCGGCCTTAGATTTATATCTGAAAGGGGAATATGTTGAGCTTGGTTGAGGTACTGAAAAGTATCCTTCGCTTTTTGTGCATTTGGAGTGTATTTGACACTCGGATCGGCCGGGTAAGCCTGCGTCGAATATCGTGGGTATTCGGACAGCTTGGTCGAATCGTAATGATCGGCTTCAGAGCGAGTCTGAAAGGTTTCCTCGATCTTTTGTATAGGCGAGGCTTGTTCGAATGTTTCTCGAACGAATACGTCGGGCGTGAAGGCGATCCGGACGTGAGGGTCGCGCCTTGCGCTGTCGCTGGGTTCAGCGGACTCGCCGTGTGGCCGGTAGGGCGCACTACGTGGGCTACTCGGCCCGGCTTCGCCGTCGTCCACCTCCCCTTGCAAGGGGAAGTAGGAAGGCCGGCGTTCCATCGAAATGATCGAGTTTTGGCTCGTTTCGATGCCTCTATGTGTGAAAAATAGAGGGTTTTGGAGGTGGACTCGCTTGACAGAGCGTCTTTCCAATGCTCGGATGTCAGGGTCCTACCTCGTAGCCTTGAAAAAGGCTTCCTTAGACGGTAAATTAGAGCGGAGGAGCTGAGTAATTTACCGGCGTGCCCACAGCGGTCGGTTACGAGCTTAAGGCTACGAAACCCGGGCGACACGGCTCGGAACGTCCCTCGGGCGTGCGAGCTAAAGAGAATATCGATAGCTGCACCGGGTGGCGTCCTGACAGATGAACTACGTTGGGCAATGAGCAGGATGAATAATCACTGGACTCGTAGATGCCAATGCGAGATCTGTGTGGAGAGAAGGACTGGCTTGTAGAAAGCAGTAGAAAGCCGTTCTTGAGATGACTTCGTAAGGCAGAAGGTTCGTCAGCGTATAGCGTGTAGAATTCTTCGTACTTCAGAGTGTGTCGTCGTCGAGAGCGGAGAGTGGAATGAAATTCGGAGGGCTCCCAGCGGGGTATTTATAGGGAGGTGGCCGCCTCCTGCCGCCTCCTGGTTGGTCCGCTTAATTTCATAAATTCGACTGTGCAATCTCATTGGTTCGCACAGTGTTTTCTCAGTATCTGTGCATATGATAGCTGAGTTGGTCTTCAGAGGTGGTTTCCCTGCGTCCGTCGCTTTGACGGGGTCCCCGGGGGTGGCTGAACGACCTTGAGTTTTCCTGTTTGAGGTTTCTCATTCAAGGCGACTTGTTTCGAGATGTTTGTCGCATCTCTCTCGCCCAGTAAATGTTTGGGGAGGTCGCCTTGCGTGTTCTCATTCAAGGCGACTTGTTTCGAGATGTTTGTCGCATCTCTCTCGCCCAGTAAATGTTTGGGGAGGTCGCCTTGCGTGTTATTCTTTAATATTTCACTTTTGGGAGAGAATTTAGTATTTTCTCTCTGGTGAAATATTTTGTTTGACGGAGTTGTAATTCGACGTCTTATAAATATTTTTGTGGTGTGCCTACCTCTTTTTGGTAGCCCTGAAAAGGGCTGTTGAAAAGAGGTGGTGGATTTCACCACAGGTGGTATCAGAATTACAATATTTTTATTCCATGTTGTTATACCTACTTATATTATGGTTCTAACTACTTTTAAGAAAATAATTTTTTTAAAACAATTTTTATTTTCTTAGGGTTGTTTCTCAATTGCTCAATTAACTCAACTCTAGTTTTATTAGGAAAACTATTGAAAGTTAGAATGCCTTGATACGGGAAAATTTTTTGAGAGGCTGTAAAGTTTAATTTTGGAAGAGATAGTGAGTCGTTATTAGCAAATCGGGTAAAAATACAGTGAGTCTGAGTAGAAAATTCACTACTTTTAAGTAACTGCTGTACAGCAGCTTTCTTGCACATATCGCGGAGATTTAAGAGATTTAGTTTTAGAAACAAAGGACTTGTATGGGCTTTGCTGTCTAATTTAGAAACCGCTCGTACAAAATATTTCTGGAGTACAACAATCATGTGGAGAGTACATTCATAGGCACTACCCCAAATTGGTAAAGCGTAGAGTAACAGAGACTGGACGAGCGCACAGTAAATCTGTCTGATTATATCAGTGCTCAATATTTTCTTTAGAAAGGAAAAAACGTAAATACATTTTCTTAGTTTGCCCTGAAGAGAACTAATATGCCTATCCCATTTCAATAAATTGTCAATAATTAGTCCTAAGTACCTAACTTGGTTAGGACGGTTTAAAGGAGGGCATGGACACGTACTGGGGGCTTGACAATCAACTCGGTGAAGTTTCAATATCATGTCCTCCGAAGGCATAGTTTTCCTAGACCATGAAAACGGCAAAAAAACTGTTTTGCTTACGTTAAGGGTTAGTTTGTTCTCTATCAACCAAGAACTAATAAATTTTAGACCAGTCTCAGCTTTTCTGAATGTTTGGTGCCAGGAGCCACCACTAAAAATCATAACTGTGTCATCGGCAAACATCACTGCCTCACCCAATGACACCGCTTCCGATTTAAAAAACTGATTGGCATATAATGCGTACAGTATAGGCTCAAATACCGTGCCCTGCGGCACTCCATACCCCTGCATTTGAAGACCTCACCCAAAACACCATTAACGCGCACCACCTGGCTTCTATTTTCAAGATAGCTCTTGAACCATAAAAGCGCCGTGTCCCTAATACCCACTTCATAGAGCTTTTCAAAGAGAATTTCGTGAGAAATAGTATCGAAACACTTTGCTAAATCCAAAAACACAGCTAGTGGCTTATATTATACCTTTACATCGAAAACCTTCAAAAAATGTCAAACTAAATACTTTTTTTTTTTTTTTTCATCAATAAGATAATTTTCCAGTCAGCTAATCATTTTTTACTTTTCAGGTCGTGGCTGGTATCAAGCACATTATCAAGTATCAAACGACCGACGGTTCTGTATGTGAAATGACCTATGTCGAAGCACCCTGGATCTCAAAAGATCCTCAGAACGTCCAGAATAGGTGTTGAAAGGGGCAACATTATTTGATCACAGAACAATTATTTTCCAAATAAATATTTCCCATTTTAAATCCACTTTTATTCACCGATCCCTAATTCTTTTGATCAAGGTTATATAAGCGTGATTTCAAATGTCCATAATGTATGAGTTATTTGTTTTCGGCTCAATAAATGTAATTAGTAGTATGGTGGTGAGTTATTTCGAACTAGCACGTTCCCATATGCCTTATGCGTTGCTCAAGAAGACATATAAAGGAACCTAAATATTGTTGATTATAAAAGAAGCTATGTATAACAAAGCAGTTTCTCTGTATGAAGCTGTCTATGTATATATGACAAATCCTCTTAGTTTCGTCAGCATTTTTGGAGAGAGTGAAAACCTCAAGTGTTCTCTTTGTGTTTACTGTTCATACCAATGGGTGTGAAAGTAATACCTATACTTTCTTCATATCTGTCAGGACCTCAAACGATACAAAATGTATTTGGAAAGGTAAGAAAATCCAACTTTTTCGAGCTTCATCAACGCAATTTCGATGCCCCTGTAGATCGATTAAAAATTGTGAAGCCAATTTCTTTAATGCGTGCTATTACAAAACTTATTTGGCATCAAGTTGAAAACAGAACAGCATGCTGGGGCAGCATGTATAATAGTCAAAAGGATATTAGATTTGTACTATAATCATTTAATTGAACTTGAATAACTTTGATAACGAATGATAGAAAGGAAACGAGACTGATACGATCATGGAAACGACAGAGGAGACAGAGGAAGGAAACATTATGTCAATATGATATTATCGCTATTGCTGTGTAACTGTATAGCGGTCCCTACACGTTCAATATTATTGTCAATACCTAATCAGTACGTCAATATTATAGAACTGCAGGATGGTCGATTTTGATATTAACGTGCATATTGAAGGAAATCCTGATTTTCTGTTATTTAGTGCATGAATATCGAGCGAGGGGGGGATACTGTCAGTTATATTGACCGTCAAGTGGGGGGGCGGTTCAATACTGGGTCAATCCTCAGTTGAGGACGTGGAGCTATTAAAATAATTTAATAAAGCAATATAAAAAATAATAATAATAATTTCGGTTTTTAAAAACAGAAGACTTCCTACATACAATTACAATAGGCAATAGGTTATATACACAACGAATAAAAACTGTGTGATGTCTGAATGAAAATTAATACTGTTAAAACGTTGGAAACTGTAAATAACCACTGCAAAAGTTAGTAGGTATTGAAAATAGTATACCGACATCATCTGTATTTTTTTAAAGTAGATACTAAGAAGCGCTTACCTTCTTGTAATCTTGTAGTACGTGTATTTATGTAGTTCACATGGTTCAATCACAGCAATGCTCACAGATTTCGGAGACATAATGGCAGACAATTTCAAGGCTTCAAAATTTCTTCCAGTTGCCAGATACCTGAGCGCAACTGCCAGTCTTTCCTCCTATGGTAAACTCTGCCACATTACTGTCTCCTTTCGGGTTGAGAACGCTCTTATCAAATCTAAGAGTTTGTTTAATGAAATAATTCCTGCAATCTTCTTCTTCAGTGAATCCAATTTCTCGCAACAATATAATGTGCGAATGATTTTCCCTTTTTCGTAGCCACTCCTCCACCCAACGCTTACGATTCGCCCTTTTTTCAGGCCTAAAGCCATGATTCTAGAAATTCAAGCGCCTGTCCGCAGGTCTATAATTACAACAATAGGTTATCACAGTTCAGAACCGCATGACGTACTGACGAGAAATACTGTCAATAAAACTGATCGTCTATAGTGGTCGTATAATATTGACGCGAATTAAGGTGTGTATTGATGCCGGCGTATTGAGGTGCGGATTGACAATAATATTGAGTGTGCATAGGACGCCTATCACTAAACGCCCACTCAATTCAGATCTGATAGCTCTCAAATCTCCGCCCACGCAGACTGGCTCCCACTCCACAAATGGAGGAGTTATAATAGTATAGATTGATCTGTGAAGCATCAAAATATGCATTTCTCCCTTGATGGGAAAAAAATAGATCATGGATATGTCTAGTATCTTCTGCTTACAAGTGCCTACTACTCAAGTATACCTACTATGTAGTGCCTTCTTTTCACATTACCATTAATTGACTGTCCTTCTCTGCTCTCACACTTAAACTTTTATGTGCCGCCCTATCCAACTCGCCACATGCAAACTTTTTTTCTCCCAACTGTGACGACCAGCTATTTGCATGGTGGGCCCCTGATTAGATGCCAGAGGGAGTTCAACAGATTGGTTGGTTTATTGTCGGATGTCGACCTTCTTTGTTTAAGCGAGCTGGCGTTCAAGAGACATTGTAAATTACTGTTATAGTCAAAAATTTCTTAAGTTATTTATGTTACCCCATTCTTATCATTGTTTTGTTGTGCTATTTATTATATTTATTATTGTTGAGAATTTGTGATCTATATTTTTTTGCCATATAAAGCTTGTTTTGTCTGTTGTGAGAATAATGTTGAACGTAGCGTTGTTTGTAAAATCTAGATAAAAATTAATATTATTACCATAAACTG
This sequence comes from Adelphocoris suturalis, assembly GCA_030762985.1. Lineage (NCBI taxonomy): Eukaryota > Metazoa > Arthropoda > Insecta > Hemiptera > Miridae > Adelphocoris > Adelphocoris suturalis. The sequence goes on from CM061049.1 coordinate 26,924,084, forward strand.
TAAATTGGGCAATATTGCCCGTAAATAAAATTAAATAAATAAATTACCAGTTCATTGTGGTTACTTAGCAATATTAGTTTATAGGTTTGTTCGCTGAGACCACCAAACCAGTTTGCAACCCACTTGAGGCGTTCGCTGAGTTCTCTGACTATTAAGCCGCGTTTACACTAGCGAAACTTCTTCGCGAAAAAGTTGCGCGATGGCGTTGCGGGATGGAGACTCGCCCATGTAGACGGCCCCTCCACTCGCGAAACACTTCGGGGTGAGGACGTTCGCTGAGAGCTGGAGGTCAGTCGGTTTTGTCCGTTCATCAAAGTGTTTCGCCCATAACTTAGTCACCAGTGTACACCTTCCGCGAGTAATGAACCAGGAGGATTGCTTGAAGCACATCGAACTTTACAAAACCTACGCTTCTTTGAATGTACTGTCCTTTTTGCAGACTTTTTGACTGACCAGAGAAACGAGCAATTCAAAATCGTGGGTACTCATGCGGACGAAGTTCTTAATAGTATCTTCAATAGGTTCCAGGGCCATTTCTCTCATGAGGGTGTTACCATATTGACATCTTTTTAGAAACAATTGTTTAGTCCACCATCGTCGAGGGCGGCGATTCTCCTTCTTTTTCCATGCCATCGTCATTATGGTAAATGCGGCCGCAGCAGCTGGAGGGACGCAAGTTTCCATGATCACTACGAAACCAGAATTGAGGCTTGTCGAAGGCGGCTCACCCTACTCGCGCAACGTCTCGCTCTGAGTTGCGCTCTGTTTTGGGAGGTGCGAAATTTCTCTCGCAGCGAGGAAGTTTCGCGAGGCAGTTTCACGAGGCAGTTTTGCGAGAAAGTTTCGCTAGTGTAAACGCGGCTTTAGAGCGCGCACAACCCTCCCCCCTACCCTCGGTTTTGGTCCGTTCGCAGAGGTTTCAAAACTAGTTTCCAACCGTGCGGGTCTTCAAATCAATCGGAGCTTTTCCCCACTGACCACTTTCTGATTGTTTGCCCCTCCATTCCAAACTCACGGCAGCCAATGAAATCATTCGAATTTCAGCATTTGTTATCGCCTCTGTCCGTCGCGTATTTCTCAAAAATTCATAAAATGTATGACCAACTTTTTGATTCTAACTCATCTCGAGGGGTTTCTCCTTTACCAACATTTTCGTCAACGAATACGAAATGGAGGTGTGCCTGAAGCAAAAGGGACAGAATTATTTAATGAAGTTGTACCGAATTATGACGATGAAACGTTCCTGAGTCACTTTCGAGTGAGGCGGAAAATTGTTGAAGGGTTGACGTCGAGGTACAAAACTTTGGAAGCATTTACATACCATGTGAGTTAATAAACGTACCTAGACGTGAAGATTTTAGAAATGGGAACCTACCAACGTTACAAAAAGCTATAGGAGGGTGAATTCCATGGTACGAAACTTAGAGTATTGGTTCTATTGATAATTCCCAACAGTTTCTGTGAACGATTACAATATTTGTTTTCCCTTTGTTCTTAAAGGTGTCTTTGATTAGTAGGTATCTACAAGTTAAATACAATATTACGAATTAAAACAGTAATTTTGAAATACCTAACCAATGAACGGGAGCACAAGGCAGAGAGGGCGGAAAATAAAGTATGGAAAGCGCCTTAGCGGTGGAGCGGTGGTTTGTTGTTTTTTCGCTCGAAAGGTTGCCATGTTTACAAAACCGTCAGAATCGTTCGCACAGACTCTAATTCCCAATTGAGTTGAAATTACTTCAAAAGTTGGTAGAAGTCGCGCTTGCGCACTTGAGCAGTCTTAAATCAGTTTGAAATGATTTTCAAGTCACTGCCAATCGCCTCAGCGCAATAAATCAGCTTTCCTTGACACTACAATGGATTAGAGATTATGAGATGTGATAAAATGAAAGCATTCCGAAAAGTGGTGAACGATTTTCCTGATATGAAAACTAAGGGAGTTACACTTCGGTAGTAACGCATTGTTTGCACGTGAAAATCAATATAAAATAATGCTTCCTGTACACTTTTTCGGGCTAAAAAAGTTACACAGTTTTTTTCAAATATTCCATGCTAAAATACATATCAATAGGTTTGTTCGCAGTGCCGGTTGGATACGGTTGCCCACCGTTGGAGACCAGGTTTGTGATTGGTTTAGTGCGAATGCGTGACCACCACCTAATTTCATACCGTAGGTAAACAAATCCGCAATGCGATGGGTTTGACTGAAGTAAACCGTCGCGTAGCCTCCAACTCCTGTAACCTACTTGGTGGGCTCGCGCCATCGGTAATATAGGAATAGGTAAACATTTTATGTATTAATGAAGAACCTGAACCGTAAAGAGATGGCCTGCAAGACAAAAAATAGGTTGAAGAATGAAACATATTCATTGGGAACAAACCTTCCAACAAGAATAAGAAATCCATGCAATATGGATCCATGCTTAATCTTTTCTTGCCTCCAGCTGATGATTTTGCGGAAGAATGTGGCGTTTTAACTAGCGGGAAGAACTCAACTCGATCACGAGGTCGACCGTCGTTCTTAATAAATTTGTAATTTTAAAAGCTTCACAAACAACTTTTAAGTTGTGATTAAGTAATACCATTTTACTGTATCATTTTGTATTTTGTTACTATTCATGCGAATTTCCCATATCACACAACTCAAACTAGGAAACTCTCAATAAATAACCGTAGAAGGTAAATAGAAAACCGTAGAACGAGGGTAAATTCAAAGGCAGAACTTAGTAAACAAGTTTCATATAATTTGGTCTAGTATTTTCGGAAAAAAGCCGCGGACGGCGGTCGGACGGATTTTTCGTTATTCGATTTTTGGATTCTACACATCTTGAAACGTAGGTAAACCAAGAAATTTCCAGGGGGTGTTAAAAACAATTTTTTTTCTTGGTCGATTACACAGGTTTAATATTGAAAATAAACTAAAATTCAGTAAAATACTAAATTTTAATCCAAACCAAACTTTTTTCTTAATTCTTTTTTTTTCTTCGTTTTTTAGAGAGATTTCGCGTTGTGGGAATCGCTTGCTTAATAGAGCTGCTGAAACGGTGATAAGTTGTTCCATCCTGTTGGATCCAAACATTTTAAATTTGAAATATATGGGGATTTGTGATAGCAAGTTTATAAAAAAGAACCCCACCGATTGATATTTGTTCGGGGTATGGTGATGTCAATGGTTTTTAATAGCCAATAAGTATATCACGAGAATAAGGCGTTTACGTTGTTTGAGATTTGATAAAGGTATGTCCTCCAACTGTTGTCTCATGACTCGACGTATAATGTAAGTTTAAGAATTTTCCTTGTAATGTACTAAGCTATATGAGTGGCAGTGTAATAGTGTAGCAAGGTACATATTACTGACTGGCATATTTGTTGCCGAGTAGTACCTATTTTGGATTAAAACACCGAATATTATTTTCCAACTGATTAATTGTATGAACTTATAATCTGCGGGATTCAATCACTAAATTATAAAGAGGCAGAGTCTATTCAGATGTATTCTCTCAACATTCAGGTGAACAAGTATTCTATTAATGGAATTTAGTTTCTTATTAAGGAGATGTTACGGTATTAAAAAAAATAAAAACAGATAGAGTGTCTTTGGTAGGAACTACCTGCTGGATCAGATCAGCGGTCTGATCAAAAGTCCAGTTCTCCGATCACGCGACCTAAATATATTCAGCTGAGTGTCCACACGGTGGAACTGAACGGAAAAGTTTCATTCATGCAGCATGATGGTATGAGCGATTTTTCGAGATTATCGTATTATATTATGTTACTTTGTTTCGAAATTTGAGCACTTTGGGTACAAAGAAATTTCGTGGCAAATAAACTCATTTTAAATCATATATTTTACAATTCAAAACATATTTTGGATGTTTTGCAATTTTTCAGTTTTTTAAATAAATTTTTTGGCAAATATTAATGAAATTTAAGTAAATTTTTCACCATAATTTTGTGAATAAATTTTTTAATGTTCCTTCTAGTTCATCGTTGATAAATTTTTTTGACTAAAATTCTGATAAAAATATACACAACGATTTTTTGAAGTTTTAAGTAATTTTTAGTGATTTTTTTAAGCACATTTTTCTAATTTGACCAATTTAATGTGGTGAGAAAGTGTTGACCAACGAACACATCCTTTCGTTAGGAAAGCTTGATTTTTTGGCGCAAGAACGGAGTTTTTATGTCTAACCTAAGGAGAGTTATCGTCTGGAATGACATATATATATATATATACACATGAAAAACCGTTAAACTTTAGGATTCGTTTCAGAATGTCTCAAAACTCATTTAAATGACGAAATTTTTCGAATTTTTTATTTTAAAATTTTTATAGCCATTGCAATAGCTTAATTTTCTACAAAAATTCGCTAAAATGGAGATAGGGAATATCAAACTCCTCACTGTATTTCCAAACTCTTCACTGCAGGGGAGTATTTACTCGTAGATAATGGAAACATTCGGATTTCAGGACGTGTTGGAAAAATGACTAATAAAATAGTCATGGCTAGATGTACACATAATGTATATCTACCAATATAAACATCTAATAGTACGTCAGTGTGTATTTTTTGCCTGTTATCTGTCTCCTCCTGAACTAAAGTATGATATAATGGATTATTTTACAGTCTGTTTTATCACACCAGCTTGGTTGTAGAACTTTTTGTAACACCGAAGTTTAGATTACTAACAATACACTGCATTATTCATTCATTACAAGAATAGTTCCGAATTAATTTGATATTTTTACATTTAAGTAGTATTTCTACAACACAATGCCAAAGGTTAGGCAAGAGGAACACGCTGGTACGGTAAACGGTGGTATTTGTGCTATGGAAGACGAGCTTACAACCCAAAATATATTATGAATTTCTCCATGTAATTTTATAGCGTAACCTGAATCCACAAGTAGGAAAATTATTCTACTGGAGGGAAAATTCATTAAGTAACTGCGATTGGCGTAACGATTAACATGTATCGAATAAATTATATTCCAGAATTAGTTGATGTTCAGAGTTTAGCAAAGTAGGGTATCCACACGTAAGGAACGCAATATTCAGCTAATTCTCGTTCGCATTCATACATTCATAATGTTTGTTTATTATTATTATTATTATCATTTTTTACGACAAGAAGTCATGCTTCATTTCGTGCTGTATTTTACGCAATATAAAGAAAAATGCTGAAAGAACTCACCATTGCTGGTTGGTATCAGATGGCTGAGTGCTGCGATGGGGGACATGAGCGTGAAGCTGAAGACCCAAACACCGGCGATCATGGTGTAAGCGTGCCTAAGTGTTTGCCAAGTTCTGGATCTGAGAGGATGGCATATGGCGTAGTATCTCTCCACTGACAGGCAAACGAGCGTCCAACCACTCACAGCCACGCTGCAAGCTGAAACAAAAACATGAACAGCTGGTTTCCGTTAAGCCGAATACCTCCACTTTGAATCATTATTTACTTAGTCTATACACATTGTGTCTGCTCTCTCGAATGGTGACTTTATCCCAAAGAAGGGCATTAGCCCATTTGTCTTGTTTACCTTGCTGGCTGTAGAGAGCGCCAGTGACTCCCCCCCCCCCCCCCCCCTTGCAATAAATGCTACCTCCTGCTGTGTCCTTCGTCGTCAATAAAGCGATTCAAATCGGCAAATAATTCGCAAGGTGGAAACTTGTCTACTTGGAAACTAACCCTAGCCTGAGGAAATTCGTCGAGAAAGAGACTTCTGCGATTTGTAATCGTTAATAATCATGCAATCGCAATCATTGCAATCATGCAATCGATAATAACTATTATCATCAGTATAATCCCCCTCTTGAACTACCTTCCCCTCGTTTTGACATGAATATGTCTTATCGCTGTCTTTGTATTGTACAAATTTGATTACCCGATCCGATTCCCAAAATGTTACCACATTTTCTAAATATCAATCAATTTTGTAAACATGATTACAACCACTAATTGGAACAAGAGACGTTAGAGCTGATGCGTAGAAAATGAAGCTTTTTCAATGGCTCCAAAAATTTTAAAACCAAAATCTTCCAAAAATTTCATCATCGAAATCCGTTTTGAAACATTCTGAAACTAATCCTAGAGTTTTTATGTCATATATATTAAATATGTCCACACGAAAAATCTCCTTAGGATTGATATGAGAATTCCGTTCTTGCTATACAAAATCAAGCTTTCCTAACGAGAGGATGATTTTGTTGGGCAACAATTTTTGAGCACGTTAAATTGGTCAATATCCAAAAATATAGTTACTCAAAAAATCACTAAAAATGGCTAAAAATAGTTGTATTTCTTATTTTTAGCAACATTTTAGTCCTTAAAAGTTTATCAACAACAAACTAGAACATTTTCTGCAAAAACAGAAGCGGATAACTGTCATTAATATATGTTGACAACCAATAAAAACATAGCACATTTTATTGAAACGTGAACATTTTCAGCATAATTTCTAATCTTCTGATGTTGCTGGGGTGTCATACCCATAATCGCAATCTTATAATTTGAAAAATTGATATGAGAAACTCTCTGGAAATTGTTGAAACTCAATTCGGAAATCGTTGAATTCAATTTCGAAAATGTTGAATTCTTTTGGAGAACGTTGGGTTCAAGTTGGCAAATTTTGGGTTCGATTTGGAAAATATTGGGTCCTATTTGGAAAATGTTGAATTTTATTTGGAAAACCTACATTTTTTGGACGTTATCTGATCTTAAGGTGAAAATTCCTAGATGCGACTCACGACTGCGACTGCGACTCGCGATTGGCCGCGTCCCACTCCTTCAATGCATTCTTATGGAACAACATTCCTAGGTGCGTTTCCCGGCCGCATGGCCGCATGCGGCTGACGGCCGATGAGCGCGTCTGCGACTCGACTGGTAGGGTGAGCAGTCCAGCCGCACGCCGTCTGCGACTGAGGTATGCAAACCCGCAAGTCTCGCAAACTAGTAGATGTTTTAAATAGATGATAGGTAGGTACTTAGGAAAAGAAACAGTGAAATTTGACGGAAATAAATAAATTAAATAATTTAAGCTGTGCTGATTTCCGTCAATTGAATTATTAAGCATTATTTACCTCAGTGTGAGGGCCAGTTTTTCTTCAGCAGCAATAGGGTCTGGCACCCTATTGCACCCAGCGACGTAGAGTCTGTCCTCCACCAGTGATAAAATGTAGGTGAACTGAGGCACGTTCAGCCTGAAAAAACTCCGGAAGCGGATGGGGTCGTCCTTCAAATGGCCGTGTATCAGTAAGTTATAAAAGCCTTCATCTTTCCTCGTTCGAAACATGTCAGCGTGGGGTTCCCGGACAATCGTCAAGAATTCATCTTCCTCCTCTTCTTAGAACAGGAGAGCAAGCACTACCTTCTTCACAGACATCTTGAGCCAGACTGAGGCAGCGGCCAGCCGTACCTAGGAATGTGACAAGTTTGCGGCGTGCGACTGCGTCTGTCGACCAAAAATCGTGAGCCGCAGTCGCAGTCGTGAGTCGCATCTAGGAATTTTCACCTTTAGTAACGATCCGAAAAATTGAAAGCGATGGCAAATGATCAGTGATATTTCAAGATGGGATTATTTACAAAAAAAATGCGTTATGCGGTTGGTTCTTTTATAGATTTTTCAAATTTCATGTTATGTTGAATTATATTTGGAAATGTTGAATCCTATTTAAAACTCACTGTATTGGGTAGAGAACAATCAACTAGTTTCTTTATGTCTTTGCTATGGCACATAAACTAAACACCAATCCAATCCACATTTTTTGAGACGGCCCCTAGTCAGGGAGACCACTATTAGTATATTGTGACAAATCCAATCCACAAACTATGGATGTAAATCTTATTTGTGGTAATATGGGTTTCAAACTCACATCCAATGTAAAATGAAATGGAGGGTTCTGTTAAAACTTAGTAAAGTAAGCGGAAATCATCAGAAATGCTTGCATACGAGTCTGCAACACATTGGGACATTTTCATGTGTGTTTTCTTATTATTTTCTTATCATTAGGGAAAAAAACTGGATTCTAGAGCCACTCAGCTGATCTGTGATCGGTCAGTTGTGTTCAGAAGTCCCTCAAGGGGCTACATACCAAATCTCAGATTCGTGGGATCATTAGGGAAAAAACTGGATTCTAGAGCCACTCAGCTGATCTGGGATCGGTCAGTTGCGTTCAGAAGTCCCTCAAGGGGCTACATACCAAATCTCAGAATCGTGGGATCAATAGGGAAAAAAACTGGATTCAAGAGCCACTCAGCTGATCTGGGATCGGTCAGTTGTGTTCAGAAGTCCCTCAAGGGGCTACATACCAAATCTCAGAATCGTGGGATCATTAGGGAAAAAAATGGATTCTAGAGCCACTCAGCTGATCTGGGATCGGTCAGTTGTGTTCAGAAGTCCCTCAAGGGCCCACATACCAAATCTCAGAATCGTGGGATCATTAGGGAAAAAACTGGATTCTAGAGCCACTCAGCTGATCTTGGATCGGTCAGTTGTGTTCAGAAGTCCCTCAAGGGGCTACATACCAAATCTCAGAATCGTGGGATCATTAGGGAAAAAACTGGTTTCTAGAGCCACTCAGCTGATCTGGAATCGGTCAGTTGTGTTCAGAAGTCCCTCAAGGGCCCACATACCAAATCTCAGAATCGTGGGATCATTAGGGAAAAAACTGGATTCTAGAGCCACTCAGCTGATCTTGGATCGGTCAGTTGTGTTCAGAAGTCCCTCAAGGGGCTACATACCAAATCTCAGAATCGTGGGATCATTAGGGAAAAAACTGGATTCTAGAGCCACTCAGCTGATCTGGGATCGGTCAGTTGCGTTCAGAAGTCCCTCAAGGGGCTACATACCAAATCTCAGAATCGTGGGATCATTAGGGAAAAAACTGGATTCAAGAGCCACTCAGCTGATCTGGGATCGGTCAGTTGTGTTCAGAAGTCCCTCAAGGGGCTACATACCAAATCTCAGAATCGTGGGATCATTAGGGAAAAAAAATGGATTCTAGAGCCACTCAGCTGATCTGGGATCGGTCAGTTGTGTTCAGAAGTCCCTCAAGGGCCCACATACCAAATCTCAGAATCGTGGGATCATTAGGGAAAAAAATGGATTCTAGAGCCACTCAGCTGATCTGGGATCGGTCAGTTGTGTTCAGAAGTCCCTCAAGGGCCCACATACCAAACTCAGAATCGTGGGATCATTAGGGAAAAAACTGGATTCTAGAGCCACTCAGCTGATCTGGGATCGGTCAGTTGTGTTCAGAAGTCCCTCAAGGGCCCACATACCAAATCTCAGAATCGTGGGATCATTAGGGAAAAAACTGGATTCAAGAGCCACTCAGCTGATCTGGGATCGGTCAGTTGTGTTCAGAAGTCCCTCAAGGGGCTACATACCAAATCTCAGAATCGTGGGATCATTAGGGAAAAAAATGGATTCTAGAGCCACTCAGCTGATCTGGGATCGGTCAGTTGTGTTCAGAAGTCCCTCAAGGGCCCACATACCAAATCTCAGAATCGTGGGATCATTAGGGAAAAAACTGGATTCTAGAGCCACTCAGCTGATCTTGGATCGGTCAGTTGTGTTCAGAAGTCCCTCAAGGGGCTACATACCAAATCTCAGAATCGTGGGATCATTAGGGAAAAAACTGGTTTCTAGAGCCACTCAGCAGATCTGGGATCGGTCAGTTGTGTTCAGAAGTCCCTCAAGGGCCCACATACCAAATCTCAGAATCGTGGGATCATTAGGGAAAAAACTGGATTCTAGAGCCACTCAGCTGATCTTGGATCGGTCAGTTCTGTTCAGAAGTCCCTCAAGGGGCTACATACCAAATCTCAGAATCGTGGGATCATTAGGGAAAAAACTGGTTTCTAGAGCCACTCAGCTGATCTGGGATAAGTCAGTTGCGTTCAGAAGTCCCTCAAGGGGCTACATACCGAATCTCAGAATCGTGGGATCATTAGGGAAAAAACTGGATTCTAGAGCCACTCAGCTGATCTGGGATCGGTCAGTTGTGTTCAGATGTCCCTCAAGGGCCCACATACCAAATCTCAGAATCGTGGGATCATTAGGGAAAAAACTGGATTCTAGAGCCACTCAGCTGATCTGGGATCGGTCAGTTGTGTTCAGAAGTCCCTCAAGGGGCTACATACCAAATCTCAGAATCGTGGGATCATTAGGGAAAAAACTGGATTCTAGAGCCACTCAGCTGATCTGGGATCGGTCAGTTGTGTTCAGAAGTCCCTCAAGGGCCCACATACCAAATCTCAGAATCGTGGGATCATTAGGTAAAAACGTCATTTCTGATGGTCATAATCATCGTTGTGGCCACTTGGGACAATTTCCGTGAGCAATTTTCGTGAGCAATTTTCGTGAGCAATTATTTGCCGTGACGTTTTTTTAGTTTATGTGCCAAAGCAAAGACATGAAAATGTCAAAATTGGGTCCTATTAAAAAATTTGATTCTATATGGGAAATGTTGGGCTCAATTTTTTTGAAAAATATTTAAAGAAAATATTGTAACACTCTGATTTTACTCTTCAAGTTTAATAATAAATTGTTACCGAGATTTTAGTTCCATCCTCGGCTGAGATTTTCGTTCCAAGTTTTTTAAACTTTAGCCCAGCAGTTTTAAAAATAAGCTTCGAAATTGGAATCAGTGATTGAATAGAACGATAATACACACATTAAACGGTTATAATCGAGATATTTACAAAGTTTACGTATTTTCTGTCTTATAATAATTTGACCTAAATTTCCTTCTAATCCGTGAGCTGTTTAGCTTCGAGACCTATTGTTTTAGATGGACACTGTTCGAAAATGATGATAAGCTAAGAAAGAGATACCTGGTTGTTATCTTTTTAAACAAAATTAATGAAGCCCTGTCCGCAACGATCTTGATTCCTTTCCTCGATTAATCCGACTTTTTCGGTCTCATTTCCAGGACGAGTTGAGTGCTTCTTTCACTGCTGAGTAATTTATCAAAGCCAAGGTTACCCCCCATACGTATCCGAAAGTTAAACGGATAATGTACAAGACTGAATTTAGTGTTAAGGGAAGCCAGGAGTGGGAAGAGGATTTTCAGCGTGAATGAAGAGGAATTTCGAGGGCCCGCGAAATAGATTTATCAGTAGCCGTAAGAGAGTAGGACCTGGGAGAAAAGGCATTGGATTCGTTCGGAAGAACGGTCGGCGAACACCGGTGAAAGGAATTCGATGAAACTACTTTCCGTTAATTGGAAATGAGAAGAGAAGACTGGATGAAGGATGTGATAGAGTGATAACGCCACTCGAGAAAATCAATTTTGAACGAAATGATCGGAGAAAATAGCCTTTTATGTGATGGTGTAGAGAGAGAGGGTATGAGGGTGAGGGAGAGAGAGGAAGAGAGAGAGACGAGAGACAGACGAGAGAGAAAATATCGTCCTCATCTATATTTGGTTTACCGCACAGATCAGATTTTTCAAATAGTGTAGTAATTCTCGTACGATTGTGTGACCGAGTGATTATGTTCCGTTCCACATATTTGAGTAATACTTACGAATGATATATAATAAATTTGCAAGTTCCTTTTTGATAACCATTTAAGGAGAATACAATACATATATAATAATACGTATAAGAAAACTGATATCCTGGTGCTGGTATTAAGGGTAAGGCGTCTAGTCGGTAAGTCGGCGGTAAGTCTGCATAGGATCTGATACAGTCTGGCTAAGCTGGAAAGATTGTTGAATGACTGATGTGCGAACATGAGATCTTTCATGGTCATCTTGTCTTGGTTGATTTCTGCAAACTGCGGGACATTGATTCAAAAAGTATCGGCTTTTCATCTCAGAACAAACCCAACACAGGTGTGCTCTTATATGAGCTTCGGTAATTTTTCATTTGAGGCCCAACCTCAATGAGGCCCAATACAGGCTAGAGGAAACAATTGTGTGATCTGATGTATGAAGACCTGTATTTCGTAGTAATTATTCAGACTATCGACTAAATTGACCACCTACATACTTTTATGGAGCTTCTCAAGGACGTCACTTGTACAAATCCTTGCACCGGTTCAAATGGTGACCTACGACCTCGCCAAGCAAAACTGGACTACTGCACACACTAAAAACTAGTCGGGCGCGGCGACAAATGCGATTCCCATCTTCATTTCTCTAGATTGTGTCACAGGCGTTTGATAAAGTGTGGCATGAAGTGCTTATTCACAAACTTCGCAAAATTCTACCAGCATGCTGTGCAGCAATTCTGGAGTCTTATCTGACCGACCGATACTTCCGAATCAAACAAGACGACGCTTTCTCGAAGCCTTTGAAGATTCATGCTGGAGTGCCACAAGGCAGTGTACTAGGCCCACTACTGTACCTGCTTTACACTCGTGATCTACCAGAAACAGGAAAATACAACTGCCACGTTTGCAGATGACACCGCAATTTTGGCGACAGGAGAAACCAACATCGAATTAGTTACAAAATTAAACCACTCCATCCTCCGCATCCATGAATGGACAAAAAGATGGAGAATTGGATTGAATGAAGCGAAGTCTGTACATGTTGATTTCACAAATAAAAAGATCAACTACTTGCCAGCCTTCCTTGACAACAAGGCGATTCCTTATGCCAATGAAGCTAAATATCTTGGGGTGACACTCGATGCCAAACTGAGGTGGAAATCACATGTTAAAAAGAAAAAGTCTGAACTAGTTATCAAATTCAGGAAAATGTACTGGCTTATGGGAAGACACTCAAAACTGTCTATCCACAATAAGTTCATATTGTACAACCAAGTCCTCAAACCTGTCTGGACATATGGTGCGCAACTGTGGGGGTGCACTGCACAAAGTAACCGCAACATTATTCAGCGCTTTCAGAATAGTGTTCTGCGTACCTGCGTTGATGCATACAGATACTTCAGAAACGACAGATTATACTATGAGCTGAAAGTTGAATCTGTCAATGAGGTTATCCGCAAGCAAGCCGTCAATCACCTTTTGAGGCACAGAGATCATGTTAACGAGGATGTCGTTAAGCTCCTTGACACCGAAGATCTACTTAGAAGACTTGAAAGAACTAAACCGCATGAACTAAGTGAAATAAAATGAACGTCAAGACTAGTGACTCAATAATCAGAACAATAAGTCTAAAGTCAAGTATATTAGATCTTAAGAAAATGTATAATAATTTATCACATGAATATTGCTTATAAGTTGTTATTACTTGGCGCAATAAAACTTGTTAAAAAAAATAAATAAATAAAATAAATAAATTCTCCACAGATGAATCTCGAGAATACTCGTTTCACGTTAGCAATAAGGCCGATTTGACCTTCTCTGAAATGTAGTAAAACCGATGGGACCAATTCCACCAATTCGGTCTACCTTCAATACACTGATTAAGTGATAGGCGATTTTCCTCTTCGCTGAGGCATCAAATACCGAGCGAATCGGTGTGGTGCTGCCTTCTTTAAAAATAGGATTGTGCGGTAAATAATATCCCATGTCTCATTTTGGTTTATTATTTCCAATAATAAACCTATGTGATAGTATAGCAAAAAATGTATATAACCCCCCCTCAAACTTTGTCACTTTACGTTTCATGGTGCGTAGAATCCAAATGTGAAATGTCCGTCCGCCGTCCGCCGTCCGGGCCATAGAAGGCCTAAGAATTGACTTAAAAAACCCGTTCATTCGCACATAGACTCTATTTGGGGTCTAGTTGGTCCTAACGTTTAACCATCCCGATCGCTTCACTCGCATAGATGCTGAGGGCCAAAAACGGGCAAAAAAGTGTCTTTTTCGAGGCGTGTTAATACTCCAACCTGCTCAACCACAACTGCGCAAGCTAATATTCCACGGTTAGGATAACAATGGGCAGTAGGATTTCGCAACAGAACACTTTGGGACCAGATCATGCACGCCCACAACTGCACGACCTAATAATTATTATTCTCATGTTAGGACAAAATTCACTCATCTCAAAATGCACAACTTTCAAATGAATGTTGATGGAAAAATATGAGTGATATGATAGTGTAAGCGTAATAGGGCGGTGAACCTCCGGTTGTGAGGTAACGAGAGGGTGGCGTGGAAAACTTCCTACACTTGTATTGCTTTCGAATTTCATGTTCCTTCGAGGCATGAATATACGTTTTTTTCTAGGTCATATTGTATGTTAATACCAATGCTTTGCCTACGCATATTTAATAACAAATCCTCTCGACTTTTCGTACGAACTTAGATAATGATATTATTAAGGCAGTGATTATTTGAATAGATAGGAGCTCAAATCAAGAAATGTGAACATACGTATATAATTATAGCAATATAGGTTGTGGCAACTAGAAATAGGTCACGCCGAGGAGTCTGGACGGGCCTTATGACGTACCTACGCAAGCCAACTAAAACTATGATCATACTCAATTGAAAAAATAATAAACCTTTGTGAAATAATTTGCAGCGTTTTTCAATATGAACTTCCTTCATGACGCCTGTTTCCAGCCAGTCCTGAAAAACACAGAAATATTTTCTACGTCTTTCAATATTCGATATGTTGTTTCGTGAGAATTCTAAGCTAGCGTGAAATTGCGAGCTTGGGGGGGGTGATCATCGGACCATGGTATCTCCACCTCATATCGACCTAAACCCAAAATTCTGGTGTTTTCTTGGAACTGCTCCCTCTTAGCTTCGGTTTTCTGCTCTATAGTTTTCTTTTGAACAGAAACCTCCATTCCGATTGCCTCTAACCGCCATGTGTCCTGGACGGAAATATCGGCAGTAAACAGATTTACGGGCCATGAACTTGGAGTCTGCATGAGAAATTTTCTCCAGGTGAGAATGCAAAGCTACAAACCCATTTGCAAACTCGATCTTTCTACCAGTTCCTTGCCCGCCACATCCACCCCAATCAAAATCACTGTGGAACCACACTTACTTCAGTCAGCTCCAAGTTTTCAGGGACACATATTGTATCAGTGTCCAGGATATCAAAGTTACACGAATAACATCGACCCATATCTCTCCAAGGCTTGTTTTGTAACACTTGTATAACTTTGGCTGAGATACAGCGCCTCCAAATAATGCGTGTTCCGGCTTCAACTCTCCTGTAGTAAACATGCTCATTTTCTGAATCAACGATTTGGTCACATATGATCGTTGAAAACCACCACCGAAGAGTACTCTTGCTGCTGAATTCGTAACTCCTTTGAAGCGGATTCTGAGTTTTCCCATGAGTATCCGATTTCGGCTTACACTGTGAAGAGTTTGCTCGAGTAAAGAATCCCTTTGATCAGATTTTGTAGCCCCTTTTTAAATGGATTTTTTTTTTGTCAATACGCACATCAGTGCAAACTATGCGAGATTACAGACAATGCATCTCACGAAAACCTTTCATGACTGGACACTGTGTACCCGCCTCAAGCACCGGAAGCAGTGGACCTTATTTTTCAAAATTGAAGCCAGCTCATCTCTGGTAGGTACAAAATCATTTGGTGTATGTTTTTGGCTGTTACAGAAAACACAAGTGAAAGTGTTTACAGAAATTTTCACATAAACCTCCAGCATTAACCAGCAGTGTAAATTTTTGCATAGTTCCTTTGCCTCTTCGATGACCATGCCTTTTGTAGTGCCTGACGATTTCTTGCCTCTCTTGTTGGTGTCCTACAACGCGCGCCGAGCCAATGTTCTGCATTTCTCACTTTCGACTTCATCCCTAAGCAATACCAGAAGCTGTTGAATTTTGACGTCATGTGTAGGTTTTGGTTTGATGTTGAAAGTAGTCTCAAAGTTACCTCAAGTCATTGCTGTCAGACCGCTGACTTTTGGCTTCACGCTCCTTTATCCTTAATCCTTTAAAACTTGGTCAGGAACAGCGGATTCGATCACTGGAGTTAGTGAGTGTGTATTTATAAGTACTATCACTTGAAACGCCTAAAGACTCAAAAGCCGTTATTTGAGACTTCGACGGGTCGTAAAGTTTCCGGAGAGGGAGGATACCCTCGTCTCTAGCACATAACAATACCGGTGACAATAGCTCCCCAACATATATAATTATATTTCAATGAGAAGCTCATCCCTGCCAAAACGTGCTTTCAACTAAGCAACCGCCTTGACATAATTTTCATCCAGAGGTGGGAAACTTTCCTCCAACTCCCTACCTGCGGGGTTCCTCTCCTAGTGCACATCAATAAATAAGTTTTGAAATTTGTTCACCGTTGTTACAGTCCATCTCATGGATACGTTTGAACACATACCAAAAAGTTATCCAATGCTTAAGTTGACCACTTAAATTGATAACGAACAATTTTAGGGAGCTTCAGAACAGACCTTCTTTCCCTTACAGCGGAACCCATTGAAACTTTCTTATGCTCATTCTGATTACGTTATTCCCACTTTGAAATAACAGTTAAGTAAGTTTCTCGATGCTGCTCTGATGAATCATATTCGTCACTTGTCACAGCTTCACCAAATTGAGTAGCGATTACTAGTGCACTTACGAGTCCTCATCCTCAACAGTCTCGTATCTTTGTCAGAAAATTGAGTGAACAACGGGCTCATCTCATCATGAGGGACGTCCGCGCCAAAGGCATCTTGCACCTACTTCCATTACTGCAATAGTAAATAGTCGACGTAACTGCGTTCTTCCTTTCTTTAAATGCCATTCTTCGGATGTTCTATGATGCTTTTGCGAGGCTAAAACGAAATTCAACGCGATATTTATCGAACACTATTCCTGGCTCCCCTCAAGAGATGCCACAATATGACTTACAGTCACACAAGTTTAACTAGGGATTCGCCAAGAACGAAATGATACACATTTATTAAAAGAACGAACATAATATAATGAACATGACTCAAATGTATCAAAATCTGAGAAGCGAGAACACCGGTGAGCAGGAGCGAAATTCCGTAGATAATGAATCTTGTGAGGTTGCTAACAACAACTGTAGACACATTAGACGGAGTCCGAAATACGAGTATCCTTCTTATGTTAACGTTTAAATAAACAAATAAATAGGTAACTGGTTGATTGAATCACAACAATCAATGCACATAAGACATTATTGTTCCACCTCACGGGCTTCAAAAGGAAAAAACCGATAGGTATGTCAGGAATAAAACATATTTATGAAATTACCTCATAGTTATTTTTTTTAAATGTTGGGCAGAAGAAACAGAAAATGTGAAAATGAAATTAGAAGGAACAGGAAAGAAAAGAAAAGGGTGAAAAGAGTGGAAGGGGAAAGAGAGAGAGAGAGATAGAGAGAGAGAGAGAGAGAGAGAGAGAGAGAGAGAGAGAGAGAGAGAGAGAGAGAGAGAGAGAGAGAGAGAGAGAGAGAGAGAGAGAGAGAGAGAGAGAGAGAGAGAGAGAGAGAGAGAGAGAGAGAGAGAGAGAGAGAGAGAGAGAGAGAGAGAGAGAGGGAGAGAGAGAGAGAGAGAGAGAGAGAGAGAGAGAGAGAGAGAGAGAGAGATCGGAACGAAGCCCTAAAAGTGAAGGGACTCAGTGAAAGTTCTGTGTAATGTCTGTTTCAATTAATCTAATCACTGTCTGTCGGAAAACATTTCCCTTCTTGCTGGACAGATTTGAATAGACTTTGAGTCGGTGAAGCGTCTAGCCAGCCGGATCGTGAATGGAGTCTTCTGTTGAACAATTCCGGCAGGACTGACTGTAATCCATCAAGTTCTGCTTAGATTCAGTTGCGATCAAGAGTCACATTTGAGAGTGTCGAAAAAGAGAGTGGCAAACTAAATGTGAAAAGCCAATATCGGTTGTTCAAAAAACGAAATATCTGTGGGACCAGAGAAAATAGAGGATGAGAATGAATTTATTGACAATATGTACAGAATTACAAAATCTTCATGTTACAAAATTCAATATGTCGCTACAAATTAAAAATGATAATAATAACAACTGTTTAAATGTCTAATATGTAATGTGTTCTACAGCAATTTATGTATAAAGCCAAGTACTTCTCAGCAATAGACTGGGAATCTGTATCGCTGAAGGAGCAAATTTACCGTTTATCGTTTACCGGGCCATAATTTCACCGAACTATTTTTTTTTTTTAGCGTACATGTGATTCGCCCACATTTTCCATCTTCGTTGAAATCGCCTGTGCCTGATATTGGGATGAATCAAACATGGCCATTCCAAACCGAAAAATTCCCTATCAGAATCATTAGCAAAAAAGTTTCGAAAGAACCATGAAGAACCCGGATGAATACTGTTACAATGGACTAGACATTTGCAGGATTTTAAAGATCGTTGCGATCACACGAATTCGTTGCTCCGCAGTTCGCAGCTTTCCACTCCCATTAACGAGAGACCTAACGGGTACGTGACGGATCGATTGTCGGCATAGCCAGAAAAGACATTCCGTCAAGGATTTGGTGGCCAGCCATTCAGCAAAGTGGCCCTAAAAGTGACGGAGCTCAGTGAAAGCTCCGTGAAATGTTTGTTTTAAGTAAGTATTTATAAAATATTATTGCAGGAGGTTGAAAAATGTATTCATCGCCTCCTAAACAAACTGTTGGGATTATTGCTATGAGAATTCTCTCATATGAATAAATTCGGTACCTAGTTATCTCTATTTCTTTAAATATATTTTTCAATTATTTTTACACACAATAGCTGGCAGAAAAACAGTTTTACCGTAAACAATACTCCCCACGTTAAGTCTAGGACTTGTGCTGTGAGGGAGGAGTTGCTTACAGCTAAATACAAAAAAGTACCGCCGCCACTGGCTTCCAATGTAGTGCAAACATTTTCAAAAAAAAAAAAAAAAAAAAAAAAAAAGATAATAAATAAATATAAAATAAATAAAATTAAAAAAAAAGTTGGACAAAATCTCGAAAAACCCAAAAGAAAATCATATAAGAAAATACTAGAATTATCAGATAAGATTCAGATGAGAATCATAATTTAATACTACATTACTATTTCATACTACATTTTACACTTACAATTTATCAATAATTGTATATAAAATAAAACCGTAATACTTCTATAATATACCACTGATATAATATAACAGAAAACTAAGCTAAACAAAGGACACGCTCAAACCACTTTAATCGGTACATAACATTATGGTACTTTTTTCGCTTCTTTTTAGATAGCGGTAACGAGAAAATGACGCGTAGGTTATCTGGCAAAGAATTGAAAAATTTCACACCCCTATAGTCATTGACTAATTGGCCACGAGTCGATTGTCTGAAAGGCCGTTTTTTTTTTTTTAAATTTATTGTCAACTCTTTGTGTTATAAGTACACTTTGCGTTTTGCTAATATTATGGTATTTTCTACTTAATTACAGTAATGGAACATGTACGGAGGAGTCGGCCGTTTTATAAAGTGATTATAAGCTCGACAATGAATTACTTTCTAGTGCTTTGTGTATAGCGCATGTGTATGCATCCAGTATTTGTGACTGAATATATGAATAAATAACTTAACTAAATCATACAAACGTTATCTCTCTGGATGAGCATGATAATGAAAAGCGTAGGAGAATTAGCCAATTTCCAAACCACTGAGTTTATTTGTCAAGATAAGCACCCCTATCACCCGACTCCTGCGATTTATCAAATTCTAACTCCTGTTGCTGTAAACCCTCTCCCCCTCATTCCAGAGAAAAACACAGAAAGGTAAAATCCGGCGGAGGAATAGCTTACAAAAGCGAGAGCATTACATTATCTCACACCCACCTACTACAGCTATACATCAACGTCAACGGAAAGCTTTCCTCGCCAAAGTAACGTGGAGGATACGGAAGGTAATCTCCTGCATAGTTTGATCCCGAGCGGAAATGGATTGTTCGATTTTCCATTTTTTATATCGTCTTAAATTAATTTTCTAGAAGGAATGGTCACAAGTTAATTTGCAATGTCAATAAAAAAAATTATTATCATAATTATTATTATAATAAAAAAATTCAATAGAAACACTTTTTATTTGTTCAATAATAATAATAAAAAAATAAAAACTGAGAGAGTTAAAATTCGCTAGTAACGCATTGGTTGTACGTGAAAATCAATAGACATAGAAAAACCAAAGTATGAGGAAAAAAACCCGTTTTTGACCCATTTTTGGTTCATGGCATTGATGCGTGTGAAGCGATCGAGCTGGCTAGATTCTAGGACCCTAAGTGGAGTCCATGTGCGAAAGAGCGGATTTTTAAAATTAAGTTAAAGGCCTTTTGTGGCCCGGACGGCGGACGGACATTGCAGTTTTGGAATCTACGCACCTTGAAACGTAAAGTGACAAAGTTTCACAGGAAATACATTTTTCTCCAATACGATTACAAAGGCTTATTATTGTGAATAATAAACCAAAAGGCTTCATCAATCGAAAATTAGAGACCTCTATAGCACTTCAGTCCGGCTAATCTTGTTTTAGACTCTCATGCTGCCCATATATCTGATGCATTCGTGTTGAGCTTCCCGTACCACACTTGCCTCAAATACCAGCGTGTACACATTGAGAATAAATTTTTCGTAGTAAATCGCGTTAAAAATGAAGAATTTCAAGGACAGAAATCAATAATACGACATTGTGTATTTCTAACAGGCCGACACTGATTATTGCTTCAACACTGACCCAGCGTATTTCAATTGCTTATCAACGTCGCCATCGAATAACCTTATCTATCTATCTCATTTATCTCACAGGAGGTCTCAGCAAAAGGCCTACAACACCGAAACAGCTGTTTGTGTGCCTTCCCTTCCTACTAATTACAAGTCCAGCCTGACCAGCAGACTGCCACCCAATTCAATCACGAATTATTAGAATGTAACGCCGACGTCCGTAACTGTTCTCATAAATTAATAAATGTTGCGCTCTTAGAGCTCAATGCATCTACCTTGCGGTCCTGGACAAAAAAATTAAATTGCGGAAACAAATACATTACAAAAATGTGTTCAGATATGGTTGTACTGAACGACTAAAACCTTTTGGTTGTTCAACTTCTCATGTTATTGCTTCCCAGACTGCAAGGCGGCGGAAGCTTTGTTTTCACTTTCGAAATGAAAAAATATTTTTTGGCTCCAAAATCAAAATTTCCACTCGCATTTTGCGTTTCAGAGCCTCCTGAACAAATTTGGTTCCGTGTCTGTCTGTCTGTCTGTCTATCCGTCCACATCTCCTTGTAACAGCCATAACTTCCACAATTTTGATCCGATTTTAACCGAATTTTCAGGGATCGTTCGGGTTAAGCTCTAGATGGTCCCCTATCAACTTCATCATGATCGAATCATCGGTAGCTTCTGCGCAGGCGCTAACGTGAACTCCTTGTACGGTCTTAACTCGGTCAATGTTGTACTGATTTCGGTCAGATTTTCAGGGATGATGTGGGTAAGGTCCCTTGAGGTCTCATAAGACAATAATCATATTCGCATTAGCGGTACGCTCTGGGCATGCGTGAACAAAATATTCTTGTTACGGTCCCTGCAACAGCCGTAATTTCCACAATTTTGATGCGATTTTCTTCAAATTTTTAGGGATCGTGCGGGTATAGCTCTACATGGTCCCCTATCAGTTCCGTCATGAACGAATCAACGGTAGCCTCTGCGCAGGCGCAAACAAAATTTTCTTGTTTCGGTCATAACTCAGGCAATTGTGAACGGATTTCGGTCAGATTTTCAGGAATGATGCGGGCAAGGTTTCTTGAGGTCCCGCATCACATTCTTTGCAATCATCAGCAGCGGTAAGCTATGCGCATGCGCGAAAGTGATGTTTTTGTTACGATCACAGCTTAGTTATGAGGAACATGCGGACTACATCCTGGATGGTCCAATATTAAAATCAAAATTTTCCTTATTAATTTCATTTATTATATGTACCATTCAGCTTCCAATTTTCCACCTTATTAATTCCCTGATGCCAGAACTGGTCGTTTCTAGTTTTCTGGAATTTAATGGTGACGTACTGTGAAGGTCACGAGGAAGCTCATGTGCCATTTCCTTGGCAGTGTATTTTTTGCTTCATTTAGCTCCTAAGCAGCGTTTAACCTTGATATGGAGGGCTCTGATTTAGTACAAAGTGGTGGAATACCTCCAAGTTGGACTTTTTACTGCGGGTGACGAGCTCACAGCCCTAATTCCTGGCCTCTAGGCAACTGTGAAATTTGGCTTTGGGCTTCCAACGAACTGCATCATTGAAAGCGATTGCTCCGGCGGATCAACTCTATTGAAGTATGAAGCTCAATAACGAACTCGAATAAAACCCCATCACCTTTTTCAATAAATTTCATCCGGCGATATCGTGTTCCATCCAATCCCCCACTCAATTTGTATGCCTCTCTCGTAGGGAGTCATTACGTTTTAATTTCCGGAATACCCCTAGGAGGATAATTCAATTGTCTTTAAAATTTAATTTTTAAATCCAACTTTCTGAATATACTTGTGTTTGCTAATTATTTCCAATGATGATCCTCTGTGGCCGAAGTGGGGTTCTTTAACAGACAATCCCTTGTATAACGATCAATAAAATATGAAACAAAAACTTGAAATGTTGTGTAGGTATGGCGCTGTACGGTCGTTATGCTATATATACGGTCAATATGTCCATGCGGTTACGCAGAGGAAACTTCAGAACACGTGATAAGAAGTTGCCTTTATACAATGATATAAGGCTGCATATGTGTGGTGAATTAGTATTTGATCAATTGGTCGTCAACCCTGACTCTTTGAAGAAATTTTAGATTTGCCAAAGAATGGTATAAGAGAAGAGGAGAAGGGGAAGAAATGCACCAAATGAATTAGAATCCAGCGTTTTCAATTTCCTTTCTGATTCTGTTTAGTACCAACAACCATATGTGGGTATTCAAAATAAAATCAGCTATAACTGTGATATAAGAATTATAAGATCTGTGACATAACAATTAAGTAGGAAACTAACAACATTCTAATAAATAATTGATATAACAAGCTAATCATATGAATCCTAGTTCACCGTGAGTAATTGGAAATTGAAACGAATACAATTATAGTACAAATTGATTCAAAACAGCACGCCGATGAAGAAAGAGCCGCAAGCCAAAATAAGAGGCGGGGAGTACGGAGGCCTAGCCGAAGGAACAACATACAGTGCCATATTATATAAATGATTATTACCCTTGAAAAACTGCCACCTCCGTGAGGTCCATCCTGGACATGGGCAAGCCCAAGCCCATGACGAACGGCAGTAATTGATAGTTCGACCTACTGTACTATGTCCAATCTAAAGATACCACAGACCACATTTATATTTTGAGCTTTGATTGTAAAGGGCCTTGAAAGTCTTAGAAACAATCAACGAATTCGGTACAGCGGGATCCTATGATATGGCTAAGTTCCACCCGCGGGGAACTCCCCAGTCTTGTAACACGGGATCTATATACTCGTAGGTAACAACGGAGTCGGTTGGTTCTTTTTGTAGATGGAATATGCCCCACTCATTTTCAGCAAAAGATAACCATACTGCGCTCATTAGTTGTGTTTTATGAATAAGTTTGGTGACAACACTGTTCATTACCGGCCTTATCGTTAATATTATGTTATGTTTTAATAAATAATAGGTATTATTTTCTTGAGCGTACAATTAGTGCTTAGTTCATTTATTTGTTTATTTTGGAATGTTTTTATTTATGAATTTTGGTTTGCTGAATCAGAGTTGAATCAGAATAGCCATTGAGAATTTCTCACAACGAAACCAGCTTTGCGATTTATCTCATAGAGTTTTTGTACAGCGATCTTTCATTTCTCAGGAAGGAACCACCCACAAAAAATTTGATTTTTGAAGGTTCTACTGAAGTAATTGCATATACTTTTAATAGGTAAATGACGAAGTATTCAATTAAGTTCTAGAGAAAATAAATCCCAGTACAACCATCTCCTGATTTGCAAACATGAAATAACTTTATTGACTGATAGCTCGAAACAAGGTTTTTGTGGCTAGCTCCCTTTTGTTTAATGCCGTCTAATTTTAACTCGCTGCTTACCCAACCTGCCGGTCATTCGAGGATCAATACTTACCATCCGATTGACGTTCTGAGCATAAATTAGTGAATTACAACTGATAGAAGCGATGCCAGAGTGTAATTTGTCCGCCACACATCGCCTCTCCGACATCAAAATGAGAGATGCCGAATTCAGTTTAGCGACGAGCTTTACTTTGTGGCGGCAAGTGGCAATGTTCCTGTAGGTTATTTCAGATTGATCACTTGGAAGTTGTTAATGTCGTTTTCTTCCGCACGAAAAGGTTTTCTTCTAGTAAGAAATTGCTGTCCGCCCACTAATTTAAGTGGTCCATTGCTCCACTACATATTCGTATTCGAGGAACTGTGGCTTGGAAAGTTCCTCGAAACCTTCGTCTTCGGAAGACAAACATTGTTCCTTCATCCCAAAGACTGTCTGGTCCTAAGTTTAACCCACTCCAACGGATGAATTCTGGAATCCGTGCGTTTTCACAAGACAATCCCGAGTGAAGCGTTGGTGGAAAGGACATTTTGTCGTTTTGACCAGAAAACTTACGGTCCGGGGTTGATCCAAGGGAAACCCCCGTTGATGGAAATAGGCCTGAGAGTTTCATCCCTTTCAGATCAATAGTAACTTCTGCCTATGCGGAAACGACTATTTCTTGTGTATTCTTGTATTCTTTCAATTCTTGTGTTGTATTCTTGCAGTTTTCATCCGAATTCAATGTACATAATAGTCACGGATAGCGCAAGTGAGGGTTCACCATTACCAGTGCAATCAAGTCGGCACTGCATGTAACAAATTCTTGTTACATGCATGACATTTATATGATTTATCCGATTTCTATAAAATCTGAGAGATTGAGGTCGGAATAACCACCTATGAATTTCAGTAATATAACATAAAATCTCAATTTTAATACATTTCAGTGATTTTTACAAGCTTGTGATGGGCACGAGGAAGCTATGTGCCACACCCATCATTGCAAATGTTTTTTTAATTGATGAATTCTTTCAATCATCTCACAAAAAATAAATTTTCGAATGATAACCATATATTTTTTCTAAATGCTATATTTTTTCCAGATTTTGTGAAAAAATACTACTTATATATTGACCGTGGAATTGGGAGACTTCCGGCTGACCCCAGTTGCAAAAAAAGCCACTGTTGGCCCCCATTCGGGCACTGTTGACCTCCGAGCCTGATTCAAAAATTAGTAGGCACGGTTGGCCCCCGGCCCCAAGGCGGTGTGTCAAGATTAATCTTCTGTACCCACAACCAAATTGTCCTTCCTACTTCAACAGACTTAGGACTGTCTCCACTTCAGCTCAGTCACATACAGCGTGATGGTACCGTTCTCGTGTTTGTCAATGTACTTCGCAATCACGAAACGGAAGTTAGAGAAAAACGTCTTGGGTGATGCTCCTCTTGCTATTGTATGGAATAAGTCCGCCTTGACCTAACACATACAGCCAAACACACTTCTACAGCTGTATGTATGCTAGAATGGCTCCTATCGAACTCGCGGTTGAAATGAGCATGAACAGCTCGTAGATCCGTCTAAACTGATATTGACGGCGACTCGCACACTCCCAACTTTCTCCCTCTGCCAACGGTTTCTATTAGACGAAATTGAATCCTTCGCGGAATATCACGTCTCTACCACGATTGGAACCTCCTGCAACCTTCACGCTTGCCATTTTCGATGAAACTGACGAACTGCAAGCAGCGGTTATCGTTACTATCATTTCGTTCATACGGGATCAACAGTGAAGCTTAAAAACAAACCGGCCGCCGGGGTCAACACAAACGATAGGGGCAACAAGGATACGCCCGTGAAAATCTGACAACCCTACATGAAGGAGTAGGTTGAATTTCAGATAATTCGGCATGATCTTATTTGGATTTCTTAATATAACATCCTCCCTCTTGAAAACTACCCTTCCACACTCAATACCATAATACAATTTAGCATAAATTACATTTACGAATAGGTTGAAAATATCACGATATATTAATCGTATTTGTCTTAGAAAACCTCGTTTTTCGGACTCACCCCCTCAATTTTCTCTCTTCCTTCATAAAATTCAAAATATCCGAGGTCCGTTGCATTACTAGATTAAAATTAAAAGTTGAATCTCGAAAATCGGTTAAAATTTGTGTCCACAAAATTTTTCATACATAATCACGCGCACAGACATATACTCATGTTTTTTTTCCCACGGATTCGGTCTTAGAATGGTCTAAAACGGATTAGTATTTGGTTTTTTTTTTTTTTTTTTTTTTTTTTCCATGCTTGGGTCCCATCCTCCTGGATCAATTTCAATAGGCCGTCTCTCTTATAAAAGAAGCCTGTATGACCCAGCTTCTGAGGGACGTCGTAAAAACCATTTCAGATCTGGGCTTTTCGGTTCAACTACCTCGGACGTGGCCGACAGCTGTCAACAGCTGTCAACAACTGTCCTCCAGAGAGAGGATCAGAATTCTTCCTAATGATTTCGAATACAGCTACTCATAGCCTCGCCTCTGAGGCCTTTCATAAAAAAGCGTGAATACTACTTGAATGAAAGAAGGGCTATCAGCAGGGGTTTCCATTAATAAACCAATACACTACTATACTAGTTGATCCGCTAACCAGGTTCCTCACTAAGATTGAAAAACTGGCAGCTATTGTCCTCGACTTTGCTTCTTAATCGCGATTCTATGCGACGAAAACTAGGTATTGAAAACCATACCAAACTCGATTTTTAGTTAATTTTATCGACAAGTTCTTGTCGTCGGATCGTCACCAAAAACTATTCAACTTATCTTCACCAAGCTTCTTCCTACCAAATTTCAAGTTGATAGCTCTAAATGCCTGTAGGCCACACGCACGCACACAGGATCAAATACCATCCGAGTCAAAGTAGGGACTCACTTCCTTCGTCAATTAGTTTACCTATCAATATGTAAATCTTCTAATTTACAGTTGTTAAATTATCATAGTTTATAATCTCAAAATTAAGTTGGAGACATATAGTTGAGAACGTTTGAATTCAACGAAGAAGTTGTTGATTAAAGGAGCTAATTTATAAAAGAGATGAAGTTTGTTTCATAGTGTAGGAACTAGTTCACACTGAGCTTCAACTGCAGGAATCAAAACTTCCGAATACCTAGACTGCTATGAATAGTTGATTTTTCATTGACTTCTACATGTTGCTCCACCGTTGCCTACTTTCTTGCCTCCAACTTGAATCTAGGAAGTTTCAATTCAACGCATAATGTAGAATACATAGCACATACTTCTGTTCATCATCAAAAATTAGATGTAAACTAGCGTGTTTGAATAGCAAAGTTTGGATTTCAACGACCACCGCTCCTCTCAACCAGCTGAATAAGTGCGAGTAATACTCTCAAATCACTACGGTGACTATTGTACCTGCCCGGATGGCGACAATGGACCGAGGCATTTCAACAATGGAAACTTGTGAACAATAAAGACGAGTTTCCCGGGCCCTAAATGGTTAGAGCACAAGCCAGCTGGTACCTGTCGTTGGATTTCACTTTACAGGAGTTGAGATCCAAAAGTAACGAAGCTTTCTTAATGAAAATTTTATTTTTCGATATTCCCATACCATAATTTGATCACCTTCAAAGTATTCAACGTTAATAAGAATGCATTTGATCACACTTTTCTTACTATCGTTTAAACAGTTTTAAAAATACATTTATTGGGGCGGTCTATAAACACTCAAACTATTGTGGCTCGCACAGTCCCAAAACGTTTATGGAAAATTATGCAGAAAAATGTACTTGAATTTAGTTAATATTTTCGAATAAAACGATAAAAACTGAAAAATTCTAAAATATCAAAAATCTTTTTTGAATCGCCGGATAAAATTTAGAATGATTTTCTTTCCATAAAATTGGTAGTAATAAATAAATTTATTTGAACTCAGAGTGATTAAATTTCAAAACAATTTACCGTAATAAAATCGATAATTTACGAAAATTTTATCATTTCTCGCTCGAGTTTTGGGGTTAGTTAAAAAATAACGATTTTGGCATTCCATATCAATTTCAAAACAGTCGTACCATCAGTAGCGTAAATGTGAAATCAAATGTGAAATTAAAACATTTCAATCATCTATACATCCATGTTACGGATACGAGAAATCTAAGTGCCAAACTCAACATGGCAGACATTTTTCACCCCTTTGATGTTATACCCTTTATAGTGATCTGTATTTCTAGACAGCGTAGTAATGTCTAATAAATCCGTACTTAAATTAGATAAATAACTTCTTTATACAATACAGATCGTTCATAAACAGTGTTGAAAAACACGAATTATATTATCGTACAATAATGATGATATACTGCAGGGGAATTGATTGTCAACAAATATAGTCACCAGCACTGTTTTTTTGTGACAACTATTGGTTCTGCTAATAGAGTTACATTCACTCCCCCCAAACCGGTACAGGATCACTTTTGGGGTTCTTTGTCGACGGTTACATAAATCTCTTAATTTAAATGCCTACAAATTTAAGGATGACTTATTATTAATTAGCATACACCTTGTCTTTTCTACGAGAGATCGGCATTTTCTCTCTGATATTCCGTTCTGTTGGTGGGTGTTTACATTTCGTTGAAAGTCTTCTCTGAATTTCATTAGCCTTCGGAAATGCTTCAAACGCTTCATTACAATATTTCGAGACTACATTATCTGTTGGCAGAGATTTTATTTTATTTCCTGTTGACAATGCAGCCTTTTGTTTGTTTTCCTGGAACTTAGGGAATACTTCATTCTTTCTCTTAATAAAATATACTCAACAATATCAAGATTGTTCTTCGACAAATGTGACGTAATGCTTCGCTCCAGCGTTCTTAGGATGAACTGGTCCAAATGCAACTGAGTGAACAGTTTCATGAAAATCGGATGAAAACTGTGGAGATTAATCTCACGTTCACAGCATTTCAAGTTTGCGCTTGATGCGCAGGAGTAAAATGGTACTATAATCCGGAAATTGGTACTGAATGCTCGAACGATTTCCTCCCAACTATCTTCCAAATTTCAGTGATATCGGAAGATTGGGGCGTGAGAAAATGATGATTGTGGGAATTTACGTTTGAGCTTGCGCTGAGTGAAGTATAGATTTGGTAACAATGAAACTCATAAGGGACCATCTACATCCTAACCCGAAAATTCGATGAAACTTTCATGAAAACAGGTTGGTATTGTGGGAATTAAGCTTGTTATGAGAATTTGCGGTTACATGACAAACACACACACACACGGAACGAAAGTTGTTCAGAAGATTTGGAGACAAAAAATGATAAAAGCCAAAGCTATGCCACGCCAGAAGCTAAAACAATGCTTCCACTACGTATAGGTAGGTAGAGGGAGGGGGGGGGGGGGGGGTAGTAGTAGTTACATAATTTTTCTAATTTAACAATTTAACAAACATTGTTTATGTGACAATTTGATTTTTTTCACCTTTCCATCCACCGAGAGACGATCCCTCATAAATGAATTGCATCGCAATTGAATCAGCTAAGGGTGAGCGAATGTCTCCAGTAACAAGTAACTACTGATGTTGACCTAACCGGCGATCTCTCAAAACTGATTTAACAGTGTACTCAAGTAACTTTAAATTTTGAAGAAATATCATTTCTTCACTAACTTCCATTTTCTTCATTGAAATATTTTCCACAACTTCGTCGAATGATTTAGTTCGTACTAATAGGCATATTTTGGTACCATTGGTAATTGTTTACTATTACTTTGTCACCTCTAACTTTTTCAGTATTTAGATATATTATCAGCAATAGACTACCAACGACAGATAAACATGTTTGAAGGGCCGGAACAACCAGATATTGCTAGTTACATGGGGTCAAAGTACAGGTCTGTGAAAGATAAGCAGAGATATCATACACTTCATTCTGACCTACATGTCCGACTAATCTGTATTTTTACTAAGGGATTGACTACTTGATGTTATGTAATTTTGAGATGCGAGCTTGCGAGCATCCAGACCACCAACAATGCAGAATGCTGTGTATAGGTTGGTGGTCTGGATGCTCGCAAGCTCGCATCTCAAAATTACATAACATCAAGTAGTCAATCCCTTAGTAAAAATACAGATTAGTCGGACATGTAGGTCAGAATGAAGTGTATGTCTACGGGCTCAAACATGTTTCCGGCATTCAAATACTATCTCTTTATATTTCTATACCTTTCCACTACAATATATGTTAGTATCAAAACGATTGGAGGTGACAAAGTAATAGTAAACAATTACCGTACCATTCATAATGCTATCAGTGTAGTCAATGGCGAAGGACTAGAAGTGTAAATCTTTTGAGGGGAGACAGCCAATACTATTTACATCCAAAATATAGGATTGGAGTTTTAATACGTTCAACCTAACTTCTTTTGAAGCTTGTTATTGCTGAAAGACGAACTAGTGACATGCTCTCATTTCATCCGACAACTTTAATAAAGTTCAAAATTGATGAGGGACTTCCAAACTCATAATCTTACGGGACGGAGGATATTGCTTCGCTTTGTCGGACTTGAGACCATCATGTTCCCTAGATAATTCAAAGTTTTTCTTCGTCCTATTATGATTTTTTTCCTTTCACCTTACTCAAGTTTCGGCATGATAATAAATCGAAAGAGAAAAAGTCCCTAAGTAAAAAATGGGATGAGTCGAAAGGAAAAAAGTTCGAATAATTTGTTAGCTGTTCGTAACTTTGGTCCAGATGTCTATAAATACCTATTATCATAATATTCATTTAGAATGTCCTCGAAAAACTGGTTTTTAAGCAGATGGTGAAAGACAAACGGAGCAAATTATTACACAATGGTTTATTATTTCTGTAAGATATAGCTCTTCTACGCAGACTACTCGTCTATAGATAACTGCATAAATGAAGTAGAGATACCTGAGGGAAAGAATTACTGAAACAGTTCCAGTTATGCAGTATGATCGTACGAGCGAATTTTCGTAAATTATCGTATTGCATAATGTTGAATTGTTTTGACATTTGAGCTTTTTGAATGTAAGGAAATTGTTAACTATTATTTTTATGGCAAAAAACGTTTTCTCAAATAGAGGATTTGAATTTTCAGTTTTTTTTTTTGCAGTTTTTATCGACTTTTTATAAAGAAAATTTTAATGAATTTTAAGTAACATTTTCAGTATAATTTATTACATACATTTTTAAATGTTCTATTTTAGAGTTGATAAACTTCATTTGAGCAATATTCTACAAAAAAAAAAAAAAAAAAAAAAAAAAATACAAATTTACTGATTTTTACCCGTTTTTAGAAATTTTTTGTGATTTTTTTAGTACTTTTTTTGAAATTTGACCAATTTAATATGCTCAAAAAGTGTTGGCCAACGAATTCATCCTTTCGTTAGGAAAGCTTGATTTTTTGGAGCAAGAATGGAATTTTTATCTCAATACTAAGGAGGGTTATCGTCTGGAAGGACAGATAAATAAAGAAATTTATATATATATATATATATATATATAGATATATATATATATATATATATATATATATATATATATATATATAATAGATTAATAAATTTAGAATAGAAATTTCACAAATAAAAGATGAAAAGTAAGTAAATCTGATATTTCGAATTGTATTCTTGATCACAGAAAAGTAGTTAGAGAAAGAAAAGATTTAACTTGCGTTCTTCGGGACAGTCGTATCCATGGCCGAGATAATAATAATAATTTTGATATATTTTCACTTAATCATTTAAGTTGAGGCCAGGTGGAAAAATTATTATTATTATCTCGGCCATCAGATTTACTTACTTTTCATCTTTTATTTGTGAAATTTCTATTCTAAATTTATTAATCTATCATATAGTTCAGTAGAACCGAACAATCAATAAGTGCATTTATATATATATATATATATATAGGTATATATATATATATATATATATATATATTAAAAAGCGTTAAACTCTAGGATTCATTTCGGAATGCCTCAAAACGGATTTCATTGATTTTGATTTTAGAATTTTCTGGGCCATTGTAATAGTTCATTTTCTACAAAAATTTGATAAAACAAATGTAAAACCAACCTCAATTTCGATGAAAGATAATTCCACTTAATTAACATATAGTACTATCAAGTTAAAATCAACATTTTTTGGTCAAGTTCATCTTTTCCAAATCAAAGTCAACCTTTCTCAATCTAAACTCAAATTCTTCCATTTTAAATTTAAACTTCCTCGTCTCCAGCAAATAATATCAATTTGATGATGGATAACGCTCATATTGATATTGAACTTGAGGCCGCCAGATAGAAGAGGTTGGTTTTATTGCTCAGTATCTCCCACCACTCTCATTCCATAAATTTCAAAACGATATGACGTAGAAATGATGGGGAGAAAAAGCTTGGCCGGAATTACATGCTGTACGACAGGGCGTTTTTCACAATATGAAAAAATGTTGGTCCATTTCTGAATACAAATTACTTTATTCGAACCTTAATTCAATCATTAGAAACAGTGTAAATATCATACCAGGACAATTGCTTCTTGGTCCGTTTAAATTATCTCTATTTTGAGAATAAATTTGAAATATTTTTAATTACTCTAGTGAGAGGCTGCCGTTGTCAGCTGATAGAAGGAACAGATTCAAAACAGGTCACCGGTTAACAATACAGATGGAATGTATAACCTTTCTGTTATCCGTCCGGTTGTTGGTGTGTTTCTGCCGTGTTTTTAGACTCGAGTTGTGCTTCGTTGTGTGTGCAACGTAGTGACTTCTTGCGTATTAACAACGCCTGAATTTTTGGGTACTGGTTGAAAGCGAATGATGATGCACACCGGAATGTGAGGTCCCTTGCGTACGAGATTTGACGCCCGGGAGCAAAGACCGTAGCAGCTATACGTCCAGCGTTAGCGAGACATCGTTGGGTAGCAGTGAAAGAAGGAAAGTTAAGTACCTATTCCACCGGTCATCTTTCCTTCACCCCGTACCGTAAAGACCTTCGTCTATTCCTAGGGATGTTGAATTTCATAGACGAAATGCCGCTCAATGCACCTACCAAGCGAAAAACCGCCGCCAATCCAAAGCTATTCCATAGCCTGCTAAAGGAGGAAAAGAGACCTCTAAACTGGTCTAAAGATATGCAAAAGGCCTTCGAATAATGCAAATTAGATCTGCAGCTAGCGGCGCTCCTAACGTCTGCAAACGCCCAGCTATCTCTCACAACCGATGCTTCGGATGTGAGTAATGGGGCTGTATTACAACAGTGATTTAGTGGGATACCACCCACGCCCCCTCGGTTTCTTCTCCCGGACTCTTACGAACGCACAAAAATCTTACTTCACCTACCTTTGACAAAGAGGTCATGTACACATGTTATGACATTATGGACAAAAATCAATTATGACGGCATTGCAACAAAGTTGGAAGTCGGCCAGTCCTCGATGGCTACGTCAGATGGTATTTATTCCAGAATTCATTACTGATATAAGATTTACTCCGGGGACTGAGAATTTAATTGTGGACGATAAAATCCATCTAAACCCAAGTCACACATTCATATCTTTTAATTAATGGACTTCCACTCCGAACATGACCTCTTGTAAGCACAGGGCATCGCTTCGGACACAACAAACTGCAAGTTGATCAGAAATAATAAGCGTTCGAAAATCAGGATACCCGACTCAGGAAATCTACCATAGTGCGATACTTCGAAAGACACAGGTACACCGTACATCATGGGGGAACTATGACTAAAATATTTTCGTCACTATCTCCCCATTCATCATCCTGGGATCAAAGCCTCGTGGGATATAATTAATTCCAAAGTATTAAGAATTGACACAAGCATCCGGAACTGGGTTTTAAGCTGACAAAATTGTGCTCTATTCAAGTATTCGAGACACCTCCACCCGTAACGACATAGTGGATCCACTTCTCCCTCCAAAGGGAAGAAATTCATATTGACGGTGGTAGATAGAACACAGGTTGGACGGACACTAAGTTCTATCACATCTGAGAATGTCATCTACGTTGAGAGCCTACTAGTGACTCACAACAGATCAAGGACGTCAGTTCAAGTGGTCCAATTTTACATCCTTGCGAGAAGAACGGGTATCTACAAAACATGCAGTTCGGCATAGCACCCAAGCTCCAACAGAAAAGTTTTACGATTCTACATGGTTCGAAAATTCGCAATATTGAATTCTACATATTATACTGCCTCAAAGATGTACGAATGAATGCGTGAATTCGGACTCCAAATAGCTGTGAGATCTCTATTTACTGTTTTAAATGAATCTGACAAAACGGTCCTCCTTGACCTCAATAAATCACGCGTCACGGTTTCTATGTACTGAACAAAGTTTTCATCCCTTCTTTAACTTCCGGCACCTCTCAAGCCTCCAGTCATCACCTTTAACTGGCACGCCTTGTCGACACGAGGTGCGTCCCAGCGTTTACCTAGTCGTCATAGCACAAAATTATCATTGAGCTTATATACCTAACATAACACTTATATAACATTGTAGAAATTGATCTGCCACCATCCAAAAAGAGGGTGACGGTAATAATTCTATTGGATGAGGGGGGACAATGAAGTGGAATCAAATATTCTGAACTCTCATCCTATCGTCTCCCCGGCCAAACAACACAAACCGTCTCTTTTGGGGAACTCCTTGTAGCGATGGGAAGGTTGTGCTACTTGCAGAAGGCACTGCTTGGAGGTTTATTATCCCCATTCCGATTGTCGGAATGCAACAACCCAGAGCACAAAGCCTCGGGTGGCCAGCGCATTGTGATATCATCAGAAGAAGACCACTTCACCACGCAACCGTAGTATTTACCATCACTCTTTTTCGTACTATTCTTGCTCAATGTCACGTTTCTTTTTTCACTGACGGTGCACCGTAGGTATATATATTTATATGTTTTTACTCAGTCCCACTGTACTACTTGAAGCAACACATTAGTATATACGTTCATATTACTCATTTTGTATTACTCAAATATCTGTTTCTTTATTTACGTGCCAAAAACTAGCTAGGGCTATGTGGTAGCCGACATGTATTATGAGTTGTTCATTTGCCCGACAAGAAGTCTGTTAAAACTGCATGGCACCAACAGACGATCTCGTCACCTTGGCAAGAGTGCCTCGTTGCAGGTACGTTTTCCATTCTACACTTACGGGGCTTCGCGATATGAGTATAGAGATTCCTCACTTTACTTCACGGAAATAAATAAATAAATCCTGCAGTAGGGAGTGAATTGACATCCACAGGGTCCTGTGTTCTGGTGCACATTCCATCCTACTTCCTACGGGACGATTGTTTGGGGATGTCCTCTTGAATTTCACTTCACGGGATCCTGCACGCAAGCCTCTCACAAGAACACGTCACTTTCAAATTTGAATGCTTGCTAGATCCACTTAGCTTCAAATCACAACAGTATTCATTGTCAATCGTTTCTTTGTAGATTTGTGTATCAATAATATAGCTCATTCGGTAATCTTGTTGAATTCTTATTTCATTGATTAGGCAAAGTTGCAAACCCTTTCGTTCGTAGAATGGAATCAAAGATGACGCAGTTATCCGGCGGCAGTATAAACCTACGGTTGATTACTGATTCCGACCATCTGTTCTCCGAACCTGATTTTCTTTCGGAACTTGTTTTTCGTGACATTTTTGTGAAAGTGCTTGAGACAATTCTAGTGATCCATCCGATGTTTTTTGTATTCATTGTCAATCGTTTTTTGTAGAATTTGAGTATTAATTATATAGCTCGCTCGGTAATCTTGTTGAATTCTTATTTCATTGATTAGGCAAAGTTGCAAACCCCTTTCGTTCGTAGAATTTTCGGACATCGTGGCATCCCTTGTGGGGAGTGCAACCAAATTTAATTATGGCCGAGTCATTAATTAAAGAATTAGCAGAATGCCGTGTTAGACGTACTCAAATTAGGCGATTGGTCACGATTTCCATGAAGCGGATGGAAGAGCTCCTGAATGCAAGATCTGACGACATAGAAGATGTGGAGGTTGAATACGCCAGGTTACAGGATAAAGTAGAACGTTTGAACATACTAGACCAACGAGTAAGTGATCTAGTATTAAGCATAGATTCTATCGAAGATAATGAAATAGAAGAAGAATTCGATAAATCTGAAGAATATAGAGATAAGTGGTTGGCTTTAACTACTAAGATTAATAAGATACGTTCTCTGCAACATCAATTAGATCCTGATGCTATGTCATGCAAGTCTAGTGGTAGGCATAGTAGATCTGGTCAGGGGCGAAGTAGTCATCTTAAGCTGTTCAAGTTGGAGCCTAATAAATTTGATGGTAGCCTTAAAAAATGGATTGGATTTTGGGCGATGTTTAAGACCATTGACGAAGATCCAGAGATAGAACCGGAATTGAAATTTCAATATTTGATTCAAACCACACTCGATGGATCCCCTGCACGCGATTTGCTGGATAGTTTCCCTCCCTCTGCCAATAATTACCCGAAAGCTATCGAACATTTGAAGAGTAGGTTCGGTAGGAAAGATTTGCTAATAGAACTCTACGTTAGAGAATTATTGAAGTTAGTTCTAGTACAAGCAACGGGAGAAGGGTGTTTGTCTCTAAGTACCTTATATGACCGTCTAGAAACCCAGCTCCGAGCACTAGAATCTATGGGCATTGCGAAAGATGATTATGGGAGTATGTTGACACCATTAGTAGAATCAACGTTGCCCGAGTCTATTTTGAAGGAATGGGAACGGGAAAGATCGTCGAAACAACATGGGAACAATCTTGAATCCATCAGTAGAATTGATGAATTGCTTAGCTTTTTGCGCAAGGAAGTTGAGAGTGAAGAAAGATTGAATTTAGCTAGAACCACATTTTCTCGTCAAGTGCCTAAAATTACTCCAAAACTTCAGAAGTCTGTCAATTCGCGTAAAACTCACTTACCCACGGCTGCAGATCTAATCAACGTGAAACATACCCCAAAGTTATCAATATGTGTTTTTTGTGAAGGACAGCATGGGAGTGAAACTTGCATCAAGGCACATGACATACCATCAGACAAAATCCGTAGTATTCTGCAGAGTAATGGACTATGTTTTTTATGTTTTAAGAAGGGTCATACCAAACCTAAATGTCGAGCATTTATTAAATGTGTAATATGTAGTTCTAGACACAACCCTCTGCTTTGTAGTGAACGAAAGGTGAAACAAAACACCTCTATAGCTCCACCAGAAAATTTGATTGAACAAAATATGGCGAATACAAATCAAGTACCAGTTTTATTGCAAACGCTCATGATTAAGATTATAGGGAAGCCAGATTATTTAGCTAGGGCCCTTGTTGACACGGGTTCGCAGCGATCTTATGTACGTAGGCAGGTCGTTGAGAAACTCGGCTACGAATCATTACGTGAGGAAAAATTGGTACACGCCCTTTTTGGTGGTACAAATACTGAAATTGTAACACATCAGTGTTTTAAACTTAGACTCAGTAATATAAACGAAAGCTTTCGCTGCAATTTTGACGTACTCTACTCCGAAGATATCTGTAGTGCAGTACCTTGTTCAGCTGAAGGCCCTTGGTGTGCTGAGCTTAAAAGTAAAGGACTTTGTCTTACGGATCACGGTAGTGGCCCTATAGACCTGCTCTTCGGGGCAGACGTTGCAGGAAAACTTATCACTGGGCGGAGAGAGGTACTCAGCTGTGGACTTGTGGCTATAGAGACTTTGCTCGGGTGGACACTGATGGGTAGATTAAAAGATAATAGTTCAAATTTTATGAATATTTTCTTGTTATGCTCACATCTCTCTCCGACAGATTTATGGCGTCTAGGCCTAGACATTCTTGGCATAGAAGACCCCACTGAAACGAAATCAAGAGAAGGACTGGTGGAGATAGCTCAAGAACACTTTCTTCGGACAGTCAAGATTCAAGACGACGGACGGTACGAGGTTCAACTACCCTGGATTGAGGGGCACCCACCGCTTCCACGGAACTATCTGGTAGCAAAGAAAAGACTGGAGTCCACTCTGCGGAAGCTCAAGGCAAGCGATTCCGTACAGGCTTACGAGGATGTGTTCAACAGCTGGCTTCAAGAAGGGATCATCGAGGAGGTTCCACGTCAAGACTGGGACGTTGGACACTACCTCCCTCACCGACCAGTGTTTAAGCCAGGTAGCACGACTAGTATCAGACCAGTATTTGATGCTTCATGTAAGTTGAAAAATTCACCTTCTCTAAATAGTTGCCTAGAAAAAGGGTTGAATTTAATTGAAAAGATACCATCAATTCTGTTGAGTTTTAGATTGAATGCATTCGGAGTGGTATCTGACATACGTAAGGCCTTTCTGCAAATTTCGGTGCATTCTTCAGACCGTGATGTGCTGCGTTTTTTGTGGCAGAGTGATACTGATGGAAATATGCGAATTTTCAGGCATACAAGAGTAGTGTTTGGCGTGACTACCAGTCCGTTTTTACTAGGAGCCGTGATTAGTTATCATCTCAGTAGAGTTAAATTGCAAACACAATCCGGTATATCAAATTATTCAGAACATTTTTTGAACGTGTTACAGCATAGTTTCTATGTTGACAATCTAGTCACGAGTTTTTCGGGGGTAGAGGAGCTGAGCGAGTTTATTGATAAAGCAACAAATATTTTCAAGGAAGGTTGTTTTGATCTCAGAGGTTGGGAATTTAATGATTCAAGTATTACAGGACCTAGTCACACTCCAGTATTAGGAGTGATTTGGGATCGCAAATATGATACCCTTAGTATAAATTTCAAAAATCTGGAAGAATTGATCACGGAACAAGTAACACGACGTACAATATTATCAGCCTCTCAACGAGTTTTCGATCCGATAGGTTTTGTGGCACCCACCACCCTTATTCCAAAAATATTAGTTCAAAAAACTTGGGCAGAAAAGGGAGGTTGGGATGATCAAGTAAATGAAGACACATTAACGAAATTTAAACGTTGGGTTAATGAAATTCACGCTTTGAAATCCGTTCATATCCCTCGTTGGTTCTTAGGATTTCATGGAAGCGTGAATAATAGTCTACACGTTTTTTGTGATGGCAGTCAAGATGCATACGCCGCTGTAATATTTTTAAGAACTATGTATGAAGGGAAATTTAAGATACATTTAGTAGAAGCTAAAACAAGAGTGGCCTGCTTGAAACAAATAACAATACCCAGACTAGAACTCCTGGCGGCTACTATTGGCGCTAGACTTCCACATGGAGTGTCGAAAGTTATTCCAAATGTTGAAGTTCACTTTTGGGAGCGAATGGTGGGAGTGATGAAAATCTTACTGAAGAAGGTAATGGGACGTGCTTCATTAACTTTTGAGATAGTTACTGGAAGAGACGGCAAATGTCGAGTGGTGAAAATGAAAACGGCTGAAGGAGTAGTGACTCGATCAATTCAGCGTATATTCCCCTTGGAACTACAAGCATCGACAACAGGAACATCTTCTGAATCCAAACCTTTAGAAGTTCAACCACCGCCTCACAGAAATTCGAAAGATTCAAAGAAACCAAAGACTATGAAGACGGTGATCAAGAACTCAACAACAAGGTGTGGAAAATTCCGGTCAATTACATGAGCTAGTATCGTTCTGGATAGTGTTGAGGCGTTTTCACCCCTCAAGGTGGGAGGATGTCGAGTAATTCGTAGGTAAAATGGAATCAAAGATGACGCAGTTATCCGGCGGCAGTATAAACCTACGGTTGATTACTGATTCCGACCATCTGTTCTCCGAACCTGATTTTCTTTCGGAACTTGTTTTTCGTGACATTTTTGTGAAAGTGCTTGAGACAATTCTAGTGATCCATCCGATGTTTTTTGTATTCATTGTCAATCGTTTTTTGTAGAATTTGAGTATTAATTATATAGCTCGCTCGGTAATCTTGTTGAATTCTTATTTCATTGATTAGGCAAAGTTGCAAACCCCTTTCGTTCGTAGAATTTTCGGACAAGTATATTCTTGAGAAAGATCGATTTACCACATAAATGTAAATGAAGACACGCTGTTGAATAGCATATAGGAGGAATGTACACATGAAACCAAAGATACTTACCCGCATGAGGTACATGACCGTACGTAGCGAATACATCTTTGTAGGTACATGACATATTTCACGGCTGAAACTTATAATACGAGCATGCCCACTTTGTATAAATTCGTACGACGATGAAAGGGAGTGAAGGACGTGTTGGGTTTCAGTAGTGAAATCCCTGCGGAGCCTTATCGCCCTTTTGTAACCGGACCCTTTGTGAGAACGACCATATCAGCGGCGAAAGAAATGCTGTTTTTCTCTCATAGGGCCGACAAAAAAGAAGAGTAACATACTGGAAAAACCATTCATGGGCAAATCTTATATGATTGGACCTCCGTCCAACCCCGGTGTCAGGTTTGAGATAGACGAGTTTATCCATTCAGGGAGACCAAAAGCTGCAACCGTTATTATTGTTCAACTTTTTAATGTGGGTACTCTTTTCAGAGTTTGATGGATTATTGCATTTCAAACAACTGCGTTCTAGATCGCCGAGACAAACTTTGGTATGATATACATATTAATAATCTCGCTACCTAATATGGTACTAATAGCACCCACTCACCACCCAAGTCCTTACAAACTGAGTCCAAATTCCCAGAGTTTGGCGGCTCACTAAACTAACATACAACAGATACAAAATGGAACGACATTATACTATGAGCTACATACTGTTCTCAACATTTAATTTCTATTGACTTACTAGGCATGTGTTGGTGGGGTTAGTTTGTGAGTTCTATGAGTCAGAAGTTACAAATAGTGAACGTTAAATTTCCAGCGAATCGATCAATGAGAGCTTAGTGCTTTGTTAATCCAAATTTGAAAAAAGTGGGAAAACGCTACAAATTATTACAAGAAGATTTATCATTTCTGTATTAGATAGCTCTTGAACGCTTTAACTGGTATATAATTATTAAACCCCGTTAACAGTATATTTATTACCGTGTATTATTTATTCGGGGCTGCGCCTCTCCTGTTTCTTAACCTCACCCCTTTACAGCGCCAGGACGCCACAATTTTACGAGTCGTGGCAACTTCATCTACCCGCAAAATAAAAGGGTTGCGTAGACTGCATATTGATTTGAAGCTTCAAATTAAAGTTCAAAATCGGTCGATTAGGAAACGAGAAAAGGATGCTTGTAATTCACGTTTGCGAATGAATGATTCAAGAACAACGAAACTGAAAAAATGCATTTTTAGCCTCCAACCACACATTCCTTGAAAATTTCCAATCAAATCGTCTTCTCTCAACTATCTTCCGAAATTGAGAAAGATCGTACGACCGAGGCATGGAAAAATGATGCTTTAAACTGTGCAGCGAGAAGTATTGATATGGGAACAATGAAAATGGAAGGGGACCATCTACCGCCAAGTCTACACATTCCCTGAAAATGTCATAAAAATCGGATAAAAACAGTGGAAATTAGGCTTGTTACTATCATTTAGTATTCACGCATGCGCAGTAGCTGCTAATGATACAATAATGTAGAATTTGACATGGACTGATGAAATCGTCCTCCTAACTATCATCCGAATCTGAGCGAGATCGGACAACTAAGGCGTGAGAAAATGATGCTTAATAGAATTCACGTTTTCATACGCATAAGTATGGATTTGGAAACAATTAAATTAATAGGAGACCATTAATAAATTTGGGAACGTGGAAAAAATTAAGCTCGTTATAAGGATTTTTTCAGGAAAATGAAAGCAATGAGTTCTCGATGAGGAAAATTTTCCTAAAAATGTAAAATGAGGCAGGAAATTTTAATTTTGGAGACTAAATTTTTTTCATCACCCGAAAGTGAATACAACGCTGTCTATAAGTATGTAGTCTCGGAAGAGAAATGATCGTTACCCACGTATTCATTTTATATTTTTAGTGAAAGTAGATTTTTTCTCAATCGCTCCCTCTAGCGGAGATTTTTTTTTTTTTTTTTTTTTTTTTTAGATTTATGTTCATTTTAATGCTAATAAGTATTATAAGCTGATATTTGGCCTCATTGACTGATCTTTTTAAGAACGACTGTTGTGAGTTGATTTGGGATTCCACTTTACTGTTGATTACTCTGATAAATTCTTGCTCTCTCAACCGTTCACATCTTTTGTATCGTACACATTTAATATTTTTAGGCTTCTCAGAAAACTACAGTACGAGCAAACATTAAGTTTGAAAACGAATGTTTGAGTATAGATGGCGTTCAGGAGTGACAAAACAGTCGCCCTTAGAATTCTGAAGAAGTAAAAGTACGATTGATATGTTGGTCATTCATATAAAAATGTTACCATACTCTTACGTCCCATCACTTTTTATCCAAGATACTGAAATCAGATAAGTTAGCTAACTTACCTATAAATTGGAACATTCAATTGTATGTTTTTGAAGAGTCTTTTCTAATATGACAATTTCAGGACATTAAGTTACCATGCGTTACCTCTCCTATGAAGTTTTGACGTGGAAACCGATGAATTGTCAAACCAAAGTACTAGACTAAACAGGTGTTGAAAAAAAGTATTGTAACTAGAGTGAAAGTTGCCAATACACGTGACAAAAAACAGTCTAGTTTGAACTACGATTTTCCAATTTTATTGAAATCTTGGAGTAAGTAAATTTCTTTCTCCCCGAACGGATCCGTTTAATGGAAGCGTCGAAAACAAATGCCTTGTCGACATTTTTTCTACTCTTCTTTAATTAAAAAGCCTTTCCTTACGAACCTAACTCACTAAGTAACTTTTCACGAAATACTTTCAGCTTAATTAGAGAACTAAATAATTATCTTTTGGCAAGCAGTTACCAAACAACCGTTTTCAACAGCCAAAAGACATAACAGAGGAAAAGTATAAGTACAGACTGGAGAAAACTGGGATATCTTGCAGAGGATTTTCTTGAAAGTCACTCAATGGTTTCGGGTTTTTAGAAGATGAGAAATAGAAGATGTTTAATTATTGCCCTTTGATTGAACTTTCAAATTCGTGAGTAGAAATCGTACATGTT
Organism: Adelphocoris suturalis; assembly: GCA_030762985.1. Classification (NCBI taxonomy): domain Eukaryota; kingdom Metazoa; phylum Arthropoda; class Insecta; order Hemiptera; family Miridae; genus Adelphocoris; species Adelphocoris suturalis. The sequence goes on from CM061049.1 coordinate 26,967,094, forward strand.
TTTCTTCAGACAAAATATCCTATGGTCCGTTATAAATGGAATATGATAGTTTCCTTGATTGTTCACTTTTTTGAAGTTTTTATAAATATTATAGCACATTTTAATGAAACTTAAGTACATTTTTTAGCAAAATTTTGTATATAAATTTTTAAATGTTCTATTTGAGCAATATTCTGCTGAAAATATAAATTTAACAATTTTTATCAGATTTTTGATATGTTAAGTGATTTATTTCAGCACTTTTCTGAAATTTAACCAATTTAATCTGCTCAAAAAAAAAATAAATAAATAAATAAATAAATAAAATAAATAAAAAATAAAATAAAATGCTGGCCAACGACTCGTCCTTTAGTTTGAAAAGCTTGATTTTTTGGTGTAAGAACGGAATTTTCATCTTAATCCTAAGAAGATTTATCGTCTGGAAGGACACACACACACACACACAAATATATATATATATATATATATGAAGAAGTGTTAAAATCTAGGATTCGTTTCAGAGTGTCAATGAAACATTTTTTCAAAATTTTGATTTTAAGATATTTAGAGCAATTGCAATAGCTTCATTTTCTACGAAAATTCGCTAAAAATTATTATTTATCCTTGACTAAAGCAAAATAGCTAAATGCTAATTTATCTATTAGTTAAAAAATTAACTAGCTAATAAATTAGTTAGCTAATGCCTAACACTGTAGTTGCTATTGGAAAAGGGAGCGGTACGGGGCCACGTGGAAGCTGTGGAAAAGGGTTAAAGGCCCAATTCGCCAAACGAAAAGCCTCTCCCAGCTAATGCCTTCCAACAAATTACCTCCGACTGAAGTTGATCACAGTTAATTCGGTTGACTGTTGGGATCTAAGTGATCTAAGTAAGTCCTTTAATTATCGAGAAAAGGAGACCCGATCCTCAGTCAATCAGTTTGTGTGCCCACGCCATCAGCTTTTGCGCGTGTTAAAGTTAGGGCACCAAAGCTCGACAACATCATCACTTGTAACGGGTTGGGCGCTGCTAAGAAAACATTTCACGCTGGTTCAGAAACAGCAGTAGTTAATCAACACAAATGAGATTAATGGATCTCCAGACTAATGGACATGGATCGAATTGCTCCAGTTCAGCATGACCGCACGAGCTAATTTCAATCACTCTTGCGATTTTCAAAGAAATGTAGGTAAGCTATTGCAACAAAAACGGCTGAAAAAAAAAAAAAAAAAAAAAAATTTCCATCACTTTCTTAATGGAAATCCGTTTTGAAGTATACTAAAACGATTCCAGAAGTTTAACTTCGATTCCTTATAGAAATGAGATTAAAAGATTAAACATCCATTCGTTCGCCAAAAATTCATGCATTTAGAGACTGCTATTTTATGCCCCAACTCATAACCTGTTCCCTCTTTCCCTCCCCTGAATTTGCATATTATGACAATCAACATAAACTCAGTAGTTTAGTAACTCTCTCTAAGTTATAATCTCTAAATAATATGCCCACAACCGTTGACCAGAAGCAAGCAAGCCTACATCACAACGAATATCCTTCACAAGTGATTTGTAATTGTAACTATAACGTTGTTATAACTATAACCATCAAAGGCATGAATACCAATCCATTTATCTACCTGGTGATAGGCTCCATAAACATACCTGGCGGCTCTACTTAAAATGTACTATATATAGAGAATATTTGCCACACTATACCTTACCTATAATTCCCTGACGAGGCCCATAAAGAACGTGTAACAGTTTACGACAACATTTACTCCCAATTGGTACCCCCGATTGCATTGGCCTCCGTCGCAATCATTCGTTTTCCAGCTACCAGTCGAAACGGTGAGTCAACCTCCTTCGTTATGTGTATAGCGATCGAATATCTCCAAAGTATTACCTAATACCCATACCTAATCTTTAGCTATCCTAGACAGCAGATTAGCTTCTATTGAAGTGTATTAAAAATACATCAAATCTACAGGTTAGTCAGAAAAGCGCTTTACTTTCCTCTCTTTTGGAGCACCATAAAGAAATCGGTAAATAAAATTATCCCAGTGATTAAATTCTGTGTACCACTCATTCACCTTCATCCTGAATTAATAACTAATATATAATATGAACTAAAACATTTAAAAAATCATACATAGAATTATGCAGAAAAGTGTGTTTTAATTTCATTAAAATTCGCCGAAAAATCGATATAAACTGCCAGAAAGCTGAAATTCTAAAATTTCTTTTGAACCGCAGAATATTATTTACCATAAAAGTTCTTTTCCTTACCATAAACTTTTCTTCTTTACCATAAAATTGGTGGTTAACAATTTTTCACGCTAAAAGTGCTTAAATTTCAAAACAATGTATTGTTATAAGTTATAATATACGATAATTTACGATCATTTTGCACGGCTGGAACATATTTTTTGAGCAGATTTCGGTGGTTATTGGTCCAGAAGTTTCAGAGAAGTGCTTGGGGAGGCGGAGCTCGATTATCGGAAATTATACTTGAAACATTCCTATACTTGAAACGTAAATCAACACTTTTAAGGGGCCGAAAATTTGTTCTCCTTTATTGAATTATTAAACGTTGTTAATTTTTAATTGTTAATTTGTTCTCCAAATATTGAAAATAATAAACCGAAAAATATTGTAAAAAAATTTGTTGCGTTTATTGTACAATTCAGGGCCTAATACATGATACTTCGGGTTCCCGCTATTTATCCTTCCACTCCTAATTAAGCCACGTCGCCGGATTCTGATCAGTTTTCTCCCAAACCCCCCAATATACGGAGGTCCCTTATTAGTCTAGAGCAACGAGGTACGGAGGAAAAAAAAGAGACGAGCTTCTGGCTCAGCACGGAAAGAGAATTCCGGTGAATAGGCGTCAACCCTTATTACAGAGGTTTTGTGGTTAATTCAATCAGTCCCTTTCCAGTGGGTGGTCTTCCCACTCAGTAGAATGGATTCTCGTCTAACTTTAGAATCAGGCGGTACACCCCGGAACTCCCAAAAAATATAGACAGTTGGGATTCCTGGTTCATTTCTATATGGGTTCGAGTCGTACAGCATGACCATAATAAGCGAGTTTAGGTAGTTTTCACTCAATCTCAATAAAATTACTCATTTGTGACGGACGAATGGTGTAGGTTGATATAATGAATATGACGAACCTAGTGTACTAACCAACGATAATAAAATCATAGTAGATCAAAGTTGTAAATTCAGTGAAATTAACTGTACACCCCAGAGAAATCCCAAAAAATATAGACAGTTAGGATTCCTGGTTCATTTCTACATGGGTTCCAGTCGTGCAGCACGACCATAATAAGCGAGTTTAGGTAGTTTTCACTCAATCTCAATAAAATTACTCATTTGTTACGGACGAATGGTGTAGGTTGATATAATGAATATAACGAACCTTGTGTACTTACTAACGATAGTAAAATCATAGTAGAAGAAAGTTGTAAATTCAGTGAAATTAACTACCTATCTATAATCCTACATCTAGTCCCTTCATAATAAAAACTAAATGACCAGCAGGTTACTAATGAACTTTTCAGATACTCAACTTTAGGATATGTATGTAGTAGATAACCATCTACAGTAATTCAATAAAATGAGTAAATTACTATTAAAAAACAAGCATGCCCCAATTTTCAAAGAAAACTATACTCATCATTATTCAGCCTCCAAACGACCCACAATTACTACTAGATGCAGCAGTATGTGACTATAATGTGTAGTTGGTAGCTTGCATAGGTATTATGGAATTTCTGAGTGAGATCTACCCCCCCCCCCCCCCCACCCCCTTAGGATAAAACCTAACATTTGTGCTAGGTAGGTATAAGTATATCAAATATCTGAGATGGGAATTAGAGAAGAAATTAGATTCAGATGTCCCAGCTGATGACCTGTAATGCGATTTCGTAACATGATTAGAAAACCAACTTCGCCAGCACGATTTCGAGAACAATTTCCGAAACACGATTTCGTAATCGGTTCCCGTAATACAATTTTGTGGTGATTGGGCGAAAGGATGACTTCGACATCAAAAACCGTTAAAATCCATAAATCGTTTCAGAATGCCTCCAAACGGATTTTCTTGAAGGAAATTTGGGAATTTTTTTTAAAAATTTGTTAAACCATGAAAATAACTTAATAAAAAATGAATGAAACTCAACCCTTCGGGCCTCGCAACGGGCTCCGCCCCACAACCCCGTCACGGGGGCTTTGCCCCCTCGACCACCCGGTTGCTTTCCGCTGTGAGCTTGCGGCTAAAATGCTAAAACATGGAACATGCTTTCTTCCCGCTAATTCGGGGTCGCATTTTTGTTCTTCCCGCTAATTTGGGGTCATATTTTGCAATCAATGGACTACAATGCGCATAACTCAGTTTCCGTTGAAGTACAACGGTACAATGTTAAGTTAATAATCTTCAGTAAAATGAGAGAGCTTCCCAATGGAAAACTTGCCGAAGTTCCATTTTCCTACCAACCGCTCGGTTGTACGTGAAAATGATAAGAAAATAGAAGCTCTTATAGCAGATCACGTGGTACGTTGTACGTTGTACCTATTACTTCATAGTACCTACCAGGAATCGGGTCCAAGCAAAACGTCGTCTTATTATTATTATGATTGAGCTTCGTCACCAGGTGAATAGACTAGAAACTAGAAATCACTACTACTACTCTGCCGATACATTCTCAAGAAAATTCTGCATCAGTTGTACCTATAGCTAAGTTGTTGCCCAAATAATTAGCCTGTCACCAAGCGGCACAATTATAAGCGAGATTATCGCCTCAACCAAGAGACAACAAAACAAGGCTTACATTAATATTGTTTACTAACCATTTAAAACATCACATTGTTGGATTGTAAATAGATATAAAACTAAGACATAAATATCTTATTAATCTTCAGAAAAATGAGAGCTTTCCAACGAATGGTGAACGATTTCTGTGCGATGAACACTGCGGAAGTTCCATTTCCCTACCAACAGCTTGGTTGTTCGTGAAACTCAAAAGAAAATATGTGTGACAGATTTTCGAGACATAAAAACGTGAAATTTTTGGCCAGTTAGGTGATGATAATAAATGGCTTGAAATTTGCTGTAATGATGCTTTGGCATTGGATCCATGCGGTTTGGAAGAAGAAATGATTTTAGGGGCACCCGAAATTTCTCATAAGTACCTGTAAATATTGTGTGACTTTACTTTTGAACATTTCGATCCACATCTTACCCAGGATTCCAGTAACATGAGTTTCGAGTCCAATCGTTAAAATTAGGCCAGTTGCATAGTAGGAAGTGACAGATACCAGATTTATTTATTTTTATTTTTTTATTTTACAATTTTTGTAATCGTCGTAGGTTTATTGTAACGTGCTAAGCGGTTTTTTACGAGGCGGATTCTTAAAAATACCATTAGAAATAATCAATAGATAGAAAAAGAAAATTCTAATCTTGTTTTTTTTAATTCATTTTGGCGTAGCTCCATTGGATTCATATTTTCCCCGGGAAACTTCAGTTATTCTCTTTCGAATGTTGAGGGAAATGTTGTTCCCTTAGAAATGTTACTTGACAACCCCGGTTCATCCATCACAGGACTTAACGTGTTGACACTAAGTAACTACTATTTCTCCCTTCCGGCGAGAGATCTCCGATGAAGGTGCCGCTGCGGCAGGATCGGACGTGATCATCTTGATGGATTGCTCGAGCTTGCTTGCTTGCTTGCCAACGATCACCCATCTATTCCCACGCTATCTAATACGACTTAGGGCCGGTTTCAACCAGAGTTTTTAATCAAGGTTTACTCATTGAAATGAAGATCTCAGCTATTAAACAACGATCTTCGGTTTCACCAACTCTGTTTCAGATAAATTAATGATCAAATACGCTGAATCAACGATCAAAACCAACCAGCCGAATTTGGGTTGTTAGCATTCCAATCAACATTGATTTATTACTAGGTGGGTTGTTCTTTACGCCATGTTTGTTTACATGACCAAAATCATTTGTTGCTACCTTTTTTCCCTTCTGTTTTGCTAAATTTTCCTAGCTATTTCCTACGTTTTCTTACATGCACGAAAATGAGCCACAGAGCATTGGTTTTCGAGGACGAATTTGACGAAGATGATAAAGACTACTTTAATATTCACCGTCCTCGTTGGATTACAGAGAGTAAGGCGGTTTTCAATCCCAATGAAATCGAGTTTCTGAGGAGGTACCAACATTAGACTACTGAAAATTACAACGGTTTTCTATTCCTAAAGAAGGATCATTATAATTATATCCTTAATTTTCGGATTCCATCGGTTTTTGGAAAATTGCCATAGTTATCTTCGATTCTTCAATTTTCTTTATTTGTTTATGTCTGTCAAGAGGCCACTCCATCTCCAAAACCTAAAAGATCTTCGGCGGATCTCCATTTGTTCCTCGATTCTCGCAAATACATACTTGATGTCCGAATTATTGCTAAAGCGATTCGCGCTCTCAAATATCCCTTGACGATGCTTTGAGGACGTGCCCAGAGTTCTGCCAGACGCTCAGCTAATAACATCAGGGGTGCAAAATTTGCATCCACTGGGGAAACTAGCGGAGTAAACGAAGCGTGACGTGATTAGCATGCACCAAGGTATTTTCTTTTTTTTTTCCTCCTCCGCTTAATCATGACTGTGAGGACTGTGCGGGAAACATATGAGGGGGCGTCGGTTTCAATGACACGGACGTCAAATAACACCATCCTCTGTGGTTCCCACACGCCTCTACACGCCAGATCTGCTGTCAGTCCTAGACTATTAGGAGATTCAATAATGGGCTCTTTGATGCAGTTGCCCCATGTTGTTAACATTAGCACTCCAAAAGCGTCTACCACATTGTTGTGGAGTCTTAAAATGAGCTCTCCAGTCTTGCAGCTCAGTGCATGTTCAAGAGAAAAATTTTTACTCCCACATCCGTCACACGAACTTTCAAAAACTACTGTTTTGTTAATCCTTAAACAAATTGATGATGGCATCGAATGCACAAGTTATGAGCAAGGATATAGGTAGTTACATACATGGAATGTAGAGTTGTAAAATAGAGTTATAAAACTGCCAACGGGTCATTACAATTTGAAATGACATAACGTGCCTAGATAGTGTCGTAGACTGTGGTCATTGATGTGGTGGGAGATAAAAACATAAAAATACCTAGCTATATTGAACTTGATCATAATACATTATGAGACAATTGTTACCTGTTCCCTGCGCTTTTTGAGTTATAATAACTTTGGAATCTCGGATCCTGCAGTGGCTACAGTCCATCGAATACCTACCGCTTCTTTTTAGGAGGCTGACTCCCGGAATTCTCAATGGAGGCGAATCAAAATTGTGTATAGATGGAGTATTCCAATGGTTCGAAATTTAGCGATTTTTACTTCAAATTCATTCCAGAATTCTTAAAAAACGCATATATTTTCATCGCTGCACTAGTTTAAAAATGAACGATGAACTAGAACATTAATAAATTTATGCAGAAATTCACGCTGAAAATGTATTTAAATGTCATTAATATTTGCTCAAAAATCTCTAAAAACTGCGAAAAAGCTAAAAATCCAAAATATTTTTTGAATTGCAGAATATTATTCAAAAGGAGTTTTTGCCATCAAATCGGTAGTGAACAATTTCATTTTATCCAAAGTCCTGTATTTTCCAAACCATTTTATCATAATATAGTACGATAATATACAGAAATTCGCTCATTCGATCATGCTGCGTGACTGAAACCTTTTTTTTCTCATGCTTGGGTTGCCCCCCCCCCCCCCCCCCCTGGATCAATTCCAATAGGCGTCCCTCTTATTGACGAATCCTTGCCTATAAGACATAGCTACAGAGGGAGGTCATACAAAAGGTGATATGATTTCTGGATCTTATGAATAGAGGGAATTATCAGAATGGCAGAAGTAAATCCCTTGAGCAATTCAATACTATACTAGCCGAAGTATTTTACAGTATTGATACGTTTCTTCTGTATGAATACTTTGTACCGAACTTAGACACCCCCTGAGGTGCAATGGGGGCCTAAATCCGCAGTCATAGAGAGAGAGGGGTGTGACAGTACCATAAGAGATACAACTCGTACTAATAGCATATATATATCTATCGCCAACCACAGCAATTCAACAATGTGAGGAGAACGGACGCCTGGCGCCGAAGCGACGGACGCGCAGCGCATTCTCTTGGATCTCGCGGGAACTGTCACAACGTCTGTCCAGCTAGCCATGGATTTAAAACTTATTTGGTGGAGGGCAGACGTTTGACGCTATAACAATACATTATTCACTTCCGCAACGAAACACATCCGGATCCTTAAAGGCAGAAAAGCTAAAATCTTGGGAGAATTATGTGTAATTTATTCCCATTCTTAATATCTTATGTGGTAGCGAGGAGTGTTGATACCCACGCCAACAAAGAGAATCACGCAAGTTATTCCAAAATGATGTCCTTCCTCTTCCGGAATGGGCTGCAGAAGAATGGGGATAGCGGGCGGCGGTATTAAAATATTCGACACTAATGTCGAGGCCTGAGTAGGGGACGACACCCCAGCTGGCACGTGGTGCCCCAGTTCGCCCGTACCATAGAGATGGAACGTCTGATGTGGGGGGTGGAGGGAGGATCCCTCCCCGATGCTCCAGTGAGGGAAAGAACATTCCGCCATAATTGAAGAGGTCCTTAAAGGGCGAGTTTCGTATCCCCAGTCTTAAATCCTCGCGTTTTCCCGCTTCCCAACCCTCCCCTAGAGTCCCTCCGTTCAGGAAGTTTCTTCCGACCCCATCAGTCCTTCCGCCGTATTTTCAAGTGGCGAGGACACATTAAAACCGGCTATAAAGACCCGAATCAACAGCTTTCCCTTGTTTCTGGTTGCGATTCTCTCAGTCCGAAATAACAATGCTAATGAGCTACGCTTCTCCCTAATCAATTTCAAATGAAGCGTTTTAAAGTGCCGGCAGAATAAATTTCTATTCTGATCATTAGTACAACGCTGCCGCATTGTTACTCAACCATTCAATCAAGAGAATTTTTATTGATATAAATCCGCTCTTCCGAAAAAAAGAAGCCCTATAAAGCCGGCTAATTAAATTTCTTCTCTGATCATTAGTAAAATGCTGATGCATTGTTACTCAACCACCCAATCAAGAAAATTTTCATTGTTATGAATAAATTCTTCCGCAAGAAACAATAACAACAATAATAATATTAAAAAGCGCTAATGACCCCTTTGGTTGAGATGCGGCTTAAACCTTTAAAAAAATAAATTAATAAAATAATAATAATAAAATAAAATAAATAAAATTAAAAAAGCTTATTCTAAATTGAAGGTGGATTTTAAAATACTGCCCTTTTTAAGCACAGTAGTGTACTCAAATGTGAAAAAAATGGGCTTATAATTTTTTAAAATCATTATAAAAAGCAGTTTGCAATTTTTGTTTGTATTAGTTTATTATTATTATTTTGCTTCCTCACTACTGAAGGTAGGAAAGCTTTGGGTTCATGATCTAAGTCGAAAAAAAATTGTGTGCTCCAAAATCAAAATTCCCACTTGCCTTTTGCTTTTCAGAGCTTGCCAATCAATTTGGACTCCGTGTCTTGTCTGGCTGTGGAAAATCGTTGTCACGCCCAAAACTATACCAAGTTTAAGTCGTTTCCGATGGAAGTTTCAGTGATTATAGAGTGTGCTTCTAGACGATCCCTTATAATTTTCAAAGCCGTTGCATCAACAGTAGTCTGTGCGCATGCGCAAACGTAAATTTTTCATAAACTCGATTTCTCATCATCTGTCGGTTCGATTTCGTTCAAACTCGGCAGGTGAATGGGTATATGTTCTAGAAAAATGCCAAATAAATTATATAGCTATTGGAAGATAAATAACCACTGCGCATGTGCGAAACTAATATCGATTGACACGGCCAAAACTCCGAGTCTAATGGAACGATTTTGATGCAATTTTCAGGGATTGTGTGGGATAGCTTCTAGACGGTCCCCTATAATTGTCATTGACGTCACATTAATAGTCTATGCGCATGCGCAAATATTATTATAACGTCGATTTTTTATCACCTATTAGTCTGATTTCGTTCAAACTCGGGGAGTAGAGAGATATACGTTCTAGGAAAATGCCCTTTGAATTATATTGTGATTGGTGGAGTAATAACTATAGGGTATGCGCAAAACTAAAATTGATCCACGCAGATAAAACTCCGTTACTAATGGACCGACTTTTACGAAATTTACGTGAGGTTTAGCACCTAGACGTTCCCCTATAAATTTCATTACCGTGGATTTAATATTAGTCGGTACTTTTCCGTTATCCCCCCCCCCCCCCTCCTCCCTAAGTTAATTTGTCTTCAACACCCCCGCCCGATGTTTCTAGGCATTACTTCTTACTTAGATGGATTATCTTATGTATTTTTGAGATGCGAGCTTGCGAGCATCCTGACCGCCAAATTATACACATCATTCTGACCTACATTTCCAACTAATCTGTATTTTTACTAAGGGGTTGACTACTTGATGTTATGTGATTTTGAGATGCGAGCTTGCCAGCATCCAGACCGCCAAAGCATATGTGCACAATAATCTGTACATGCACAAATAATCTGTATTGACATGTATATGTCTTTGCTCTGGGGGGTCAACCAAAAATTTTGTACATGCACAAATAATCTGTATTGACATGGATATGTCTTTGCTCTGGGGGGTCAACCAAAAATTTTCGTGACGCAAAAAATATGTCACAATTTCTAATGATGTTCACGTACAACCAATCCGTTGCTAGAGGAATGGAACTTCCGTAGTTTTCATCGCACAGAAATCGTTCGCCACTCGTTGGAAAGCGCTTGATTTATGTGATAAATGTTCACGTCTCAAGCTATCAATTTCCCCCTCCTTACGTACCTGGCTGCATTCCTAAACTAAGTTGATTGGGCTAAAAACAATTTTAATAAGCCGGTTACAATATTCTTAACGTAAAGTAATAGCATCATTTACTCTACTCCATAGGAAACATTATCATCCTCTTGACAACAGTCGACTGTAAACAACAACTCATTGTAGTGGCTTCTCTCCACAGTTATTTTCAACATTTCTATAAGTAAACCGTTGTTTTGTTGGAATCAGTCGGAATGCGGGCCAGGGAAAATAAATGAAATTATTTCAATTATTGTTTTATTTGATAACGTTTCGTCCTCTTACTGAGGACATCTTCAGATCTTGGTGCGTTCAGGAAACAATTTATAAACATCCGAATGTAACGGATTCGTCAAATAAAACAGTGGCTCACCAAGTCAACTCAATGTCTAGAAAGCAAGATCTGAAGTTGTCCTCACTAAGAGAACAAAACGATAAATGATATAATTTCATTTATTAATGAAAAATCAGTCTATCATGAACATAAAAATGATAGCGCCTGTATTGGAGAAATAACTTTAATAGTATGTATAGTATGCTTATTGTGTCTTCAAGAATAATAGAATAAATTCTTTATCCTACATTTCGTCGCCTACAGTCCAAAGTTAAAGGATTTTTTTACAACTCTCGAGGACAACCGTTATGAAATACCCAATCAAAGACACATCCATGTAACATGGTATCTGCTTGTAAAGCGTTTACGAGTTTATAAGTTTTTTACTAAGGGATTGACTAGTTGATGTTATGTAATTTTGAGATGCGAGCTTGCGAGCATCCAGACCACCAACCTATACACAGCATTCTGATCTTCTTGTGCGAATTCATGTGCATTCTACTTGTGTGAATTCATGTGGAGGCAATCAAAGCACAACCACGCCAATTCGTTTCAACAAATCCTCACCGATATCGGCAACTTCTGAAAACACGGTAATTCTCTTTTCCTTCTTTTAGCGAATTTTTGAAGAAAATTAAGCTATTGCTCTCGCCTCAAAATTTGTAGAATGTGAATTTTTGAAAAAATTTTACGCAGAAATCCGTTTCAGGCTATTCTGAATCATATTCTGAAGTTTAACGCATTTTTTTAATGTATGTATGTATATATGTATGTATGCGTCATTCCAGACAATAACTGTCCGTAGAATTGTGTTAGAAACTTCAAACAAATTTTAAAATGATAAGGACACAAATCGAAAGTTCAAGTTCGTTGGCCAGCATGATCGGATTACATCTTCGGGTTGAAATTTTCAAAAATGTAGTCAAAAATTTCTAAATAGCCTGTTTTTGCGATTTTTTGTGCGAAATATTTTTTCAGCATACTAACATATGGTATATTTGGAATCAGCGTAAAATTTCCTATAAGGATATGTATCAAGTTTTCAAAAACTTCAAAGTTGAAAAATCAGTCAAAAATCGAAATACCTAATGCAGTTCGCTAGTTGTAAAAATCGGTAATATTTGCATGAAACATTTGCGTGAAACATCTTCAAAAATTCGCTCATGGGGTCATGATGCATGACTGGACTTTTTTTTAAATAATATAATTTCTTCCCACAGCTTGAAATTGTCACCAATTCTACGTAAATATGTAATACAAGTAAAAAGTAATGCCTAGAAACATCGGGCGGGCGTGTTGAAGACAAATTGACTGGGGGTGCATTCACAAACTATATCTTATAACTAACTTTGCGCATGCGCAAACTATCTTCTTGTAACGCCGACCTATCGATCATTTCGCTTGTACTTTTTTTCTCCAACTACTTCTACACGCCCATGTTACATATGTGAGGGAGTTATACTGCCCACCCAAATTGCCAGATGTTTTCTTAGTCGCTTACCAAAATTCACAATTAAGAATAACATACAAGTATTGAGGCGTTGGAATGAAAAGCATCAGTTATTTATTAGATCAGTGGACGTTTCAAACATCAACCTACCCTCTAATATGCCACGAACGTGGTCGGTAACCTCAAGGATGCTAATTATTGGAAGGTGAGCGTAGGCGTGCGGTTTGACCTGATCGTTCCAGGAAGGCTTTCGTGGACGGAGATTCGAAATTTCCACATGACTGTGGTTTAATACCCAATAATGGACACAGCATATATGACTCGCACCTACGTCTTCTCAAATCAAGAAATATGATTTATTTACCCTTTCGTGGTTTTTCATAGTAAACTATAATCTCTTATTAATTTCGAATGTTCTATGGATAAATTACTTTTAGTAAAACATTCTAATAATTTCCTCCAGAGTCTATTATCTACCTATCAAATTTAGTTAAATTTAATCCTAAAAGGGGGCATAGCCACTCCACCACCTGCCCTTTGCTATAGAGGCAGGAAACTACTCAGTGATAAAGCTACTCAGTTTAATTATAATTCCAAAGGAAACCATATTTCACCAATTCAGACTCAGTACCTCCTTTTTATCATTAAAATTTCTTCATAAATGTTTTTTTTTTTTAAATTAATTCATGTCCCTGTTAAAATTGAAAGTTTTGACCTGCCACATTCGTTTCAAGTTCATCAAACCATTTAGTTACTCACACGAAACTTAATGTCCTTTTAATGTAAGATGTAGATGTATTTTATGATACCATTTATTTTAATGATTATAATTACTTTGAAAACCATAACATGTTGTGAAGTGAAATAGGCAAGTCAATAATAACCTTCAATGGCCTAGCTAATTCTCACATAAAATATGAAACTTTGTTCTCATTCAAAATCTTGTGTTACCTTTTGAAATATTCTTCAATTTAATAATTTTTATTTCTTATAAAAAATTAAATTTCTTTAAAATATTGTTTCTAGCAAAATTTAATACCTCACTGGAGAACTCACCTTAAAATGTTTTCTGTGAAAGGAAACTGCTCTGAAAACCCCTAAATGAATTCCTAAATTATTCAGCCCTACCAGAATGAAATTCCTAACGTTCACCTACGTAATAACAACGAAATTTGATTAAAGATTTGTGAAACTATTTAGTGCTAGTCATGAGTAAGTGGATAGATAGTCATGGAAATATTGAGAATTGAAGATGTGAAACTGAAAACTATGGTTCAAATTGAAATATTCAACTTAGTAAATTAAGTATTTGAATGAATAAGTTCGCTTTCCTATTTTCAACAAAAAGAGAGAGATTGGATTCAACAATGAGACAAGTTTGAGAATTCAAAATTGGAAATCTAATTGGTGATATATCTATTAATTTAAAATATAAATTAAGAATCCTATCATCAGTTCCTTTCGACAGAGTTCTGGATGCATCCTCCGAAGCCTACCTATTACGTGAGGTGTGAGAAAATTCCAATAAAAAAAACTATTAACCAAATGGCATTCCCCCCACCTGGTTTTACTCGTAAAAAAGTATCAAAGGTATCGATACCTTTGAGTCGATATTGGGGAAGTATCGATACTTGTCTTTTGATAATATCGGATATTGATACTGCTAGAAAAATATCGGATCGTATCGAGTATCGATACTTAGGTGGTATCGCAACGTCCCTATTTTGGAGTGCTGAAATTCTCAGCTTCTTTTGACTTGCAACCACTGGAATTAATTTTGATATTATGGGAAATACTAGCAAGTAGTTACTTGCTGTTCTCACACAAAATGTTCTCTTGCCTTTTGCGTGCTCTGGAATCTACTTGGTCAAGTACGAACCGAACTCTATGGTGCCTATAGATTTATCACTACTTATGTAGTTATCACTATATTAAGTATTTGGGTAGGTATGTAAGCAGTTTTAGTTTAGTTACTTTGATATCGTCACTCCCTTCGTTTCAAAATTCTCGAGTTTTATTGAGAAGTTGAACTGACTGTAAGTAGTTAAAGGCGGTAAATTAAACGAAGTCACCTTTTCATACCCCTCCTTCAACTGGTTTACTCCCGTCCATCAATGTGAAGAGTAATAAATTGAAGAAAACAAACAAAATTCTAATTTTTTGATCTGGCAACACTTAGCTTTCTAACAATGAACAATCAATTGATTAAAATTTAAGTTAATTAAAATTTTAGCAGAGCAGAGGAAAATAATAATAAACTGCCATTCCAATTTCTTGCTCAGCAGTCGTAAGGGGCCATTGCTCTGTACAGTAAGTTATATCACGTCACACAACTTTGTGGTTTCAATTCGCATATTATATGATGAAAACGGAAGTTATTGAAAAACGTGTTCTATTTCCACGAAAAATAAAGAGTTTCACTGTTAAATCGACTTCGACGGTTAGGCCATTATCAGTAACAAACAAGGGGTCATTGCTCTGTACAATAAGTTACATCACGTCACACAACTTTGTGGTTTCAATTCGCATATTATATGTTGAACATCTTCGCAAGTCCTCTTGGGTGGAATTTCATTGACTAACAAAGTTCTCCACCCAACTCTCGAACGTTCACCACACTCCATATTCACCCGTCATATTAACTCTACTAACAAATTTGAGACAGTTCCGAAGGGGGCTCAGAATTTCTGTACTCCTTTCACTACAACTAAGAATCCTACTCAATGTTGAAATCAAGATAGAGCCTATACAATGCATAAATCTTCTTTATACATTTCCAAAATGAAGTTTGAATTTTTAAATTTTCAGTTTCATCGACAATGGCAGTGTCTGTTGGGCGCTCCGATTTCCTTCTCTTGGGATCGGCGGTGTTTGTAAGAATTATACCAACATCAAAACAGATTTTGTAGAAGCCCCTCTGAAGTTAAGTCATTATAGGCATGGCTACAAATATAAGAGGGACAACCTATTGGAATTGATCCAGTGGCTGTGGAATAACCCAAGCAAGAGAGAAAAAAAATAATAAAATAAATTAAACAAAGACACGTCTTTAGACCATTCTAAGACCGAATCCGTGATAGAATCATGAGTGTATTTTTGTGTGTGTGAAATATTTGTCGACGCTGCCCAGGCAACAATTTTCAACCGATTTTCGACATTCTTCCTATATTCGGTCCTTATTTTACTCTTGTTATGCAACGTACCTTGGAAATTTGGATTATCATGATGGAACGAAGAAAACGTAACAGATAAAGCCGAAAAGACGTGCTTTTCTACGACAAATTTTGTTGGCGCTACCCAGGATACAATCCTCAACTCATTTTAGCGGATTTTTGAAGAAAATTAAGCTATTGCTCTCGCCTCAAAATTTGTAGAATGTGAATTTTTGAAAAGATTTTATGCAGAAATCCGTTTTAGGCTATTCTGAATCATATTCTGAAGTTTAACGCATTTTTTTATGTATGTACATAAATGTACATATATGTATGTATGTGTCATTCCAGACGATAACTGTCCGTAGAATTGTGCTAGAAACTTCAAACAAATTTTAAAATGTTAAGGACACAAAACGAAAGTTCAAGTTTGTTGGCCAGGATGATCGGATTACATATTCGGGTTGAAATTTTCAAAAATGTAGTCAAAAATTTCAAAATAGCCTGTTTTTTGCGATTTTATGTGCGAAATAATTTTTTCAGCATACTAATATGTGGTATATTCGGAATCAGCGTAAAATGTCCTATAAGAATATGTATCAAGTTTTCAAAAATTTCAAAGTTGAAAAATCAGTCAAAAATCGAAATAATGCCGTTCGCTAGTTGTAAAAATCGGTAATATTTGCATGAAACATTGTCCAAATTCAGATTGAACTACTCTTATGGAAGTATCCCTTTATAACCAATCCTAGAACCATGCATCTATAAATCTACAAGATTAGTTTAATACTAATAAAGTATGAGTACCTCCTAATTATTTTTAATAATTTGATTCCATGTTTGTCTATCAAAATCATAAACTAAAATTTCTCTACACGATCAATAGCGACTGAAATGTCGAAGATTTCTTCAAAAATTCGCTCATGGAGTTATGCTACATGACTGGACTTTTTAGCTTCGTTCTCAGTGCGCGTTCTGGGAGTTCGGAACGGTTCTGGGCAAGCGCAGTAGAGTTTTGTCGTTCGCAGTGCCAGAACGCCCAGTTCCGGAACGCCAAGAACGCCGAGTTCTGCGTTCGCAGTGTCTTCGGAACCCAGTTCCGAACGGTTCTGACAGTTCCCGTTTTTTTTCGGAACTGTGAGAACTCGAACGCAAGGACGTAGTTAACGCATGCGCATTTCACTATTTTTCGGATCTCGTGGAATAAACAACTTTCGTCTTCATCGAATTTATTCATTAAACAACCTTATATAGTTTTATTTCGCTCGTTTTATTTTGCTTCATCGATCATAACAATTTCAGCTTCATTCTCTTTCTTTCATTTCATTCTCTTTCAGTCTCTATACGTTACCAAACTATTCTATAATTCAAAATGTCAACTAGCTCGTCAAGTACAGATAGCGATAATTTCGACGATGGTGTTCCGTGGTTTGTAGACGATGAGGACGAGATCGAAGTTATAGTTGGATCTCGTCTACATCCAAGAAACTCAAATTTTTTTGAGAAAATCGTGCCAAGGTTTGACGACGAAGAGTTCGTTTACCACTTTAGAATAAGCCGTGGGCTCGCGGAAGAGTTAGCCCACCGTTTTCAGGCCAGCACCCTCTACCATCACCACTTCGGTCCTTATGGCAAGGTATGTCAAAAAAAAGTTCCAGTCATGCAGCATGATCGTACGAGCGAATCTCGTAAATTATCTTAGTACCTATATTACGTTAGGTACCTACATAGTTTTGAAATTAGAACACTTTGAAATCGTAATAACCAACATTATGGCAACAAAATTCGTTCTAAATAATAATCTGCGACTCAAAAAAGATTTGGGAATTTTAGCTTTTTTGGGGAGCTTTTATCGATTTTCAGCAAATAATAATGAAATGTAAGTAGTAAAGGGATTTTTATCTCAATCCTAAGGATAGTTATCTTCTGGAATGAGACATGCGTGTATACATATATGAAAACGCGTTAAACACTAGGATTCGTTTCAGAATGTCTCAAAACGGATTTCAATGAAAAAAATTTTCAAACATTTTTGGACCCATTGCAATAGCTTCATTTTCTACGATAATTCGCTAAAATATGTACTTGAAGGTAACACGAGTTGAGTGAGGTTACAAACAACACAGGTTATTCCACTTCCAAGTTCTGAAATCGTTCGCAGTGCAGAACGCGGTTCCACAAGTTCCGGAACTCCCCGGGACTCCCCGTCCCAGTTCTCATGAGTTCGAGAACTGTTAGAACGCGCACTGAGAACGAAGCTTTTGTGTTTCTTAAGCTTCGCTCTAAGTGTGCGTTCTGCCAGTTCGGAACGGTTCTGGGCAAGCGCAGTCGAGTTTTATCGTTCGCAGTGCCAGAACGCCCAGTTCCGGAACGCTGAGAACTCCGAGTTCGGCGTTCGCTGTGTTTTGCGAACCCAGTTCCGAACGGTTCTAACAGTTCCCGATTTTTGTTGAAACTGACAGAACTCGAACGCAAGAACGTAGTTAACGCATGCGCATTTCATAATTTTTCGGAACTCGTGGAGTAAACAATACGCTCTCTTCGGCTTTGGTTGCCGCGTGTTCCCTGTAGGTAATAATTATCCTTTGTTTTGTTGTTCGCTGCTCTTCATTTGAATTTCTTCATCGAAATATTAAATAGTAGCTCTTCAAGTTCGGAAAATGATAGTTTCGACGATGTTGGTGAAATTTCATGGTTTGTTGACAATGAGGACGAGATTGAAGTTGTTATTGATACTAAGAAAAAGACTTTCTGGACCCCGCCACGAGCTTGATGCTCATATGGGGCTATAATTTCCAATAAATAAAGTTGTGTGAATTTATCCTATTTTTACATGCAATATCATAATTTCATTTTTTAATTTATTTTAATGAAGAATATGGAAATAAATTAAAAAAAAAAAAAATGGATCTCGTCCACATCCACGAAACTCGAATTTTAGCATGGAACATGCTTTAGCCTTGGACTAACTGGCCGAAAAAGGTGACGCGAAAATGAACAACCAAGCCGTTTCTAGAGAAATGAAAGTTGTTCAGTTTTCGACGGACGAAAATCGTTCTCCATTCGTTGGAAAGCTCTCGATTTATCACGCAGGCCTTGCGTACTTGTTGTTGGTATTTATGTCGTAATTTAATTTAATTTATGTTATTAATAGATGTAGTAAACAATGTCGCTTGTTTTGTTGTCACTTGGTTGTAACTTGGTCACAGTAGACTTAATTTAATAGTTGAGTAGACGTAAGTAATTTAAGTAGACGTAATTTAATTTTATTTATGTTATTAATTGATGTAGTAAACAGTGCCGCTTGTTTGTTTTGTTGACACTTGGTCACAGTAGACGCTCACCGGAATAGAAAACCTACATCGTATAGGTACTCGCGAATTATACGACAACTATAAGAAGTAGTAACGATTTGATTTTTGATCACATTGATTTGAGGTGAAAATGTGAAATAAAATAGGTAAACCATGGCCACTTCAATTTGTTTTAATTTGAGGTAAAAACACGACTTACATTATCAGGAGACGTAACGCTAAGTAGTGGTCGATGGTGTGTAAAGTAGGACACATAAGCAAGCGTTTGTACATTGGATACGTTTCTCGTGAAGACACCGTCGACACACGTCATATTTCGTGTCGTGGAAACGTCCGAAGAACTATTCAATGTACAGCCGAATATTTCAGTCATGATAGCTTGGCTAAAGCATGTTCCATGGTTTTTGAATTTTAGCCGCAGGCTCTAAGCGGTAAGCATCTGGGAGTCCAGGGGGCTTGCCCCCTGGCGAGGCGCGTAGCGCCGAGTTTTCGATGAAATTGTGCCCAAGGTTCGACGACGAAGAGTCTTTTACTAACAACAAAACAGATCCAAGTTTCCAAGTTTTGAAATCGTTCGCAGTGCTGATCGCGGTTCCACAAGTTCCGGAACGCCCCGGGATTTTCCGTCCCAGTTCTGATAAGTTCGATATCTGTCAGAACGCGAACTGAGAACGAAGGTTTTATGTGTTCACTCCTAATTTTAGTCTGATTGTCCAACGAAACTCGGGAATTCAGGTTTTGCGGTGTATATGGCGGGAGTGTGTGTGTAGGAGGGGAGGGGTGGAAGGGGGGAAGTTACTAATACATTTAAGCGTTGCCCAAACTACGATACCCGATGCCCAGGCTACTATTTTTTGTTTGATTATGAATTTGGTCTAGTATTTGAATATATGTCATAAGTTTCAAATTTTATTATAGAAGGGGGTGAGTAGAGAGCTAAAGGGGGTGCAGACCCTACTCTTGAGGGAGGGGGGGGGGGGCACACTGTATGAGCAGACGTCGGAACAATCACTACATCTAATAGCAGGGCATCTCTGATCACATCTTCGAAGTAGAAAAGGACGATGGAGGGACCAGATGTCATTGGCAACAGCAATATCCCTCTATCCACTGGCGAAAAAATCGAACTGGGAAATGAAGGAGGAACAGGTATAGTCATTAATTGAAAAGGAAGGGTTGGTAATTGTCGAAAATCAGAAGAAAAATCTGTACCTAACCTTCCGATGCGTCGAAAAACTGGCACTCGTAAATTGTAAGAAATGGTATTTTTATTGGTATATCTCTGGTTTTGTATAGAAATACTGGTTCCTACTTCAGCACATGCTTATTTAACAGAGATAACTGAGTTACATAATTTTGTTTTCTAAAGATATTTCTGTTTCCTTGTAACCAAAACTTATAAATGCCATTATTCTTGATATTATTATAAAAGTTTCAGTCAGGCAGCACAACCATGAGCGAATTTTTGTAACTATTCACCGTGTATATTAATAGCCATTTTTTTCAGATTCGTGAGCATCTTCCTGACCGAAAAATATTGTTTTGCTAAAATGAATAGCAAAAATAAATGTTTCGAAACAAAACGCTTCATATCCCAAACACGGTTTGATCTATTGGTTGGTTTCATCCGATTTAGCGTGCCAAGATACATTAAGAATTCGAACGTTTTTCTAATCAAACCCGAGGTTCTAAAATTTATAAAATTCTATAATTTTCAAAATAAAATTTGAAATGGAGACTCGTTTGATTTATATGGTTGGTAAACTGCGGCTACCAAATCAGAAGAATTTTTTTTGAACTCTAAAAATTTCAACACCTGCAATGGTTTAATTTTCTATGAAAATAAATTTTAAATCTTAGTAAATTCCTACCTTGAAACGGTTGTAACGAGCAACAATTTCAACCAGGTTAGCAAAGAGATTGGTGGGAACCTTTGTTTGACTAGTATCGATGAAGGCACGTCAGGCTGAATAAAGCGAAAATTTCCGTGTGTGGGAGGCGCTTTTAGCGCAAATGCTCAGCCTCATAAATTAGTCCTTTGTTTGACACAGGTGGTTCCTTAACACTTCACGAGCTAACGGAGTTTACCGCGAATGAAAAGGACGTGAAATGGGATGATGAACAGACGCCTTGCTGCTTACATAAGCCGCTGAGACATCATTGGCTCCCCGTTTACACCACTTTTCATAACTAACAATTTTGAACCATCTTAAATAATTACGTGGATATCGTTGTACATAGGTCAGGAGGACTAGTAAAGTGTAGATGTATTTATTAATTGCAAAATTTTGCCACTGACGGTGCCTATATCAACAAAAGGCATATTTGGTCCAACCACCACGACATTGCATTATGCAAATCGTTTACGAAGGTGAGTTACGCCAATGGACCCGTGAAGCTAATTTATTTCTCAATCAACTGGCTGAGCTAAAATTTGGAATGCAGCTTCTTTGTGATACCTATAATACAATTTCAGAGCACTTACCAGCGCACTGATCAGCTGAGCGACCTCTGAGTCTAATTTGTTTCTAAATCGACTTATGGTGCTGAAACCTGAAGCAGAGTTCCATTGCGACATCTAGAATACAATTAGAAAGTATGGATGGGCTCTGTTCAGCTGTGGGACCTCTGAGACTAGTTTATTTCCTAATTTAGGTTAGGTTTAATTCCTGAAATTTAAATGGAGCTTCTTTGGGACTCAGCAAAAACAATTAGAGGTACGGAGGTGCACTGATAAGCCGAGAGGACTTTGAGGCTAGATTCTTTCCTTACCGACTGAATGGACCTACTGTACCGTTTAGTTAGCGTCCAAACAACGATGAAATGGTTGGACTATATGGTATGATGATATGATGATGGTATGGTATGATTTGAAGTATTACTCGAAGGACCACCTCATTTCGAGGAAATAACCATACCAATGTAAGGTATGTTGTACTAAGTATGAACTTAACTAGAGATTTGATCTTTGATAATAATTGATGAAATTAGGAAGTACTCAAATGATAAGTGCGTTTTTAGAAGATGAAACATCAACACGAACTGGGTTTTATTGTAGATATGATATAAATATAATGGTATATGGTACTCGTTCTGCCTACCTACCTCAGTCCTAATAGTGGCCACTGGAGAGGAGAGACAATTAGGTACCTAAGAGCTTGAACTGCGATTAATGAATTGCTTATTATGTACCAAACAAATTGGTTTTCATGTGCAAAACTAATATAATTATTAGAAAGGCTTATCTGAAGTCCAGTCGATGAATTCGAGGCGCCAAGGGTATTTTTATAAGTCCAGCTCCACGGCGAACGCATCAAGCATCAATCCTGCTCTGGGAAGGATTCTCATAAGTCCAGCTCCAGCGCCGAGTGTTGAACGGGAAGGAGACACGGCCAATAACCAAGTCTTCAGTAACAGGCGAGAACTAATTACATAAAGGAACGTAGGTGTTGATAGGTAGGCCTCCTCTTCACTCCCATCTCGAAGAAAGATCGCCACAAAATCCAACAAGGCTTGATCACATGGATATCGGACGAAAGGTTCGAATACTTATCCGTACACACGGAACTTAGTTTGAAAGAGAGGAAACTGATTTGGCAGTAAAGGTAATAAAAAATGATGAAGAGAACGAGCTTGATGCAGGAACAAAGGAAGTTGTAACGAGAGGATGGCGAGAGATGATCATTCCCAGGAAAAATTGGAAAAGACCGGCGGGAAACTAGCATGTTGACCTACCAAAAAGAAGTATACAAAACTACCTACAATTGATAGCAAAATGCCTATAAAAATATTCAAACATTTAATAGATTTTATATAATAACAAACAAATTAGTTGTATGAATTAATAATTGAATTAAAGATGATATTTTCAGGATGGATACAATAATATTACTTAAATATATAATCCATACGCGTAAAATCCATGAACAAGTAATGACGGCTCATCAATCATTCAAAAAACACCCAACATTAAACTGTAGGTTGCAAACAGGTAGCGAGAATTATGTAGGTTATGTATCAAAAAATGTTGTTAAGTTCTTTGGGATGTATTTACGAAGTTTCGTCGAAAATAAAGGTAATGCAAACACCGACCTACCGATTTTTTTCATGACATCTACTAAACATTGTGATAATCTGAAGCATTTTCAATGCAGGTTCGGGTGGTAAGTACCATTTCATTAAAAAATAACCCATCACTTGAGTTTTTAGTGCGAAATGTCGAGTTTTTGAAGACTCGCATGCCACATGTGCCACATGTTGCCATATTTGATACATGATCTTGGGGTATTTTTTCATGCTGAAGGTGGCTACGAAAGTCGCTAACTTTTCTGACACAATGCAAAAGCCTTTTTATTCAACCTTTAATTTGCTATTCAACTTGTCAGTAATACTCGGCGTAGAACAGAAAACGAAAAATACGATTTGAATGAGAACGACAGCTTTCGGAAAACCGTAAAAATATAAATAACGCCTGTGTGTGTCGGATCGCTCAAGGGAGGCCTTCATGACGAAGGAATAAAAAAAAAGCATCAGTTTTTGCCTTCAACATGACATTTCCATATCTCCATTCTCCCTCGGGAAACTTTCCCGGGCAGCCGGAAAAAGAAAAATATATATGCAGGGAAATTTCGTGACTGGCTCTTTCTTTTCAAAAGAAAAAAAAGATAAAAAACTAAAAAATAAAAGAGTAAATAAAGGAATTGATTTGTCCAGATGATTTGTGTTTACCAGTTACTGCGCGGTTGAATCCACGAAAGAAATGTCTTTCACGGGACATAGTTTATCGACGGGAGAAAGTTTTTGTTAGGAAGTCCCTCAGAAGCAAGGTCATACAGGCTGTAACAGAGTTACCTCCTGAGAGGCCCATCAAGCTCCCCCGTCAGAGCACCACAGCTAGCGCTGTCGGCGTCCCGTTGAGGAATCAATGGGAACCACTCGCTGTTCTCGATCATTTTCGGCAGCTGGTTTGGCGTTGGATGACAGGAAAATCAACCTTCCCCGAACATGGCTCATTAAAAGCTATTAGTAGGGGTGGTATCTCTCTGACGGGATGCCTGTTACTCTTCTCTACCTGATTTATGAGGATTTAGGCCCCCATTGCACCTCTGGGAGGGGCACCTAAATTCCTTATATGGTAGCAGAGCGTGGTTTGGATGATGCACGGCTAGTAGTCCAATCCACTATTTTTTGGGGCGTTAATGTTTCAGAAGAAACATGGCCCGGGGTTCCAGAAGGAATTCCCATTATCACTCTTTGGTATAAAAATAATTTCATTGGTCTTTGACTTATAATTTCTCTCTTTTATTCCCCATTTATATTTTATATTATTTAAATTTCATTTAATATTATATTTTTTCTGTGCCTAGTCAGCCAGAGATCTGTGCCTAGTCAGCCAGTTCACCATTTAAGTCCCCATAGTTGGGCAATTTAATTTTACTGTGCCTAGTCAGCCAGTGTCTGTGCCTAATAAGCCAGTCGTCATTCTTTGATTTTCATTCATTCAATTTCTATATATATTTTAATTTCCTAAGGTATAAGTCTCCATCGTTGAGCATCCGTTCTGTCCCGATTGTTCAATGAAGATACTTTTTATGAAGCTTCATTGACAATCCAGTTTTAATTTCTATTTCCCCATCCAAAACGCCAATGCAGCTATTTACGAACGAATGAGCATCAGTTCTCAGCTATTCACTATTCCACCCAATTACCATACTTGATCTTCAATCAAGTAGGTCTTTAAGGGGAGGAGTGTAACAGAGTTAACTCCTGAGAGGCCCATCAAGCTCCCCCGTCAGAGCACCAGAGCTAGCGCTGTCAGCGTCCCGTTGAGGAATCAATGGGAACCACTCGCTGTTCTCGATCATTTTTGGCAACTGGTTTGGCGTTGGATGGAATTCCTGGTGACAGGAAAATCAACCTTCCCCGAACATGGCTCATTAAAAGCTATTAGTAGGGGTGGTATCTCTCTGACGGGATGCCTGTTACCTCCTCTACCTGATTTATGAGGATTTAGGCCCCCATTGCACCTCTGGGGGGGGGCACCTAAATTCCTTATAAGGCAAGGCTTCTTATTTAAGAGGAACGGCCTATTGGAATTGATCCAGGGGGGTGGGGGACGACCCAAGCACGAGAAACAAAAAACAACCTCATACGAATCAGTTTCAGACCATTCTAAGACCGAATCCGTGAAAAAAATTTTAATTTCTCCCTTGATGGGAAAAACCAAAGATCATGGATATGTCTAGTACCTAATGCTTACCAGTTGGTACCTACTACTCAATTGTATACCAACCATGTAGTGCCTTCTTTTCACAACATTATTCCATTATGGTTACAAAACAATATTAGTTTTTAACTTAGAGTAATAAATCAGCATTCCTTGACGCTACAATGGCTTAGAGGTCATGAAATGTTGTGGTAAAATGAGAGCATTCCAAAAAGTGGCGAACGATTTTCCTACTATGAAAACTATGGGAGTTACTCTTCCCTAGTAACGCCTTGGTTGTACGTGAAAAATCAATAGGAATTCTACCTAGCCTTCACTTTTCGAGTTAATAATAATCTAAAGTGCTGGAGTGTTACATTTTGTGTGGGGAAAATGGACGTCACTTTCCACTCTGTTGGGATGTTGGGAAAGTAAAAAATCCCGCTGTTCCATGCATATATATATATATATATATACATATATATATTATTTAAACAATTCAACATTAACGGTTAAGGGGGATCTTGCATTGATGCAGGGTTAAAGGGGTTGAATCGCGTTATGGGCCAGAGTGCATAACGGTGATAGCCAATTGGATAACGAAGTCAGTTCCGACAGTATTAACAAAATCGACGAGAGCCAACTCGAATGGAAACCGGATCGAGATCACTATGGATCGAGAGCAGCTAGTTCCAATGATAGGTAAATGTGTATGCATCGTCTAGTAGGTACCTACTGCTTACAAGTAGGTACCTACTACTCAATAGTACCTACCATATAGTGCCTTCTTTTCGCATTATTAGTTCATTATGGTTACTTATTGATATTAGTTTATAACTTAGCGTAATGAATCAGCTTTCCTTGACCCAACAATGGCTTAGGGATCATGAGATGTTATGATAAAATTAGAGCATTCCAAAAAGTGGCGAACGATTTTCCTGCTATGAAAACTATGGGAGTTACTCTTCCCTAGTAACACATTGGTTGTACGTAAAAATCAATAGAAAAAGTGCCGGAGCGTTGCATTTTGTTTGGAGAAAAAAAAGTGTCGGTCGCGAAAAAAAAAAAGTGTCGCGAAAAATTCCTTGACCCCCAGCCAAAAGACATATCTATGTCAAAAACGATAGGTGAATGTCTGTGTGTGTGAGAGAGAAAAATGTAAAAGTACCAATAGTGGACACATTAAGGAAAATTCTGATTTTCTTTAGAAATCGTACAAGTGGTTCAACAACTGTGTACCTTCATTTTTTACATTCAACGACTATTCATCTTTCCATTCCACACCCAAAATGAGTAAAAGGCTCACTTCGAATATTTAAAAAGTAATAAATTCGAACAGTTAAAAATGTGGGCAAGGTGGACGGTAGACCTTGCGGACGCATACTATATGGTTCCAGTAGCTCAAGGGTACCGTAAATTTCTTAGATTCAATTTCCAAGGAAAATTGTATGCATTCACTTGTTTACCGCAGTCCGACAGACCGTCTGTATCTCCTTTTGTTTTTCACAAATTAATGGGACCCATTGTTCGTTTTCTCCGAGCCCGAAATATCCCATGTGCTACCTGAATGATTTTTGGATGCCGGGTTCCTCGCCGTCCGACTGTACGTCTCATGTTAATATTTTGACCTCTTTATTACAAAGTTTGGGATTTATTATTAATTGGGATAAATGTGTAATTAAACCGGCCCAACAATTTACCCTTCTGCGTTTTGTTCTCGATTCTATCAAAGAAAGTATATCATTACCTCTCAAGAAGTATCAAGCTGCTCATGAATTAATTATTAGATTTTTGTGTGTTCAAAATCCTAGATTGAGACAATTTGCAACTGTTATAGGAACTTTAGTGGCGGCTTGTCCCGCGACCCCTTATGGGAAGCTCTACACTATGGCGTCGGAAGCAGTCAAGGTCGAAGCTCCTCTAGTAGCCTCTAATAATTTTTCTTTTAATGCAAAGTTCACCCCGCCCCCCACTGTCTTCAATGGTGGTGGGAGAATATTTTTTCTATAATATTCTATTATTTCTATTATTTATTATTTCTATTATTGAAACTGACACATGTCTGTCGGGATGGGGGGTATGGTGTTACGGACGTACAGTCAGCAGATGGCGGACCCCAGAGGAGGCCTCTAGGCTTATGAACACCTTCAGTGCGGGACCTAAAATTGTGTCATCCCCACCAACCTGAAAAATGTTCTGGCAAATAATTCGACATAGGTGCACTCTTTCCACTTGGAAATAAGTCCTAAAGTCATTCCATACGAAAAATACTACAGTGGAACCTGGATGATTCGAACTTCTTTAATTCGAAATCTTCTTTAATTCGAATATTTCTCTTTGTCCCTAGCATTTTGTATTTAAACAATGCTAAAAAATCATGGATAATTCGAATTTTATTTTGGATAATTCGAATTTTCGGCGTGCTAGTTAAGGTATAAATTTTAAGCTACGACTCAAAATAATTGTAAATTTATCGGGAAATACGTTTTAGTAACGATATTCGGCAAAAGGTTGTAATGAAGTTAGGCGCCCCGGAGGTGCAATGGGGGCCTAAATCCACACTCATAGAGAGAGAGGGGTGTGACAGTACCATAAGAGATACTACTCGTACTAATAGCTTATAAGCTACGTTCGGAGAAGATTGGTTTTCCAGTTCTTGGATCATCCATCCATGGCCAAACGCGGCCTCTCGAAAGCAGGGGAAGAAGCGCCCGACGCCCGTTGGGAATCAACGGAGCGACGGCAGCGTATTCCGTTGGATCTCGCGGGAACTGTCGCAAGGTTTGCGTTAGACCAAATGCATGCAAGTCAGTGCCATCGTACAGTCTGATAACTCCCCTTCCCCTTCCGCCCGCCGACCGTCCCAAAACAACAAAACAAAGCCACGCGTTGGAATCTTTTATAATGGCCGAGAGACTTAAGTCAAGGAAACAGGCCAAAATATCATCCTTTTTTGAAAAACAATAGATTGTTTTTTATGGTTACAGTTAAATACAGTACCATTCCAGGTGTCTTTATATTTATTGTTCAATATTCTGTTGGTCAATACAGTATTCAATGTTACTTTATGAACTTTACTTCGTACTGTAGTTTGTTGAAATATGATTTATTAAAAACTTCTTTAATTCAAATTGTTGGTTAATTCGAAGTTTTTGACTGGTCCCTCGAGGTTCGAATTATCCTAGTTTCACTGTATTTCTACCGCACTCCTCTCGTATTTGGTCCCTCTGCGGATCGGCAACCCTGGGCGCACCGCTGTTGTGCAGGTTCATGTCCGCTCCGTTTGTCCCGTCCCTCCCCTGAACCATTAGCCCTTTTGACCGAAATGTAACATTTTGGCTATCTGGTAACATATCAAACTTTTGAGCATTGACTTTGACAATGAACCGACTTGAGAATTCATTCTTCCAATAGCAAAAATCTACCAACGCTGCATTTCCACGGGTTAATGGCGTCGGATCCATTTCTCTGCAAAAGACATGAAAGTTGCATGGACTTGAAAAAAACTTGACTTAGTATCTGCACGAAATGAATAAATATTGTAGAGCATTCTGAACGAAAAACTTGAATATAATTTCCAAAAAACGTGAGAACACTTGAGTTTACGAAATGACTAGTATTTTTTTGACATGGAAAATGTCTTATTCGAAGGGTCAACCGGAAATTCGGTTACACAAAGAAAAAACGTCACACTGTTTTCTTTTGATTTTCACGTACAACCAAGCCGTTGCTGGGGAAATGAAAGTCTATGGTTTTCACCGGACAAAAATCGTTCTCCACCCGTTGGAAAGCTCTCGATTTATCACGCATTTTTTTCGTACTTGTTCTTCTATTCATTCGTAGTTTCCTATTCATTTATGTTATAAATGGATATAGTAAACAATGCTGCTTGTTTTGTTGTCACTTGGTTGAGAAGTTAATCTTGGTTATAGTAATTGTAGACGCGAACCATAACAGAAAATTACCTACCTGTGAATTCATATTCGTGGAAAAATTGGGCATCGTCGAGACTGGCTTACAGTAAATTCAGTAATTGTGTGTCAATAATTATTTTATGTTTTCTAATTGTTATTTTATTTAAAACAATAAAAACATTAAAATTACTGAGACATTTTCAACGCTCTCATAAGCAGAGCCCTTCAAGTGCCATTTTGCCATGACGCCATCCTTAAGTGCCATGTTTGGCCAATTTTTGGGTATAATGCCATTTTTTGCCAATTTCTGGGAAAATGCCACGTTTGTGCCATTTTTCGCCTGATGTTCTTGAAAATTTGTGAGAAAAAAAAAATTCTGGGAAAATCCGCAAAAAGTTGGGGTTTCAAGTATTTTTTCAAACATTTTTCAAAAAAGGCAAGCTAACAAGGGCCTTTTCATGTGGGCAAGCTCACAAGTCAACGACCGGGAATCCCCTTCCGAGGATTAAGGTCTTCAATGTCCGAGGATTACAGCCATTAGTGCTTGAAAAGGAAAGGGTCATTGCAAGGTCATGGTGGAAAAAAGGGAAAAAAATTATTGATTATTATTATGATTATTATTATTATTTATTTATATATATTTGTATGCAAAGTTTAAAGACTTTGGTGAATTCATTTTTCGTTAAGACGATAAGGTTGTATTCGATAATCATCAGAAACGCTCGCATAGTAGTCTGCAACACATTGGGACAATTTTATGTCTTTGGTTGCAGACTCGTATGCAAGCTCAAATAGCTACATACGAAACTACAGCTTCCTAGAGTGTAAAGTATAGAAATTACCTATTAAAATTATTTAACCACCTCGTCACAGATCACACCGTTCTCGCAATATTTGGATCACCTGCTATGAATCAAATCATCGAATGAAATCAATGAAATCATCAGAAATTAACAAGCGGTCGCAATCATGTTCACAATATAAATTATTGAGAATTATCACCTGTGTGTATACAATTATTTATATAACCATGCTCATAAACCAGCTTGTTGGCCAAGCTCTTAGCAGTAGTTGACATAATATGGTTGGACAAATCGAGAGCTTTTGAACGAATGGTCAACGAATTTAGTGGGAAGAAAAACGACGAAGTACCATTTCCCTAGCAACGACTTGGTTGTAAGAAGAAATCATTAGAAAACCAACCTCACCGCCTTTTAACACAGAATGTGTTTTAGCCATGGACTAACTAGCCGAAAATGGAACGCGGGATGGGAACGAAATATGTGACGGATGATTTTCACGTACAACCGAGCCGTTGGTAGGGAAATGGAATTTCCGCCATTTTAATCGCACAGAAATCGTTCACCATTCGTTGGAAAGCTCTTGATTTATCACGAATTTATTTCGTATTTTTTTTCGTAGTTTCATACTATAACTATATAAATTGATGTTATAAATGAATAGTAAACAATGACGCTTGTTTGGTTGTCACTTGGTTGCGCGACAACGCAATTTTCGTAGTTTCATACTATAACTATATAAATTGATGTTATAAATGAATAGTAAACAATGACGCTTGTTTGGTTGTCACTTGGTTGCGCGACAACGCAAACACATTCTGTGCTTCAATAATTTCGTCCGAAGTATGTAAATAGAGGTAACCGGGGGTCCAGGGGGCTTGTTTTAACGCATTTTTTTAACGCTTTTTTCGTTTATGTGCCAAAGTAAAGACATAAAATGTCAAAAGAAAGAAGAGAAAAAAAGTTGGATTTTGAAGAATAAATGCCATGTTTGGCCAAAATAAAAGCCATGTTTGGCCAAAATAAGTGCCATTTGGCCATGTTTTTTAGAGCCACGTTTGGCAAAAATAAATGCCATGTTGTGAAGGGCTCTGCTCATAAGAGAGAAAGTACGAGCGGCCTGCCATGTTTTTAATTTTAAAATCCAAATTTTTATTTCAAGCTGGCGAACGGTCCTGGCTATACAGGGTGACAGCTGAAGTCGTACTGTATTGGTTTACGAAGAGAAACACCAGTTTCAAGTGTTGGGGTAGGAGAGCAATGGACCCGCCCAAGGTGGTAGGTAGGAAGGTTGAGGGGGGCTTATGTACCATCCCGTGTAGCACAAATGCACGGGAGTGCTCTTAAGCGCACACACGCACTAGAAGTGTCAATGCCTTGGAGCTCACAGCTATTTTCTTGGCGCTACGCCACTTTGGTGACAGAGTTACGAGCTCGAGGATCCTTATTAGGTCAGATAACACTACGATCATCAGCTGCGTGAACTGTCAAGGTTCCATGGTCTCCTCGACGTTATTTGACTGCTTTGTTCCAACAACACTTCGAGAGCGATCACCCGGGGCTCTTCCAGAGTCGCCGTGGGGTTAGCTCCAAGGTCGCCCATTTTCGTGATTGTTGGAACACTTCAGAGAGAGATGTGATAACAAACGTAGTAGAGAAGGTGAAAACAGTTTAGAGAAGGTTACGCAGATATGTAGTTTACCCAAGGGTAGCAGGTTATTTCAAAATGCGCATGCGTAGTGCTCGGAGCTCTCTATGAGACCCCGTCAAAAGTGTGGGGCTGCTTGGGAGACCCCGAAGCAGCTCTGGGGGCGCTCTAAGATCTGTTGAAACACGGAGCTCTCAACTCTTGTTGAAACGCGATTTCGAGCTCTGAGCTCCTCTAGGGCGCCCCTTTGTCCTTGCTGGAACCAAGCTAATATTACCAGGGACATTTCGAACTGGTATGAGAGAAAACATTTCATTTTGACATAGATATGTCTTTTGGCTGGGGGTCAAGAAATTTTTCGCGACACTTTTTTTTCGCGACCGACACTTTTTTTTCTCCACACAAAATGCAACGCTCCGGCACTTTTTCCAATGATTTTGACATGGATATGTCTAGTTGCTCTGGGGGGTCAACCAAAAATTTCCGTGACGCAAAATTGATGTCACAATTCCAGTGTTTTTCACATACAACCCAGCCGTTGCTAGGGGAATGGAACTTCCGCAGTTTTCATCGCACAAAAATCGTTCGCCACTCGTTGGAAAGCGCTAGATTTATGTGATAAATGTTCACATCTCAAGCTACCAATTTCCCCCTCCTTACGTACCTGGCCACATTCCTAAACTAAGTTGATTGGACTATAAACAATTTTAATAAGCCGTTTACAATATTCTTAACGTAGAGCAATAGCATCATTTACTCCACTCCATAGGAAACATTTTCATCCCCTGACAACAGTCGACTGTTAACAACAACTCATTGCGTCTGTATTGGGAAAATAACTTTAATTATTTCTCCTCTTTAATTAATTATACACATTCTATACCTAGTTCTGGTACATGTACAAATTGTATATAACCAATAAATAAATTTAAAAAAAAAAAAAAAACTTTAATTATTTATAGTTGCTTTTCTTGCCTCCAAGAATGATAAAATAAATTCTTTATCCTACATTTCGTCGCCTACAGTCCAAAGTTAAAGGATTTGTTTACAACTCTCGAGGACAACCGTTATGAAATACCCACTCGAAGACATATCCATGTAACATGGTATCTGCTTGTAAAGCAGATAGAGGTTTCATGTTTACGTACAACCAATGCGTTAATAGCGAAATGTAACTCCCTTAGTTTTCTTAGCAGGAAAATTGTTCGCCACTTTTTGGAATGATCTAATTTTATCATAACATCTCATGATCCCTAAGCCATTGTTGGGTCAAGGAAAGCTGATTTATTACGCTAAGTTATAAACTAATATCAATAAGTAACCATAATGAACTAATAATGCGAAAAGAAGGCACTATGTGGTAGGTACTATTGAGTAGTAGGTACTTGTATCAGTAGGTACTAGAAGATGCATAGCCCCCCCCCTCCCTATCATTGGAACTAGGTGCTCTCGATCCATAGCGATCTCGACCCGGTTCCCATTCGACTAGGTAGAACTTCTATTGATTTTTCATGGACAACCATGGCGTTACTAAAGAAGAGTAACTCCCATAGTTTTCATAGTTGGAAAATCGTTCCCCACTTTTTGGAATGCTCTCATTTTATCACAACATCTCATGACCTCTAAGCCATTATAGTGTTAAGTTATGCAGATTTATTGCTCCAAGTTATAAACTAATATTGTTTTGTAACCATTATGGAATAATCTTGTGAAAAGAAGGCACTCCATCGTTGGTATACAATTGAGTAGTAGGTACCTACTGGTAATCAGTAGGTACTAGACATATCCATAGCGATCTTTTGTTTTCCCCATCAAGGGAGAAATTATAATGCTTTATAATTACAAAATTCATGGCTGTTTTCTCTGATTTTTTCAGAGAGATGGGGGTCGTTTGCGTCCTATTTCGCCTATAGCGCAAATATTGCGGCTGATGTGTGCTCCCGGGTCCTCCCAGTGGACACAGAATGGGCAATACAGGACAAGTATTTTATCGAGATCGTGCAAAGATTTGACTCCCCTGAGGTTAACCAATCCGCCTCAGCGGCCAATGCCAAGTGCCCGAGGTTCTTCTCGTGGTTCCAGGACCCGAGGACTGCAGGAATAGATGCCTTCAGCTTTTCTTGGTCGGGACTACATTTTTTTCGCATTCCCACCTTTCTTGGTGATCCAGAGAGTGTTTGGACACATAGTGAAGGATCAAGCGACGGGCACAGTAGAAGTTTTCTTTGGTTTTTTATTTAGTTCAACAAAATAGTAATGTTTTTTCCTTTTTATTGATTCATGCGTGTAAATAAATAAACATAAATCATAACAACCAATTAATCACGACACTTCCATCAGCAATGAGGGTAATTTACTACTGCAGAACAAATATAGGGACGTCCTTGTAATGTACGCATTACTTAACAATATTTTATAATTTCGTGAATGGCTCTTTCCTTTCAAAAAAAAAAAAAAAAAAAAACTTGAAAAAAGTTCCAGTCATGCAGCATGATCGTATGAGCGAATTTTCGTAAATTATCGTACTATATTATGTTACATTGTTTTGAAAATTAAGGTCACTGAGGGGAAAGAAATTGTTAACTACCAATTTTATGGCAAAAAACTCGTTCTAAATAATATTCTGCGATTCAAAAAGAGATTTTGGATTTTTACCATTTTTACATTTTTACCGATTTCGTAGCACATTTTAATGAAATTTAATTACAATTTTGACCATAGGTTTGAGCTCTAATTTTTAAATTACCAACTTCATAGTTGATAAACTTTATTTGAGTAATATTCTGCAAAAATAAAAAATAAATAAAAACACCGAAGTTTAGCCTTTTTTTGTCATTGTTTGTGATTTTTTTTAGTACATTTTTTGAGATTTGACCAATTTAATGTGCTCAAAAAGTGTTGTTAAAGGAACTCATCCTTTCTTTTGAAATGCTTGATTTTTTGGCGAAAGAACGAAGTTTTTATCTCAATTCTATCGAGAGTTATTGTCTGGAATGACACACACACACACACACACACACACACACACCCACACACACACACACATATATATATATATATATATATATATATATATATATATATATATATATATATATATATATACATATAAAAAAGCGTTAAAATCCTGGAATCATTTCAGAATGCCTCAAAACAGATTTCGATGGAGAAAATTTCTGAAAAATTTTATTTTAAAATTTTTGGAGCCATTGCAATAGCTTTATTTTCTAAGAAAATTCGCTAAAAGCTAAAAAATAAAAAAGTTCAAGTCATGCAGCATGATCGTATGAGCGAATTTTCGTAAATTATCGTATTGTATAATGTTGATTTGATTTGAAATTTGAGTTTTTCGAGTGCTAGGGAATTTTTAACTATTAATTTCATGGCACAAATGTTTCATGCAAATATTACCGATTTTCACAACTAGCGAACGGCATTATTTCAATTTTTGACTGATTTTTCAACTTTGAAAACTTGATACATATTCTCATAGAAAATTTTACGCTGATTCCGAATATACCACATGTTAGTATGCTGAAAAAATTATTTCGCACAACAAATCGCAAAAAACAGGCTATTATGAAATTTTTGACTACATTTTTGAAAATTTCAACCCGAAGATGTAATCCGATCATGCTGACCAACGAACTTGAACTTTCGTTTTGTGTCCTTAACATTTTAAAATTTGTTTGAAGTTTCTAGCACAATTCTACGGACAGTTATCGTCTGGAATGACACATACATACATACATACTTACATAAAAAAATGCGTTAAACTTCAGAATATGATTCAGAATAGCCTGAAACGGATTTCTGCATAAAATTTTTTCAAAAATTCAAATTCTACAAATTTTGAGGCGAGAGCAATAGCTTAATTTTCTTCAAAAATTCGCTAAAAACATAAACACTAAAAAAATAAAAGAGTGAATAAGGGAATCGATTTGTCCTGGTGATTTGTGTTTACCAGTTACCGCTCGGTTGAATCCACGAAAGAAATGTCTTTGTTTATTGACCGGAGAAAGTTTTTGTTTTCTTTATTCTCGTTCTGCTTGAGGTGGATAACCTATCAGAATACGTTGGTTCATGGCCCATCAATCACCCCCGCTCACAGTCGGACGTCTGAGGCAGTATTGAGACGGAGTGGTGATTAGGTTTCGAGGTCGGTATTTTTTAGGTTATTTGACCATGACTGGTATGAAAATAGATTGATCGCTCTCGGGGGAAAGATAATGTACGCTAACTCTTTCTGTGCATCGTTGGTCACTTTGACCCATTCGAAAATTCCGAATTCAGATATTGGTGGCTTTAAGACCAATCCTTTCAGTACCTTCCTAAACACTAATCCAGGATCTCTATAAAAAATTAGAGAAGCTCTCTTCTCGAATGGTTTACATCTACCGTTCCTTGATCCGCATACACAAAATTAAAAAATTTCTGCTTCACCGTAGTTTTAAGTCGCCCAAAAGAAACTTGTGTAGTTATCCGATTTCGGTACCCTGACCGATCATGAATTTCAACTTGGAACATGTTTTCGTCATCATAACCCTGCCAAAAATGAGACAAAATTACCGTTACGAGACGAAATTATAGTTACGAGACGATACTATCGTTTCGAAATTACGGCCGATTTCACATATTACTCGTATGGTACAACGCAGGAAGCTGAAATTGGAGACGGAGGCTCAATTGAGAATACTGAAGACGACCGACTAGGCACCAATTAACTGAGTAAGAAGCTTTATAAAAATAGGCCTTCTACCCTTAAATATGTTTTTTAAATTATTAAACTACTACGTTTCTCCTTGGAATCCGGGGGTTCTTCAGGAAGATTAATATTCAAAAGTGTAAAATATCTATTTTTAATTGAATTATATACTTATATATATATATATATATATATATATATATATATATATGTATATATATATATATATATATATATATATATATATATATATATATATATATATATATATATATATATATAATTTATGGGGTGAAGAGCAGTGGATATATATAATATCCACTGCTCTTCAACCCATAAATAACGATTTTAGTGGGGGGGGGGCTGTATAATTGATTGAGATAAAGCCAATAGATTGTGATGAAAGAATCCTTAAAATAATGTACTCCAAAAAAGAAAGATGATTTCGTAATACAGCACATTTGAGCACAATAAATTGCTTGCATTTCAAATAATGTGATTGAAAAAATCACTAATAGGGGCAAAAAAATGCCAAAAACCGTTAAATTTATTTTTTATTTTTTTCTGTAGAATTTCTATCAGAAATAGTTTATTAACTATAAAAAAGAACCAACGTTGAAAATATTGCTGAAAGTGCAGTTAAATTGTTTAATTACTGTATTAGATATCGATGGTTAAATCTGGAAGAATAGTAAAACCGTTGCCTATTATTTAGAAATAAGTTTTGCCATAAAGTTGGTAGTTACAAATTTGTATACTTACAAAGTGCTCAAATTCCAAAACAAATAATATAAATATAATACCTAAAAATACCAATTTCGCACGTATCGTCATGCTGCATGACTGGAACGTTTTTACTTAAAAAAAAAAAAAAATCACGTGGCACATGTATTTTTACAGTAGTGTTCTGGAACGCTTGGGAGAACAGGTGTTACCTAAGATTCGCCATCTGCATAATTGCCGCAATGTGTATGGTGCAAAATTCAAATCTCGGTCCAACAATTTTTTTAATAACTTTTGAACCTTTGTAACCAAATATTGTAAGCCAAAAATATTTGTTTTGCAATATCTCTCTCTCTCTCTCTCTCTCTCTCTCTCTCTCTCTCTCTCTCTCTCTCTCTTCTCTGTCTCTCTTTTTTTAAATTCAGATTGTGCATTTTTTTTTTAATGAACAATATTTTCTGTGAAGTTTTTATTCTACACTAGATAATTTTTGAATCGTAACAATGTAAGAAGGAGTCAATTCCAATTTCTCCTCAGATGGGTGAGGGTGAAAATCCATTTCTTCACCATGGCTCAACAAAGCTCAATAAAAAGTGTAGTTGTTTGAGATTTATGATGGTAGGTATTTCACTCAATCTTTTTCGCTCGACAGAAAGTCCTATATATTTCAGGATACCCCTTCAAAACTAATTACCACGACAGTAAAACGACAATTGCCCTCCAGGTTTTCCCTTCTTTATTAAATATTTTCAAAGTGATGAAAAATACGGTGAATAGGTCTGTCTTTGATTTAGCCCTCACAGGGGTTTTCAATTTACAGTTCATTTTTCAAAAACTAAATCTCACATTTGCCTCATCCGCCGAGCTTTTATTATTTCATTTTATTATTATTATTATTTTTATTCATTTTTTTTTTTTTTCACGTTTTGTTATTGCTCTTTAGGCTACCTGCATTGCCGAGAGTACACCTTTCACTTCTAGTGAGTTTAATTTGTTTTTCGTCTAAAAGGACGTCCCTCACTTCGTGCATGACCCAACAACATGTTTATGGGAATGCAGGCATGAATCTTTGGCTTGCACCTATTTTCATCAAGATCCAGGGGGTCTGGGAGAGCGAGAGACCAGCGTTCTTTGATACACGCATAGTTAATGCAGACGTTACACCTTACTGCTCCCAAGAATGGAAAACAACATCCAGAAGCCCTAGAAAATCATGTAAAATATGGTTAGGCCGCTGAAGATTTACAGGGTTCCTTCACTCCGTCGGTAAGTTCTTGTGATGGCGCACTGCATAAAGAGTTTGCAGCATTTATCAGGAGACTTGAGTATACGTTAAGCGATAAGTGGCAGAAGCCAAACGCCCAAGTATTATTATTTATTTATTTTATTTATACATGCAATTTATAACATTGAATCAATTTACATTTGGAGAATCACATGGAGAGACTTTGGCCTTTCGGCCGTCAGCCGAGGTACGCCGCAATGATAATAAAAATTAGTATGATAGCCAATAATGGGGAAACAACAATTATTCATACTATGGGGATAAATGTAACGGAGTAATTCATATACAAAAACAATAAACAATCTGCATCACAAAGAGAGCAATATTTTAACAGGGCAGTAATAAATTAGCAACAATCATAACACTTGATTACAATCACAAACACTAACAATAATAAATTATTAAATTAATTAAGAAAATAACACCATTTAAATCCCTAGGTTATGTCAGAAGACTAATTATAATTAAACTCTCGTACCAGAAAGCTCTGGTAGGACCTTGATTCTTTCACATAATTGATTAGCGCACGCCAATTCCTCCCATTAAATATCTGTTTCACCGCATTTCTTGAAAGTGTTGGTTCCCCAAAATACTTAAGACGGTATGGCCTGAGGATTGGGCATCTTCCTATAAAATGTTCGGTATCCTCGTTTTCTCTTAAATTGCACATGGAGCACAAAAGGATACGGTTCTCGACCCATGGCTGAGAGTTTGTATTATAAAGTTCGGCTCTACATTTCAAAATAATTATTATATGATTCAAGTGCTGATCCTAGTAACTCTGTGAATGATCCAATTCTTTGTATAATGTGGTATTTCGCCCTCTCGATTGCCAACTGGAATTCCCTCTTAAACCCATTGCTTACCCCTTCCAAAATTTTTGGGACTAGGGATTCAAAACTAAGAGGATCTGCCCAATCGATATCGGCCCCCGCGTGTTCCATCGCCAACCTTTGCCACACATCCACCCACTCGATTTTTTCGCTATTGCTTGTGTTGCCGAATTTCTAGGGTATCCATTCTATCGCATTTTCAGTACCTTGCATATGTAGTCAGCATTAAGGCGGAGCAAACGCCCAAGTACTAGGCTAGACAAGAATAAAATTCCACTCACAATAAGGGCCATCAACCTCAGGCAGTGCTGCACCAGACGGAAGTTTAGAAGTTTAGGAGGAGAAAACGGAGCTGTCCTGAAGCATGAATAATGTCCAACACCGAAAAGGTCAGATCGTGAAAAGATTCCCAGGCAAATACCTATGTTTATTGAATAAGATCCGAAGTATAAATGTTTGGGATTGAATATGTGGGGGAGATGTGCCTAGTGAAACAGGTCCTTCCTATGTACCTTCACCTCTGACACCTTCTCCCTTGCTATCTGTATTCTTCTCAGCTACCTTCCTCCATCAGTTAGCCAGCTTGTATTCCCGGAAAAGGTCCTCGTTTTCCCACCCCGATCAGAAATTAACATTAACATTAAATTTCTGTACCAAAAGTAGTTTAAGCAACCCCTGCAGTGACTCACCCTGTGTACCTACTGCGAGAGGAGACATCACGGGAGGCCTCCCAGCACGCAGATTGAACGCGGAAAGCCGTAAGTCCTTTTTCCATTTCCTACCTTCATTTTACCTACCTGTATTTGCCGTAATTACCAAAGATATTCTCCAACACAATAATATTTCATATCTCAAACAATAAATATATTTTAGAAAAAATAGGTTTAATTTTATAGTGAATAGATAATTCAAAACATGTGTACCTTGGGAGAAAGGTATGAGTCTGCACATGAAGTGGCCGAACACGAAGTCTTGAAGGATGGAACCGAGGAGGGTGAACGGCATGCACAGGACGCCGAGCAGAAGATCCGACACGGCCAAGTTGAGAAGGAAAACGTTTGTGACGGTTCGCATCCCGCGGTTCCGCACGAGAACGAGGATCACGAGGCTGTTGCCGATCGTTCCCAGAAGGAATATGACCGAGTACAGTGGGATCTGGAACTTCCAGGCCTCCCACCACGACTCCCCGAGCATCCTGTGAACATGAAACAATTCTTTTAGGGCGGCCCAGGATTTCGATTTTATTTTGAACACATCAGGTATTAAGGGTTAGAGCCAGGGCAAAATGAATGACGAACGAGAAACTTATACGTATCGTATTTATTAATATAATATTACCTAGAATTAAGCGACAGCGATACTGAGGCTCATCAAAGCTTGCCTTCAATAATGTCTGAGGAAAGTTGTGTACCTATGATATCAAAAATGCAGGTTTTCAGTGGTACGATTGGGGGAGGGGGGGGGGGGGGTATTGTGCTGTACTGCCCCATGTCGGTTGTTTGAAAACTGCGGAATCTTGTCTTCTAGCAGCGTATACAAGAATACTCCATGATCTAGCGAGCCGACACAGGTGTATACCTCTTGCTTGAGCGACAGATCCAGAAGCTCTGTGTTGAGGCGTTGTTCTCCACTACTAGTTGCTAATCTTTAGTTGAAGTAGGTGTGTGTATGTGTATGCTGTCACTTCTGACAGCTGATTTTTAAATTAACCATATCGTAGCATTGATTAATATTCTCAAATTTTCGTAGAAAACGAAGCTATTGCAATGGCTCCAAAATTTTAAAAATCAAAATTGTCCAAATGTTCCTCCATTGAAATCAATTTTGTGGCATTCTGAAACGATTCCTGAATTTTGAAAATTTTCAAATAGGTATACAGGGTACCACCGAAAACGTCGTCCCCTCCCTCCCTCTGCTTAAATTGTTAATAATGGGCAAACAATTTTTTTTTAATCTTGATTTTTTTTTTGTAAGGAGCTCAAAAATCACAAAATTTCGTGTTGCGCAGGTACGCCAACGGGCTCCATTGGCATCAACTTCTTTATTTTAAATGAGATCTTTTTATTGCAGATTTGAATTTTACGTAAAATTTCACGAAGAAATGACCCATCACTCGATTTTCTAGGTGCGCGCAAATCGGCGCAATTTCGTTCCAAAAGTGCGCGTTTCCGCTCTAAAAGTGCAATAACTGAGATTTTGAAAATACTCAATTGCCACAAGTAATACATGGTTTTAGAGTATTTTTTCATGCAACACCTCGTCTTGATATTCATTTATTGATATTTGCAACACCAACTTGAGGAAACACCGAGAAATTGTCCAGAATCGCACTTTTCTCACACATTGCTACAAAGTACAAAGCCTACTAAAATGTAGGTATTTTGGTGTTTTCCCAAGTTGATATTGCAAATATCAGTAAATCGACATCATTACGAGGTTCAGCACGAAAAAGTACTCCAAAATCATGTATTACATGTGGCGATTGATTATCTTCAAAAGCTCAGTTATTGCACCTTAAGAGCGGAAATGCGCACTTTTGGAGCGAAATTGTGCCCGCTTGCGCGCACCTACAAAATCGAGTAATGTGTCATTTCCTAATGAAATTCTACGTGGAATTCAAATCAGCAATAAAAAATGGGTGTTCTCATTCAAAATAACGAAGTTGATGTTAATTGA
This sequence comes from Adelphocoris suturalis, assembly GCA_030762985.1. Classification (NCBI taxonomy): domain Eukaryota; kingdom Metazoa; phylum Arthropoda; class Insecta; order Hemiptera; family Miridae; genus Adelphocoris; species Adelphocoris suturalis. The sequence continues at coordinate 27,009,054 of CM061049.1, forward strand.
GCATGTTTAAGCACATGCGCAATGCGCAATTTTGTCATTTTTAAGATCCTTGCAAAAAAACATCAAGATTGAAAAAAAAAAAATTTTTTTTTGACCCATTGTCAACGATTTCAGCAAGTGGTGGGGAGGGAGAGGGGGACGTTTTTGGGGACACCCTGTATATATATATATATATATATATATATATATATATAATATATAATTTCAGACGATATCTCTCCTTAGGATTGAGATTTAAAAAATCCATTCCTACGCCGAAAAAAATCAACCTTCCCAAATAAGAGGATGAGTTTGGTGGGCAGCACTTTTTGAGCACATTAAAAAATTCATGCACAAAGTTATGCTGGAAAATGTACTTAAATTTCATCAATATTTGCTGATAATGTATAAAAACTGCAAAAAAGAAAAAATCCAAAGTATATTTTGAATCAAAGAATTTAATTTAGAATGAGTTTTTTTCTCCATAAAGTTGATAATTAACAATTTCTTTGTACACACGGGGTCACATTTCAAAACAAGGTAGTAGGTCCTTACCATAATATAATACGATTTTTTACGAAAATTCGCTTATACAATCTTTGACAATTACTGGATTTTTTTCACATGCAATTGTATTTTATGAACATAGATTTATTAATAAACGTTTTTCTTCTATTCCACATTGAGCACATTAGACAGCACTACTATTGGAAAGCACTAGCGAAAGTGGTGTCTAACAGTTTGATTACAATCGAGCATTGTAGATTGCGGAAACGTATAAATCATGATAATCGTCATTAAATAACATGAAATGGAAAATGAATGCAGAAAGTCATGTTTATAATAAATGCATGGTTTAACAGAACTACGATTTGATCAGTATAGATTTTAGTAATGAGATCAATTCGCACACTATGAAACAATCATGTCTATACGTGGCCGTAGAAACGTCAACATGTACAACTAGAAGTGGCTAGATTTCATTGTAGTTTTCAGAACCCTTCATATAGAGAGTTCCTTGAATCAATATGTCCACGAACGCTGGCCACGTGTCTGGAATGTCATTTGGACCCCCCGCTGCACCCCAATCGCGGGAAAATGAAGCGAGAGAAAAAGGAAGGAAAAATAAAGGAATGAAGGCTCTTGTAGCTACATCGAAAGAGGGCAGAAGGGATGCGAGTCGTTGAGGGTTAAGTGGGTGAGGGCAATATCTGACCAAGAAGTGCCCTGATAGGCGAGGGGACGTCCCCAGGGCACGCCACAAAAGTTAGCCTTTGCTTGAGAATAAGGCTCCGAGAAGGGTGAGGAACTACGAGGAAGTTGTGGACGGAGGGTGGAAAAAAACAATTGACTCGAAGAGATCAAGAAGATCGACTGAGTTGGGGACAAGGGGTGTTCAAATCGTATTCGATTCAATCACTCGGTTAGAATTGTTATGGTTAGAGTTATGCTCGGAAAGTTTTTCAACTTTTCCTAAATTGCATTTACACAATCGAGCAGTGGCGGAACCAGTGAAAGGGGGGGGGGGGGGGGGGGGGGCTCTAAAGCCTCGTAAAATCAGAGCGCAGTCGAGCACAGATATTCTGCCAGTGACGGATTAATAGAATTTCGTGAGTGGGGGCGGTCCTCTACTGGGAGTACCCCCCCCCCCCCCCCCCCCTGAGAAATTTTTTGAAAAAAGACCTTGAAAAACTAGCAGTTTTAGGTTTTATAGACCGAGAGTTTATAAATATCAGGTATGTAAAAATTAACATGAAAAACATACTTTTTATTTGCACAAATTTTGGCTTGGTTACCAAACATCCATGTACACGCAAAAAATAAAATTACTATAGGTAACTAATTTTTTTGGCAAAATTATATCGAAAAAGGCATGGAATGAAACATAAAACGCTGGAGAACTTCAGTCCTCGTGATGTAATATTATTTATAAATTATACTTTTATATTGTAAACACAGGATTAAATAATAATACACTCTTTATTAAACTTACACTCATTAATAAACATTCACGATGAAATTGAATGACCAAAGTACACTTTTGATTAAAAATGAAAATACAAATAAAATAATACCTCGTTAATCATTTTTTGTCTATTACTGGTAAATTAGTGAATAATTCACTTCAATCGAAAAACTGTTGCAATTAGATTTGTTTCATTCTTTGTCGAAACAGTAGGTATGTTGATAATGTATTATGGCTATAGATATTGTTACCGTTACCAAAAGCGGTAAACGAGAGACAAATACAGTAGGTTCCTACCGTAACTTGTTAAATAAACTGATGAACACAAACTTATCCCTACTAATTAAAATTGTATTCCTTACCTGCAGCCTAATGTTTAAAAAAAAAAGAAAGATGTTATCTTCCATGCTCGTTTCTTGACCAAGCTAAACTCAAACACTAAAAAAAAAAAAAAAAAAAAAAAAACTTTAGCTCGCATTTAACATGAAGTTTGGTTTCTACTGCTCTTCTACTAACAAAAGGGCGACGATGGACAACAGCACGACACGGACTCAACAACACCGTTGCCAACCTGCTTTGATGTTTTTTCCCCTCGAGCACTTCTGGAAATCTCAAAGTTTACCGACGAAAATTCTGACACTACCCACGTAAATCTCCGGTTGACACCCCATGGCACCTACGCAGTTTGTGGGCCTCTTAAAATTCAAACGAATAAATTAGTAAATTGGCCGTGACAGATTAGTAAAACGGATAGGTACCTATCATACCAGTTTCCCCAGAGTATAAAGTTCCTTCATCTATACTCGTATTTTTGTCAACCTACAAGCGCGACGGCGTGATTCTATTCTGACGTTCCCTAGCAAAAGATTTTTTCTTCTGCCTCCCAAGGGGGGGAGGGGGGCACCGCCCCCCTTTAATCCATCCCTTCATTCTGCGGTATGAACATTTCTGCAATTAAAAAAACCAACTTTTCCATGCAAGATTTTCTAATAATAACGAAAAAATGTTGAGACGTGAGATACATCTATATCTGTGTACCTAGGCTCATAGAAGGAAAACTTACCAATTACTGGGCAAATGTTACTTGAAAAAAAAAAAAGAAGTTATTCTTCCACGGACGATTACCCAGAAGCCCGTTAAACTTATACAATTCTGAACTTTGACTGCTTCTTATTATTTTGCTGCAACTTATTCTTTTTAAACACTTCCAACTCGTCAAAATTCTTCCCTGGAATCGTATAGATTGGGAATATACAGCGCACAGAGTTCCCTAGGGAGAATAATCCCATTCGTGGCAGAAGAAGAAGAACATAGTTCTTTTGACATTTCCACGTCTTCACTATGCCCCCCCCCCCCCCCCCCCCCCCCCCCCCCCCTCGGTAGGAAATTATAGCAATTTGCGTAATTTGCGTCAGACAAAGCGTAACAGAAACGCATAAAGAAACGGAAAACTTTCTGATCATTTTTACGTACAACGAATCCGTTGTTACGTTTGTTCACCTCCTCCCCTCTTTAAACCATGGAGTACCAGTCATGCAGCACGATCGTATGAACGAATTTTCGTGAATAATCGTATTGTACAATGTTAATTATTTTGAAATTTGAGCTTTTTGAGTGCGAGGAAATTTTTAACTATTATTTTATGGCTAAAAACCTATTCTAAATTCAATCTCCTATTCAAATTTTGGTTTTGAATTTTTAGCTTTTTATGCAGTTTTTATCGATTTTTCGGCAAATTTTAATAAATTTTAAGTAAATTATCAGCATAATTTTGTACACAAATTTTTTAATGCTCAATTTTATAGTTGATACTTTATTTGAGCAATATTCTACCAAAAAATATAAATTTAACGCTTTTTAGCCGTTTTTAGCCATTTTTAGTGATTTTTCAAGTACATTTTTTTAAATTTGACCAATTTGATGTGCTCAAAAAGTGCTGGCCAACAAACTCATCCTTTCGTTTGGAAAGCTTGATTTTTTGGCGCAAGAAAGGAATTTGTATCTCAGTCCTAAGGAGAGTTATCGTCTGGAATGACACATACATATATAAATAAATACATATATATATATATATATATATATATATATATATATATATATATATATATATATATATATAAGCGTTTAACTCTAGGATCAGGATAAAAGGGTAATATTTTGGCTCATTCCAGTGGATATTATTTCAATGAATTGGAAGATACCAGGCGGGATGCTGTTCGTTCATCCGTACGCTCCCCTTGCGCGGATTCTCCAGATTGGAATTATTCGTAGGCTCAATCGAGGTTTACTACACAAATGGTAAACTTATAGAAGAAAGGCCGTAGTTCAATGGAACGAATCCCAGCGGAATCAGAATACTTTTATCTATCTATCTTTATGTAATATATAATATGTATATTTATGAGTAAAGGATGACCCAAAAGTTACCCTATCCCTCATTTCTTTCCATAATATTTGTCATATCGAAGTGAAACTTGGAGAGCGTGCATGGAGTGCCTGATAGTAAGTTTTAAACAGAATACAATTTAGGAATAGAAATCCCAAAAGTTTTAGGACTACCCAAAAGCGGGAGTATTGGTTACTTTGAAATTTTTTTCTATTTTTGGCCAAGTAGACTTTATTCAAGAGGAATATTAGTGGTGAACACGATTATGAAGCCAGCATTGCAATATTTTATTTCTTTCTCGGATTAGAGCTGATGAACCATGAAGAAGTGCGAATTTTTTAAAATATAGGTACTTTTAGAAAAAATCACGCTTGTTCGTCGTTCATCAGCTCTATCCGAGAACGGAAGAAGATGTCGCAATTCTGGTTCCATCATCGTGTTCAGTTCTAATACAACCTCTAATAAAATGTGGTGTCACTCGGCAAAAAACGGGAAAAAATGGTTTTTTTCGATGTGCCCAATTGAGGAGGTAGTCCACAACTTTTGGATTTTTTCCCTGATCTGATTCTTATTTGGTTAAAAGTTAGTATCAGGTACCCGAAAAACAAATTATGGAATGGAAAAAAATTAAGGGGGGGGGGGAGGGGGGGTTACTTTTGGAACACCTTTTATATATATATATATATATATATATATATATATATATATATATAACAATACGATTATGTTGAGTTCTCGACCACTTTTTCTTAAAACAAGCCTCAAGAACCTTAACACCTTGTTTTATATATATATATAAACAATGGAAAGGACATATGAAATGTTGTGTTACCTTGACATTTCGCGTCTAGCGTTCTCAACATGATGGATTTCGTTTAATAATCACTTGTAGACCAGTGGTATACGTAGAAGGGATATCTAATACAGAAATAATAAACCTGCGTGTGATAATTAGTAGCGTATTTCACCCTATTTTGATATTCTCTTTAGCCCTTTGGTTGAGATCTTCCCTACTTCTGGTAAATTTGGGTTAGTAAAACGCAAAAGGAAAATAGTTCATTAGAAATCAAGCAAGACATAGTGTGCCTACATGCATTATTCACACAAGCGCCGTTCTCGGTCTACTTTACATTAGAGTTATATACCCTTTGGGGTTTTGACTTCATCTTAATCTCTCTAGCGATTCCCACGTTGCTGGAGAGAAATTTGAAACATTCCAGCACAAGAAACCCTCTCAAAGGACACATGAATATTATTCATCATGCTTCCAGAGCACAGCAATTGAAGAAAATATATACGCAGCCGGACATTCAATAAATTACATTCACTCAAATTATTCATTCATACAACTAACATATTCAACATCCAACTCCAAATATAAATTTAAAATAATAATTATAATAAACGCTATACTGCAACAATTCTCAAAACTCTATCACAAAAAATTAGGTATTTGAAAGCTAGCTCGAATTCTTTCATTGAATTCCTCGGCTATTGAAATTTAAAAAAAAGTTACAAAATAGACTTTACTTAACATTGCATATAAATATGAATGACGTCAGTGAACATGATATAATAAAACATCTGAATTGAACAATTAAATAATACGAGTCACAAGTAATTATACAAAAGGCATACCAAAAATTACTTAGGAAACATTATGTCAAAAAACCCAGAAGCATTATAAATGTCAGCGACAATCAGAACGTTTTTAATTTTGGTCTTAAATGATAAAAAAAAAAGACAATTTTTTGAAAGAGTCAGGTAAATGATTGAAAATCCGAGAGCCATCTTGTAGCGGAATTCTTTCAAAACTGGTTTGTCAAAACAAAATGAAGGTTTTGTTTTATATAAATAATGGACACTGAAAAACGAGCATGTCGGGGACTGTAAAGGTGTGGAGTTTGCGAAAATACCCTCTGCTTGAGTTAAAACGCAATACAAAAATAGTTCTAATTGCCCGTTTTTTAGATTTAATAACGGAACCAAAGTGAGAAGAATTGGCCCATAGAAGGATACAATAGGAAATTCTGCTCATAAAACACGCGAAATACACGGACCGAAGAACATCACTTGATTCTGAATTAACTAAACGCCCAAGCATAAAATTACAAGTCGCAAGTTTGGATGAGAGCTCTTCGAAATGTGTTGTCCATGAGAGTCTGTTGTCAATTTTTAACCCTACAAAATTTGTAGATTAACTAAGAGTTTCATTAAGGCAGGAACTCAACTCTTGGGTTTTGTCCTAGAAGGAACAATATGTTCACTCACAAGCACGAAGGAACTACGGGTTATTTCACTAGAAACAATTCAATTCAATTCAATTCAAAAAAAATTTTATTCACAAATAAAGTAGTCTGCATATACAATTACAAAATTTTATGTACAGAACAAATATTGCCCGTCTAAAGGCTAAAAAGCCCGAGACGACGGGTCAAGAGCAGCTTCTTTGGCACCGGTTGGTATTATACAGATAAAAAAAAGCAGACAAAAATACATAGCCTCAACGACTACAATCCAAAAAAATCAAGCAAGCCAAACTTCGATAGTTCAAAAACAAAATAAAAAATAAGAAAATAAATGTCCATTACGAGGGTAAAATAAAATTAGTTAGTATAAACACTTCTCAACACTGATTCGGAATTCACCGGGTTCAGGGTAATCAGGAAAGAAATTACAGCAGCCCTGTACCGATCTTTGTTCCACACAGATGGTGATTTTAGTTCCTCACTTAATTTGTTATGCAAAACATGAAGAATGTAAAGAGGGCTCTTGGTCGACAATACCAGACGATTTAGTGGGGCTACAACATTCCCCGCTGCTTGAAAACGGGTATTGTGGTCATGTATCGGGGCGACATTGATCAAAGTGGGGGTTTTATGATAAAAAAAGAGTAAATTCTTTAGGAATAATTGACGAACAGAGAAAAACTTAGAAATATTAAAAATTGAATAACTGTCAAAAGATTTAGGTTTCCTATACATAATTTTGATTATTGATTTTTGTAAAATTAGCAATTTGTTAAGGCTAGAAGGGTAGGTTCCTCCCCAGGCGATAATCCCATATTGGAGGACAGACTGGACAAGGCCATAGTATATGAGTCGAAGTAAGGGAAGTCCCAAAACAGAACGGACGTTATAAAAAAGAGCTGGAATTTTTTTAGCCTATCATACAGAAAATTAATGTGATCTTTCCAAGACAAGTTGGAATCGATCTGAATGCCCAGGTATTTAAATTTATCTACTTTTTCCAGCCCTTCACATGCACAATTTATCGGGTCATTACAGGTATGGATAACAATCTTTTGCAAAGGATCAATTCTGGCAGAGTTTCCAATGGTCATAAATTTGGTTTTAGCTATATTCAGCGTTAGGAAACTAGACTGAAGCCACTCGTTAACCAGGTTCATCCCCAGTTGTGCTCCACGAAAAACCGCTTCCCACTCACTAGCTACAAATAAAATAGCCGCATCATCGGCAAACAGAAAAACCTTTTCATTCCCCAACACACCTGCAATTTCATTTATATATATAAGGAAGAGAATAGGTCCGAGCGTACTGCCCTGGACAACTCCATAGTCGACATTTTTCAGTTCACTGGACGCACTACCGATCGATACCATTTGCGTCCTGTTGGACAAGTAAATCTGGAACCACTCATAACTTGACCCTCGGATACCGATCCCCTCCATCCATTTGAGCAACAAACTCCTATCTATGCTGTCAAATGCTTTTGCCAAGTCTAAGAAGGCAACAACAGCTTTCTCGTTCCTACCCCTCACCCGATGAAGCTATTAGGCCTAAAGCCGAACTGGGAGTCAGAAAAAGCATCATTTGCCTCCAAAAATATGGACAGGTTCTGTTTAGCCCATTTTCCCAGCAATTTAGAAATCGAACTAAGCATTGAGATAGGCCTATAGTTCCCCGGATGTGACTTCTCTCCTCCCTTGTACAGAGCCACAACTTTGGCGTTCTTAAATATTTCTGGAAAGGTCCCTGTACGTATGCTGAGATTTAGGACATACAACAGAGGTTCTTCCAAGAAATTTAGGTATTTTTTTATGACGTGCATAGGTATGCCATCCATTCCTGGAGACGAAGATCCTCGAGTAGCCTTGATCAGGGATCTTAAATCATTTCCATTCAATTCCGGGATGGTAAATATTGCAGAAATATTTTTGGATGGAGGGAAGCGTGGCCAAATATTTTTCCTAGGAATCTTACTTGCAAGATCAGAACCCACTTGAGTGAAATAATCATTCAGCAGAACACAAGCTTCTTTAGAGGCTACAGACGATGGGATGTTCCTGCTTTTACAGAGTTCAGCCACCAGAGGGCACTCGGCCGGCACTCTTTTCCCCCTACCACTAGCCTCATTTATAACACCCCAAATTTTCTTCGCATCGCCCTCTGCAGTTTTGATTCTTTTGCCATAATACTGCTCCTTCGCCCGCCTGATAAGGGATTTCAACTTATTCCTATATTTTTTTAAGTAAGCTTTTAGCTGTACATTAAAGGGTTGTCGTTGTAGAACCCTATTAAGCATGTCTCGTTTGCGGATCGATACGAATAAACCCCAAGTAATCCAAGGAGAAAGTTTCTTCACCTTCTTTCTGATGGGTCTCTCCTCAGTGGCAGCCTCCAGACAGTTTTTGAGCAGATCGCAAAACTTGCCTGCTGACAGATTGACATCATCAATCTTAATACCAGACCAATCAATGGTACTCAGCTGTTGTTCGAGTACCTCATAATTTATTACCTTAAAAGTACTCGTACCTTGATTATGGGAATTCACACTCAGATTACTGCCAAATTGACTGAAAGAGACGAGAGTTGCATAATGATCAGTTACACTGGACTCGATAACAGCTGGGAAAACTTTACATTGTTTATGGACTCGAACCAAGATATGGTCCAAACAAGAGCTAGTGTTACCAACAACGCGTGTTGGCTTATTGATGACACTGGAGAACCCAACAGAAGATACACCCTCCTCAAAGTATAGAGTTGAACACTCATCAGTAGCCAAAGTATTCAAGTTCAAGTCACCAGCAAGAAAACATTGACTAAGTGGATCAATCCGCGACAATTCGCGCTCAATATCATCCACAAATCTGACCAATTCGGCTTGAGTTGAATCACTAGGTGATCTATACACTCCATATATTATATATTTCAGCCGACCAATGTCAAAACTAACCTTCAAAGCTGAAGCATTGCTGAAATTTATTTCTACTGTACTATAGTTGAAATCATCCCTTCCATAAAAAATAACCCCGTCACTCCGATTAGTATGATTGCTAGTAATGAACTCCTTATATCCTGGGAGCTTCCTAAGAACAGCCGCATCTCCCCAGACCTCAGTCAAGACAATGAAATCAGGCCTACAACCTCCTGCCCCCAACCAGCCTAGAAAACTATCAAAATTTTGATTATAAGACCTAATATTCATATTAATCAACAAAAATTTACCAGATAAATCAACTTTATCTCTATATGCTACAAAATTAGGAAGAGTAATGCACTCCGATTCAATATTGTGATTATGTATAGCATTTGAAAAATTAAACATGTTCATGGGACAATATAAATCAAATAAAGATGACAAAGAATATTAAATTAAATCAAATATCTGGATGATCATGGACGAAGGTCAAAATTCAAAAGTTCGCGTGTATCAAGCTTCCTCAATTGCTCCGAGTCCATGACGCGGATAGTACGGGAGTGCATCGAATCGTCCTTTTTCAAGAATATCCTACCCTCCGCAGTCCAGGCGAAGCGATACTCATACTTCCTAGCGAAATCCCTCACAAGCCAAAACAGTCTACCGTTCCATGGGGTGAGACGATCGCTGATGAAAATTTTATTTGCTGGAAACCCATCATGTATATCTTTTGCGGTTTTGTCTTTATTCAACTTGGCCTGCTTTATCCAATGCTTCTTCAGTTCTATATTCGCGAACGTAACAATCAACGGACCACCACCCAATGAAGGTGGTGACGACGGGTCCCTTCCAGCTGGCCTTCGTATACGGTAAATTGATTCACAGTCATCTTCAGACAATTTGATGTCAATTACGTTTGCAATACTTTTCGTTAGCTCCAAAACATTTTCATTCTTTGACACGGGGACCCCTCTAATCTCAATGACATTACGAAGTGCCGCCTGCTGTAGGTCGTTGGTAATCCGCTTAAGATCCTGCACATCCGTCTTCAACTTCTCGTTTTCCTCCTTAAGACTCTCATTGTTCTTTCTAATCACTTCCACATCCTTCGTAATTTTTGATAACGATTTCTTCATCTCTTCGAAGTTTTCGTTGAAAAAATCCATCGATAAATAGAAACGACGTCTTTATGAGATTTTCAGTAAGAACTAAGTGTTAAAACCTGAAACTATTTGAGTGCAAGTAGTTTGGTAGTTGCAGGATACAAAACAACTCCCTTCCAAAGTTGAGAATTAGGGTGCATAAAGGATGAATTTTCATTCTCAGTAACGATTTTTGTTGGTATCATGAGTAAGTAACATGTGGTTCACAAAATTGGTGCGATCGAGTACTCCCAAAGAGATTTATTCACTCTCCTTGTTACTGGTTGTTTTCTCCCCACATTTTCTCTATTCGATTCTTATGGAGTACAGTTTCTTGTGATTTCTCTTGACATGAATGTTTTAGTGGTCGTTTTAGGAGAGAAGAGAAATGCATTACATCGCGAACCCAGACGGTGATGGACGGCAACGTGCTTCAGCTGAAAGGGAAACGGAATTGTCCGTTTCCTTCAAACCGACCGCAAGGTGTTTAGTGGGAAGTTTGCTTACCACATCCATTAAGCCTTCTCAGGGTCAGAATCTCCTCTCGAACTAGCCATTATATTATTAGACAGTAAGAGCCACAGGTACATTTTGTTGATCGTAGCTCTTCATGGAGGAGTACTAAGTACCTGCTGGGTTTTGTGGGTGGTGCAGCTCGCCCAGACTCTGATCATTACGAACATCAAACACAACATAAGAAATCTCACGTGAACAGAATGGCCAGCATTTGTGGGAAAATGTGGAGATAATTCCTGTATGCACTTCTAGGGTCTTGTAATGAACTTAGGCCGCCCCAGAGGTGCAATGGGGGCCTAAATTCACACTCATATAGAGAGAGGGGTGTGACAGTACCATAAGAGATACAACTCGTACTAATAGGATATATGCTACGTTCGGAGAAGATAGTTTTCCGGTTCCTGGATCATCATCTATCGCCAACCATAGCCTTTCAAGAACGAGAGAATTAACGCCTGGCGCCGAAGCGACGGACACACAGCGCATTCTCTTGGATCTCGCGGGAACTGTCACAGTATTTACGGGCGCCTCCACAGGGTTACTAGTATTACTTAGCCTAGACTTACCCTAGAACATCTTTCGACTTGGGCTTAAGGTGAAGAAGTTATATACTTCTTCATTGAACCTAGTAGGAAGTACATGTTTGCTCATAACGGAGGAAGAAACTGTACACGTTGTTATTTACAGCCTTAGTAAGAGCTGTGTGTTAAAACCTGAAGTAATTCTTAATAGTTAATAAAACTCAAAACCGAAATTATTTCGAACCAAATGGCACACTATTGGGTTGATCATATCAAGCTTGGGTTTTCTCAGCAACAATCATACATTTTAAATTACTCTTGGAATAATTTTGCATAACGCTTTACCCTTTGAAGATATATTGCATAATAACTTGACCCTTATTGAAATACATGTGCGTAGAAAGTAATATTATTTAGAGTTTCCAAATCAAAACAATTTCAGACTTTGGGTCAGAAAAACAGAACAAATTTTTCGTTAATGCAAAAAACCAAGGTTTCAACATGAGTATCCCAACATTTAATTTAGCTTTAAAAGTCTTTCAATATACCTTGATGTAGCCTTATCGGGAACCCACCAACATTACAAAAGAAAGTACAACCGTTCAGCCTCTAGCAGTTTAGCCTTTTTTTTATTGGAAAACTCAACTTCACTGGCTGGTATTTGAATGATGTTCTTTTGAAGTTTAGTAGGTTAAAAGAAGTTAGGTACTTAAAAAAAAAAAGGCTGAATTTGCGCTGAACTTTTATATATAACCAACTCCCTTTGAATAAAATAGGGAGAACACAATATTATTCAACTCTTTAAAAAGCTCCTTTCGAAGTATCTAATTTATCCAGGAAAGAATTTATTTTATTTGCAAAAGTGTTCAGTTTTGAGCGAAGCTTGTGTAAAAAATTAAATTGAGTGCGGCAAGAGGCACAAGAATTCAAACGGGTAACAAATCCGGGAACGAATCTCGAAACTTTACCAATCTGAGTAACAGCAGAGCTCTTTCATGGTGAGCAGCTTCTTCATTATTTTAGTATTGGATGTGAAGTGCGCGAACAAAGTTACGGTAGACAATGAGTATCGTCGTATTCGCTCGAAAAACCACTTAAACTGTTGTTAAACCCAGGGGGTGTCTTTGGGATATCCGCAGGAATCCTTCTCCAAAACCTCTTCCATTCCTTTCACCTTGTCATTAAGTTTTCATTCGGGAGTGAGATCGCCTCTGCTCCAATCCTTTTCTTGTAAACTTTTCAAGTTAGAGCCTTTTCAACAGTGTCTTAACAATAATAGAGAGTTGTAGGGTAACTATTTAGGGAATGCCTTTGAAATATACTAATCGATTAATGCATGAAGGCGATCCTGCAACCACCAGGGGTTTATTTCATAAAACAACAAGTTACAAGTGTACAAGTTAACAAGTAAATGTCTTGTAGTGCATGTGTAGAAAAGTTACACTTGTGGAAGATAAGTTTTATCAAGGATCTAGGTAGCTCCCCAAAGGTGCGATGGGGTCCTAAATCCTCGACAAAGAGAGGAGAGGAGAGTGACAGTATCCCGTCAGAGAGATACCCACTCCTACTAATAGCATTAATGAGCTATGTTCGGAGTAGATTGGATTTCCAGGGCCTGGATCACCCATCCAACGCCAAACTCAGCCTCTCAAGAACACGAGAAGAGGCGTGCGACGCCCGTTGTTTTCCAACGGAGCGACGGCAGTGCTTTCTCTGGGATTCTAACGGGAACTCTGTCACAGTTTACAAGTGTAGCAGAAAAGAAAAATGGCGTGTGGGAACAAACGAAGTAATCAACGTCAAGCTGGATGCCGAAATTGAAGTTTCGTCAGCGAATCATAATATAAAAACAGTGTTTAGTACACGATAGGATGTTTATCGTACATGACAAGGTGTAATGATTGGAAGACAGACAAATTATAAATTGAAAAGTGGAGAAAGTCTGTATCTGATTTCAACTTATTCTGATGGCTGGCATATTGGGATTTTGCTCCTTCATTCAGCGGAAATGATTAATCAGTTCCTCAAGTCTTAATGTTGCTAGGTTAGGAATGTCATCTGTAACTTCGAGATGATCTTCACACTTCACTTTGTTCTTCAATGATGGGGAGATCCTCAATACTCGATCAGGAAAAATTGCACAGGGTCACGCACCATTTGAATCATTCAAGGGTCTCGGAATACATCCTAAATCTCTTGTTAAACTCAAATATACCCACGAAGTGAGCGTTTATTCGTGGCCGAAAAAATCTTTGGCGTGTTCTACGCTGAATGCTTCTTTCTTGTCTGTATTCTTCAGCAGAAGATGATTCCCACATATTACACCGAAAAATTGTCAACTCAATGCTGGAAAATAACAAGTTTACAGGTGGAAAAATCGGCCATTTTGGTTTATTATTTCCAATAATAAGCCTATGTGATCGTGTAGCAAAAAATTTTTATAACCCCCCCTCAAACTTTGTCACTTTACGTTTCAAGGTGCGTAGAATCCAAATTTGAAATGTCCGTCCGCCGTTCGCCGTTGGCCGTCCGGGCCATAAAAGGCCTAAGAATTGACTTAGAAAACCCGTTCTTTCACACATAGACTCCATTTGGGGTCTAGCTGGTCCTAACGTTTAACCATCCCAATCGCTTTACTCGCATAGATGCTATGGGCCAAAAACGGGCGAAAAAGTGTCTTTCGAGGCTTTGAGTGTTAGACTTACGCACGCACGCCCGCCTGGCACGCTTGGCAGGGGGTCACGGTTGGAGGTGAGGGGGGGGGGGGGGGGTGAGCGGGGGTGGAGTGAGAGGAGGCGCCGCGGCACCTTGTGGGGGGGGGGGGGGGGTGACCAGGGGCGTAGCAGAGGGGTGTAGGAGAATGGATATTTATTACTTTTACGTGTTAAACCCATATAATACACCGCGGCACCATGAGGAGGGTACGGCGTTCCTTCGAGGCATGAATATATGTTTTTTTCTAGGTCATATTTGTGTGTTAATACCAATGCTTTTCCTACGCATATTTAATAACATATCCACTCGACTTTTCGTACGTACTTAGCTAATGATATTATTAAGGCAATAACTATTTGAATAGATAGGAGCTCTAATCGAGAAATATAAACATGCGTATATCATTATAGAAGTATAGGTTGTGGCAACTCGAAATAGGACACGCCGAGGAGTCTGGACGGGCCTTATGACGTACGCAAGCCAACTAAAACTACGATCATAATCAATTGAAAAAATAATAAACCTTTGTGAAATAATTTGCAGCGTTTTTTACAATTGTAAAACAGTGACTTGTTCAAAATGATGGGGAAACGCTTGTAACTTGTCCGAATACGCCTGTACACTTGTTAATTTTCACAGTGCATTACAAGTCTACACTTGTACCTTTATGAAACGCTTGCACACTCATTTTTCACAACTTGTAAATAAAATCGGCTTGTAACTTGTCACTTGTTGCATTATGAAATAGGCCCCGGAAAGCATTTTCATGTGAACCTGTAAGAGTAATCTCCCCGATCTATCTGACGCCACTTGCCTTCATCTGACTCTGATAACCATGTAGTGTTATTCTATGCTAATGTAGGAGTTTGTTTTGAGGAAAGAGGTATTAACATTAAATAATCAATTATTCCATCAATTAAATCGATATAATTAAATAAAAAGGATGAAATTCCTCTTCGTGTAAAATAAATAATGCTCAAATTAGAAGGTGGACTGCGTTACAGGTAAATAAGATTTTATTTGTGGATTGGCATATTTATGAGGTTTACTGCATAATAAAATAAAACTATGGAGCTCCGTACATATCAACACTATTGATTGAAAACTGGTAGTTCTGATCAATATGGCAAATCAGTGACAAAAAAGCGAGGGGTGCGGGATCAAAATCACGAAAATAGAATAAACATTCTGACCAATTCTGAGTTCTAGACTTCCGGGTGTGATTTTCGCGTCTTCGATGAGGTGAAAAATGAACCACGATTTTAGATGGGGCCACGATGAAATAGGTAGCGAGAGAAATCCACATACGTGCTTTTATCTTTAGATTTAAGTGAAGAAGTCGGAGTAAAGGTAGGAAGGCCGTTTCACTCGGAGCTTGATATGACTGACCCGGCTGGCAGAGGTACAAAAGATTCAGTGACCTTTATTATATCAGATTAAGGGGCGGTTGATCTCGACAAGGTTCATATGAACAACACAATGTCGTGGCAACGAGAGAGGTTTACGTTCAATGCTTAATGAAATTAACGTTCCCGTGTCTTCACGAACAGACATCGCACTAACAGGTATCTCTGAGAATTTCCTTTGTGGTGTTTTGTGATGTTTTCAAATTTATTTCTCTCTACTATGGAACGAGGATGAGGGGTGGTGGTTCTGCAATATTCGTCAAAAATGAAATAGACGCGATCAAATTAAATTTCTCCAGTTATCATTCAAAAGAGGCTACCTATGAAATCTCTTCAGTAAGCCTAATTAATCAAAATATTACGCTTTTATGTATATACCGGCCTTCTTCTCATCTCAATCTTCAAAATTTAAAGACTGCATGGATGTCGCCCTACATTCACTTTCACAGCACTATATTAACAAAACATCAGTTGTTTTTATGGTGATCTAGTAATCCACCATGAGTACGCGGATAACCAAATCCATTCGGCTGAAAGGAAGGTTTTTTCTCGAGATTTAGTGTGAGATAATTTCCATAGAACCACTCACTAACATAATGTAAAGATCGGTTTGTTCTATAAAAAAGTTTCAGTCATGCAGCATGATCGTATGAGTGAATCATCTTGAATTACCCATCGTATTATAATATGTTAAATTGTGTTGAAATCAGAGCAGTTTGAGTACAAAACAATTGTTAAAATATTCTGTCAAGTTTTCGATTTCCTTTGCCGTCAATAATCTTCGTTAGAAAATAAGTGTAGGTACGTTTAGTTGAAATTATTTTCGTCAGATGTTTTTATTTTAATTAGTTTACCATCGTCAAACGAATCGTTTGTGAGAAAAATTAAATCTGTAATGAAATGTCCTCCGTCTGCTATTCCTGGAAGACATTCACAATGTCGATTACATCACTACCTAGTATTCTGTATATAGTCTCTTCGTTTCGATGTGTTAATAGTTAGTTGACGACACGCCAATGAATCTCTCATTGTCTTGAAAGATAATGAATGTTATTGATGGAAATAACCAGTGACAGAGAGCCTCCAAGTTTTACTTCTTAAACTCTCGACAGTAATGGATAGCTGGCGATGATAATCGTAGACAGATTAGCGCTGGTGTTTTTATGATTTTTCCTCAAGATGAGCTTTTAGTTTATCATTTTCAATAATGAGCCTTTCTAAATGACCAAGACAATGTAAAATCTTAGTGTTTAAAAATACGTGGGATCTAGAAAATAATTAAAAACACACAATAAAATTGTTCGTCTGCCGCTTGGTGGAGAAATGATGTACGTTTCTGGTTAAAACTTCAAAAATTGGAGTGCAATGGAAATAGTCGTATTAGGATAAATCTGGTGAACAGCACCAGAATATATAATGACACAAGATGTCATTCGACAGACATCTACTACGAGGGAACTGATTTCATTTTATGTTACTATCTCGTAGCGCACAGTTGAAGAACTAAGTAGACTAGTACTCAAAAAAGGTAACTGTAATTATTAGAGTTGTCAATGATAGTTATTGGACAGTTTTTGTATTCCTCGTATTGGTATTTCTTGTGAACACGAAAACAAGCTGTTAGAGCAAGCACGATGAATGCTAACCTTTTCGCATTGATTTCTCGTAGCGTTTTCGTAAGCCTGAGAGAAAGAGAACTCTTATAGAGACGTTAACGTGACTCTTGTAGTGAATCGCTACTCAAAAATCCCAGTAGACAATTTCCAAAATGTAACATGAAGTAAGAAACAACGACCACTTACCTCTACATCATATAAAAAAGATTCAGCCGTGAAGAACACGAATCTTTAAAACGCGTAAAATGAACCTTGAAACGAAATCTTGAGAATGAAAAAGCTGAAATCTTCGATAAAACGTCGAAAGCAAGAACAAAATGCCGCTAATGACCCTATGGTTGAGGTGCGGGGAAAAACGCGAAAGAAAGACAAATACAAAGATTGATCCAACAACAAAAGACGGTCAGGGAGAAGTCAAGCGATTTTGTCGGGTGTGTGTGTGTGTCTATGCCAACTGCGTGATAGTTCCTAAGTTAGGTAGTTAGGGTTATACTAGAGAAAGGTCAAGTTGTCGTCACGTAATTACGATCGAAAAAGCTGAGCACGAGCAAAGCTGACGCTTTCCGTTCCGAAAAGCGTTTCCACGTAACGAAAACCTCTTCTCGTTTCGGAAAGGCCATTTTCGTAAACGAGAAAATGAATACGGGAGGTACGAAAACTCTCTATTATCTCAAAGAATCAATTGAAACCACCCGGAACGCAGAAAATTACTCCGTTCGCTTTTCCTAAGGTCTAGAACTTCAAGAAAAAGGCCTGGGACTTATAAGGGCAAGAAAGGAGAGAAATCATGGGCTGGTAGTGACATCTTTGAATTAGCGAGTCAATAGCTAAATTGACGCTATAAATAAACCGCTGGAAAGTGTACTTAAAAGATAAATTCGGAACGGATAAAATTTGCCCATTAAAATCAAATGATCGTATCAGCTGATATAATTCCAATGGGATTCTGACTTCGCAAAATAAAGTTTAATACAACTATTGTCCCTACAGATGGACTAATGAAGAGTATTAAGTTACTTAACAACTGTGCCTGGCCCATGCAGTGCCCAGTTTTTAAGCGATGGCTCCAAAAATTTTAAAAATACAATTTTTTTTCAAAAATTTGTCCACGCAAATCCGTCACGAGGCATTCAAAAGACATTGTTTATATATTTTTTTTAGCACAATATTACTCAAATAAAACGAAAACATCCATTAATGTATAGTAAACAAAATTTTTCTGGATAATGTAATTAAATGTCATTAATAGAATGCCAATAAAAATGGATAATAACAGCAAAAGAAGGTGAAAATCCAAAATCGTATTTTAATGGTGTGTTATTATTTGGAATAAAATTTTGTCTCAAAATTAATAGTTAACGATTTCTTTGCACTCAAAATTAAATTTTAAAACAATGTGACATACATTTAATTGGAACGATAATTTACAAAACTTTGCTCATATGATCATGCTGCCTGACATTAATTAAATAACTACATTATATTGCCGCTAGATGGAATGTGCTTGTTCATCGTTTCCTTATCCTGCAACTTGAGCCCAGCACTTAACTCAGCGACTCAGAGTTGTTTACTCTTGGCATATACTTTTAGCTGGGTCTATACGCACAGCGAGTTGACATACCTACTAATCTATCATATTATCGATTCAATGTCGGGTGCGGTGAAATATATTGTCGAAATCGGCTTATCGCTGAATAGATGGTTAGTGCTATAGATTACCTATAGAATTACAAGCTAACTCCCAAACAGGGACGCCATGGAGTAAACATGAATGCCAGGTCATTGACCGAATTTCACCATGTTAGGGCTCAAGTACCTATGGTTATTCTAATTACAAGTTGACGTGTACCTTACCTACCTAACCAACTCGAAGATACACATTGCTACATTTTCACCTTCACTTTTTATATGAGCATTAATTAGCTCTGTAGATTATCTCAATAGGTCCCCAAAGCCTTGACGATTTAGTAGATTTCTCCATCACGTGTCTATCTTCAGTTTGAATGCGAGAATACATCTTTATTTGGTTCAATGATCAGTTATTTATTAAGATCGAGCAAACATTCCTGGTTACTCTTTCAAATATGGGATCAAGCACTATTCTATCCTTGCGAGTTATCAGGCTTCGGAAACTTTGGATGTGGTTCACATTTCAATTTCATCTCTTGGTGATTGTGGCCTTCATAGAGATGAACTATCTCATAACTCCGACACAGGCCTGAAAGATTTACTGATAAAACTAATTGTTACCTGGAAATGGCAGAAACTTTTTATACCAAAAGTTTCGAAGTAAAAGTTGACTATTATCTATAGGAACTCAAGCCACACAACATTACGGTAACTGTCTGAGAAAAACCAACGAGTAAGGTGATTTACTGCTTGTAGAACTATGGAGCACAGAATTTGGTTGGAACATACGAATGTGAGTAAGCAGGTAGTTCACGGAGTTTCAATAGGTTCAATTATTATTGGGGACCAGGTTGCCGCTATGAGTAGCGAAATAATCGGAAAAATAGACGATCTGCCTGCAAAATTGACACCTGCCTATCCAACTATGAGTCGCTCAAGGCCAGGGTTGATCGTGTTGAGTCTAATTTCGAATCAAAAATTGCTGAAGTTTCTCAACTTATTGACTCACTTGAGTATTCAAGTTCCCTCTCTAAACACCAACATCCACCTTCTTATTCAGATACCCTACCTCGTGGCCATGATTCGGAGGTGTCAGTGGCTGAACTTGAGGATCGCCAGCGAAGAGCTGGTAATATTATTATTTATAATATCCTCGATTCGGGTTTGTCCGACTCTGTGAGGTCAGTAGAGGAGGATTTAAGCAGGAATAAGAACGAACTAACGAAGCTTTCCCCAGAGTTTACTGATCTGGTTAAACGAATCGTAAGATTGGGTAAGAAGAGTGAAAATAAGGTTCGTCCTGTGAAACTAGTTTTTGATAACCCTTCCTCTGCTAATCGTGTGCTCATTGCTAATCGTTCGTCACAGCCTCAAATACTATCAGCTTCTTTTGATCGGACCCCTTCTCAGCGGGCCTATCTGGCCGAATTGCCTGGACTGTTGCAGCGGAGACTGGATGGTGGTGAGGCGAACCTGACGATAAGATATGTATCAGGGATTCCAACCATAGTGACCACTCGCTTGGATTCTAACCAGTCAAGAAACTTAGAGGGAAGGGGAAGTCTGAAACCACCAAGCAAACCGGATTATATCAAAACGTAAGAGGGCTCAACACTAAGTTGTCTGTTATTCGTCACCAGGCACCTCATCTCACTTATGATTACTTAATGTTCGCTGAAACATGGCTTGCACCTTCTGTTGAGTCGACTGAGCTTCGTCTTTCCAAATTACAATGTTTATCGATCTGATCGCTCGCTTACCTTCCTGGATACCAGCCTTTAACATTTCTTGAGTCTCATCTGATGGATGCCTTAAACTCTGCCTATCCTGACTTCTGATTTATCTGACTTTTTGTTAATATTTTGTCGTAAATTATATCTTAGTTCAAATATCTAATCAACTTAATCTGTATCACGTAATATTGGACTTGTATCACTGTATTATTGGACTTTCTGTAATTGGCTTTAGCCGTGAATAAATAAATAAATTATGGTACCAATCCGATCGAGTGGACCAATTACCGTTAGTCTTATCCTGATAAGGCTCACGTCCTGTCTTCTCTAAGGACTCCTTATCATCTGTTATTAATATCTAATATTTATGTTTATCTCACCAAGATATCATAAAATAAAAATACTATTGTACATTTATTTTCTGAGTCTAAATTCTCTCTTTTTCGACCTACCGTTTTTTATTTTTTATCGACATTTAAAAAATGTATTTCGACATTTACTAAAAAGCGTAGAACTGGGGGGGGGGGGGGGGGGGGGGGAGAAGGGGGTCTTGGAGCACCAAGTTTTGATGAAATAATATTTGGCGAGCATAATAATTACAGACCAATGATTTGCATGAGAAAGGCTATATCTAATACAGAAATGATCATTCTTTGTGTTTTCATAATTCATTGGCTGACGGTGCCAGTGTGAGAAGAGATGAAGAAGGAGGTAAAATTCGAAAAAATCATTCAATTGACAGAGATTTCATTAATACAAAATAGCCTCCATCAAAATAACTCTTCTTTTATTTCCAAGAGACGAAAATGGAAGTAATAGGATGTTTTGCTTACAACCTGTCAGAAACTCTTTTCGTTAAGATGCCTTTGCGTGGAGCCCCATCATTTGTTGAGGGACTTATTTTACGATTACATTCTCCCCTTTTCCATTATCAAGATTACCTCGGTATGGTATTTAGCGAAGAACCGAGGGAAAAGAGGATTGGAAACCAATGAAAGCCTATTTTCTTCGGGAGAGAAAATTCGACATCAAAGATCATCCCTCTTAGGCGAAACGGTCTTATTGAATGATGAAGAGTAAAACAACCGATGGTGTTGACATTACACTTCGGAAATACCAGGAGACCACATTATGTTTCATAACAAAAACACAGTAATCAGCTAATGAAAATTAATTTGGCACCTATTGTAACTCGGTGGTTCGAGAGAGTGGAAAATCTTTTGTTGGCCCTGTCTACAAGAAAGAAACAAACCTCGGCTTGTAATGGCCTGCTGGACGTGTTGGATAGGAAGTAGGTCAGTTTATCACCTCTGTCTTCAACGATAGGCTAACACTTCGGAATCATAATATCCCACTGAGTGATAGCTACGAATGAGCTACAAGGTTTGGAGAGAAGTAATACATCTCTGTCGTTGGCGTCCTTTATATATAAGTTCCTACGCACATCTGATGTAAACCTCGTGCCCACTCTGCTTAGATCACGTGGACTATAGGGAGGTCCAACTTTGTAATCCTGGTTATTGATAAATTTACCCTTTGAGGATAGTTTACAAAACTTATTTTTGGGGGAGCTTAGTTTCATCAATGACCGCTAGATAGCAAGCTAGCGGCAAACGCGCCGCCACCGTGGTTTAGCCAATTCACGGCACTGCTTCACCAGCTCAGGTCCCTACAAACTCATCAAACGGAAACTCATCAAAAACGTGAGGTCGAGGCTTTTTCAGGAGTTTCCCCTTTGGGTGGGACACTGGTCAAAACTGAATGGAAGGGTAAGTGGTCAAAAAGAATTTCAAATAGAAATCGGATATAAATTTGGAAGATGAAAAGTAGTTGACGATTATTTTTGATGACTTTCCTGTCCCCTGTGGAAACTGGTCAAACGCTCCTAAGTGGAAAATCTTCGAAAGAAAAGTCATCTAACCAAACCTTCGGAAGGCTTCACCGTGTGCCAGACCCAACGGTTATAAGGTTTTTTTTGGCCAGGTAGTTATTCATGGTGGCGATGAGCTGTAACAATGGCAGGCAGTTGACCCAAAGTAGACCAATATCCGTCTACTACTACCATCATTTTTGACGAGTTTCCCGTCACCACCTTTTCGATGAGTTTCCTTCAAGGTAGTTTTTGAGGAGTGTCTCGACAGTGCTGGATTCTAGTCGAAAAAAATTTATAGGTACTATGAATCAGTGAATTAAACGGATAAATTTATTGGATTCCATTTTTTTATGAGTCGCTAGTTCATGAAGATTTGACGAGTTTCCACCCCACGTGAAAAACTGATCAAAAATGGGGTTCTACGATTTTTTTGAGGAGTTTCCTGTTGATAAGTTTCCTAGTTCTCCACCACTCATGTTAGGATAGTTTAGTTGTGTTATTTAATTTTATTAATTCCTCTTCAGATGGCGTCTACACCTATGCAGACAAATCTATCTTATCTATCTTATCTATGCAGACATATCTATCTTAATATTCGTTCAGTAATAACGACAGGTGCTCTGCGTAGAACTGCTATACAATACAGAAATAATAAACCTCTGCGTAATAATTTGCAGGTTTTTTTTTTTTTTTTTTTTTTTTTTTTTTAAATACGAGATCTTCCTTTCAGCCTCATAGGAAATTCATTCTATCACGACCAAACTTAAACAAAGGTTCGAAGGTTAACGAACCCGCTTGAACGTCCCTCCCCCTCATAACGTACCTACTTGAAACACCGTTCGACTTTGGATTGCTTCTAGAGCATATTGTCCACCCCTCTCCTTCCGAAATTTAGATAAGAAAAAAGGAGAAGAAGAAGAGAAAAAAAAGACTCGAGTAAATCATTGAGGTGTTTTTATCCGAGTTTTCTTTCAGGAAATGAAAGGCTTTTTCATCGCTTTTTATACTATTTGAAACCGTTTGTGCGTCGGCCCACGTTCGACTTTGAAAAAAGAAACTGATAAAAAAGGTGGAATATCCTGTTAAAGAGGAATAACGCTCTATCGCTAACTAACGCTCTCTGAGATTTTACTAGAAAATCGACTAGAGATATTCAAGGTAACGGGGTCTTGAAAAAGTTAAACAAGAAACCTCAGATGAAAAATAAAGTTTCGTGCATTTTCAACTTTTCTCCTTTTCGCTCTAGTCACTCAAGGAAAGCGATCCACCTTCATTGCATTATAACTGGTGGAGTGGTTTGATTTTTCATTCAAAATAAGGTATGAGCCTGAAATCACGGCCATTGTCACTGGATCATTAGAAGTTTCTGCACGAGCTCATATAATGTATATCTTCCTACCTATAGGTATCATTGTTTTCATTTTCAGGAAATAAACAATTTTTTGTCACCAGAACCAAAATTGCCACCCGCATTTTACGTAGGGAAGAGTGGGGCACCTTCAACCGTTTTTGAACGCAAAGACTCTGGAGCGCATTCCAGAACGCATTTTTTCCAATCTTTTTTCTAATTATCTGGCTACGAATCGCTACGGAAAATTTTCAAATCAAAACCATAATAAATAATTTTGTGAATCTCTATTTTTGGATGAATATGCCCTGGTGGGGCAGATCACTCAGGCGGTGGGGCACTTTCAACCGTCATGCGAACAATATGTAATTGAATTCGAAACACCAAAGTTCTTCAAAACATGATATTTAAGAAAATGTACTTTAGAAAATTAATGTTAGGAACCCAAACATATGGAATTAAAGATACGTTAAATTTTTAAAACTACGATAATTAAAAATCAACTAGGTAGTCAGTCTCTTGTTGTTTTCGTGACTACCAGCTTTGCATCGCATCGCTCCTTTCACACAACGCTTGTTTCATTCTTGACAGAAAGGTAGGAGAGGTAGTTTTTCTAAGTAGATCCATCAATTTCTAAGTTGTTGCTGTAAAAAAAGACAGATTGGTCAATGGATGGTCAGAACCAACCAGCGGTCGATACTGTCCCACCTTCAGTGGTTGATTCTACCCCATCAGCACTAGTAGCGTAATATAACTTTATTAAAAAAATTGACAATCATTTTCTTAGTAGGAAATTACCGATTTCTATGTGGTCACTGCCCAGAAAAAATGACAGGAGTAGTAGAGTCCAGCGGTTGATACTGCCCCATCTTCAGTGTTAGATTCTACCCCACCGGTACTTTTTGCATAATCTTTATATATATATATATATATATATATATATATATATATATATATATATATATATATATATATATATATATATATATATATATATAAGAAAGTCGTGTTAGTTACAGTTTATAACTTAAGATTGAACCGATTTTTATTAGGGTGGGCGCGAATAGACGTACAAGTTCCGGAATAGAACACAGGCTATCGTGAAATTGTGTAAACTTCCTCCTTAATCGAGGACTCGCCTTTACCTCAAGACTTCGTCCGGGTTAACAACTTTGTAATTAAGGAAAAACCTGACATGCATCAAAATTTTCCAGTCTAATGTTGATCGGTTGGGTTAAGGCGTGAAGAACTTTCGATAACAGATTAAAAGATACCAAAACTATTTCGGTAGGTTGAGCCGAGCAGTTTCTATTTGTAAAGATAGATAAAAAAAATTTATATCAAAAACGTCTTATTAACTGCAGTAGTGTTGGTCGGGAAGAGTTTTAACGTAGCTAAGGTTATATTGAGGTTGAAGAAAATAGGACGCTTTTGGGTCATTATCATTTCATTTGCCGGTTTCATGTACCCTACGACGAATTCTCACAATTCTTGACCAAAACTAGCTGTTTTGGGGGGAAAAAAGGGAGATCACAAAGAAATAATTTGAATTCCCAAAATCCCCTTTAACCAATACACAGTGGTGACGAATGAAACCTGAAATCCTGGTAACTCATGAGTGTTACAGTCTCCTCCTACGTAACACGTAAGTAGAAGTTAGGTAGTTACGAAACAATGACAATCTAGAGTGTTACAGTCTCCTCCTACGTAACACGTAAGTAGAAGTTAGGTAGTTACGAAACAATGACAATCTAGAACTGTCCAGGGTTACTAGCTGCAGTAGGTTGGTTACTCTTTATTTAGAGTAAGGATTTACATTTTTAAGATTTTCCCCAACCCGTAAAAAACTAGTTTTTCAGTCAGTCCCCCATATCTCTTCTCAATGGGACCACAGGCGTGTTATCATTTTCGCGATCAAGAAGACCGATGGAAAATTGTGGGAAACAGTCAGATGTGAAGGTTATATTGTCCAGTTGAAGATGTGAGACTGCAGTGGAGTGCTTGGAGTTGCAGCAGTTTTTACAGTGAAAGAAGCCTAAAAACATGTGGAGTATTTTTATTTTCAATCATGAGTATTACACTAATTACGAGTATTGTTAGTGCTTTAACAAAATAATCCGATATAAAGAACGATACTGCTTGGTGACAGGTTTCAAACAGCAGCCATCCCCGAGTTTTGCCACTTCATCATCCTGTGTGCTATTTTTACTGGAAATTCTCATGAGTGTTACCTCTCAGGATTGTGATCAAGGATGGGTAACACTCCTGATAATACGGTAACAAAAAAATATATAAAATACAACATCAATGAAAAACTCACTGTTCATCTATGGAACACAAATCTGCAATGTACAATGAGTATTATTTTTGCCGATCTAACCTCATTTTTGAGCACTTTCATATTTCACGTCACTGAGGTTCTCAAACGACCCAAAGCGGCAAATGAAATGAGAATGACCCTTTTACCAGTAGGTAATTATTCCGAAAAAAAGAGATCAATTTCTTCCCCGAAACAAGAGAGCTAATTATTCTTTCCTGTTCACCCAAGGGCGTTAAAATTTGATAGGAAGGCCCTCTGGGGGTCCAAGAGACGAATAAAAATATGGGATCTTCTCTCCTTTTTATCCTACAAATGAGAAATTTGACAGGGTTCCTTTCTAGGACATTAAGGGACGAATGCAATCACCATCATACCAACCAGATCAGCTGACTTAGCTAAAGTCTCTTCTATTCACTCGAGGAATATGACATTTCAAAGGGAGCCACTCTGGGACATCGAGAAACGAATAAAAAAACTGCATATACACCATCCTCCCCCCCCCCCCCCCCCCCGGGAGGGCAAGCGAGAGTAGCGACTTTTTGAATATTACTGAGTGAATAACTAAATTTTATTAATGACTGCTAGAACGTGCAAGTAGTTGTAAAATCGAAACATAGTAAAACTTGCCTAATAATTTCTGACAACACAGTTATTTGCAATTCTTGGACTTTTGCCGTTCACTACCACTTATTCATTCTGACCTGTATATCCAACTAATCTGTATTTTTACTAAGGAATTGACTACTTGATGTTGTGTATTTTTGAGATGCGAGCTTGCGAGCATCCAGACCTCCAAACTATACACAACAGCATTCTCATATATTTTACCATAGTCGACGTAAAAATGATTGGAGAACAGTTTTTAGAACAATAGAACAACATATAAGCGGTAGTGAATTAACGGAAACCAATTAAAGGGATGGTAGTGATTTAACGGAAAAGGTCCCAACTCTTTATTAAATTAAGAAATAGTAAAACAAGATGAGTCACCCATCGACTTAATTTTGCATTATGCACATTTTTGTTTGTCTTGTTCCTTGAGTGGAATAATTCAAGATTTGTCATTTTGTGGTCCGCAATGAAATGTCTTCAGTGATAAAACGCCTAGTTTAATATGTATAAGTATGTAGGGATACGGAGAGATCCTTCCAAAAAGAACGACAAAAGAGGGGGAGCCAAGTCTAGAAGCTGTCCTGAATACCAGACGAACCCTAGAAATAAGTTTCCACGTCGAGCCTCCCTCTCCGCGCGATCGCGAGATCCGAAGATATATGAAGGAAGTTATTGCGAATTGGGGAACGCGAGGAAACAAGAACAGAGGCCTAAAGAAGAGGGAGAAAAACAGTCTCACTCGGTAACCTTCCCCTCGGAAACTATAAAGAACGTAAACAAAGAACAGAACGGGAGAAAAGTGGGTGTTTGATTATTTCCAACCTTTTCACTTCGCCTTCGATCTTTTTTGTGAGAGCGAAAGAACACGCGGGCGTTTTAACACCGTTACTTCAATGGATAAAAATGCGAGTGTACACGAGGCGAAAGTGGGTAACATCTGATCTGGGAAATATTGGGTTATTAAAGGAAAAGGTATTTACATTGTTCATCTTAATATTTTACGATGAGGAGAAAATAACCCTGCTCTACTGCTTTTCAGACACTCTAATAGGCATTGAAATACCATCCTTATTTTATTTAATGTACCATAAATTATTGAGACTACTTACTTAATTGAGGAAAATGATAACTCCAAACAATGATGATTTTAAAGGCGCCAGACCGTATAATTGACGGCCTATAAAAATGAGATCGGCAGTAAATCCCGAAAATTCCAAGAAGAAATTAAAGCGCTTTTTACTAGCAAATTATTAGAAACTCATTTAAATTTTAAAATTCCACTGATTATTAAATTCATTATTTTCATTTCCCTATTCGATTATATATTTTTGTACATCTATTCTTCATGCGTTCTACCAAGGAAAGGTTCTTTTTCTTCATATATAGACGCTGCATATTGTAGTTAATTGTTGGTTTATGTTCATGCTATGTTATGCATAGGTTTAACGTTTTTTTTTTTTTTACGTTGGTGAATTACACAACTCCACCTCACAGCATAAGTGTTAACTTCCCGAATATCCGTCATCATGCCACTGGTGTGAGGGCTTAGCCACGGCTCGCACTGTCCATTGCACGATAGTATCTCCTAGGAGTATACTGGGCAGTGTGAGCTACTGCCTGGTTACTGAAAACGGACTCCCCCACTCAAGACAAGGTGTCTGGCATTTATGCTGGAGACTCATTTCTCTGGCTGTGTGGTAACCAATGCGCTAGGTGGAGACTCTGATCCACCAGCCTGGTCCAGCAGTGGGAAAGCTACCCGCTCTGACTGGGAAGTGGCAAAGAGTGGAGTCGCCAAGGAGCTCGTGATATGGGCCATCAACTTATTTGACTCCTACAAATCGCCTGACTCAGACGGTATTATCGCAAAACTTCTGCAAGAAGGAGGGTGTGATGTCTTCAGGATCCTGGGTGTTCTCTTTAGAGTACGCCTGGCAACAGGCACCATCCTAGGAGATAGAGTCAAGTACGGGTCGTTTTCCTGCCAAAGCCAGGGAAACTCTGGTACAACCAGACAAAGGCATTCATCGTTAGACCCATTTGTCTAAAATCCTTCAATTTGAAGCCAATGGAAAAACTTGTTGATAGACATCTGAGGGAAACCTCCTTTATAGAGAGGTCTATACATCCCAATCAGTTCACCTACCAACAAGGAAAATCCTGTGAGGCGGCACTGCACCATCTAG
Source organism: Adelphocoris suturalis (assembly GCA_030762985.1). Lineage (NCBI taxonomy): Eukaryota > Metazoa > Arthropoda > Insecta > Hemiptera > Miridae > Adelphocoris > Adelphocoris suturalis. The sequence goes on from CM061049.1 coordinate 27,038,165, forward strand.
TTACCAGGGTGGAAACAGTGCTAGACAACAAGGAATTTGCAATTTCTATGTTTCTGGACATTGAGGGGGCTTTTGACACCACCTCAGTGACCTCAATCATAAGGGCAACTCGTGGGTACAATATAAATCGCACCATATGTAGGTGGATAGAAACAATGCTTACCAGTAGATCAGTAAGAACGGAGCTCTTTGGGGAGTCGGTGGAGGTGTCTGTGGCGAGGGGCTCCCCACAGGGGGGGGGGGGGGATGCTCTCCCTCCGTCGTGAAACCTTGTTGTGGACTCTCTTCTCAAGCGACTCAATGCTTTCTGCCTCTATGCCCAAGGCTATGCTGATGATGTGGTCATCCTGGTTAAGGGGCCTTTTGTTGGAGTAGTCTCAGAACTGGCTCAGTCAGCTCTGAAAGAGGTGGAGGACTGGTGTGGCAATGAGGGCCTAAGAGTAAACCCAAACAAAACCACGCTTTTAACCTTCACCAGGAAAATAGATTTGAGGGGTCTTTCTGAACCACATCTCTTTCATTCCAGGGTGCCCTTTCAGCGTGTGGTCAAATATACTGCAATCGTTAAACCCATACTAACGTACTGCTGAGTTGAGTGGTGGCATACGGCTAGTCAGGTAGGGATTGCAAAACCATCACCAGCATCCAACGACTGGTTTGCTTAACCACCACTGGAGCAATGCATGGTACACCCACTTTAGAGATGAAAATTGTACTGGGCTTACCCCCTGTGGATATCTTCTTAAAAGGGGAGACCATGATGGCATCCCTGAGGATGAAATGGATTGGCTCTTGGAGGAAAACTTGATATGGTGGTCGATATCATGTCCAAAACTATCACCCAACCCCACCTGTAAACGGTAATTGTAACAAGAGAGGCGCTAAGGATAAACGAATGCTGTTTTGGGGGTGGGTTATTGGTTTTCATTAACTGAGGTATCAAGAATTGCTAAATGTGCATACTTAAATATGCTCACCGTTGTTAAGGAAGGTCAGGAACGATATATTGCACTAACATTTTTGCTTTTTTGAAACAATGTAAAAAAAAGTTTATATAATAAAAACGGAGTCAAAAATCACCGCCGCCACCGCACCCGTTTGTGTCGCCGCGTGGACACTCCAGGACAGCTTTGCTTCAAAAGCTTCTTGTAATTATACAATTTTGAAATAATCTAAGGAAAAATCTAATGTAAATCTAAGGAATCTATGCCATTTTACAGTTACCCTCCGAAATGATGCATTTAACGTTCAGTTAAAGTCTAAGATACAGCAAATGAAATGCCCTTTTATAAGTGAAGGTTTTTGTTTTAATTTGTATAAAAGTCACCTAAAAACTCAATTATAATTATTAAGTTCTACGAAATATAGGGCTCAGTGGGACTCATATTTCAAAAGCTGGACTAGTATGCCCGAAACTGGATGTCTAGCAACCTTAATCATTAGCAGCGAACAGAGGGTCTGGAGCGTTATGGGTTCACATTCATTCCTTACCCCGGGATCTATTGTCGCATTAATGTAGTGTTTGTATCTTCTCCCGTCATCATAATTGGGTTACCTTTGGATATTCAATTTAGCTCCACTGTTTCAGCGGCAAAATACCTAATTATTGGAGCTGAGTGTTCAATTTAATGATCGCTTGAAATTCAATACCTAGCTGTTGAATTCTATTAGTAACTGGGTCATACGGCATTAGGGTTGGCTGAAAAGACACACTTGAGATTCCAAACATACTCGAGCTCTATTGCTGCTTCCTACTGACCAGGGGGTCGCTTTTTGGTTACATACGGAAGTACGTACTGATCATCTGATAAAGTTAAGTTGTTATGAGGCACTTCAGTTGCATACATAAATATAATACACTCAGTTCATGCTGCCATGCATGGTGTATTGTATAAGTAGTTAAAAAAGAGTATAGCAATCTTTATGTAGATGTCGTATACTTACTGTCTGTTATTGAATTGATCAAAATCATGAAAATTATTCCTTCAATTCTATTTTCGTGTTATTTGAAGATAATTGGCGTCAAGAGCTAAACCTACCTCTGTAAATTGACTAAGAAGAATCGAAGTATTGCACTGCTAACTTTCGTGCGCCGCAAGGCCAGTTACTAAACAAATGTACTAGTTGGGCTGCAATCACACGTTCGGGTGTCAGTACGAGTACGTTTAATATTCCCTATGTGAATATAGATTTTCTGCTTTGGATATAGATTTCTTGCTTTTCGGTTATGCGATCGAATAGTACTTTTGTATTATTATTTACCAATGATTGACACCACATTTCGCCAAATTTTCCGAGCGACACGATATGTACTACAGTGACGGGGTACCTGTTTTCTTCAGATATTTCATTTTTTTTATATCGTTTATATAAGTGACAGAGAAAAATATATGTTTTCAATCTTTCTTTTGGCCAAAAACCTCGGAATTCTCTCACTTTTTTAATTTTTATTTTTAGACTATAACTTTTTTGGATGGTTCTACAAGAAAAACGCCATTTGCATTTTTAAATAGGACAAAATTACCTACAATACCCATGTATTAAAGTTCTTTTTAGTTCCGAAAACGTTTTTAGGAAATATAGGTCACCTATATTGGCTCAAGGATCAACAAGAGTGTTCAGCTCAAAATTCAAATAAATTGACATCCCACGTTTTCCCCTGGACTTATTTCATATAATCAGTTTGAAACTCAAAATGTTTCGGAAGAGAGCTGCACAGTGACTGATACGACTTGCAGAAGACACAAATGATGATGTTCGATAGCATAAAGATAATGTTTAGTCCATGCTCATCACCTGCACCCGAAAGAATGGGCGACGTATGCCACTGGACTAAATAGTTAAGATTGTAAGAATATAGTTGTTCTGCCAATTGGGACGGATATGGGGGGCGATTCATGTAACTGCCGCATCTTAGGATAATTTCTGGGCTTTTAGCTTCCAGAAAATCCTCTAGATGTAGCAGGTTAATCGCCTCTTCCCTTTGAGTAACTCTATTATTCTGAGGTTCTTGGTCACAGTAAGCTTTGCCTTGGGTTACGGAGGCCAAAAACGGATATTTTTCTTTCGATTAACTCATAAATAAAAAATTTAAAAAATAAATTTTCTATTTCTTCTAGTTTCTGTCGGACCCCCTTTGAACGACCCACTAATGCTTTTAATGACGTCACATTAATACAAGGAACTTCTCAAGAACTAATTAGGAAGCTGGTTGAAATTATTAGTGAATCCTTCAACTGCAAGCTTCTAACTTTTTCCGTGTAGTACTTTATTCTAATTGGATCATCCATTGAATCGTTACTAGGTGTATTAATTGAACCGAGTGTCTTGTGATGCAAATTAACGGACGGATTTGTGTGATAACAGCTGGCATTGCTTTGAGAGAACGAAAGATCACAATACAAACGCACTTAAGAAAGCAAATGTCCTTACCTGCTGTGACCCTCCCCTCCAGCCGCAACATTTTCAAAGAAACATATTCGCCAGCACAAAACCGTTACTATTTCGGGTGATGAAAATGGGATATCCGGTATCTATATTCTCTGATCCTTTACACGTACAACAAATCGGTTCTAGGGAGTTATAACTTGCTCATTTTGCTAAATTTCTTCATCGGCATATCCACTTACCAACGAGAACAATGAACCCTTTGTATGGAGCCAGTAGGGTAGAGGCACCAGTAGTAGCCACCCTTAAGCAGCCCAGTTTCGGTATTTACAACGTAATTTCTCCATTTCCCCGTTTTTTCTTCCAATCCTGTATTTTTCCTTTCCCCCAATGCCTGCTCTATCGAATGGCTATTTTAAAAAATCGAATGCGTTGATTAGTTTTGCAAAAATCGAAGAAAAAGAAACCAAGATCTGTCGCTTGTAGTAGCCACCAAAATCTTTAGTAGTAGCCACTGTAAAGGACCAGTAGTTGCCACCCCCTGGCTACTACTGGAAATACTCATTTTTCAGGAAAACTAATTATATCACTGTGATACTGATGAAAATCTAGTTTATTTTTATGTTCTATATGAAAAAACACGAAAACTCAGTATTGGCCACGTCATGGCTACTACAGAAATTCGCTAGGTTTTCAAGAACTGGCAGTAGCCACCAAAATCTTTATTAGTAGCCACTGTTGGGGACCAGCAGTAGCCACCTCCTGGCTACTACTGGAACCTCTAATTTTTCAGGAAAACTAATTAGATCACTGTGATCCTGATGAAAATCTCGTTTATTTTCATGTTTAATGTGAAAAAACACGAAAACTCAGTAGTGGCCACATCATGGCTACTACAGAAATTCGCTAGGTTTTTAAGAACTGGTAGTAGCCACCTCACAAATATGACCCTAATTGTCTAAAACCCTACGTGAAACAATTGAAATACAACAAGAAATCACCAAGGAACGTGAATAAAACGAAATTATCTCACAAAGTCCTAGAATGAAGTGAAATATTGAGGTCAACAAGGACTTCATCCTTAATCAAAACCGTTGGTGAGGAGCTCATCTGATCAACTGGCAGTCCATCTGGGTCATAAGGCGTGTTGTTAACCACACTGGTTTCTTGATTATGGCGAGAACGGTTGGAATGCGTAGCTGACATCTCCTGCTTTAAAATGGTGCTAATGTCGAATGTCTTGATGGTGCCAAATCCTTATTTTTCAAATCTAAAGTTCATGGGTGGCTACTACTGGCAGGGGTGGCTACTATCGGTGCCTCCACCCTAACTGTCCATTGGGCAACCCAGATAGGGCAGATCGCCAAACCAAGTTGTTACTACATTTATTTATATTACGTTACACCGCATATATAATACTACAAACATTCATTTCCTTCAACTTCATTCAGTTTGATTGCCTAATGTGGAGAATGAGGTAAATTCACTCCAGTTCTCCCTAGAAAGTTGAAAATTTGATATAGGGAGCCACTGTGAGACATCAAGAGATTAATGAAATGACAGGCTCAATCTAAGCTAAGTAGGCAATATTCTTTCCTGTAAACGCTAGGAAGTTGCAATTTTATAGGGAGCTTCTCAAGAACAAAAGATACGGATGAAATTACGGGCCCCACCCTGATCAGCTGCGTGAGCTACTTCATCCAGTTCTCCCCTATTCATCTTAGGCTGTTGAAATTATAGGGAGCCTCCCCAGGACATCAATAGGCAAATGTAATGACAGGTTCCAACTTGAATAGCTAAGTGGGTGAAACTCTTTCCTGTTTGGCCTAGAAAATTGTGATTTTATATTAAGCCACTCTGGGACAACCTGTACAGCTCCGGTTTCATCATGTACCGCTGCGTGAGCTAAATTCTCCTACTCATCTAAGGTTGATGAAATTTTACAGGAACCTCTCAAGAGATGAATGAAATAATAGGCTTCAATCTGATCAGATGAGTGAGTTCAACCGTTCAATGATTGTTTCTCAAAAGTTGATTTATTGAATAAAAATCAGCAGCCAGAAAGATTTGAGGTGCTAACCCGGTAAATGTCATAATATCATGTCTTGTCTTAATGCTGTACCCTCGTCATCCACGATATTTTTCTTGAATTATACATAACGACGTCCATCGCGTCAATAATGAACTCCGAACGAGGATTTCCGAGATGGTGGCACACTGCTTTTATATTCCACCATATTCTCACAAACCTCCAGCTAAATCTGCACCATCAGGAGTAGCAATGTATAAAAATTTAGTTACATGAACGTCTGTCTAGTCGAGCAAATATGCATCGCATGGTTGTGCAAGTGGTGGAAGAAAACTCGGCCCTCCGCGCCACGCCAGGGGATAAGTCCTCTGGACCTCTCGTTACCTCTATTTACGTACTTCGAATGAAATGATTGAAACACAGAATGTGTTTTAGCTCACGCGTTTCACATAAACCCTTGTAACCCGCATATGAGAATGACTCAGATTTTGTGGACTATCTTATCACAACAATGTCAAATTGTTTTAGTTATTTATCACCAGCGCAACGACTCACCACCAGCTCATGAGATCATCAGAAATTAACAAGCAATAATTTTCACAATATCAATTATTGAGAATGATTGCCTGTGTGTAAACAATCATTCAAATAACCATGCTCATGATTCAGCTTGTTGGCCACGCATTTTACAATAGTTGACATAATATGGTTGGATAAATCGAGGGCTTTCGAACGAATGGTAAACGAATTTTGTGGTATGAAAAATGACGAAGTACCATTTCCCAAACAACGGCTCGGTTGTAAGCGGAAATCATCAGAGTTGTTGCAACACATTTTCGTTACACATAAACGATTCATTTGCGGTTGGAGATGCCAAGGCTAAAACACATTCTGTGTTAAAATCGTTAACACGTCAGTGAATCACAAAGTGGCTATGGCATGCATGAGTGCTAATTTGGCTCGATCTTATTCTCGAAACAACTGACGTTGCTTTATTATTCAAATATTTAGACCAGGTGTCTGCGCAGAAGGGTTCTCTCGTGCGAAATAGTTAACTCAGTAATAATTTGCAATGTCCGCATGGGTGGTGCAAAATCCGTGAGGTTCCTCCCAAGGTGCACTTTCACGAGGATTTCCATTTGGCGAAACAAACGTAAATCTGATAGAACCAAGAGAAGAGAGAATCGATCTTCCATAGAGACAGCCCTCAACTACCACTAAAGCCTGGGAGATGGTTCTTGCAAAAGGACTTCTGTGTGTGAACTTTGTGTGAGTAGGGTGGCTGTTTTCCTCTCATTTCCCTTAACCCTCCGAACCTCATTTCTCGGTTTCGTGGTCGTGGTAATGGGGTACGACGAAAATGTATTCGAAGCTCCGTCATCAATCCGAATTTCCTCGGTTTCATCGTAGTTCCTCTCGTTTTCAATTTAGGCTTCCCGGTGTTTACCTTCCCAACAGCTTGAATGGTCAAAGAAAAGGTTGACATGAACAGAATCAAGAGGTCAATAAGGTTACAACTACAACTGACTGTCTTAAAAACGATTTTTTACGTATTCCCGGTCGATTAGCATCATTCAATGAACTGGGACAACCTCTGTGTTATCATTAGAGAACCTGCACGTTTATCAGTTAAATTCTCTACTGGGTATCCCAAACCTAATGATACAATCTTCGAAGGTCGATAATAGAGCCCGTTTCTGGTTGGAAGTTCCTCATAGAGATCTTGAAACGGCTGGAAAGAGCGGTAAATTTTCTATTATCCTGATGTCAAACATTTTTGAGCAGACTTAATACATAAGGAGGCTAACATGAAAATTATGAAATTTTTTCAGAATTTGACTTTTTTAAATCCGTTTTTCAGCAACTAATAATGGGGAGGACTCCAAATGAGGAGAAGGTTATGTTTAAACGTTGAAAAACTTGTTTTATTTTTTAACAAATTTTTAACAGATCTTTTTTTTTTTTTACATTTGATATTGAATTTTCTTTGAAAAATTACCCTCTATGAAAATACCTATGAGAGTATGGTCAGTTTTTAGGTATTGTTTTACGCTGAATCGAATGGTGAAACTTTAAATCTCTCCAACTCCGTTAGGTTTAAACAAGTTTAGCAGATAGGTAGATCGACCCAAAACACACCAACTCGTCAATTGATTTATCAGATGTTGTTGAGTGACTGGTTGTGTGTGAGTGGCGTGGTTTTCACACTATAACGTTCTCTGAGTGAACTATCTTTCTTATTTGAGTATTATATTTTATCTGTTAGATTCCATTTGTTACGGTTTGTGATTTCGTAGTTGTTGATTGATAGAGCTTGTTGAATTATTATAGGCTCTGAAGAAGGTAATATATTTACCGAAAGCTCGGTGCAAGAGGATGAAGTGTTTTGCTTGACCCCATTCCCTGTAAATCATATGACGATAACCAAGTTTCACAAGTAAATGTCAGGTTTTACTGCTAAAAATGCAGACACTGATTAGCTATCATAGTTAGTACCTAGTCCTAATAAAAATTCGTTCATCATTCGTTCATCGTTGGCTACAACCAAAAATCGCCCTCAAACTTCACATAATTACAATATTACTTTGTCGGTATTAGTAACCTCGTATTACGACGGCAAACGTTTTTAGAAAAATACTTTAGTTGAGTTGCGATTTACCTACTGACATTTTCCAGATCATGGCGGACCTTCGTTGAAACCCAAATCTTCAAAGGCATGATTGTCAAGAGAATATGGTCTGTAGGGAATGCACCTAGTTCAGTTAATCGATTGACTTGGCTAGCTTACAGAACAAAAAGTTGGTTTGAATTTGATTAACCCTCGTACATTCCATTAGTACCACGATGAGGAACGTAAAGCGCGAAAACTCGAGAAGTAGCGGAGAATCACGAAAATCGAGTGCTTTTGTATTCTGCTAGTAAATCTAACACTGAAACACTTGATGTTCCTTCAAAGTTACGAAATGCCACACGGAAAGTCTCACTACGTAGTTTGCTCTCAACCCTCAGGCTACCTCGTATTGCTGAGTTACTGAACTCACTAACTTGATACTAACGCGTCCTCTTGTCAATGCTCTGAGAGCTTCTCTCGACGTGCGAATTACGTAGTTAGTAACGTCCCGGAGGTGTCTCCTTCACGTAGACATTTCCCAGGACAATGACATCGCTTATACCGTTCAGGTCGGAAGTGACGGCTAATAATAGAGCTCCACACCCCCACAATCCGACTCACTTTCTATATTCATCACTATTCCATCTGCAAGCATTATAATAACTTTGTGAAGGTGAACAAATTTTAGCGAATTTTTGCAGACAATTAAGCTATTGCTCTCGCCTCAAAATTTGTAGAATGTGAATTTTTGAAAAACATTTTATGCAGAAATCCGTTTCAGGCTATTATTAATCATATTCTGAAGTTTAACGCATTTTTTAATGTAAGTATGTATGTATATATGTATGTATGTGTCATTCCAGACGATAACTGTCCGTAGAATTGTGCTAAAAACTTCAAACAAATTTTAAAATGTTAAGGACACGAAACGAAAGTTCAAGTTCGTTGGCCAGCATGATCGGATTACATCTTCGCGTTGAAATTTTCAAAAATGTAGTCAAATATTTCAAAATAGCCTGTTTTTTGCGATTTGTTGTGCAAAATAATTTTTTCAGCATACTAACATGTGGTATATTCGGAATCAGCGTAAAATTTCCTATAAGAATATGTGTCAAGTTCTCAAAAATTGAAAAATCAGTCAAAAATCGAAATAATGCCGTTCGCTAGTTGTAAAAATCGGTAATATTTGCATGAAACATTGTCCAAATTCAGATTGAACTACTCTTATGGAAGTATCCCTGTATAACCAATCCTAGAACCATGCTGTTTAAAACGTAGGTAGCAGGTGCTTGTTAAAAAAAAAAAAAAAAAAAAAAAAATGTAATCACAACTGATGAGTTTACTCTGTGAAATATTCCGTCCCCCGATTCTCTCGGTCGCTCTCTTTAATGTTTTACGCTCAACTGTTTTAGGACTTGATGTAGCTTTAATACTGACTGTGGCTTAGAAAATATCAGCCATGAAATTATGAAGAAGTTCTATTTATGTACGTACTAGCACGCAGACTATTATTAATTTATTTTTAATAATTTGATTCCATGTTTGTCTATCAAAATCATTAACTAAAATTTCTCTACACGATCAATAGCGACTGAAATGTCGAAGATTTCTTCAAAAATTCGCTCATGGGGTCATGCTGCATGATTGGACTTTTTTTTTTTAAATTCCCTCTCGCATTTCACTTCTTAGACTTTCCTGAACATGTACGTTTCATGTCTGTCCGTTTGTGTGTATGGCATTTCCACATTGAATTCGACATTTTCCAAATAGAAATGGACATTTTTCAAAAAGGTTTTGACATTTGCCAAAAATGTTTCGACATTTTCCAAATAGAATTGGATTTTTTCCAAATAGATTTCGACATTTTCCAAATAGATTTGGACGTTTTCTAACAATGTCAACAGTTACCAAGTAGGTTTCCACATGGCAGTTGGAGAAAAAATTTGCCAGAAACTCCAATTTCATTCATTAATTTTAGAGAGCGGCGTCGTAGTGAATATTGAAGGCATAGCGTCGAGAAAACAACTAATTAACACCCCCCCCCCTCCCCCCGGATCTAATGGAAGGTATTGAGGTGGTCAGTACCGTCGCACTTCTACATCTTCCATCTCATTATGCACCCGCACCTATTGTACAGGGTGCGGCAGAAAGGACGGATAGTTAAAAAAAAATCATAAAATAGTTATTTTTACTCAAAAACAAATTTATTGATGCAATCAGGTTCGCAAGGAAATAGTATTTGAGACAGTTAAGTGTGAAAAATCACATCAGGCATGTGGTGGCTGAAATTGTTGATGCAGTGCTGGAGGCGTTCTTGGAAGTTCGCGTAGACTCTCTCCAACATAGATCTCTCAACTTGGGCGACTGTTGAAAATCGAATGATTTCAACATTTTCAGGAGTTTGAACTGTTCGCGGAGCTCCTCTTGGTCTTCTGTTGATCAGTTCACCACGCCTGCGAAGTGATTCAACCCAACGAAGGATGGTGTTTCGAGAGGGAACAGCTCTATTCTGATGAATGTTGAAGTGGTGACGAAACTCACGCTGTACGACGGTGACTGACTCATTATTTCAGACGAAGCAATCGTAGGCGAAAACGTGGTGCTCCACTGTCCAAGGCTCCATGATGACAACTGGTAAAACAATGCTAGGAACTCACGAGTCAAACGGCACCCTCCCCACCTCTCTCGTAGATGGAGGGGGAGAGTACCCATCTCAAAAACGTCCGTCCTCGGTCCCCAGATTTATCCATATGCGATTTTTTCTTATGGGGACACCTCAAGGCATACGAGAAGAAGCCCCGAACTCTGGACGAATTGAAGGACGCAATTCACATGGAAGTCGCCCAAATTGAGAGAGCATTGTTGGAGAGAGTCTATGCGAACCTCCAAGAACGCCTCCAGCACTGCATCAACAATTGAAGCCACCACATGCTTGATGTGATTTTTCACACTTGACTGTCTCAAATTCTATTTCCTTGCAAACCTGATTGCATCAATAAATTTGTTTTTGAGTAAAAATTTACTATTTTATGATTTTTTTAAAACCATCCGTCCTCTCTGCCGCACCCTGTACAAGAGTGTCTCTTACCGCTGAGCTGTTTAATAATGCTATTATGGTGATCTAAAGTGACTCAAATACTTTTTTGGAAGCGGAAATCACAAGAAGGAGAAACGTTCGAAGAAACCTAATTTTAATTGCGATTCATTCCGTAGAAGAACACTCCGAAATCGAACATGCATCGGAATCTATGGTCAGAAGACTGCACTAGACGGGGTTCATATAACAAACTTTCTCACGATAAAAAGAAACTATTTCTCACCCAATACGATGAGGAATTCCCAATAAAAGAGGCTTTTAGTAAATGTTCGATTAATTACTCTTCATCTAGAAATACTGTTGCAAAATCAAGGAGAGGGGAGCAAAATCAAAATCCGCCTACCCGTATCTGTAAAACACGTGGAAACCGCCCCTCAAACTCACTCCCGAGGTTCTAGGAGCAATCGAGGCAATAGTTGAGGAAGTTCCGGATATTTCACTCAAGAAAATTCAAGAAAAACTGACCGACCAGAACATCGTTTTGAGCAAGTCTTCTATGGATAATGGTCTCCGAATGTTGCGAATAATGCTAAAGAAAGCCTGAATTGAGCTTGATTGGATGAATGCAGAAAGAACCATTCGACTTCGACAGGAATTGGCGATACAATTCAATGAGGTAATCCCTGAAAACTGGGAAAACTTGATATTCATAGATGAATCTGGATTCAATTTACATATGAAACGCAGCCAGGCTCGATCGAAGGCCAGTACCCGGGCAGTAGTGACAATACCTACCGCTAGAGCCCGAAATGTTTCTTTAATCATCGCAATTAATAAAAACGGAAGTTAGTGAAAAACGTTGTCTATTTCCACGAAAAATAAAGAGTCACAATGTTAAATCGATTTCTACGGTTCCGGTTGTGACAGAGTTCCCGTCAGAATCCCAGAGAAAGAGCTGCCGTCGCTCCGTTGTTTCCCAATGGACGTCGCACGCCTGTTCTCATGTTCTTGAAAGGCTGCGTTAGGCGTTGGATGGGTGATCCAAGAACTGGAAAACCAATCTACTCCGAACATAGCACATTAATGCTATTAGTAGGAGTGGGTATCTCTCCCACGGGATACTGTCACTCTCCCCTACCTCTTTCTCGAGGATTTAGGGCCCCATTGCACCTCTGGGGGGCTACCTAGATCCTTGATACGGTAATAACTTGTTATGGTTACTGATTGAACTCGTTATTGTTTGTTACTGATGATGGCCTAACCGTCGAAATCGATTTAACATTGTAACTCTTTATTTTTCGTGGAAATAGACAACGTTTCTCACTAACTTCCGTTTTCAAATGGGTTTCCACAACTTCGTCGCGAGTGATTTAGTTCGTCTCGCAATTAATGCTCAAAATTGTGTGCACCATAAAATAATATCATCTGGTACAACTAACGCCCAGCTTTTTGGCGAATTCTTGTCAGAGCTACACAAAAAACTACCAGATTCCATCACCAACTACGTTTTTGTAATGGACAACGCGAGAATTCATCGTTCGGAACACATTCAAAATTTGACACGTTTGTCTCAAATGGAACTTGTTGTTTCTCCCTCCGTACTCTCCCATGCTCAACCCCATGGAAAATTAATTTTCCAAAATTAAGACAATAGTTCGGGGCCTCTTGAGTGAACGTGGTGAACATCAGTTACATAGAGGAGGTGATTTCATGGGGCTTTCAAACAATTGCTTCATCCGACTGTAGTAATTATGTCAAGAAAATGTTCCTCCTTCTACCTGTGGCAGCAGCTGGACGACCCCTTCACTGAAAATCAGTTCATATTCAGAAATTTTTTTCTCTAACTCCAGTTCACCTGTTTTGTACATTTTCACGACCTACCTACCTATATTAGTAACTAGCCGCTCCGGCTCGCTACGCTCGCCTCCACGTCCAGCCGGGGGGCAAGCCCCCCGGACCCCCCATTAAGTTGCTCGCTTCGCTCGCAACGTGTGGCGTGTAGGGAATATTGCTCGCTTCGCTCGCAAAGTCTGGCATGTAGGATATGTTGCTCGCTTCGCTCGCAAAGTCTGGCATGTAGAAAATGTTGCTCGCTTCGCTCGCAAAGTATGGCATTTAGGGAATTTTACTCGCTTTGCTCGCAAACGGTAGATCCCTAAGAGTAGGTTTAACTTCTGTAGGGGATGCTGCTCGCTACGCTCGCTTGAGGAAGTTATACTGCCCACCCAACTTGGCAGACGTTTTTTTCTGTTGGGGAATTCTTACTTACAAATTAAATCTTATAAAACTACGTGGAACCACGAAAAGTTTATTAGGGGATGTTGCTCGCTTCGCTCGCAAGTCCGTATTTATTCTGTAGGGGATGCTGCTCGCTTCGCTCGCTTGAAGAAGTTATACTGCCCACCCAACTTGGCAGACGTTTTTTTCTGTTGGAAATTCTTACAAACAAATTAATTCTTATAAAACTACGTGGAACCACGAAAAGTTTATTAGGGAATGTTGTACTGCCCACCCAACTTGGCAGACGTTTTTTTCAGTTGGGAATTCTTACAAACAAATTAAATCTTAGAAACTACGTGGAACCACGAAAAGTTTATTCGGGGATGTTGCTCGCTTCGCTCGCAAGGTATACCTGTATATGTGTAGGACAAAGTCCGTATTTATTATTTGAAATGGCTCTCGCTTCGCTCGCAAGGTATTGCGTAGAAGTGCAAATGGGAACCCCCCTGTGAGGGTCCCTTCAGGTAAGCAACGTTGTGTAACAGCGGCCCGTGGTCGATTAATTTCTGATGTTAAAGGCTTCCCTCGCAATTCCCCTCCCAATTTGACCTACTTTCCGTCACTTTTTTCGATATCCGACTTCGGATTCAGATTCGGCGGGATCAAAGCTGTATTTCGCCCGCGAAACCCGTTCCGAAAAACGTACCTTTATGGGGTATATTTTAATCGGAAAAAACCAAGTTTTTCGGCGGACTTTTCGAGAAAACGGGTCCGTACTCTCGCATTTTTCTAACGCATTTCCCGATACTTTTTTCGCGATCCGATCGCGCCGTCGTCTTCCTCGTAGGAAAACCTACGAAACCCGTATTTTTCCGGAATTGTCAACGGCCGTTTAGAGGGGTAGGGGAAGCGGGGAAGTCCAAAAAGCGCACATTAATTCTTACTTCGACCCCCCTCCCGCCCTACGGCCCATGGTTCGGGTGGGATTAGAAAATTTTAAATTCGCTTATACACCCTATCGGAAAATCCCAAAAAGATCCCCCCACTCGTAGATCCGGCCCACTCAGCCGTTTGGCCGTGCATAGACACGACAGACAGAGCGACAGACAGACGGAGTTTCATTCTTATTAATAACTAGCCGCTCCGGCTCGCTACGCTCGCCTCCACGTCCAGCCGGGGGGCAAGCCCGCAAAGTGTGGCATGTAGGGAATTTTGCTCGCTTCGCTCGCAAAGTGTGGCATGTAGGGAATGTTGCTCGCTTCGCTCGCAAAGTGTGGTATGTAGGGAATGTTGCTCGCTTCGCTCGCAATTGAAACATGTAGGGGATGTTGCTTGCTTCGCTCGCAAACGGTAGATATCTAAGGGTAGGTTTAACTTCTGTAGGGGATGCTGCTCGCTTCGCTCGCTTGAGGAAGTTATACTGCCCATCCAACATGTAGGGAATGATGCTCGCTTCGCTCGCAAACGGTAGATCCCTAAGGGTAGGTTTAACTTCTGTAGGGGATGCTGCTCGCTTCGCTCGCTTGAGGAAGTTATACTGCCCACCCAACTTGGCAGACGTTTTTTTCTGTTGGAAATTCATACAAACAAATTAAATCTTATAAAACTACGTGGAACCACGAGAAGTTTATTAGGGAATGTTGCTCGCTTCGCTCGCAAGGTATTGCTGCATAGGTGTTGGGAAATACCCGTATGAAATTCCGTTGAAATGAGTCAAGTGCGTAGTGAGTGGTCATCGCGTCCCTTTCAGGTAAGCAACGTTGTGTAACGGCGGCCCGTGGTCGATTAATTTCTCATTTTAAACGGTTCCACTCGCAATTTGACCTACTTTCCGTCACTTTTTTCGATATCCGACTTCGGATTCAGATTCGGCGGGATCAAAGCTGTATTTCGCCCACGAAACCGTTCCGAAAAACGTACCTTTATGGGGTATATTTTAATCGGAAAAAACCAAGTTTTTCGGCGGACTTTTCGAGAAAACGGGTCCGTACTCTCGCATTTTTTTTACGCATTTCCCGATACTTTTTTCGCGATCCGATCGAGCCGTCGTCTTCCTCGTAGGAAAACCTACGAAACCCGTATTTTTCCGGAATTGTCGACGGCCGTTTAGAGGGGTAGAGGAAGCGGGGAAGTCCAAAAAGCGCACATTAATTCTTACTTCGACCCCCTCCCGCCCTACGGCCCATGGTTCGGGTGGGATTAGAAAATTTTAAATTCGCTTATACACCCTATCGGAAAATCCCAAGAAGATCCCACCACTCGTACACTCCCCCCACTCAGCCGTTTGGCCGTGCATAGACACGACAAACAGACAGACAGACGGAGTTTCATTCTTATTAATAGTACTAGCCGCTCCGGCTCGCTACGCTCGCCTCCACGTCCAGCCGGGGGGCCAGCCCCACGGACCCCCCATTAAATTGCTCGCTTCGCTCGCAAAATGTGGCATGTAGGGAATTTTGCTCGCTTCGCTCGCAAAGTGTGGCATGTAGGGCATGTTGCTCGCTTTGCTCGCAAACGGTAGATCCCTAAGGGTAGGTTTAACGTGTGTAGGGGATGTTGCTCGCTTCGCTCGCAAACGGTAGATCTCTAAGGGTAGGTTTAACTTCTGTAGGGGATGCTGCTCGCTTCGCTCGCTTGAGGGAGTTATACTGCCCACCCAACTTGGCAGACGTTTTTTTCTGTTGGAAATTCTTACAAACAAATTAAATCTTATAAAACTACGTGGAACCACAAAAAGATTATTCGGGGATGTTGCTCGCTTCGCTCGCAAGGTATACCTGTATATAGGTAGGAAAAAACCCGTATTTATTCTTTTGAAATAGGCCTGCAGGTAACATTGTGAAATACCTGACGAACCCCTTGACGTCTTCGTAGAGCCTTCTCGCGAACACGGCAAAATTAATTTCTGATGTTAAACGCTTCTTCTCGCTTCCGCTCGCGATTTGACCGACTTAACGTCACTTTTTTCGATATCCGATTTCGGATTCAGATTCGGCGGACCCAAAGCTGTATTTCGCCAGCGAAAACCGTTCCGAAAAACGTACCTTTATGGGGTATATTTTAATCGGAAAAAACCAAGTTTTTCGGCGGACTTTTCGAGAAAACGGGTCCGTACTCTCGCATTTTTTTGACGCATTTCCCGATACTTTTTTCGCGATCCGATCGCGCCGTCGTCTTCCTCGTAGGAAAACCTACGAAACCCGTATTTTTCCGGAATTGTCGACGGCCGTTTAGAGGGGTAGAGGAAGCGGGGAAGTCCAAAAAGCGCACATTAATTCTTACTTCGACCCCCCTCCCGCCCTACGGCCCATGGTTCGGGTGGGATTAGAAAATTTTAAATTCGCTTATCCATCCTATCGGAAAATCCCAAGAAGATCCCCCCACTCGTAGACTCCCCCCACTCAGCCGTTTGGCCGTGCATAGACACGAGCGACAGACAGACAGACGGAGTTTCATTCTTATTAATAATAGAGATAGATAGAGATAGAGATAAACCGTTATTTATAAAGTATCACAGAGTTCCTTAATTGTATTTTGAAAGTGTAAACCATTTTGGCAAACGACGAAACCTATTTGTAAAACGTCCAATTCTATTTGGAAAATGTCGAAACCTTTTTGGAAAATGTCCATTTCTATATAGAAAACGTCGGATTCAATTAGGAAACGCTATATATCTGTGAGTCAACCAAACCTTGTAACGATCTGACGACGACAGTCAGATTTCGATGCAATCATCAGGGATTGTGTGGATTGGGGTTTATACGATGCGCTATCAGTTTCATCGCCGCCGGACCAATAAGCGACCAGTTGCTCACGCACTAAACTAAATCCTCGTAACAATCATATAACTTCTTCGTTCGCACCCCATTTCGTCGTAATCCTTTGGAATTTTGCAGTATTGACCGCAAATGGTCCCCTTTAAAACAGAACGGTACCGAATTAATAGTAGCCATGCTCGTGCGCAAACAGAATTCATGTTTCAAGTAGCCAACATACATAGTTTATTCATTTATTTGCATGCAAAGAAGCTCAATATTCAATTAGAAATAATAATACAAGGTTGACAGAAGTTGAAAGTATCGGTAAAAGAACAACTCTATAGAAAATAATTTTTTTAATTTTTCATACTGCTTTGCATGTTATGGACAATAGAAAATTATACAATTTTGATTTTATTGATATAATCTTGTGAAGAATTGACTGCTATTGATAAATCATTATGTCAGGCCTTGCGATAAAGGGGGTTATTTGTGGTCTTTCGACTATTCTTAGTATTTCATTTTCAGCTACCAGTGGAGTTGATGTTGAAAATTGATGTTGTATACGCCGCCCCAGAAAATTACAGTGCTGTGTACAAACACGAATTATGACAATCGAAGATTCTTCTCAGAATAAGCTGTTTCGAAGAATGATAAAAACGTGAAGCGCTGTGGAGAAACTATGAACATCTTATTTCGTTCACACATTATAAAAATCCAACTCTGAAACAAAACTTTTTCCTCGCCGTCGTAGGTACCAAGAATTCGGAACCGTCTTCTCCGATTATATTAGAAACAGATATATATTTATAACTTCCCCCATTTTTCATGTATCCGAATACATATCTCGATTGGAAGTAATTTTACAAGAGGAGGAGTTTCTGGTAAAAATTGGTTTTCCTCCGACCAACTATATTACTTTTCTTTGATCCTTTACGTTATTGGGAAAATGAAAACAGTAGAAAAAGACCATCACTCATATATTACGAATCTCCTCGCAGAAGAAACCGGATTCCCGATATTGAAATCCTTCGAGAAGACATTGGTGAATCAAAGGGAAAATTGATATTCCATCCGCAAGAGGGTTTTGGGTACTGGGGATTAGTGAACTTCGGCAGCTATATAGGCAGTTCTATCCTCCTCGATGAATCACGAACGCTCTTCGCGGTTTCAAATCCCCTTAATTGAATGGGGATCACATATGCCCCATGTCTATCGCCCTCATGTCCTTCAAGCCTGATTCAGTTATTATTTTTTGATATATCGATATCTACCTGGAGCTTGTAAGTACTGCAACACTCATTAATTGAGGGAAGTCATTACCTAAATCCTTAGAAAAATCTAAAAAGCAATCTCTAATTCTTTTTTATTTGAAATTTAACCCTGGAATGTCCCGGCTAAATTTCCAACACTCAACTCCCCGGTGAGGTGTGTCAAACCCCAACGTTTTTCCTGACTCAGTTCCTTTCTGGTCATGGGCTGTTTTACGCATATCTCTATAAAATGGGAAAAGTAGACTCCCCAATATGTCCATACTGCCAGGAAATGGACGATGATGTGCTCCATACTTTCTTTGTATGCAAGCGATGGGCTACAGAAAGAAGAAGGCTGCAGGATGCTCTGGAATTACCACCTCAAGACGTGACACCGGAGGTGGTAGTAGCCAAAATGATTGAACGAGAGCAAAAATGGAATTTTGTAGCTGCCTACGTTCGAGAGAGACAGAGGAGGAGGGAGCACATGGATAGAGAGGACCGAAGAAATTTCCCAAGGACTCGGCCTGAAGTAAAGTGTTAAACAGTTCCAGGCAATAGGATCAACATTCTCAACACTTTGAAGATCTATGATGTTCACAGAAGGAACATCGAACTAGTTTCTCCAAAACTGTCACTTTTGACGCTTCTTCATCGGAGGCAATTTCTTGTAACTCGACATTATCTCCCGTGTTTGAATTTTCTCCGCCAAAATATACACATTCTTCCTCCAACTGTTCCAAAATGGATCTAATGTCTTCAGGATCCGAAAACTTGCGTTTTTCAACCGTTTCTAACGATGAGCCAATAACAAAACTGTGGGAACGCCCACAAAAATAACACTTGCTATAGAGAAAATCGCTAGCGGTTAACTCCCCGGAGGGGTTTGTCAAACCCCAGGAACAAAAAATTACTACACTAAACAGAAGTCTTGAACGTAATAAACTGGAAAAAGGCTGAATCCTTTAGGGAAGAAGTGGGGGGTGATATTGAAGGGGGCGAGAAGAGCCAGACGTGCGTTATTCAACATGATAAACTGACTTTAAATCGCGATTGGTTTGACAAACCCCACGGGGCATTCCAGGGTTACATTTATTTCTGATCATTTTGGTATACAAAGTGAATCAGCAAATGGAGACTCACCTCAACTTTCTTACCCCAACTTTAAAAGAGAAATTTGTGTAGAACTTTGTGTCAGAAATGACACAAGCAAGCACTTTCTTACTTAACTTTAGGGAAAAACCCTAAAGAGAGGGTTACCCCCTTAATTTAAAGCGTACCTAGATCTCAAAAATATGTTATTTTCACGCACAGGCACAATGATTTGTTATTATAACGATATCTTCGGATGGGGTGCAGCATATCAGAAATAATAACTCCAAGAAGTTTTAGATGAGAATGATGTATTTAATGGCCCTCTTGGCTCTTTACATAGGTGCTGGCTGGTGAGGGAGGACACCTCCCAGGCCAGATAAGAATGAGAAGTTTCCACGGGTCCGGGTGTATACTACAGTTATTTCGAATGGGAACCCTCCTTATTACTGCAGATTCCTAATGGACATGATATTTTTTGGACAGATGACCCATAACTCTAATTTTGCAAGCATAATCGCTCATACTTGGCAATAAAAAACTCTTGTTGCTAGTGTTCTTGTCAGCAAAAATCCTCCTATACTGTTTATTTGATTAGAACATGCAGAAAAATCAGGAAAATTAGGAAAATCCGACGAAATAAAGGCACAGACAAATAATAATAATAAACTCACCACCGACCTTTCTTGGTGATTTGGGGTTTTCACGGTCAATTTCGATCGAGGATAATTGTGTCGCTTTCAAGTAAAATGGCATTGTCAGAACTTCACAGAATCCTCTTCTTCCGAAAATATTATCTAGAGTTTCTCAGGGAAATCAATCAAATGAAGAAGGCCTTCAGGGCATTATTATAAAACGCAAAAAAGTTGGTAGACTTTATTCTTTGTATCAACTGATAATAAGTTAATTAATGTAAAAACTTCCTAATAACCGTGGTGATAGAAATTGAGTGCCACCGAATTGATGAAACTAACAATTACTTCAAGATATCCCCATTTCACAAACAATAAAGCTTATTTGGGCAAAGAAAAGAACTCTTCCTTGCTAAGTTGCTAACTTTCATCATACCTACTTGTGAAGAAAAATATGTACAAATTGAATTATTATCAACTTCGGTATTTGAGATCCCTTTGTAACTATAATTTTCATTATGAATGAATATATATAATATCACTTGATCGACCAATAAGGCATTACATTGAACAATATAACCAGAGCCGGATTTGTTGGTAAGGTACCAATGTATCTCAAAAGATGAGATAAGAAATAATGATCCCTTATGAAATACTTTTCAACCTTTCTGGAATTATTGAGACAAATGGTGATACCATTATCCCTAAGTTATCCTTCTTCTTTGTTCTTCAGTGCCGATTTGTCTTGGAGGCCATTAGCAGTTTGCCAAGTCGTTACATTCACTATTAGAGGCAATTCTGAGTAGATTTGTTGCGGCCGTATATTAAACTCATGACTCTACCTTTCTCGTCCTACTATTCTCTTAAGCCATCAAAACCATCGGTTTAACTGAAATTAAACTTTCGAATGAAACTTAAATCTTATAAAAATCATCATACAGATGCAAAGGAGAAGAAAATGGAATTTTCTCTACATAAACATGTTTTAGTTTTGAATTTTTAGCCGAAACCAACATCAAAAATCAATTAGACGAAATCAGCTGGGTGGTTTTATGATGTTAACAGAATCCATTCTTCGGTGGTGGTTAGTCGAATATATACGTCTCGTCAAATATATTTGACTATGCTAGTTCGTTGCTGATATGGTATAATGTAACGCTTGCATATTTTATTTGGTGGTAAATGAATGGAGGTGAATTATTAGGTCAACAATATTATTCTATACGGCCCTTACCAGACTCTTGAGTTACTAATCGTGACAAATAGCCAATGATATTATATATATGAAGAATGGGGTGGTACTGACAATTTTTGACCCCCATTTTCGTGGCGTTCTATCGGCTGAACAGCTGGTCGTAGAAAAAAACTTCAAGTACAAAAATATGGGAAATTCAATCCCCTTTAATTTCATTCCATCGCACATTTTTACGGGAAGCGCATAGTTTTCAAGTTATTTGCAAAAAAACGGGGGAAAGTAGATTTTTTCCCTCTTTTTTTTGCAAAAAAACTAATTTCCGGTCAACATTTTTGTTGGCAAACCTCAGATTCGAGTTCAGCAACCCAAAATATCCCATAGACACAAAAATATAAGGTATACAACGATACCGAAACTTTCCGCTATAAGGGTTTTTTTTTTATACAGGCTGCCTCTGGACTACCAAGCAAATCGATAGATAGAGCCCACAGGCGAAGATGAGTTCAATCTTCAATCAAGATCTGCGCTAATTTATCAGAACAAGTCTCGTGACACTGTTAGACAACTGTTTTTACGTTTATTTAATTCTTAAGTCGTTCTGGAAGTATGCAGATCTAAAACTCGCAATGACAAGTCTTGTAAAGGATTAAGGTCTCACAATTCTTGTCCTTACTAAGAGCGCTACAGTGGTGGTTGAACACTAGGAAACGACTGATTTAACGATGGATGAAGAAACTCAATTTCAGTGTTTGATGAGAACACGATGGAAGGATGTTTTCAATCATCCGGATTATCTGAGTGAAACGGAATTCCTCTTCAACTCATTTTTCATTTGTCGTCTAAAACTATCGTCTCGATCTCCGCCCCACAGTGAAGGATGAGGATGATGGAAGGTGAAAGAGGAGAGAGAAAAGCCTTTGTAGTGAAATATCCTCCGCATACAGGCAATAAACTGAGATTCATTTCTCCCTCGGGAGCGATCTCAGCCTTGAGAACGAACCTTGAAGGGTCCCTTGGTCACATCGGAAACACATCAATATGACGCTAACGCCTTTCCTCCATAACACTTCTACGGGCCATGGACACAATGCTGACAAATAGGGGAGAACATTCGCTCAGCCATTCCATTTGAGTATTGTATCACAAGGGTCGTCGTTTCTTAACGATTCTTGTAGTAGAGCTACTCGAGAAAGGGCATACAGGAAAACGATCCCTAAAAGCATGAAGTTAAGATGCTCAATATTATTAAGGCTCTCATATCACATAAGAGTAGGTACACTATAGAAGCAAATCTATATCAGAAAAATGTGTATGGTGTATATGTTACCGGCAAAGTATGAAATCCAGACATTGTATACAACCTATGATCCAAACTATGATACTATACATAACTATACATAGACAGATATAGGTCAGAATAATGTGTATAGTTTGGTGGTCTGGATGCTCGCAAGCTCGCATCTCAATAATACATAACATCAAGTAGTCAATCCCTTAGTAGAAATTCAGATTTGTTGGACATATAGGTCAGAATGATGAGTATTTATACTTTGACTAAATCAATGGTAGGCATTATATACACTGCCTAGGCATTGTGTACATTGCCTACCCATTGTATACAATGCTTGCATTTCATACTTTGCCGGTAACATATACATTCAATAAGAGATTGTCCGAGTAAGAACGTCATTCTTTCTTTCTCTCTCAAATATATAGATGTGTTTGTATCAGCCCCACCAAGGGTTTTGAACACCATCACAGCATTGTGGAAAATTTTCATAGCTTTGGAGAAGAATTATAGTCTACAGATACCGAAGGTTATCATATGCCAGTAGACCATTGTGAAACATTACCTTCCACTATCAGGTGTATAATTTACTGCTACTCATGAGCTGGTAGTGGCAGTAGGTACGAATACTGGACTCCTTCTGTTTTCTTCGTTTATTTCCGTTGTCATAGCTGTATCTTAAGGGACTTGCGTCTCCGTGGAGCTCACATATAGGGATCCCCCACTCTTATTTACTGCCATCGAATAGCCATTCTCGATAGTATCGATTCAGCCTCCCAACACATCGATTCGCTCATTTTGAAACCAACGGACCTGAGCGCCAAAATTGAAAAAGTTCCAGTCAATCCCTTAGTAAAAATGCAGACTAGTTGGACATGTAGATCAGAATGAAGTGTATAGTTTGGTGGTTTGGATGCTCGCAAGCTCTCATCTCAAAAATACATAACATCAAGTAGTCAATCCCTTAGTAAAAATGCAGATTGGTGGACATGTAGGTCAAAATGAAGTGTATAGTTTGGTGGTCTGGATGCTCGCAAGCTCTCATCTCAAAAATACATAACATCAAGTAGTCAATGCAGGACATGCAGGTCAGAATTACGTTTTAGAAGTATATTTCGGGAGTTCTACAAGCAAAAAAAAAAAAAAAAAAAAAAAAAAGACCATACAGCAGGATTTGAACTCACGACTTTCGGCTCACTAGACTATAATCCTAACCATTGGACTGCGCCACAATCGTCGATTTTGGAAACAATCACAGTACCTCACCGCTCCGTAGGAAATTCTTTTGAGGGAGGTCTCCAGAGCGCTCTGAAACAACTCCTATCACTGCATCTGAGTGCATCGATGTATTAAGAGACCGAATCGATTCTATCGAGACTATTCGCTGGAGGATCCCTATATGTGAGCTCCACGGAGACGCAAGTATCTTAAGGGGGTGTCGTAAGGTTTCGAAAGCAGACCGACTGGTGCGTTTCCAACCAAAAGAGCGGAAAAAGTGAGTGACTCGAATGTAGTGATACCTAGCGGTAGACGCACGAACTCTCTCCAATCCAGCAAAAGGATCAAATCTCCCTCCAAATTCAAACAATGACCAAAGAGTTTATTCAACTTTTCTCAGCCAATAATTGACCGATTTCAATGATTCTTGCAGCGTTCTTTCTATTTACGAAACCTGAAACGAAAACATACCTCAAAATTTGAAAGTAAAATTGTTGGTATCTAACTTTGGACATTCCAGAGGCTCGATTCTACGGAGAATTTTGAAACCAGTAGATTGCCGCAAGAATCATCAAAATCGGTCTAATATTAACCGAGAAAAGATGAAAAAACCTCATACATACATCTGGCGCCCCCTTAACGTGCTATCCGTCAGTAATAGGTGTTCCGAATTCAACGGCATTATTTGTTAGTACTTCTTGAAGTTTTGAGTGATGACTCTTCGAAAAAATTCTAGTATGTACTACCTAACTAAACATTATCTCCTCGATTCTGGAAAATGAGAAAAAAAAGAAAAAAACGCTATTGTATTCAATTTGTCCGTTTATATATGTGTGTGTAATTGTGTATCCTCGTAAATGCGCTTTAACGCGAGAACGCCTAACCGAATTTGACGGAATGGGTCGTAAAATGATCAGCCATTCATTCAAAATAAAGTGGTTGCAAAAACCATCTTTGATAATCAGCAGCGTTTAGCTGTTTAGCCCCCAAAGTGGATTAAAAAAAAAAAAAAAAAAAAAATAAAGTAATACAACTAATACTAGATGTAAAATAGGCTAATAACTATATACATGCTACTATATACAATCAGCAAAGTGAAATAAAACTACGACTAGATGTATATAAATATGTCACAGATCATAGTTCGTAGCGGAGCTCAGCGGGTCTCAGGTACAACAACAGGGATCGGACCTTGTCTGGTCGGGATTAAACAACAACCCATTGAGGGGGCTGATGCTGGACTCGGAGGTCCACAAGGGCTGGACAGTCCTCCAGAAAGTGGCGGATGGGCAGATCACCCCCACACCTCTCACACACAACATCTAGCTTCTGTACTAAGCAGGTGTCTGTGAGTAAGACGGGTATGGCCAGTGGCAACCCACTTGACCACTATTCGATATCTCCTTGGAAGTAGGGTTACGAAAGGGCCCACCGGGCTCAAGTCCTGAAGGACACCACGCAGACCAGTGACCTCAATCAGACTCTTGACGCTAATTTGTATGGAATTCATCCTACGACACTGAAATTTGAAACAAAACCTTTGTGGGGCAATCAGAATAGGATTCTAACTTGCAGAACCACCCCAATCAGCTTAGTGAGCTCTTAACACTCTTAACTGCTCCATTAAAACGTTGGAGTTCCCTGGTAATTACTATTTCGTTATTCCTTGTGAAACACTAATCTTCTTAAAAGAAAATGCGCTTAACATGTGGTTCACTTCGTGAGTACTGATCTATATATTATTTTGAAAATTGTTTTTGTCATAAAATTCTTAGTTAATGATTTATTTGAATACAAAATTACTCAAATTTCAAAACAGTTTTACACCAACAAGACTGTAGGTTACGAAAATTCTCTCATTTTTCATGCTGCGTGACTAGACCTTTCTATTATGCTTATATGTATATACTTGAGAGTAATTCATTTATGACGTGGCATTATGAGAAAGATGTGTAAGTCGCAAAGTCTATTCACTGGGGAACTCAAAGTTGAGCACTCGCGTTACGGCAAAAGTTATCTACAAACATTACAACTCGCGCTGCGGCAAATAACCGCAAAACGGACATTTTCGCTTTTGCATCTGTAACTATGGCAAAAATTCCTTGACCCCCAGCCAAAAGATATATCCATGTCAATTATAATTTCTCCCTTGATGGGAAAAACAAGAGATCATGGATATGTCTAGTACCTACTGCTTACCAGTAGGTACCTACTACTCAATTGTATACCAACCATGTAGTGCCTTCTTTTCACAAAATTATTCCATTATGGCTACAAAACAATATTAGTTTATAACTTAGAGTAATAAATCACCATTCCTTGACACTCCAATGGCTTAGAGGTCATGAGATGTTGTGATAAAATTAGAGCATTCCAAAAAGTGGCGAACGATTTTCCTACTATGAAAACTATGGCAGTTACTCTTCCCTAGTAACTCATTGGTTGTACGTAAAAAATCAATAGAAATTCTACCTAGCCTTCACTTTTCGAGTTAATAATAATCTAAAGTGCCGGAGCGTTGGATTTTGTGTGGAGAAAATTTATAACTTAGCGTAATAAATCAGCTTTCCTTGACCCAACAATGGCTTAGGGATCATGAGATGTTATGATAAAATTAGAGCGTTCCAAAAAGTGGCGAACGATTTTCCTGCCATGAAAACTAAGGGAGTTACATTTCGGTAGTAACGCATTGGTTGTACGTAAAAATCAAGAGAAAAGTGCCGGTCGCTAAAAAAAAGTGTCGGTCGGGAAAAAGAGTGTCGCGAAAAATTCCTTGACCCCCGCCAAAAGACATACCCATGTCAAACATTCCAAAAAGTGGCGAACGATTTTCCTACTATGAAAACTATGGGAGTTATTCTTCCCTAGTAACGCCTTGGTTGTACGTGAAAATCAATAGAAAATGTGCGGGTCGGGAAAAAAGTGTCGGTCGGGAAAAAAAGTGTCAATTCCTTGACCCCCGGCCAAAAAAAAAAAAAAAAAAAAAAAAAAAAAAAAACTACATACGAAATTACAGCTTCCTAGAGTGTAAAATATAGAAATTACCTATTAAAATGATTTAACCACCGCTTCACAAATCAAACCGTTCTCGCAATATTCGGATCACCTGCTATGAATCAAATAATCGAAACACCAACTCAATGAAATCATCAGAAATTGACAAGCGGTTGCAATCATGTTCACAATTCCTTCGCGAAAAATTCCTTGGCCCCCAGCCAAAAGACATAGGTATCCATGTCAAAAAAAAAAAACAGTGGCTCTATTGTGCGTCTTACTGTCTATCTTGAAAATACATGGGTGGCATTGGGCATTAACCTACTATATAAACTGAAGAAGTTCAGCCACTGAAAACAAAAGTGCGGCAATTTACCGCGTACGAGAGTGCTTGAGGCTAAGTTTTCTCATCAGCATACCAGGAATGGGGATTCCTGTTTTTTTAATGAGAAGCGGAGTATACATTTAAATTAAATTATCCCTTTGGAATGTTCCAACCTCCGATAGGTAAAACGTGTATCAGCACTCAAAGTTTTATAACAAGTTCTGCTATTCGAATGGGGAAGAATGTTTTTTAGTTTAAATGAAACTGGAGATTTCAAAGAGCCCCTCCAGCCACTTACATACTTGAACGGTCTAGCTAATTCAAGTTTTTCCTCAAACTCCTTTTGAATCGAGTGGCTGTTTGAACTTTGGTGACAGGCGGGTGGAAAGTTGTCAGGGTTCTTATATTCACACCCTACTTAAAAAGCTCTTTCAAGAGGTCACAAGAAAAGTGGAGGTAGGTAGCTTATGAAGCAGAACCGCAGAGTGGATCGTCTACTTTGATATTCCAGCATCAATTAACAGAAGATGCTGATAGAAATATTCAGAGTAAGAAATATATTGACATGGATGCCTTAGCTCTGGGGGTCAACCAAAAATTTGAGAGTTTTTGTTACGAAATCGATTCTATTGACTTTCACGTACAACCAATGCGTTACTAGCGAAGTGTAGCTCCCTTAGTTTTCATAGCAAGAAAATCGTTCGCCACTTTGTGAAATGTTCTAATTTTATCACACATCTCATGATCTCTAAGCCACTGTAGTGTGAAGGAAAACTGATTTATTACGCTAAGGTATAAACTAATATTACTAAGTAACCATAATGAACTAATAATGTGAAATAAAGGCACTAGGTACTTGGTAGGTATACTATTGAATAGTAGGTCCTTGTAAGCAGTAGGTGCTAGACGATGCATAGACCTCTTATCAGCCGATGGGCTCCTAAAGCGAGTGAGCTAAATTGTCTCCTGTTTATCCTAGGAAGTTGAGATTTGATGTTGAGACTCCTTGGGATATTAGGAGACGATTGAAATTATTGCCATATTCTTAATCAGCTGATTAAGCTAAATTATCTATAACTATATCTACAACCCGTAATTCAACGTATCGACACCATCTTTTCTCGCAATATTGATGAACTTGAAACACTTCAGTACATTTCATACTTCACTGTACACCATCCCATATTGGCTTATAGAAAATGTTGAAAATAACTGTGGACTATTATCAGAGCCCTTCAAGTGCCATGGCGCCATCCTTAAGTGCCATGTTTGGCCAATTTTTGGGTAAAAAGCCATTTTTTGCCAATTTCTGGGAAAATGCCACGTTTGTGCCATTTTTCGCCTGATTTTCTTGAAAATTTGTGAAAAAAGACGCTGCTCACAACATCTGTGGAGAAGATGGAAAACATTTCGAAGATGGACTATCCAGGAGTTGTCGGGGAGAAGATTAAAGAAAAGGTGAAGGCTGTCCTCTCCAGGAATTGTGGATGGGAAGAGATGAAGAACGTAGCTACCAATCTGGCAGGGAAGGTAGCACACTGAAGGAAAACTGGGAAGCTGCAGATGTTCTCTCAATCTCAATGAAGTATGCCCCGTCAACATCAGCTGACGTAGAGAGGTCATTTTCAAAATTGAAATATATTTTAAGTGATCGCCGCACAGTGGGCAAAATCACCAATTTAGGTGGACAAAAGTCAAGTCAAAATTTTGGAATTTCTGAGTGCTTGACCTTTTAATTATTAGTTGGTAAGACGTTAGTTAAAGCAGTAGTTGATTGAGCAATGGAATTTGTGTTATTCACTGTGTCGAGTACCTAAACTAGAATATTAATTTTAAATATTAGAATAAGTGGTCACTTTGAAGTTTTTCCAACGACTGAACTTTATTGTATCTAACGTACACAACATATGAAAAAACCAACTACCAAACCAAATACAGTAGTAGCCACTTAACTTCAATACTCCCCCTTAAGTGGGTACTACTCCTAACAAGTTCCGATGAACTTCAAACTTTGGTCTAGGTAGAGGCTTTGTCAATCCATCCGCGATCATCTCGTCTGATTCCAGATACTGCACACGAACGTCACCTCTTTCATCTACTTCCCTGATAAAATGGTGTCGCATATCTATATGCTTCGTTGTTGGGCCCATAACCAGTTAAAGCAGTAGTTGATTGAGCAATGGAATTTGTGTTGTTCACTGTGTCGAGTACCTAAACTAGAATATTAATTTTAAATATTAGAATAAGTGGTCACTTTGAAGTTTTTCCAACGACTGAACTTTATTGTATCTAACGTACACAACATATGAAAAAACCAACTACCAAACCAAATACAGTAGTAGCCACTTAACTTCAATAACGTTTAATACTAATATTTCCCGCCAAACCGTGTTTACAAACAAATAGTAAATGAGTGAATCATTCCTGTTTACACAAGTGCCTTATAACCGGCAGTGGGATTATCTTCATTCGTTGGCCATTTATTACGTTCAAGGTGTGTGTAGAACAAAATCTTTTTGCTTTTACTTAACAATGGACATTGCTGATACAGGTAAGACATTATATTTCCATAATCGTTATTGAATATACATTGCAATTTACCTGTAGAGTTAATTTAGCAATTTGTAAATGTATGCCCCCTATTCAATAACGAAAAACTATATAAACCCCAAGTTACCCCAAGGATTTGTTTGTAGGATTTGTTTCATCAATCCTTCTAGTCTTTAAATGTGGTAAAGGATTTTTGCGATTTTCTGCGTTTTGGGTGATACATAATTTTTTTCAGACACAACACTCCGAATCACGAGGAGGGAATTTTTTGAAGAGTGGGTTAAGTTTCCCAAAAAAATATAGGCATAAGTTTTATACATTACAACATATCTATACATTTTACGTATTGGATACGAGGAACCTATTACCCACACCCACTTGGCAGACGTATTTCATGCATGAATAAGAAGCTTACGTTTGGGTTCCTTTGACTTTAAAGCAATTATACCAGAGTTTTTTCACACTTTCACAACGTTGACGAGGGTAGTGTGATTAATTGCAAATATTTGCAGCTGGAATTGGTTTCACGGTGTACCATAATAGTTGTTGAACGCATATATGAAGGAATGGTGAGGTGATGATAGGTTCCTGGGAATCAGCATAGTGACAAAGTGGAAAATAGGAGTTGTCAAAAACCTTGAAACATCATAACTCTCTTAATTATTGGTGTTTTTCGAAAAAATTGGTTGTCAATCGCTGCAGAATTTGATGGTTTACAACTTTTCTTCTCTGTGGAAGTCGATTGAATATCAAGTTTCACCTCTAATTCGGCAATAAATGGTATTTTCCGGTCTTGGAAAACTTTGAAATTCGATAACTTCCTTATTTCACCAAAAGTTTAACTTTCCTTGGTGACGAATTGACGCAGAATTTAATTCCCTATAACTTTTCCATTGAGCAAAAAACGTTTCCAGTACATCTTAAGGATGAAAAATGGGAAAATGTTTCAAAAAACGTGTTTTTTCGAGGTTTTTTCAAGAAACATCCATTAAGGTAAGCTATTTTAGGGATAGGAACATGTGGTATATTCGGAATCAGCGTGAAATTTCCTACAAGAATAGCCAATAAAATATTTTTGTCCAGCCAGAATCGCATTTCGTCCCACTGTGCGCCGCCTTGGTTCCTGTATGGATAGCATCTCGGCCCACCTGAAATTGTTCTACAACAATTTTAACCCAGAGGAAGAGATTCTTCATTCTCCTATATAGATTTAAATTCAATTTTCCGTAATCAATTTGTAATTTGTAGCATGCTCTTTGTAAATAAAGTACATAATGTAATTAAAATGGCAAGTTTTAATTTTTCTATCAATGGGGGAAAACAAAGAAAAAATAAAAAAAAAGTTTGGATTTTGAAGAATAAATGCCATGTTTGGCCAAAATAAGTGCCATTTTGCCATGATTTTTAGAGCCACGTTTGGCAAAAATAAATGCCATGTTGTGAAGGGCTCTGACTATTATAAATGTTGTTAACAGCTAACTATTGCTAAAGCTATAAGCAAAAGGTAAGCTATAAGATTGACCTAGTGCGCTGGGACCGAAGAGGAGTTCTAAAATTTTGGTTCATTTTGACATGGATATGTCTTTTGGCTGGGGGTCAAGGAATTTTTCGCGACACTTTTTTTTCCCGACCGACCATCGTTCACACTTTTTTTTCCCGACCGACACTTTTTTTCCCGACCGGCACATTTTGTATTGATTTTCACGTACAACCAAGGCGTTACTAGGGAAGAGTAACTCCCATAGTTTTCATAGTAGGAAAATCGTTCGCCACTTTTTGGAATGCTCTAATTTTATCATAACATCTCATGATTCCTAAGCCATTGTTGGGTCAAGGAAAGCTGATTTATTACGCTAAGTTATAAACTAATATCAATAAGTAACCATAATGAACTAATAATGCGAAAAGAAGGCACTATATGGTAGGTACTATTGAGTAGTAGGTACTTGTAAGCAGTAGGTACTAGACATAAATGAAAAAGCGTCACGCGGGGGAGCGTCACGCGGAGAGCGTTACGCGGAGATTCCCTAATGATCCCACAATTCTGAGATTTGGTATGTAGCCCCTTGAGAGACTTCTGAACACAACTGACCGATCCCAGATCAGCTGAGTGGCTCTAGAATCCAGTTTTTTCCCTAATGATCCCACGATTCTGAGATTTGGTATGTGGGCCCTTGAGGGACTTCTGAACACAACTGACCGATCCCAGATCAGCTGAGTGGTTCTAGAATCCAGTTTTTTCTTTAATGATCCCACGATTCTGAGATTTGGTATGTGGGCCCTTGAGGGACTTCTGAACACAACTGACCGATCCCAGATCAGCTGAGTGGCTCTAGAATCCAGTTTTTTCTATAATGATCCCACGATTCTGAGATTTGGTATGTAGCCCCTTGAGGGACTTCTGAACACAACTGACCGATCCCAGATCAGCGGAGTGGCTCTAGAATCCAGTTTTTTCCATAATGATCCCACGATTCTGAGATTTGGTATGTGGGCCCTTGAGGGACTTCTGAACACAACTGACCGATCCCAGATCAGCTAACAAATCAATTGTCGATCTTTTTCTTTGTCGGTTTCTAATCAATACTTTTAACGAATAAATAAGAAACAAAAGATAGGA
The DNA here is from genome assembly GCA_030762985.1 of Adelphocoris suturalis. Classification (NCBI taxonomy): domain Eukaryota; kingdom Metazoa; phylum Arthropoda; class Insecta; order Hemiptera; family Miridae; genus Adelphocoris; species Adelphocoris suturalis. The sequence goes on from CM061049.1 coordinate 27,070,374, forward strand.
TTGTATGGAATACCCTCGTATTAATAATTAACTACAAAGCAAAATATAGGATTGTATGGAAAACCCGTCTAAGTCTTCATAGACAGTCAATCATAACGGAAGGGTTTCCTTTATGGAATTAAGGAGGTGCTTAAAAAAAACAAAATTGTATTTTGAAATTTATTTGAATAAAAAAAATATATATATTTTTTTTAAACTTATTTTCGCAATTAATTTCCACAAACAAAAGTACAATACGGGGTTCTATAGGAAGGGGAAAGGGGGCGCAATGACATAAAATGTCTCTCATGGTTGCGTACTTGTACGAAAGCTGTATCCACCGTGCGAGTGTTTCCAGCTGATTTCAATGAAGTTTGTCAAAAAATTGTCTACGTTTTCCTCCTCCTCGCTTTTCATCCTAGAAGCGTTTTATGAAATTTTTTCCCGACCGACACTTTTTTTCTCGACCGGCTCATTTTCTATTGATTTTCACGTACAACCAAGGCGTTACTAGGGAAGAGTAACTCCCATAGTTTTCATAGTAGGAAAATCGTTCGCCATTTTTTGGAATGCTCTCATTTTACCATGACATTTCATGACATTCCATTGTAGTGTCAAGGAATGCTGATTTATTACTCTAAGTTAAAAACTAATATTGTTTTGTAACCATAATGGAATAATCTTGTGAAATGAAGGCACTACATGGTTGGTATACAATTGAGTAGTAGGTACCAACTGGTAAGCAGTAGGTACTAGACATATCCATGATCATTTGTTTTTCCCATCAAGGGAGAAATTAAACTATTTCTACTTCGGATTTATTATAATTTCCTTACCAACACACCAACAATATAAACATATGAATAAACATATTGTCAGTGTAGGGAAATTATGTAGGTAGTTCCATTTGTTAATAGGAACAGTTTTGACATGGATATGTCTTTTTGTTTTGACATGGATATGTCTTTTGGCTGGGGGTCAAGGAATTTTTTGCGACACTTTTTTCTCTATAAAATCTCAAACAATTTCGATGATTCTCTTTTAAATCTTCCTGATACTAAGTTGAAAAATTAGCAAACAACACTCTTGGTGGTCTCTCTTAGGGAATGCAACTATTTGTTTATTATATTCAATAATGAACCTTCATAATCGACCAAGAAAAAATATCTGTAAGCCCCTCTCAAAATTTCTTTGTTTACGTTTCAAGATGCGTAGAATCCAAAAATTGAAAAAAACAATTAGAGTAGTTTGGCTCTCCACGCCTCGCCAGTGGGCAAGCCCCCTAGACCCCGGTTACCTTTATTTACATACTTCGAATGAAATTATTGAAACACAGAATGTGTGCTCATGCGTTTTACATAAACCCGTGAAACCCGCATTCAAGAATGGCTCAGATTTTGCGGTGTATCTTAGCACTTCTATGTCAAGTTGTTTTATTTATTCTTCACCAGTGCAACGGCTCACCACCAGCTCAATGAGATAATCAGAAATTATCAAGCGGTTGCAATCATGTTCACAATATCACTTATTGACAATGATCACCTGTTTGTAAACAATTTATTCAAATAACTCAGCTTGTGGCATCGTACTTCGCAGTAGTTAACATAATTATGGTTGGATAAATCGAGAGCTTTCGAACGAATGGTCAAAGAATTTTGTCAGATGAAAAATGACGAAGTACTATTTCCCAAATGACGAAGTACCAATTATGGCATTTCAAGCTACTTCTTGATTTTCTCTTTTCCGCTATGGAATTTTGACATTTTATGTCTTTACTTTGGCACATAAACGAAAAAAATGTTAAATTATTGCGTTAAAAAAAGCGTTACGGTTGGTTTTCTGATGATTTCCTCTTACAACCTAGTCGTCGCTAGGAAAATGGTACTTCGACGTTTTTCATCCCACTAAATTCGTTGACCATTCGTTCAAAAGCTCTCGATTTATCCAACCATATTATGTTAACTACTGTGAAGTGCGTGGCCAGCAAGCTGAGTTATGAGCATAGTTATTTGAATAATTGTTTGCACACAGGTGATCATTCTCAATAATTGATATTGTGAACATGATTGCCACCGCTTGTTCATTTCTGATGATTTCATTGAGCTGGTGTTTCGATGACTTGATTCATAGCAGGTGATCCGAATATTGCGAGAACGGTTTGATTTGTGAAGCGGTGGTTAAATCCTTTTAATAGGTAATTGCTATACTTTACACTCTAGGAAGCTGCAGTTGCTTATGTAGCCTCTTTAGGACATTTACTTGACGATGCCCAGGGTCCGGATCTGCTGAGTGGCTCTTAGAGCTTGCATTCGAGTCTGCAACACATACGAGTCTGCACCTAAAGACATAAAATGTCCCAATGTGTTGCAGACTCGTATGCAAGCGTTTCTTATGATCTGCGTGGATGTTTAAAATAAATTATGCATATGTATATTAAGCATTCCATAAGAAAGAATGAGTTCGTTGGGCAGCGCTTATAGACCACATTAAATTGGTAATCTCTCAAAAATTTGCTTAAAATAATCACAAAAAAATAAAAAGTTATTAAATCTATATTTTAAAGCGGAATATTACTCAAATAAAGTTTATCACCTATAAACTAGAACATTCAATTCAATTCAAAAACTAGAACACTCAATAATATACGATTTCATTAATTTTTGCTGGGAAATCCATACACTGCAATAAAAAGCTAAAAATTCTATGTCTCTTTTTGAATAGCAGTCATTTAGAATACTTTTTTAACCATAAGATTGAAGGTTAACAATTTAATTGCACTCAAAGTGCTCAAAATTTAACATAAATAGAATACGATAATTGACGAAAATTCGTTCATAGAATCATGTTTCAAGATCATTTAAAACTTTTGAATGATCTATACAATCATGATATAGGTAAACGAGGAAGCTACTAACTTGGCTCACGTTTTTTGACTTTTTCTATCATTTTCCAATCAAAATTTATGATTTTTCAAAGGACCCAAACAAATTACAAAAAGAAGTCATTTTTTGACCAAATCTTCGTTTTTTTGTTCTCCAAAAAAATAAAAAATAAATTAATAAATAAAGCTTTGGCAAGTTAAGCTTCCTTTTCCCATGCACGGTCACATATATTAGCACATAAATTTAAAATTCTGTAGGTGTCTCGTTCTTGTAAATTGTAAAATAGAACGTTTGGTGGAAGTAGAACAGGAAAGAACGTCATGTAATGACGACTATAAGTCTCTCAGAAATCCTTCTTTGATGATAACCCGTCTATCCGCTAAAGAATTGCTCTTCTTCTTTGCTCACAATTCACTTAGGATTTCCGCCCTCCCGACCAAAGTATGAACACTAATGTCCTTAGTATCGATTTCGTTCCACAAATGATACTGGTTAACGCTCTTTGTCAGGACCTATCACTCCTCTAAGGCACAGACTTTTTTTCTTGATCTTCAGAACATCACTTTCCCTCTTCATCCCCAGTAGGTCGTTCTTTGTTCTTTCAATTCGTCAGCTTTTTTCTGGTCCCTTTAGATTTTTCTTTCATTACACGAAGGAAGGGAAAAAAGAAAAACATCGTCCAATACCCTTTCTTTTTTTTCGGGACTATCTAGCGGGTTTCGCCTACCCGGCCTGAGTGGGAAATCACCACCACTTCTACACGAACTTTGAACTAAAACTTAGGTTAGAGTTATTACAACAATAGAAAAACACTCCAAATGGTGACACAATGGTTTAATATTTCAGTTCAACAATCCGCTGAATTTTGTATTGTCAAATTACAATTCGATGTAATCGTCGTCTTACAAATGAAATTCACTAAGTAATTTTTTTCATTTTTCGGTTCATTTGCTACTCTTAATTATTTTTCAACGCCCGATCGATTGGTGATGTGAGTTTTAAGATTCGAGAAATAGTTTTCTTGGAAAATGGGTATCTATTTTTCACTAACTCTTAACTTTACCTGATATCATTTAAAAATGTAAAACAAACAAGCGGGTGACCCTCATTATTTTCAAATGCTTATTTGATCAAATTTCCCAGTTTCCCGTCAATCCAGCTGATTCTTAAAATTTTTTCCTTCTGCCATTTTTGTTGAATTGCGAATTTGAAATATATAAGGGTAGGTACCTAACGTGTAAATAAATGCACCTGTAGAGCTTAGGTTCATAAGTTGAGAACTTTTTTTTAAAATTATGATTTTACATTCAATCACAACCCTCATATGTACAATCCCCCCTAATTAATGCGTTAAAAACTCAGGAATGAATTCATTGAATCCACTAAGGCCTCAAGAAATTTTCGGCGAGTACAAATCATTAAGTCACTTTAGTCAGGTGAAATTCACTAAGTCAGGTTCATTTGTACGACAACTACCTTTTTAAGTTACTTGTAATTGTGCAAACTATTTGAGGTACAGGTGAAAGTAAGTACCTACACATCACAAAACAGCTGCAAACCTAATTTCCATCCTCAAATCCAATTTTTTTTCCCGCGAAATGGGTCTTGCCAAAAACTAAATAATTCAAATTTGATTTTCTCGAAACTACAATATTTGACTTAGTGATTTTAACTTGTAAGCCGACGAATATTATCATAAAATGTATTTCTGGTAAAGATGACTATTACAAATTAATAACCTAAATTGAAGTTCGTGTTTCTGATACTATGTGGTTTCTGCCTGACTAGACATAAATTGAGATAATTTTGTTGTTGAAAAAGTTTAATTATCAATTTCAATTTCGTTTATTAGAAACAAGACGATTGACACAGGAAATGTTTAAAATGAGTTTCTTTATTTGGGCAGTTCAAATTATTACAAGACTTTACAATTAAAACCAATTTATGGACAGAAAGGCTTTTTTTGTGAAGTCTTGAACTAATTACTACATTCACACTTATTGACTATCGCTTGCGGAATTCCTTCCCTTGTGGTCACAGACTCGTCCAGGGAGATGTTGGCATTCGATGCTTCAAGTTCGACTGTTTGGTGGAATCTGTATCTAAAAAATTAAATTATGTTTGTTTCTACTTTGTGCTCAGGCGTACCGATCATCCGATGGGGATGAACCTTTTTAACTAACCCCTTACCCTACCGGGACGATAATAGGCTATCGGAATCATCCCCAAACCTACTCCTTATCGTAAAACTGGACGCCCTTCACAACGGGCAATACGAAGGGAAAGTGAAAAACTACTACAAAAAAGTGGTACGCGTTGATATGTCAACTAACTCGAGCACCAATCAATATATGGCTACTCCTCTCGGAGATTCGATTTCGCTAGGACGAAGTCCGTGCGCTTCATTCCATTGGCACATAACTCGAACGACCCCTTCAAACTCGATAAATGTAAGACACTGATGGCAAGTAAAGCCTATGGATACATACATCAACATTGTAAAGTTCAAGGGACAGAAAAGAGACAGTGACAGTTTTACGTACAATTGTCACTACATAACGTTCAATAAAATGGTTTTCAGTATATCCCTGCTTCCATGGAAGAAGACTTGTAGGCCACCATCAGCTAAAGATGTCCCAAATTCGATGGAGGCTTGTAAGTCTCAAGCCTCCATTACAAGCCGATTACAAGCCGATACGTCCCAATTATCGGTGAACGCACACAGACCTATGAAGCTCCAGAACTGAGAAATTCGGATGAATAGACGCCGCAGGCAGAGAAGGTTCCATGTATTATGAAGACCTATCCGTCAAAAAGGGCACCACAGCAAACGATGCAGAAAAGGCTCATCACAGAGGTCAGCGACCTTAACAGCAATGTCTGATTTTTACATGGCAGGCCGAAACAACTTTATAGTGTAGTAATCAAACTACTGACTCGGACCTTACCAAAATTCTTTCCTTTAGCAGGTATTGTCCCTTAAAATTTCCTTTGCATTAGGAGCTGAAGAACGTATTTTTTGCTTTTTGCTATCCAGGAACCTAACTTTTCTCCATTTCACAGCGAATAGGAGTTCTTTATCATCAAGGATATTCTAAATATTTTATTACTGGCCACCTTCGCAGCCACGACTTGCGCGGAGTAAGCAAAGCTGGAGGTTCATCTCTAAAGCTCGTTATATCCATTCCACGTACGGATTTAAAAGCCAAGTATCACGACCTCACAAGAAAACTGAAAACAAATAACATACATCACCTCAGCTCTATGCAGAGCTTAGATGTGACGACGAAAAATTTCATATTGAAGAACGCGGTCTTAGCCTGAACTATGCTGCTCACCATCTCACTCTAATAATGGTCTGATTGCTCTTCTCAATCCGTGCACCAAGATGATTATAAATATGTATACACTAGATCAACAAAGTTGCCATTAAGTGGTATTATGAATGGGTGACGCAACAAGGACAAATATAAAGCGCGTTCGAGTTGTTAAGATCGAACACTTCGGTTATTCGCTAATGTTAGTCAAACAACAGTGCCTTGGTGAGGACAACTGAGTTCGAGTGTTGGGGTCAAACGTAGGCAGCGTTATGGCGAACCCAGTCGATTCTCAAAATGGGGCACCACTGCCGTCAAATAGACGAATACAGTCGGCAGGTATGTGAATCTTCTAATCAAAACAAAAATACTCTATAAAGTTCTGCTCAGATGAAACCAACGTAAAACCAGTAAACTGATGTTGGGTATCTACACTACATGCAGATACATCGGTAGGTACCTGGATATGCGTTAAAATCCAGAAATCATTTCAGAACGCTTCCAAGCAGCTTTTAAAAATAAAAATCCTGGAATGGTAATTTTTAAAGTTTTTTTAGTTATCCTTCAGCTTCATTTTCTTCAAAAAACTTCAACGATCGCTTTTTACGTGTTCTAAGGGGAAAAGAACGTTGTCAAGTGTGCCTCATCCGACTGATAATTATTGATGACCCGGGAGGATTTAGAGTGGTGAGGGGGGGGGGGGGGAGGTTATCTCTAAAGACGTGAATTTCAGTGGGAATTGGAAAATCGTAGAGGACTCTAACTTGGGAGCTATTGGGAAATGGCTTACATTGCCGTTGACAACATTTCAACGTGAATACCAAATGAATATAAATACTAGTATCGGATTCAAGCTGGGGAGAGCTAACAATCAACGTAGCATTGGAATTTCAAATGGGGAAATCAATTCAATATTCGAGAGACGTGCCTCCCCAACTCCCAAGCGCTTCTCGGAACAGATTTACAAGTAATATGACAGGGGTATGCCTTTGGTATGATCGGGATATCGCTGTCTTGTTGGATTATTGTCAGATACGGAGGTTATTATTTTCCAAGGATGAATTCTAAAGCTTCCTTCAGATTATTACAAATACGTTAGTGACGTTATGAAGAGTGATGTCCAGTTACGTCAGACAGAGTTGGCGTTTTCTTGATCAGTTATTTCCTTCGGTGTTTTCTTTCTATATAACCTCCTTGCATTGAACAATGGAAACCGCTGCGAATGATCACTCAATGCGATATTATTTCTAGTTAGATAGTATTTCTGTGTAGATCCTGTGGTCTACACAAATTAATTCGCTCTCATCACCTTAAAAATTCTACCAAACCAGGCTGAGCATGCCGTTAGGATTTTAACTACTCGTACCGCCCGGGTTAATATTTATTCAAACGCAATGAAATTCAAATACGAACATCAAACAATTATATTAAAAGCAAATAATACTATTGAGGAACAAATTTATTTACAAATTTAATGTTTGCGCTATTGCAGGTGCCACCGGTGAACCAGATAGAACATGTTTTATAGTCAGTAAGACAGCACCACGTTAATTCGCTAAATTACCTAGTATTTAGATGTCAAAGCGTTATCCATTTCTCAAAAGACATGATACTACCTCACGAAACTCTAGTTTTCAATTAGATTGAACCAATTCTCAAAAAGTTCTAGGTCGAAAAAATAAGGTTCTGAGAATGATAACGGGCAGCTCTCAATATACAAATCTACATTTAAAAAACTGTGGCTGTCTGGAGCATCCTTTATTGTATATCATCAGCTGAAAGATTCCGCCAAAAGCTTCCTAAAAAGATGCCATATAGAGGGTATTGAATGATTGGAAATTGTCAAAACGGTGGTGTAATAGAAGCTAAATCACGTCATACGTGAACGATCTCACCCTTGTGTCCGCCTGGGAAGGTGGAGAGAGGAGGAATCCACATGTGAAGTCAATTTAGTTTCTTTATATAGGGTTTTTCATCCTAACAACTAGAATAATTGTGAACTATAAAATTTCCATCGAAGGTTTTCAAGGGTGCAAAATCTGATTTTTAGATCAAAAAACCTGAATTTAAAATCCCAAAAGTTGCCGATTATGTCAACCTCCACAGCTGAGCATCAGGGCACATCAGTTAAAACCATCTGCGAATCGATCCATTTTAGGAAATTCAAACACTTTCAGAAAGGTCTAGGGATGTTGAAAAAATATCAATATATCAAAATATCGATATTTTTCACTCGATAAATCGATATTATTTTTACAAATCGGAACCGATATTTTTTATCCTCCGGTCACAAATAAATCCAAAACCAGCCAGTGATTTCGGATTCATGAAGGAATAGGTATCTACCTAATTTCAAATCAGACATACCGAGCTTTTGCTACCCAGGGCAAAGACCTACAAGCCACGAGACATTTTCCTCTGTTACTTGGTTTTGATTTTGTTTTAGCGAATTTTTGAAGAAAATTAAGCTATTGCTCTCGCCTCAAAGTTTGTAAAATGTGAATTTTTGAAAATATTTTATGCAGAAATCCGTTTCAGGCTATTCTGAATCATATTCTGAAGTTTAACGCATTTTTTTATGTATGTATGTATGTACGAGTATGTAGGTATATATGTATGTATGTATGTGTCATTCCAGACGATAACTGCCCGTAGAATTGTGCTAGAAACTTCAAACAAACTTTAAAATGTTAAGGACACAAAACGAAAGTTCAAGTTCGTTGGCCAGCATGATCGGATTACATCTTCGGGTTGAAATTTTCAAAAAATGTACTTAGACGAAAATTTCAAAATTTTTTGCGATTTGTTGTGCGAAATAATTTTTTTAGCATACTAACATGTGGTATATTCGGAATCAGCGTAAAATTTCCTATAAGAATATGTATCAAGTTTTCAAAAATTTCAAAGTTGAAAAATCAGCCAAAAATCGAAATAATGCCGTTCGCTAGTTGTAAAAATCGGTAATATTTGCATAAAACTTTTATTTTATTTTATTTATTTATTTATTTATTTTTTTTTTTTTAAGCAGAATTTTAGTCGAAAGAAGTAGGTATATCAATGATGAACTAGATCATTAAAAAACGTATGCACAATATTATGCTAAAATAATTATGCTTAAATGTTATTAATTTTTGCTGAAAAGTTGATAAAAACTGAGAAAAACTAGAAATCCAAATTTGTTGGAATCGCAGAATATTATTTAGAACTAGTTTCTTTGCCATAAAAATGGTATTTAACAATTTCTTTGCACTCATAGTGCTCAAATTTCAAAACAGTGTTACTCAATGTAAATCAATAATTTACGAATATTTGCTCATACGATCATGCTGCATGACTGAAACTTTTGAGGTTTCCTACCATTGCGTTTCTCAGGTCAAAATTTTGTTTTTGTGTCGGCGTACTACTCTACAACTATTCCTTGAAAAGCCTAGCCCTTATCTATTTCGAATCAACCCAATCCAAAAAGCCTAACTCGGTTGAATCTAGAAATCCAGGCACAAAAATGCAATTTATAGACAGAGAAACAACAGATTGTTATATTGTGATAAGTTTCATAATGCTGGAATGCAGAATGCACAGTCAGAAAGCATTCATTTATTTCTTTTAGCAAGTTTTTCCACCTACCTACCTACCTTTGTTAATAAAAAAGGTCGATATATCGAAATATCGATTTTCGTTCACGATGTATCAAATAACTAAAACGATATATTTTTGAAATATCGATATTTTTCCCCGATATCAACATCCTTAGAAAGGTCTCTCTTCATACTCATTTCCCATTCCGTGTCCAGACTGACAATATATTCACACTGTTTCTTATTACTTTTGCCAGGAGAGAGTCGGTGATACAATTGATACATGCGTATCAGAATCTTGAACTACATAGTTTGAGAATGGGTAGGTATGTTGCTATGGAAGCCGTCACGGTGAGTTGGGTCCAAGCTGGTTGAAGCATCCGGACCGGTCACGTTGAACAAGGCACAATACCCATATACCCCTTCACTATAGGATTGGGAGAAACTGCATTCTCTCCATCCCTCCATCAAGATGCATCTCTATTAATAAAATCGTATCTATGTCTGCGTGTACATTGATTAAAATAATGAAATTTTGCGAAATTTTGCGTTTCTTTTCCGCTTCATGCTATTTGTAAACGATTGGCACCATTTCCTCAATTTATTCTGTCTGTATGTTTCTCTGTCCGTAAGTTTGTCCGCTTTTAACGGTTACAGGGGTCATTGGACAACTGATATGAATTGGGGGAAATGTTTGTGTCAGTCCAACTTAAATTATAGGCTATTGGAAGTTTTTAATATTTGAGCTAGATGTGTCAATCAAATCTCTAACTAATCTTCTAAAAACTTGAATTTTTTCTGCCTATATCGGGAAAATGGGCTTCTATGCAGCGTGGTTTACGTCTTTTCTTGTTTGGAAGGTGCTAGGCAAGAGGTGTTTTCTTGTTTCCCGCATTCGTCTAATGTAGAACTTAGATGTACCAAATTGGGATCCTATGAACTTTGAAATGTTTTAGCTTACTTTGAACTATTCTCAATATGAATGTGAACAGGTCTTCTTCTAGAAGAGGGGGTGGTGCCTTTATGTCATACCTCTATCACCTCACAATCCTCTAGAACGTAATTTGAATCCTTTCCAAAAACATCCATCACCTTCCTCTTGATAATATTCATATTTGCTTTCCCTTCTAGGACTTAATGAAGGATATGATCGTATTGATATAAATATATAACTAAAGAGGAGCAGCAGATAGAACCACACACAATCCATCCCCTACTTACCTTCACTCGTTCCGACCAACGCGTATAACCGCTTAAACCCGAAAAAAAAAATAAATAAATAAATAAATAAATAAAAATAAAATAACCTTCCCCCTCGCTAAACTGATGAAAGCAACGGTGGGAATCTGCAGTGAGCCTTCATGCTGGCGTTCTAACTAGGTACTAACTCCTGAACTTATGTCCTATTGTTAGGAAGCAGCATAACCTACTAACTTCATAACCAAATAACTTCTTTACCAGTGTTTGTCAATACATCGGAAACCTTTTGAAGAGGTGATTAATTCAGGAAAATTGCGGCAACATATAAACAAATTGAATTATCTTCGGTTTGTTATTCAAAAAGTTATGACACTTGTTTCGTTTATCCGTTCAAAATTCGAGGAATGGCTCACGATATTGTGTACCTACTGTTTGTTTAGTCAAGTTTTGCGGTACAACTTCTCCTATTCGACTCTTACGAACAAACTTCGCAGTGAGAGCTTAATATTAACGTACCACTGGGTGGAAAGGAATTCCATGAACGATTCTCAACAAGCCTTTTCAACCTCGGGTTCGAATGAATTTCCGAGAACCTTTCATCGTATATGGCAATCCGTGTTGGCCGATCTCGTACAAAACCATAACCCAACGAATATCAAGTTTGGACGTCGAGTAACAGGAAATTCAATTAATGCAGAGATACTAAACTTCTAGACCTTCCCGTGCTTACAATAACAGAGTTTAAATATAGATGTTTTGTTACAAAAATAATAAATACATTAACAAATCTGTTTTGTTACAAAAATAATAAATACATTAACAAATCTAGCTAACCCCTCCCCCCACCACCCCAAAGCAGAGCGGAGATTATGATGAATAACTACCTCGATTTCTGTTAGTAAATACATTTTATGGAGCAGTATAAAACCGAATTTTGCCAAATAAACGTTCAATTTCGACCTTCAAAACACAAATGTCTATCTAAATATTAATATACGCAACTTCAATCCTAGTTAACCAAACAATCTTTTTTATTTTTATTATTTTTTAATATTAATTTAAAAAGTATTTTTATTTTCATTATTATTTAAAGATAAAATAAAAATAAACAAACAAAAAAGAAAAGGAAAAGTAAATAAAATTAATTAAATAATAAACCAAAAGAAAAAAAAAGTGTGTGATGTTGGGTGTGGCACATAAGTTCTTCGTATCCGTAACATGATAGTAGAGATCATCAGTAAATTGTTTTAAATGGTCTTGAACAATTCCATAGCGGAAAGTGGTAGTCAATATGCAGTGTAAAACGTCAAAATCGGTCAATCAGGAAACGAAAAAAATGATGCTTGAAGTAATTTACGTTTTCTTGTGCGCTGAATGATGTAATAATTCGAGAACAATGAAATCGGTAGGAAACCATATAAAGCCTAACCCGAACATGCCCTGAAAATTTCATAGAAATCGGATAATATCTGTGGAAATTAAACTAATCACATGAATTACACATTCTCTCATGCGCAGCAGCTACTAAATGATACAAGCGTGTTGAAATTGATATGGGTAGAACAAACCGTTTTCTCCCAACTATTCTCCAAACTTGGGCGAGATCGGAAAACAAAGGCGTGACAAAATTATACTCATTGGAATTTATGTTCGCATGTGCAGAGTTTAGTATAAATTTGGGAACAATGAAACTAAAAAAGTCCAGTCATGTAGCATGACCCCATGAGCGAATTTTTGAAGAAATCCGACATTTCAGTCGCTATTGATCGTGTAGAGAAATTTTAGTTTATGATTTTGATAGACAAACATGGAATCAAATTATTAAAAATAATTAGGGGGTACTCATACTTTATTATTATTAAACTAATCTTGTAGATTTAAAGACAAATGTAGATTTCGATGTCCAATGTGGTCAGTATTGAAGGCAGTTGAAATCTTAACAGTATCCTATCATAACGGCATTATTTCGATTTTTGACTGATTTTTCAACTTTGAAATTTTTGAAAACTTGATAAATATTCTTATAGGAAATTTTACGTTGATTCCGAATATACCACATGTTAGTATGCTGAAAAAATTATTTCGCACAACAAATCGCAAAAAACAGGCTATTTTGAAATTTTTGAGTACATTTTTGAAAATTTCAACCCAAAGATGTAATCCGATCAACGAACTTGAACTTTGGTTTTGTGTCCTTAACATTTTAAAATTTGTTTGAAGTTTCTAGCACAATTCTACGGACAGTTATCGTCTGGAATGACACATACATACATATATACATACATATCTACATACATACATACAATAAAAAAATGCGTAAAACTTCAGAATATGATTCAGAATAGCCTGAAACGGATTACTGCATTAAATGTTTTTTAAAAATTCACATTCTACAAATTTTGAGGCGAGAGCAGTAGCTAAATTTTCTTCAAAAATTCGCTAAAAATGAGACCATCCAATGACTAACACGCAGATTCCCTAAAAATTTCTTTAAAATCGGATGAAAACTGTGAAAATTGAGCTTTTTACTAGGAATTCACAGTAGTGTATGGGCAGGAGCTCTACGAATTATACGACCATGTTGAAATTGATATGAGTGCTCAAATTTTCTTCTCCCAACTATCCTTCAAAAATTAAGTGTGAGACTGGATTAGGAGGGCGTAAGAAAATTATGCGTAATGGAATTTACTTTTGCTCATGCGCAGGATTAAGTATTGATTTGGCAACAATGAAACCTATAAAATACCACCTGCACCCTAACTCGCACATTCCCTGAAAATTTCTTTGCTTTCCAAAAATAAAAGGAGTGCAGAGAATATTAACAGAAAAACAAATAGATAATTAGAAAAGAGCCAAGAGGCCAAAAAATGACTGCCCTGAAGCAATACTACGAGTAAATATGTCGTCTCGAGGTAGTCATCATAAAGATAACCAATCATGCAACATGATCGTATGACCGAATTTTTGTAGATTATCGTATTATATTATGTTACTTTGTTTTAATATTTGAGCATTTTGGGATTTTGGGTGAAGAAATCGTTGATTATTAATTTTAAGGCCAACACGTATTCTAAATAATATCTGCTATTAAAAAAGAGGTTTTGAGATTTTAGCTCTTTTGCTAACCCCAAATTTTGTAGCAAATAAACTCGTTTTAAATCATATTCTACTATTCAAAACAGATTTTGGATTTTTAGCAATTTTCCAGTTTTTACATCGATTTTTGAGCAAATACGAATGAAATTTAAGAACATTTTTCACTATAATTTTGTGAATAAATTATTTAATGTTCTAGTTCATCGTTGATAAACTTTTTTTAAACTAAAATCCCGATAAAAATATGAATTTAACAATTTTTGGCCGTTGTAGTAATTTTTAGTGATTTTTTTAGCACATTTTTTGAAATTTGACCAATTTAATGTGCTCAAAAAGTGTTGGCCAATGCTAGTGACCCTGGATGTGAAAAATACCTTCAATTCTGCAAGATGGACTGATATATTAGAGTCCCTGGATACCACCTTTAAAATACCAAGATACTTACTAGCAGTGATGGACAGCTATCTTAAAAACCGAAAATTGGTTTATGAGACGGCTCAGGGGGAAAGGGAGAAAGAAATCACCGCAGGAGCAGCCCAGGGTTCAGTTCTGGGCTTACAACTATGGAACACGTCATACGATAGTGTTCTACGATTGGAAATGCCAGAAGACTGTTATCTTGTCGGATATGTGGATGATGTTGCGGCAGTTATCCTGGCTAGAACCACGGAATTGACACAGAATAAACTGAATCAAGTAATGGTAAAAATCACTAGATGGATGGAAGACCATATGTTGACATTAGCAGCAGCTAAAACCGAAGTAGTTGTGTTCACTCGAAAACGGATCCCTACCATAATCCCAATACAAATAGGGAGTACAGAAGTCACCAGCAAACCAACAGTAAACTACCTGGGAATCACATTAGATACTAAAATTACATTCTGGGAGCAAATAAAGAAATCAGCAGACAAGGCGTCAAAGAAAACATATATCTCATGAGAAATATCAACGGGCCAAGGCCATGTAAGCGTCGTCTCATGATGACCGTTGTACAATCAATACTCTTGTACGGTTCGGAGATATGGGCAGATGCTCTAAACATTGCCTACTATCGCAATAGAATGATTGCAGTTCAACGAAGAGAAGCGCTGAGGATTGCATGTGCCTACAGAACAGTGTCAGAGCCAGCCATACTCGTACTTACAAGCAGCATCCCAATCCATCTATTGGCTGCAGAACGCAAACGAATCTTTGATAGAAGAGAGGAAGGAGAAAGAGCTCATTTAGCCGCTGAAGAGAGAGAATATACAATGGCAAGATGGCAGGAAATGTGGACTGTAGAGCAGAGAGGGAGATGGACAGCACGCTTGATTCCTCAGATCAAGGTATGGCTAGATAGAAAACATGGAGAAGTAAACTTTTTCCTGACTCAGTTCCTTTCTGGTCATGGGCTGTTTTACGCATATCTCTATAAAATGGGAAAAGTAGACTCCCCAATATGTCCATACTGCCAGGGAATGGACGATGATGTGCTCCATACTTTCTTTGTATGCAAGCGATGGGCAACAGAAAGAAGAAGGCTGCAGGATGCTCTGGAATTACCACCTCAAGACGTGACACCGGAGGTGGTAGTATCCAAAATGATTGAACGAGAGCAAAAATGGGATTTTGTAGCTGCCTACGTTGAAGACATCCTTCAGAAAAAGATCATCTTGGAACGGGAGAGACAGAGGAGGAGGGAGCACATGGACCGAGAGGACTGAAGAAATTTCTCAAGGACTCGGCCTGAAGTAATGTGTTTAACAGTATTAGGCTGAGTTCCAACGTGGGAAAAGGAAGGTGAGTTTTTAGTGTGGAGTGCGGTCCCTCTTGGGTATCTTACGAGATCCGATATCCGATTACCACCTTAGGATCTTAAAGATTTCCTCCCCTGCCTACGTAAAAAAAAAAAAAAAAAAAAAAAAAAAAAAAGTGTTAGCCAGCGAACTCATTCTTTCGTTTGGAATATATATATATATATATATACATATATATATATATATATATATATATATATATATATATATATATGAAAAAGCGTTAAACTCTAGGATTTGTTTCAGAATGTCTAGAAACGGATTTCAATAAAGAAATTTTTCGACAATTTTGATTTTAAAATTTTTGGAGCCATTGCGATAGCTTCATTTTCTACGAAAATCAGCTAAAAGGGAGTGGGGACATAAAGCCAGTTTTCGAGGAGTGTGAATAGCAGTAAAAAAAAAAAAAAAAAAAAATCGTGCGAATAAATTGATGTGGAGCAATTTCTCGATGAGTCGCACGTAAATGGAGTTGAGAAAACCCGATCGAAAACTCAATTTCATTATTTTTTCGCACAAAAGTAAAACGTTACGACGAGGGGAATTAATGCCCTATTTACCGATTTCTCGTAAAATAAAAATGATGATAACCTGTTTCCAACGGCCCTCCGGACTTGTTAAAAGTTTAATTAGCATACGTTCACCCTAGACATTACAACCGTTAGGGGAGGAAGGGTTAGGTTAAGAGAGGGTCTACTGCAGAATAACGGAATAAAATAAGAAACGCTTGCAGGGCATTCAAAAATAAAATAGCAGAGCTTAAAAGAGGCGCGACTGGCGTTAAAAAGCGGAATGAGGCTTAGCGATCGGAAGAATAGAGTGGGTAGACGTTTTCAACTGGGCAGATGTCGCCTGATAAGGTGGTGATGAGATGGGCAGGGGTAACCCGGGCCGTTTTCTCGATGAAAAGCAGGGAGATAAGCAGGATTGACTTGTGCCTTGAATAATCCCAGCCCTTCATTTTCAGAGATTTCATTTTCTTTTTTTCAATAATAAACCTTTGTAATCGACCAAGAGAAAGAAATTGAAACCCCTCAAAATTTGTTGGTTTTCGTTTCAAGATGCGTAAAATCCAATAATGGAAAAAAAAGTCCCAGTGATGCAGCATGACTATATGAGCGAATTTTCGTAAATTGTCGTACATTGAGGGTGAAGAAATTTTTAACTACCAATTTTATTGAAGAAAATACATAGCTCCTTTAGTTTTATAATGGATGGCAATGGGTTACAGGAGTAGTCTCTGTACATATGTTTTGTGTTATCATCCATTTTATGATTTCCTGCACCACTATTCAAGACATGTGAGACATGACAAGACATTCAGACATGTCAAGACATGACACAACACGGTAAAAATTGACTATTTTGCATCGCTAAATCAATTTTAATTATTCTGGACGTCTTAGACGCTAACGTTTACGATATTCACATTATGATTTTCGGCCTCCCATCACTTAGCAACGCTCAAGTTGAAATTTACTGTCTGCAAAATAAATGTTAACTATCAATTTTATTGCTCAAATTCGTCATATTGTCTGCCAAAAATTGTTAACTATCAATTTTATTGCTGTCTGCTAAATAACAATCTATTATTTAAACAAAGATATGGATTTCTAGAATTTTCACTCGATTTTGTAGCATATTTTAATGAAATTTAATTACAATTTTAAGCATAGGTTTGAGCTTTAATTTTTAAATTACCAACTTCATAGTTGATAAACTTTATTTGAGTAATTTTCTGCTAAAAAAAAATAAAAACACTGATGTTTAGCCTTTTTTGTCATTTTTTTGTGATTTTTTAGTACATTTATTGAAATTTGACCAATTTAATGTGCTCAAAAAGTGTTGTCCAACGAATTCATCCTTTCTTTTGAAATGCTTGATGTTTTTGGCTGAAGAACGATGTTTTTATCTCAATTCTATCGAGAGTTATCGTCTGGAATGACACATATACATACATATATATATATATATATATATATATATATATAAAGCGTTAAAATCCAGGAATCATTTCAGAATGCCTCAAAACAGATTTCGATGAAGAAGATTGTTGAAAATTTTTATTTTAAAATTTTTGGAGCCATTGCAATAGCTCTATTTTCTTAGAAAATTCGCTAAAAAAAAAAAAAAAAAAAAAAAAAACCCGTCCGTCCGCTGTACGCCATCCGCCGTCCAGGGCTTTTCTTCGAATACACTGGACCAAAGTTCATGAGGATTGGCCAAAAAACACATCGGCAGAGGATGTGCCAGTAACATCGGCATAAATTTCGATCAAGCCTAAAGGGGAGTAATTAAGGGCTGAAATTTTGTAAATTTGAGACCTAAAAAACTTTCATGGTAACACTAATAATTTTTTGCTGGTCAATGATAAATATAATACCAAGATTTGAGGATAGCTTTCCCTGAGGCTAGAACTTTGAAAAAACATCTTCGGATTTCCAGGCACGAGGGCATAGAGAAATCAAGCGCTGCAAACATTGTTATACAGGCGATCGTTGCTCGTGTATAGAGTATCCAATTCAGGGGCGGCACGACGGCAATAATGTAACCAACCGGCGCACAGTGCTTCGAGTAATGGACAAAAATGAAAAAAAAATCAACATTTTTGTTAGCAGGAACTAACTATGTGGACTTATTCAGAGAGGTCCAACGAATTCATGCTTTCTTTCGAAATGCTTCATTTTATATATATGTGTATATCTGTGTGTTTATGATGAAAAAGCGTTAAAATTTAGTAATCATTTCAGAATGCCTACAAACGGATTTTCCATGGAAAAAGTCGTTTAGAGCCGTCGCGATAGCTTCATCCCCCCTACATTATTAAAGTGTCGTTCAAGTAAAATTTCTTTTATGATTTCAAGGTTCAAGATATTTCGAACACGATTCCATTCTTTCCACTGATTCAATGCTACGTTGTTTTTTCTTGGCTCTAGCGGTCAAAAGGTACTGGCGGCCAAGTTAAAAGACCCTGTCAGCATGTCGGTCGGACAGCGCCCCAAAGGAACCCAATCGATAAAAGGGAAACCAAAGTCAAAGTAAGGTCGGTAATTGCAATTAGTGTGAGTAATTAACAAATTAACAAATACAAACCGTAGTATAGTATATTCGACATAGCCCAAAGTAATATTGAAAATTGGGACCGTCGTCGAGACCATTATTCCCAGGGGAGAAACAATAAAAAAATAGTTCAAAAAACCAAAAAAAAAAAAAAAAAAAAAAAAAAATAAAAAAATAAAAATAATAAATAAATAAATAAAATAAAATAATAATAAAAGTCAAATTATTCTATACAACGCAAATGCACTAAAAAATGTGGTAGAATATGGGTATAACTTGTTCTGAAATTTGATTAAAAAAAGAGCCTAGGTACGGAGAAAATTATTTTTATAGCAGTTTATTATTGTTATCATTAAAGTTTGCGCCCCAAAGGAACCCAATCGATGTAAGGGAAACCAAAGTCAAAGTAAAGTCGTTAATTGCAATTAGTATGACAAATTAACAAATGAAATCCCAGAAAATTGAAGAATAGTATATTCTACATAGCCCATAGGAATATTAAAAATTGGGTCCGTCGTCGAGACCATTTTTCTCAGGGGAGAAGCAATAAATAATATTTCAAGAAACCAAAAAAAAAAAAAAAAGTCAAATTATTCTATACGACGTACTTATTATTAAAAAATATTTTCAGCACTAAAAAGTGTGGTAGAATATGGGTATAACTTGTTCTGAAATTCGATTAAAAAAAGAGCCTAGGTACGGAGAAATTTATTTTTATAGCAGTTTATTATTATTATCATTAAAGCTTACTAACCATACCTAAATTTGGACGAAAAAAGGTATACTCGAGGCAAGGCCAAAAATGTCCGTCGGACAGCGCCCCGAAGGAACCCAATCGATAAAAGGGAAACCAAAGTCAAAGTAAAGTTGGTAATTGCAATTAGTATGAGTTTTTAACAAATTAAATCCCAGAAAACTGTAGAATAATATATTCGACATAGCCCATAGGGATATTGGAAATTGGGTCTGTCGTCGAGACCATTATGAGCAATAAAAAAATATTTTAAGAAACCAAAAAAAAAAAAAAAAAAATTTAATAATCCTAAACAACGGCGTACTTATTATAAAAAAAATATTATATCACTAAAAATATGGTAGAATATGGGTATAACTTGTTCCAAAATTCGATTAAAAAAATCGTAGTTATCGAGAACTTTATTTTTATAGCAGTATATTAAGATGATCATAAAATTGTATAAACCATACCTAAATTTGAACGAAAATTCTAGACTGCCTAAAATTGCTTTAATACTGAGAAGAAAAAAAATTGTGAATGTTTAAGAAGTTAAAATTTTCCTATTTTTCCATTCTGAAAGACAGATTTTTTCCTTGTTTTTCATAGTCGTCGGTTTGTTCGCCGTTGGAAGTCAAGCACGCTGTAGGATTCGCATCTGAGATTACTTACTTGTTGCTCGACTGAGGGGACTTGCGAACTTTCAGGGGTCTTGAGAGGGTTGAAGGCGGTTGGGGGTGGTAACCAGCGCGAAGGTGACGGTGGACTGAAGGGAAAGCTGTGGGGGCACTGCCCCCGTTGCACCCTCCATCCACCACCGCACCCCCTTATGGCCTTTTGGCGATGCTCTTTTTCCATCATTTACCCATTCATCATTTACCTCACGGAAATAAATCACATCGGTTCCTCCTATACCTGTAATCGACTGAAGCAGATGGGAACGATGCTTGATCTAAAACTTCCAAAATTGTATTACCCGCACACGGTCTTTCAAAGACATAGATTGGATATCCCTCTCCCTCAGTTTTTTCCCCCTGTCGCTTTGAAAAATACTGCTTATCGGTTAATGGACCTTTCCTTTCCAACCGCTTTTCACTCCCAATTAATGATAATGAATCGTCAATTGGAATGCACGATTTGAAATCGTTTTAAGGGATTTCACAGAATCAAGAAAACATGTTTAGCCCAGACCACGTTAATATTCGTTTAGTACCTCTGCAAGAGCCCTGTGATATTGCTTTTTGGTACTGTCGCTATTTATTATTGATAACTACTTTATATTATTTTTCGTCTTCTTCTTATTATTATTACTATTATTATTTCTTTTAAATAAGGTTTAAGCCGCATCTCAACCAGAAGGGTCATTAGCGGCATTGAATAAGGTGTCTAAAGGGACACTGGGAGTCTTCTTTTTTTATTATTCTTATTTAATAATTTTCTTCAATACAACACATTAAATAATCAATTTAGCATTTAATAATGAATAAGCATTTAAGAATGTCTATTCTTCAACACAATGTCGTACCGGTAACATTTCCATACTTCATACAGACCTTTTCACTTAGATTTATCACTTTTCCACTTAGATTCAGACCTTTTCAGTAAGATTTTGAAGTTTTCCACAAAGATATAGACCTTGTCCACTTAGATTTAGACTTTTTCTAATTGGGTTTAAACATTTTCTATTCAGATTTTGATAGTAGCAAATTTTCAGTAGTCAGCCCCATTTTAGTAAGTACTCAATTTTCATTAAGCTAGAAGTAAAAGTAAGAGGAAATGATAAGAAAAAGTATGAACTCACTTTCCAAAAATCTAGAGTGATGAATCGATTGATTAATGAAGGAAGAAAAGGGCGGGTAGGGGGAACTCGGGAATGGATAGGGAATAGGCCGAAGGCGTCTGGTCGAGTAGGAAACTTTTATTTCATTCTCGAAGGCTTTTGGTTGAGAAGGTATTCGTCAGTTCCTTCTCGAAGGTGAGGTTGAGAAGGTATTCGTCAGATTCTTTCGGAATTCTATATATTAACTTCCTTCCCTAAGGCTATACTACAATCCTTAATCGTAAATCACGAACCAGTGGAGCCAGCCAGTTGCGTTTATTGTCCAAATAATTGAAAATCAGTGTCGAACTTTCAATTTATGTGTGTTACAACTCGGCACAGGTAAGCCATTCAAGTTATGCGCAGGCGTTGTCGCAGGCCAAGTTAAAAGTAGAAAATGTTGCAACAATTAGATATCAAGTTCCCAAGGTACCAGCACGAAGGGGCGGGCTCTGCCGGGGAAACTTGCACACTAGATATTTTGACAAATTTTGCTTGGCCTGCTCATTACAGCCCATTCTTAGAACAGACAATGACAATTGAATAATAAAACATATTCTCGAGTCATACATAAAAAAATTCATCATAATTTTACCTAGGTACTGTTAAGTTGTAACTACCGTATTTGTTTCCTAAGTAGATACCCATGCAGTTAATAACCTACTTTGCGACCCTATGTTGGTTGGGAGATAGCAAATGAAACCAGTGTTACATTAGTTTAAATTTCATCAGTGTGTTAGGTTTTCAAATAAGGGAAAGGGAGTGTCAGAAAGACTGGAATTAGTGGGATTGCTAATGCTCTTTACCTAGGTTGGTTTCAACACTTCACGAGTAGGTTGGCAATGAATTACATTCGCAGGTATATTACCTTAAATTAGGCACTGATGAAACCAAGTTAATAAAAAACACTTTTCTTTATTAATTCGATTGTAGGTCTTTGAATGTTGACGCACTGCCGAAAGATCCCAAATTTAGCCAGTCCTTTGTGAGCATCAGGTTTCGTCAGACCTTAGTATCGTCTCAACGGACGATGCCCACTTTCCGAGAAACAAATGGACAATTTACCCCGGTTCCGTTGTTCACGTTATCTCGATAACAAGTCAGGGGTGGAAATCTCCAAAGGCCCTTTACCCTCTGACGGAGTAGTCCTGAGTAAAGACTGAGTAGAGGAAAGCTTTGGCTTGGACGTCGCAATGAGATTGGATATGTTAATATTTACAACTAGCAGATTACCCAGCGTTGCCCGGATCAAAGTCTACAAATCAATCAGGCACCACTTAAATGTAAATACTGGTGGTATTTACATTTATTGATTTCACTGCTGCGTGAACTAGAAAGCGAATTTTGCCCAATTAACTCGTTTTCTGTCTCATCATTTTTATGGCTTGTCTCGTTACCAGCGGATAGTTCCACTTGATCCGTACCCACAGATTATCCAGTTACCCGTGGTTTTTCTGGTCAATCGGAAACCTGCTGATATGTCAAAGCTATGTTATGTTATATAGGTTTCAATTTCATTCACTCTTCAAAAGTTGCTTCACTCGATTACGTGGAAGCTGGCAGTTAGTTACCACGTCACTTGGTTTCGTTTGATTTTAATTAGGTGTTAGAAAATTGAATTTTTCAGCCAGCAGGAGGAGGAGGAGGAGGGGGGGGGGGATTAAAAAAGCCTAAAACCAAAACCATCAGCAGAACTTGCAGATAATTTTCCAAAAACCCATTTTTAAATCGGTTCAGCAGTTCTCGACATATGGAGTGACCAAGGGCAATAGGGAATTATATTTATCATGATTCATCATCAATCATTCGTATTATATATGTATATATTGATACGAACGAAGGTGAATAGGATGGTTTATTTCCCAAGAAATCAACACAATACTAGTAATTCAATTAACAACGAACGAGCACCACAATTTACACCTCACAACAACTTTTCTTGTCCTGTCCGCATCCTTGTCTACCTCAACACCTGTTCAACATAACTAATCATGCACTGGTTGTACGTGAAAAAAAAAAAAAATATATATATATATATATATATAATATATATATATATATATATATATATATATATATGTATATATATATATATATTTTTTTTTTTAACAAAACTTCCCTTAAAGGCGGTTTTTTATTTTTTCAAAAGGCATCTCAAAAATCCTGATGAGAGATGTATACGAAAAATGGGTTGAGAGGGAAAATTATGAAGACTTATCATATTTTATTAAAGAAACGTATCATTCAACCTATAAAGAAGACGGTGTTAATGTCCTGAATAAATGGTCAAAATTGACCGCTTTAACCCTCAGAAGGATACGGGATGCCTGTAAAGGATATCGGAACCAACTTCTAACTAAAAATCATACATATCTGGATAAATCTCTCACTTTTCCCGACTACCTCATCAAATTTATTGATAAAGCTGTTCCGGGTAATAGGTGGCCCGGACGACGGAGGCAGATTTTTTAGGAGTTCGCAATAGGATCAGATTCGCCATATTCCGATTTGTCAGAATATGACAAAGCTTTTGAACATACATATGCGCCTTATTTTTCCCCTTTGTTTTTTCTTTTTTCTTTTGTAAATACATTTCTTCAACGTTTCTTTCGAGTTGAGCTTTCCGTATAGAGTTTTGGCCAAAAACATCAAAAAAGTGTTTAAAAAGTTTTCTTTTTTTTTTTGTAAATAACCATGAAGGCCATTAGTGACCCCTATTACATGTGGTATATTCGAAATCAACTACAAATTCCTTATAAGAATCCGTAGAAAATGGAATTTTGTCCATTCCGACCACATACCTACCCGAAGCACTGCGCGTAAGGTGTCCTGTTTCTTTAAGAGGCCAACTGTCCTTGAGGGTTAAAGGACATTTTGTGAAGGGGGTAAAATTTCCAAAATTTTCCTATACGGGTACAAAGCAGCAACCTTCACCTCCAACACCGCACGGTTTGTTCCGGGTTGCTCTCCTGAATTTTCCTATCCTCTGTGATCCACTGGTTTCTTCCGGCCCCAGTTCCCTTTCAACATCTCACAAGTTTGTTCCGGAATGTCGTCCTCCTTCTTCCTTCACGTCCAATCTCAACTAGGGTGGTTTTCAGTCAAGTAGGGAGTAGAGTGGGGTAATACCACAAAGTCGGGGAATACCGTCACCCCATATAATTATTTAACCAACCGAATGGCAAATCTTGTAGCCAAATATGGTCATCTTTACATCAGCAGTAATGTTGGGAAAATTGCTTTGGGGTCATTAATTTGTTTTTATCAAAGATAAGCGAGTTCACAGTTTTAGAAGCTTGGCGTTCTAGTTTTACTGTTGACGAATTTTCGAGGTAAGTACCAGCTTTTCATACGTCTATGTAAGTTGTTGAGCTTGATGACGTAGAAAAATCATTCAGCGTTATTTTCCACCCATTACTTCATGGTTTTTTTTACGAATACTGTACTTTTTAATGATTTTTTATCTCGAAAAGTTTACTGGGACAACATCGCCACACCAAATTCAAGCTTATTTCGCATGGCAGTATTGCCCCAATGCTCCATTCCTCTGTCTTGTTGGATTTTTTTCAAAGTTTTTTGTTGTAATAATCACCTATTTCTATTGATTCTGAGTAATTAAAATATAAATTAATATATAAAAGACGAATTATATTGTGATAGTTTATCTCAATAAGCACCTCTATATTTACCTAATCGTGACCTACCTATCTACTGAATAAATTGTCCAATACCTATCTACCTAACTTCCTTTCAATATTAACAGAACCGTTGATCCCACTCTTCAAGCTCCCGTTTTGATTTTGAAAATGGACGTTAGTCTTGTAGATTTTGCTGCTACCTGAAGAAGAGGAAAATCGTAAAACTTCAAAAGCCGGGAAGATAGAACGCTATATAGGTAATATTTATTTTTTTAACGAGTTCCGCGTTGGTTGTCAATAATTCAGTTCCTATGTAGAACCATTATTTCACCAATATTTATTTTGTTCCAATTTTCTATTCTGATGTGGATATTTTTTGTCAACCTTTAGTGAATGCTTTTCTTGTCAGCTAAGTTCCCAATATGGTGAGAAGCTACCACGGACGAGTTTTTGAAATTCAATAAAACGTTATTCAAATGTTCTGATGAGTCTGTTCATTTCCCCCTTGTTTTAATATGGTGATATTGCCCTAACCCCATGGCGGTATTTCCACAGCTAGCTGGGGTAATACGGTAATACCGCCATTTCGTCCGCCGTTTCGTAAATTGTGATTTACTAATATAAAGTTGCTAAACAACCAGCAAAAACTTTTAATTCACCACTGGAGATGTTTTTTATTATTTGCTTCAAAATCTGAAGCTTCTAAGTACAAACCCGGGCTGTGATAGACAAATGTGCTTACGGTGGCGATATTACCCCATTTTCTCCTATTAAAAGATCTGAACACTTACCTACTGTTTCAATTTCAATTCAATTTCCATTTCACTCCCAAGACTCACTAGCCAAGTTTACAACTGTCGAGCTGATTCAAAACAGTGAGTATTTTATTTTCGTTACCATTGAGTCACAGGATAATTCTTTTCCATTTTTCAACAACCAGCAAGGAGTGGAACCTTTCCACAACGCCATTTCTGTTTAGGGCTTTGACTGATGATATAATGGATATATCTATTTTGTGGACCACTAAATATTCGTTGACTAGGGAAGAATTCAATTTCTCTCCATTATCAGAAATGATTGTTTATGATCGGTACTCCATGATACTCCAAGTGGTATAACTTCGCTTAGTTGAAGTATGGACCAATCACTGATAGAAATTTCTTTCTAAGGCAATCTTGTCAGTGGACTCTTAGCATTGGCCGAGAGGGATAGATGTGACAATTTAGGTCTCGGTCTTATTTCGTAGTTAAGCATGGTTTGCAACGGTTTATGAGATTCTGTATCATTTTCATTTGATTAGGCTAAGTTCTTTACATTTTCTTGTATGTTTACTTAATTCCACGGAGAGTGGTTTTTCCTATGTGATAAAGTCTGTCATAAATTAAGTCTTCAACTTCGTCGTTATTTTCGATATCTCGTAAAAATTCCATACACTCTGTCACTCGAATGTTGAATTCCTTGAAAGTTATCACATTGTGACAAGTTTTTGTTGATAATATTTTTGGGATCGTTTCTGAAAAACAAAGAGTAATTATTAGTATCAGGTTGTACGAATTCTCCAACAAAATCGATTATAAACAACTGTTTTCGCATTCAGTTTTGGATAATTCCACATCCATACGGTTTTTCGAATTGGATGGTTTTGGAATTTGGACTGATTTTCGTTTAAGATGGTTTCCTTAAATATAATTTGATGATGCTAGTTTTAGTTACTAATAGAAATGGATGGATGGTTTTTTGGTTGTTCATTTCTGGGTTTTAGTTGAATTTCGGTAATTCTGTTGCAATTCATTTATTCTGTTTTCTTTTTGGTATCTTACATTAGTTCCATAAGTTGACTTGGTGAAACACTGATACTTTTGACAGGTCCGTTTCATTCGGATATTTTTGACTTCTGAATACTCCAATTTTCTGAGAATGTCCACAGCACGTAGAAGAAACGTTAGGTGATAGGGTGGAGGGACCAGTAATTGACAGGAACCTATTGATTGATATCTCACCAACAAGTTTTAATAATTAGGCATTTAAAAGTGTTTTACGGGCTTGATCCATTTGAAATTTGAGGCAAAATACCTTCTCAGTAAAGTATAAGGGCGGGAAAAGGTTTCAGGCGGTTTTTTTGTGAAATCTGGAGAAGGTTACCCAACAGAACCTCGTGTTATAATTTCTTCGGTGCTGTTTCTTGTGATTTTGCTAAGGAGGTAAGCGTTTTATTCTGCTTCACCATACCCTCCACATTTTCAAATTCGATTGTTTCCATGGTTTTTCTCAATCGGTTTTTTGTTTAGCTTGCATTTATGCTTTTTTTTTTTTTTTTTTTTTTTAAATAATCATAACATGTGAAAATGCAAATGTCAATTACTAGTTCCCAAACTGATGCTCCCCTCAGTGATTGACAGTGCTATTCGTTTTTTATTTTTATATTTATATAAATACATAGCAACTCACGAGCTGCTAGTTTACCATTAGGATCGTACTGTGCCTATGGTATCAAGAAAACAGTGCCTATTTTGTGATGAAACATCCGGTGATATTTTCAACTGTGTCTTAATGAATACTCATATTAATTTTATATTTAGATTAATAAAACTAAGTTCAAATGCTCAATTTATTTGTAAAATGTTGAAATAAAATGTTTTGTTGATAAGAGGAATCCTTTATTGCAGAAGAACTGCTGGGTACAATCACAGGTACAACAAAACAAAAAAAATGTTGTACGATAATTTACGAAAGTTCGCTCAAACGATCATGCTGCATGACTGGAACTTGCTAAAGATACAATTCTTCCATAATACTTGATTCCTCAGAGAGGCATGAGGATTATGAGTCATCACTACTATAACAAACTCACCATTCTGGATCTGGTTAACAGGATATTAAATCATTTTGGCTGGATTCGTTTGAGTTGTCGGTCTCATCTTTTCGCTTCGGCAAAGTTGCTGCTTATTTAGTGTATAAAGAAACGCTTGCATACGAGTCTGCAACACATTGGGACATTTTATGTCTTTAGTTGCAGACTTGTATGCAAGATCTAA
Organism: Adelphocoris suturalis; assembly: GCA_030762985.1. Taxonomy (NCBI): domain Eukaryota; kingdom Metazoa; phylum Arthropoda; class Insecta; order Hemiptera; family Miridae; genus Adelphocoris; species Adelphocoris suturalis. The sequence continues at coordinate 27,098,507 of CM061049.1, forward strand.
GAGCCACTCAGCTGATCCGGACCCTGGGAATCGTTAAGTAAATATCCTAAAGAGGCTACATACGAAATTACAGCTTCCTCAAGTGTAAAGCATAGAAATTAGCTCTAAGAGCCACTCATCTGATCCGGACCCTGGGAATCGTCAAGTAAATGTCCCAAAGAGGCTACATACGAAATTACAGCTTCCTAGAGTATAAAGTATAGAAATAAGCTTTAAGAGCCAATCATCTGATCCGGACCCCGGGCATCGTTGAGTTAATGTCCTAAAGAGGCTACATACGAAATTACAGCTTCCTAGAGTGTAAAGCATAGAAATTAGCTTTAAGAGCCACTGATCTGAACCGGACTTTGGGCATGGTCAAGTAAATGTCCTAAAGAGGCTACATAAGAAATTACAGCTTCCTAGACAGTAAAGCATAGAAATTAGCTTTATGAGCCACTCATCTGATCCGGACCCTGGGCATGGTCAAGTAATATGTCCTAAAGAGGCTACATACGAAATTACAGCTTCCTATAGTGTAAAGTATAGAAATTACCGATTAAAATGAGTTAACCACCGCTTCACAAATCAAACCGTTCTCGCAATATTTGGATCACCTGCTATGAATCAAATCATCGAAACACCAACTCAATGAAATCATCAGAAATTAACAAGCGGTTGCTTGTGATCATGTTCACAATATCAATTATTGAAAATGATCACCTTTGTCTAAACAATTATTATTCATATAACCATGCTCATAACTCAGCTTGTTGGCCACGCACTTCGCAGTAGTTAACGTAATATGGTTCGATAAATCGAGAGCTTTCGAACGAACGGTCAACGAATTTTGTGGGATGAAAAACGACGAAGTACCATTTCCCTAGCAACGACTCGGTTGTAAGCGGAAATCATCAGAATATTTGGTAACAAATTTGGTAACGGTTTTCGAGTTATGTGCCAGAGCAAAGACATAAAATGTCAAAATGTGACTGTCAAATACTGGGTCAAAAAATTGATTTCGAAAAAACGAATTTATGTTTTGTGGCTTGAATAAGAGATTTTTTCAATAGCGAGCAGTTTGAGGACATCCTGATGGAGCAATAGATGTAAGCTTCAAGTTTGAACAAACGAATTGTTTGTCAAAGTAAAAATGCTTCTTAAGTTGTCAAACACTAGCCCCACCACCCTAATAGAATAAATAATGAAATAATTTCATTTATTTTTCTGGGCCGCGTACCAACTAATACTAACAACTTAAATATGATTTGGTGTTTTCCATGATTCACCATGCCTTCTCTGATTGTGATTGTACGAGTTTTGAGCCTGGAAAGGATTTCTACTGTCTCTGACGAAAAATGTTATTAAATTTGTTAAAATTTATTTGAATTTGTTAAAATTAAAAAAAAATGTTTTAAATTTTATTAAAAAGGTTATTAAATTATTGAATATGATTCAATATTCAAGTATCATAGTCTCGCGTGCTCTTGCAACAAACTTTCTTTTTACATCAAAAGCAATTGATCGGCAAAACATCGGTCTGCCCATGTTCTGGAGTAAGGACTTCTTAAAGACACTCATCTAGGCTTACCCCTCAAAAGAGGATTTAATACGGCTCAAGAAACAAAGCTTTCAGTGCAGCTTGAGTCTACTCCTACGAAAGTGCCCTTTAGAGTGAAACGAAGGCTTTTAGCAGCCTCGAACGTCAAGATTATTGCTGTGAGAATGAAAAAGATAATATCCGGTTGAGAAACGAGCCGAAAAAGCTTTTGAAAAGTAGGGAAAAACTCATTGCAAAGAATCACAAACAGAATGGCAAATAACCATCTACATAGGTCACTATTCTTCTTCATTCAATGTTATTTTCTCACACTCTCGTTCACCGATCTTAATGAGTACACAGTGAGTACACAGTCGTTAATGAAATATTGAGCATTGAGCATGGAGTCGATTGAAGTCGATTTTAGCAAAACTTCAACGAATGTTGTTCCTGTCCATTTTATAGATAGGCACACACGTCGAAACAATCAGATATTACTGCCAGAGGGCTCAAAGGTAGAGTGTTTTTCCTCAGTCGGGATAATCGAGTTTGGTTAGTACATAGAAGTAGAGACCTATGAACCCAATTATTGAGATACAATAATCCTCCTATCCTCGCTTTACAAATCTAACCATAGGTAAGGTACAAGGATCATTAACACGATTCCTTGATAGGGATATACCGGTGTAATTATGTCAGCAGGTTCGACCTCTGTAGTATATATTAGGGGATATTTGCCATTAGCTAGTTACACCAACGGGAATTAACTCCCGAGCCTTGTAACACCAGATTTAGATATCAACCAAGGGTCGGTTTTGTACCGTTCCACCATCAAATTTTTATTCCCAGATTAACAGATCCGCGGATCAATTAGTGAGTGAACCAAGAAGAAAGAAAACCTCAGACCAAAAATAAGTAAACAACAGCTAATAAATTCAAGAATGAAATGCAAGAATGAGATTAGCATAGCAATCTCCCACTCTCTTCTTTCGATCAATTATCAAAGTTTGAAGACACTTTTAGAAGAAATCAAGCATTTAATTTCTCCCTTGATGGGAAAAACAAAAGATCATGGATATGTCTAGTACCTACTAGTGCTTACTAGTAGGTACCTACTACTCAATTGTATACCAACCATGTAGTGCCTTCTTTTCACAAGATTATTCCATTATGGTTACAAAACAATATTAGTTTATAACTTAGAGTAATAAATCAGCATTCCTTTACACTACAACGGCTTAAAGGTCATGAGATCTTGTGATAAAATGAGAGCATTCCAAAAAGTGGTGAACGATTTTCCGTGCCGCGTCGTCACAAATTTTGGTGTCGTTACGCAAATTTTAGAATGACCCAGCCCAAAGACATATCCATGTCAAAAAGTGGAGCTACTTACAGAATTTATGTTCGCCACATTCTATTCCGACATAAAAATCAAAGATGCAAAGTACAGATTGACGACAAATATTAGTATTCTGTGGCGGTAAAGCAGGTTCTTTTGTTTGCATCGTATAGTCACATACATTTATATTTTTTCTTCCGTTTTTATATTATTATACTTATTTTGAGGTGTCCGTGACGCGATTTTGTAAGATATATTTTCTTATTATTGCGAATAGAACAGCCCATGATGAGAAATAATTTCTCGAAACGTTGACCTAAAAACTTCCTTTATTTGGCCAATTCTTAAGATCCCCAACATCACGGTATTATTGTCACGGTCAAGAACTTCCCCAACAGTGAATCACTGCTCTACAACGAACTACTCGTATATAACAGTTATGTAGTTCGTCGATGCTCCATCGTAAGAAATCTCTGATAAACTTTATGAATCCGGAGAATCTCTCAACAACCTGAGCCCCTCACACCAGCGAGATAGACGATTAGTTTCTTCCACGAACATCCTTGGACGAAAGGTTGTATTCATGAAACCTGGAACATGACGCCGTTGCTCTCTACCATTAATCTCTTTTAGTTGGCTGTAATTTCTGCTACTATATCCCACACAAAAGATATCCATTTGTCGTGCTGCTGAATTCATGCAAGAACTGTAGCCGAATCTTTCTAAAAATAAGACTCGCAGGCTCCTGGAAAGTGGTTGACCAAGGATGCATTCAGACGAATTCTCAAAAAGCTGCTAACAGTTCGTGCCTAGGGATGGATACTTTCTTGAGTGAAGAAACCCTATTTTTGGCCTGAATCAGCTGAATTTTTACTTCAAAATCAAAACCAGATTAGCTATCTAGGAGTGTTTGGGAATTTCCATGACGCCAGGACTCTTCATTGAAGAGCACCTTAAAAATAAGAAATTGGCTGCAAACTGCACGATAAATGAAATGTGAGCACCATTTATTGGGAGATCGGAAGTGTCCATGGATTGTAAGTTCAAGGTGTTCGATGCAACTATCAGTTCTGTGATATGGTATAGGGCGCAGGCTTGGGGTATGCAGAGCAGGAGTCCATAGGAAAGTTATAATGTTCATTTTTGAGGAAATTTTGTGTCTACCTCAGCATACTCCTACTTACATGTTGCACTTGGAAACTGGACGCAAGCCACTATTCCTTGAAACCGTGGGGTTACACTTAAATTTTGTGCTTCGGATGCTCCCAACACCGGAAGGAATACTCACGAAGTTTCCGATCCACTAAATCATTAAATCAGCTCTGTCTTGGGCAAAAGAGTAGCAGGAATTAGCGCGGAGGCAAGGGATGGCATTTGACTTTGATGGAGATGACGTGAAGTCGATGTGGACGAAGTGGAAAGGGCTACTGAAGGGCATTGAAGCAGAGTACCAGCAGGAGTGGGTGTCTAGGATGGAGCGGCTAGTATCCATGTACACTACATGGAAGTTTTGGGTTCTAAACCCAAGGTACCATCGTACATACGTACTATAAGCTTGGCCAGAGTAAGATAGATTTTCAAAATAAGAGGAGGAGTAGTATACCTAAATTTTGAAGTACCCTAGAGGCACGGGGACCGTCAAAATGGCCATTATGTAACAGCGGAGAAAAGGAGAACGTCATCCATTTCTTCGGTTCCTGAACCATCCCCTCAGAGTACAGGAAAAATTGGCTTGGTAAGGCTACGTTGACAGGTCAGCAATATATTCAGTACCTAAAAAGTGGTGTCGAGGAAGTAGCAGGTTTTGCTTAGGAAGCATGGTTCTACCGAAAAGAATTTAATTCCTATTTCAATTTTTAAATTTTAAAAAACTACTCGTGATCACGGCAAGTCACCGAAATATTGAGGTATTTTATTTATATAATTAATTATTTAAATAGTCACTAACAGGAGAGCTAAATATTGAACAGACGCTCCAATTCCCTGCACAAGATTCTTCACATTGGAAATTGTAGCAGTTGTGTACAAATCTGTAATAAATTGTTTGTAAATCTTTTTTCTGAATAAAATGCATATCATAAGAAAAACAAAATCGACATGAACCCCAAACTTTGAGGTGACTCAAGAATGTTGAGAATATAATATAAAGTAAGAGTGAAGTAATAAATAGAAGTGAAGCATTAAGTAAATAGCCAGATAGATAATGTGCTTTATTGAAAACAAAATCAATCTTTTACATTTGAAATTGCACAAATTAAGTCCTACCCCAAGCTGTTAGACTGTGTTGGCTTTGTAAATACACCAGAGTAATGTCTTATGTATTCATAAAAGTAAAGTGTTCCACATTTCTAAAAAATAACATAAATCTGCAAACTAATTGCAGTAGATACCTAGTTCATAATATTCGTATATATATATATATAATATATATATATAATATATATATATTATATATATATATATATATTATATATATATATATAGTTATCTTTTGACAGGATTGCTGCGTCGTTTTATCACGGACCACAGGACTACGGCGTCACATCCCAGCGCAACAAACCTGCGCCATAATCCTGGGTTTTTTAATACTTCGACGGGATTGTCGCGCACAGTCTTGAAGGGTGGGTATAACCAAACCAACTAACGGCGCTCTTTCTCCATCACAGTTCACAGGATTGTGGCGCAAGGGGTGGTAGTTGGGTTGTTTGTTAGGTGAAATAATAACTCTTATCTATTGGGTTAGGTTTTCCTCCTTGCGTTTTTTCGTTTCCGATGGCAGATCCCGTCGTTGATTATATTTTGATGGAAGGAGGTGTATTGGGATGTGGGAAAAATAGTTTCTAATAGGTAAAAAATCCGAGGAATCCGATTTTCTAGGTCTCGTCGCGCGTCTCATGGAGGGGGTGATTCCAACACTATTCATATTTTGTCATTTAAAATTTAAAAAAAAATAATTTTTAACAGGTAAAAAATACGAGGAATCCGATTTCCTAGGTCTCGTTCCACGGCGCGTCTCATGGTGGGGGTAATTCCAACATTTTTCTTATTTCATCATTTAAAATGTGAGAAAAATAGTTTCTAATAGGTAAAAAATCCGAGGAATCCGATTTTCAAGATCTCGTCGCGCGGCGCGTCTCATGGAGGGGGTAATTCCGAAACTTTTCTTATTTTGTCATTTAAAATGTGAGAAAAATAGTTTCTAATAGGTAAAAAATCCGAGGAATCCGATTTTCTAGGTCTCATCGCGCGGCGCGTCTCATGGAGGGGGTAATTCCGAAACTTTTCTTATTTTGTCATTTAAAATGTGAGAAAAATAGTTTCTAATAGGTAAAAAATCCGGGGAATCCGATTTTCTAGGTCTCGTCGCGCGGCGCGTCTCATGGAGGGGGTAATTCCGACACTTTTCTTATTTTGTCATTTAAAATGTGGGAAAAATAGTTTCTAATAGGTAAAAAATCCGAGGAATCCGATTTTCTAGGTCTCGTCGCGCGGCGCGTCTCATGGAGGGGGTAATTCCGAAACTTTTCTTATTTCATCATTTAAAATGTGAGAAAAATAGTTTCTAATAGGTAAAAAATCCGAGGAATCCGATTTTCTAGGTCTCATCGCGCGGCGCGTCTCATGGAGGGGGTAATTCCGAAACTTTTCTTATTTTGTCATTTAAAATGTGAGAAAAATAGTTTCTAATAGGTAAAAAATCCGGGGAATCCGATTTTCTAGGTCTCGTCGCGCGGCGCGTCTCATGGAGGGGGTAATTCCGACACTTTTCTTATTTTGTCATTTAAAATGTGAGAAAAATAGTTTCTAATAGGTAAAAAATCCGAGGAATCCGATTTTCTAGGTCTCGTCGCGCGGCGCGTCTCATGGAGGGGGTAATTCCGACATTTTTCTTATTTCGTCATTTAAAATGTGAGAAAAATAGTTTCTAATAGGTAAAAAATCCGAGGAATCCGATTTTCTAGGTCTCATCGCGCGGCGCGTCTCATGGAGGGGGTAATTCCGAAACTTTTCTTATTTCATCATTTAAAATGTGAGAAAAATAGTTTCTAATAGGTAACAAATCCGGGGAATCCGATTTTCTAGGTCTCGTCGCGCGGCGCGTCTCATGGAGGGGGTAATTCCGACACTTTTCTTATTTTGTCATTTAAAATGTGGGAAAAATAGTTTCTAATAGGTAAAAAATCCGAGGAATCCGATTTTCTAGGTCTCGTCGCGCGGCGCGTCTCATGGAGGGGGTAATTCCAACATTTTCCTTATTTTGTCATTTAAAATTTAAAAAAAAAAATTTTTCAACAGGTAAAATGTACGAGGAATCCGATTTCCTAGGTCTCGTTCCACGGCGCGTCTCATGGAGGGGACAATTCCAACACTTTCCTTATTTCATCATTTAAAATGTGAGAAAAATAGTTTCTAATAGGTAAAAAATCCGAGGAATCCGATTTTCTAGGTCTCGTCGCACGGCGCGTCTCATGGAGGGGGTAATTCCGAAACTTTTCTTATTTTGTCATTTAAAATGTGAGAAAAATAGTTTCTAATAGGTAAAAAATACGAGGAATCCGATTTCCTAGGTCTCGTTCCACGGCGCGTCTCATGGTGGGGGTAATTCAAACATTTTTCTTATTTCATCATTTAAAATGTGAGAAAAATAGTTTCTAATAGGTAAAAAATCCGAGGAATCCGATTTTCTAGGTCTCGTCGCGCGGAGCGTCTCATGGAGGGGGTAATTCCAACACTTTTCATATTTCATCATTTAAAATTTGAAAAAAAAAATTCTAATAGGTAAAAAATACGAGGAAACCGATTTTCAGGGTCTCGTCGCGCGGCCCGTCTCATGGAGGGGGTAATTCCAACACTTTTCTTATTTTGTCATTTAAAATGTGGGAAAAATAGTTTCTAATAGGTAAAAAATCCGAGGAATCCGATTTTCTAGGTCTCGTCGCGCGGCGCGTCTCATGGAGGTGGTAATTCCAACACTTTTCATATTTCATCATTTAAAATTAAAAAATAATAATATCTAATAGGTAAAAAATACGAGGAATCCGATTTTCTAGGTCTCGTCGCGCGGCGCGTCTCATGGAGGGGATAATTCCAACATTTTCCTTATTTTGTCATTTAAAATTTAAAAAAAAAAAATTTCAACAGGTAAAATGTACGAGGAATCCGATTTCCTAGGTCTCGTTCCACGGCGCGTCTCATGGAGGGGACAATTCCAACACTTTTCTTATTTCCTCATTTAAAATGTGAGAAAAATAGTTTCTAATAGGTAAAAAATCCGAGGAATCCGATTTTCTAGGTCTCGTCGCGCGGAGCGTCTCATGGAGGGGGTAATTCCAACACTTTTCATATTTCATCATTTAAAATTTGAAAAAAAAATTCTAATAGGTAAAAAATACGAGGAAACCGATTTTCAGGGTCTCGTCGCGCGGCGCGTCTCATGGAGGGGGTAATTCCAACACTTTTCATATTTCATCATTTAAAATTAAAAAATAATAATATCTAATAGGTAAAAAATCCGAGGAATCCGATTTTCTAGGTCTCGTCGCGCGGCGCGTCTCATGGAGGGGGTAATTCCGACACTTTTCTTATTTTGTCATTTAAAATGTGAGAAAAATAGTTTCTAATAGGTAAAAAATACGAGGAATCCGATTTTCTAGGTCTCGTCGCGCGGCGCGTCTCATGGAGGGGGTAATTCCAACACTTTCCTTATTTTGTCATTTAAAATTTAAAAAAAAAAATTTTTCAACAGGTAAAATGTACGAGGAATCCGATTTCCTAGGTCTCGTTCCACGGCGCGTCTCATGGAGGGGACAATTCCAACACTTTTCTTATTTCCTCATTTAAAATGTGAGAAAAATAGTTTCTAATAGGTAAAAAATCCGAGGAATCCGATTTCCTAGGTCTCGTTGCGCGGCGCGTCTCATGGAGGGGGTAATTCCGAAACTTTTCATATTTCATCATTTAAAATTGAGAAATAATAGTTTCTAATAGGTAAAAAATCCGAGGAATCCGATTTTCTAGGTCTCGTCGCGCGGCGCGTCTCATGGAGGGGGTAATTCCGACACTTTTCTTATTTTGTCATTTAAAATTTGAGAAAAATAGTTTCTAATAGGTAAAAAATACGAGGAATCCGATTTTCTAGGTCTCGTCGCACGGCACGTCTCATGGAGGGGGTAATTCCAACACTTTTCATATTTCATCATTTAAAATTTGAAAAAAAAAAATTCTAATAGGTAAAAAATACGAGGAATTCGATTTTCAGGGTCTCGTCGCGCGGCGCGTCTCATGGAGGGGGTAATTCCAACACTTTTCTTATTTTGTCATTTAAAATGTGAGAAAAATAGTTTCTAATAGGTAAAAAATCCGAGGTATCCGATTTTCAAAGTCTCGTCGCGCGGCGCGACTCATGGAGGTGGTAATTCCAACACTTTTCATATTTCATCATTTAAAATTAAAAAATAATAATATCTAATAGGTAAAAAATACGAGGAATCCGATTTTCTAGGTCTCGTCGCGCGGCGCGTCTCATGGAGGGGGTAATTCCAACATTTTCCTTATTTTGTCATTTAAAATTTAAAAAAAAATTTTTTTCAACAGGTAAAATGTACGAGGAATCCGATTTCCTAGGTCTCGTTCCACGGCGCGTCTCATGGAGGGGACAATTCCAACACTTTCCTTATTTCCTCATTTAAAATGTGAGAAAAATAGTTTCTAATAGGTAAAAAATCCGAGGAATCCGATTTTCTAGGTCTCGTCGCACGGCGCGTCTCATGGAGGGGGTAATTCTGACACTTTTCATATTTCGTCATCTTACATTTGAACAAAATAGTATATATCAAGTAAAAAGTACGACGAATCCGATCTTCTAGGTCCTGTCGTGCGGCAGGTCGGTTTTGGGAGGTAATACAACACTGTCTGTAAAATTGCAATTAAAAACATATAACCGAAAATTCCTTAGGTACATTGTCTGAAGGGAAGTTGAATCTTCTTTTTATTTGTAGCAGAAACCGAAAAAGAATTCAGGGCTCCAATGTGGTTGAAGGAGTGGATAAGGATCATATTTGCTCCCTATAAATCCTTGTGTGTTGAACCAAAAATATATCTGAAACTTTCCATTCAAGTGATGTAGCTTATCAAAAATGCTATTTTCCTCCCTTTCCTTTCGAGTTTGTGTCACTCCTTTGTGCTTCCTCAGCAACCTCAATTCCGGCCCCCATAATAATTCTCGGAATAATCCCTTAACCTATAACCATTAAATTACAACCTTTCGAATTGAGTGAGTGTGATACAAAGTGTCAAGGATCATCTTCGGGTGATGTGGGGTTTTTCAACCAAATTTCGTAAACTTTGGTAAGGAAGTATCTGAAAAAAGCTTCGAACGGCGGACGGTGTGGTGTAGGAATAGGGCAGACGGCGGACGACGAGCGGATTTTTTAAAATCGATTTTGGTAATTCAAGTAGGTATCTCAAACGTAAACCATCAAATTTATAGGGGAATTGAAAAATAAAGAAATAGTTCTTAATCGATTACAAAAGCGCCACTATCAGAGGGATGATCTCCCCAAGTACCATCCAAGCTTGTGCGAAAACAAACATAGTGTCTAATGAGAAAATAATTCTTGGAGGCAGACGGACAAACGGTCATTTACACAAAACGGAAATTGCCAAAGAATGTCTACAATATAAAATACGAGTGGAAATATGATTTTGGTGAAAAAACGTGGTTCTGCGACTACATTTCATTCAATGAGGTGCATCGTTCAAAGTTTACAATTTGTTCAAATACGTTCTTGAAATCAGGTTAATTCCAAATTTTGGTGTCATCCCTAGTGACTTGACGTGAACAACATTATTATTGTAATTTTTTAATATATCACTGGGGCATGAAGGAAAGTTTAAAGAAGGGAAATTTGAACAATAGTTGAGATTTCAACGTTCGATGTTTTGCCCCGAAACTCGGCGGTTGCCCAAGGTTTTGATGGATGAAAAACAGTTTAAAAACGCAGCAAATTCTTGACAAAGGTTTATTATTCCCGTTACAGACAATAGGTACACGTCACTTCCACGTTCATCACTTTCATATTTTCTGTGATCAATATTGCATTGCTGAATTGATACAGATACCTACTGTAGTATCTCTTCAATCTAGATATTTTTTGTGATGATAATTTGTTAGTGTTGTTCGGTACTACCTAGGTAATTAGATTTTGCGATTTACATGACCATGGACTTGTGAGGTTTAGGGTTGTCTATCCAATAAAATAATTTTTTGTTCCCAAAACCTTGGAAAACACTTCAAAACCCAATTTTTACCCGTTTTTTTTTTTTTTTTTTTTTTTTTTTTTTTTTTGCCTAAAAAATTCTTGAGTGATGAAGGATTGGACTGCTGAGTTTCGGGGCACTACTAAAACCTTAATGCAGCCCCTGTACAAAGTTTCAGATTTTTGAGATTTCCATGTCTATACTAAGGCCTCCCTGGATAGGAAATTATTACAATTTGCATCACTCAAAGCGTAACATAACGGAAAACTTCTGATAATTTTTGTATACAATGACTCAGTTGTTACGTTTGTTCACCTTCTTCCCTCTTTAAGGCCAATGCGGACAGGAGTTTAATATGATTCTGAGATAAGAGATAGTGCTACGGCCGCACCAAAAGTTTATTCCATTTTTGTAGAAACAATTCCATTAAAAATTAAAATTTAATTGTGGAAATGTTCTCAAGACGAATACGAGATTGGAAGTATCGTTCAACATTTTGAAATGTTTTGTAATTTTGTCTTCAAAATTGCAATTACAAATTGATATTTAATTGAGAACAAAATGGAACAGTCAGTAAACATTTTCCTTGATAATCAGAGACGGGAGGCGAAATTTAGGTCTGACGAACGTGGTCCTCGAACCTGACGAACGTGATCGTTTAAGTCTCTGAATCCGAAATTGAAATCCGTTTTGTTCTTCAAGGTTTAGTTCTTTGGATTGAATTTCATGAAAAACCCCCAAAGTTTATCTAGGAAATTGTTCAAAATTCATCAACTTGTGTTACAATATGGAAATTGGGGCGCTGATTCCGAATAAAATCCGTTTCGCACTAGAACGCTTCGTTCACCTAGTATCTCAAATCTCAAGAATTTCATAGAAATCTCCCCGAAAACCCCCACCCCCTACCTACTGATTGACCCCTGTATGGTGGTTAAAAACCACTTCAAATATTCAATAATATATGCAGATAACCTACCCAAAAGATGAAAATTTGAAAAAAAATTTACGAAACTGAACTTGCCAAAAAAGCTGAGCGGGCACTTACTGGAACCACCTAGGCTTCATTCTGGAAAAACATTTTGTTTTAAAAATTTAATTTTTATCTTGAATTCGCAATTTCTCCCTTAAAACTCAGAGCAAATTTGACGAGAATGCTTTCCAGTCTGTATTTTGAGTCGCTGAATTCGATTTTGAAATCCGTTTTGCGCTAGGACGCTTCATTCACCAGACATCAGAAATTTCATGAATTTCATAAAAATCTCCCCGAAATGCCCTTGGGAAATGTCTAAAATTCACCGAAATTGGTATCCTTATGTTAATCGATGCGCTAAATGAAAATTGGAAGTCCATTTTTCTCTCAGAAGCCGCGTTTGCTAGATTCCACAATTTCATGAAAATTCGAAAAATAATTCTCTACGCCATTTCTACGGAGTATTTGAAGGGTACATACAAAATTTTGAGGCCCCAGCTTACATAGGTGCTTCGGAATAGTTGAAAAAGAATCCGGCCATTTTGTTTGAGGCCCCTCTACAGCCCCTAGATATTCATTCAAATTCATCTAAATTTGTTCTAGTAGGTATATTAAATTGGAGAGGCAACAATAGACAGGTAGCAACCCACTCTCGCGCCAGCCCTTTTTTGAATCTACGGCACCAGGCCCGTGAACTAGGAGTGGACATTTCAATTTTGGAAGAACATCATCAAAATTCAATCATTTAAAAAGTTAAAATTAATTAAATCAAATTAAACTTTTTAATTTAATTAAAATATTATTTTATAATTTATTTTTACTCGTATTATCATAGTTTCCTTACAAAAACGGGTTCCCATTTAAGTATTACCTACGATCGAGAGCAGACTATTTTTGGCGCTACACTATCGTAGGTTTTACAAATCCGGAATCCCAGAGAGAGAGAGATGAAGGAGCGAGAGGTAACTATGGGTGCCGGGGTCGAGAGAACCCCGATTGGTTGGGACACGTGTGAACTTTGACCCTCGAACATCATATTTACTAAGAACTATTCTCCCCTTCACCACCAATCTACTACACTCAGCCGTTCATTTTGGTGGGACTCGTTCATTACTGACTCATGTATTTTCTAAGTTTCGTTTGCTTGTTGGTTCCGGTCGCCTGTTTCTTCGTTCTTGACTCAATTTGGATGACAGTTGGGGGATGACGATTTGATCATTCCATATCAATTTTAACATGACTGTATATCATTAATAGCTACTGCGCATGCGCCTATGTGAAAACTTGTAACGACCTCATTTCCCACAGTTTTCATCCGAGTTAGATGAAACTTTCTAGGAATGTGTGGGCTAAGGTGAAGACGGTCCCCTATATGTTTCATCGTTCCTGACTCAATGATTCACTGCGCATGCGCAAACGTAAATTCTACCTAGCATCGTTTTCTCGCGCCCTAGTCGCCCGATCTCGCTCAAATTTGTATGACAGTTGAGGGATGAAGATTTGATCATCTCATATCAATTTCAACATGAATGTATCATCAATAGTTACTGCGCATGCGCCAATGTGAAGTCCTTGTAACGACCTTATATCCCACAGTTTTCATCCGAGTTGGATGGAACTTTCAGGGAATGTGTGGGCTAGGGTGTAGACGGTCCCCTATATGTTTCTTTGTTCCTGACTCAATACTTTGCTCCGCGCATGCGCAAACGTAAATTCTACTATGCATTGATTCTACTATGGTTGATAGTTGGGGGATGACGATTTGTATCATTAAGGCTACAGGGGACGACAGTTGTGTGAGAGAGAGAGAGAGAGAGAGAGAGAGAGAGAGAGAGAGAGAGAGAGAGAGAGAGAGAGAGAGAGAGAGAGAGAGAGAGAGAGAGAGAGAGAGAGAGAGAGAGAGAGAGAGAGAGAGAGAGAGAGAGAGAGAGAGAGAGAGAGAGAGAGAGAGAGAGAGAGAGAGAGAGAGAGAGAGAGAGAGAGAGAGAGAGAGAGAGAGAGAGAGAGAGAGAGAGAGAGAGAGAGAGAGAGAGAGAGAGAGAGAGAGAGAGAGAGAGAGAGAGAGAGAGAGAGAGAGAGAGAGAGAGAGAGAGAGAGAGAGAGAGAGAGAGAGAGAGAGAGAGAGAGAGAGAGAGAGAGAGAGAGAGAGAGAGAGAGAGAGAGAGAGAGAGAGAGAGAGAGAGAGAGAGAGAGAGAGAGAGAGAGAGAGAGAGAGAGAGAGAGAGAGAGAGAGAGAGAGAGAGAGAGAGAGAGAGAGAGAGAGAGAGAGAGAGAGAGAGAGAGAGAGAGAGAGAGAGAGAGAGAGAGAGAGAGAGAGAGAGAGAGAGAGAGAGAGAGGAGAGAGAGAGAGAGAGAGAGAGAGAGAGAGAGAGAGAGAGAGAGAGAGAGAGAGAGAGAGAGAGAGAGAGAGAGAGAGAGAGAGAGAGAGAGAGAGAGAGAGAGAGAGAGAGAGAGAGAGAGAGAGAGAGAGAGAGAGAGAGAGAGAGAGAGAGAGAGAGAGAGAGAGAGAGAGAGAGAGAGAGAGAGAGAGAGAGAGAGAGAGAGAGAGAGAGAGAGAGAGAGAGAGAGAGAGAGAGAGAGAGAGAGAGAGAGAGAGAGAGAGAGAGAGAGAGAGAGAGAGAGAGAGGAGAGAGAGAGAGAGAGAGAGAGAGAGAGAGAGAGAGAGAGAGAGAGAGAGAGAGAGAGAGAGAGAGAGAGAGAGAGAGAGAGAGAGAGAGAGAGAGAGAGAGAGAGAGAGAGAGAGAGAGAGAGAGAGAGAGAGAGAGAGAGGAGAGAGAGAGAGAGAGAGAGAGAGAGAGAGAGAGAGAGAGAGAGAGAGAGAGAGAGAGAGAGAGAGAGAGAGAGAGAGAGAGAGAGAGAGAGAGAGAGAGAGGAGAGAGAGAGAGAGAGAGAGAGAGAGAGAGAGAGAGAGAGAGAGAGAGAGAGAGAGAGAGAGAGAGAGAGAGAGAGAGAGAGAGAGAGAGAGAGAGAGAGAGAGAGAGAGAGAGAGGAGAGAGAGAGAGAGAGAGAGAGAGAGAGAGAGAGAGAGAGAGAGAGAGAGAGAGAGAGAGAGAGAGAGAGAGAGAGAGAGAGAGAGAGAGAGAGAGAGAGAGAGAGAGAGAGAGAGAGAGAGAGAGAGAGAGAGAGAGAGAGAGAGAGAGAGAGAGAGAGAGAGAGAGAGAGAGAGAGAGAGAGAGAGAGAGAGAGAGAGAGAGAGAGAGAGAGAGAGAGAGAGAGAGAGAGAGAGAGAGAGAGAGAGAGAGAGAGAGAGAGAGAGAGGAGAGAGAGAGAGAGAGAGAGAGAGAGAGAGAGAGAGAGAGAGAGAGAGAGAGAGAGAGAGAGAGAGAGAGAGAGAGAGAGAGAGAGAGAGAGAGAGAGAGAGAGAGAGAGAGAGATTGATTGATTGATTATTTATTTATCGATCTGTACAAAAATAGGACCATGCGGTCCTCTCTTCCTTTTTGACAGAAAGCAAAAATTCATTTTATAATTCCACATAATAATCAGTCTAACATTATATATATCATGTTTTGTGCGGTGTTTCCGGTACTATAATACATAAAATAACATTGTTGCAAACTTATAATTGATGTTGAAGCTTCTTGTTCTTATAGATACGATACAATATAATATATAAGGCTAATTTTAACTAATCTTATCTTCATATTTCAAAAATTATATTAAGTAATTATTCATCAGTATTAAATTCAATATTTTCTTATTATAAACCATAATTTCTCAGTAATATATCCTTTAACCGTTTCTTAAAATTGATAAGCGACACGTCCGTATCAAAAAGGTCAGGATTATTATTATATAATCTTATACTTTGAATAAGGAATGATTTACTATATTTTTCAGTCCTATGATGAGGTACTTGAATCATGTTAGTTGCATTACGAGTTTTCACATTATGCACTTGAGCCATAAATTTAATTTTATCAAACAGGTACGTAGGCTTTGTTGTTTTTAGAATTTTGAATAATAGTACACCAATTCGGTAATCCCGCCATTCTCTAATTTTCAACAATTTACTGTTTACGTAATATGGCGTAACATGATGATAGTTGGGAAATTTATAAATAAATCGTATACAGGTATTTTGTGCAATTTGTAGCTTATCATACAACTCACTATTCATATCAATATACGCCACTGCACTATAGTCAAGAATAGGAAATAACAAAGATTGCACTAGAGTTTTCCTAATATCTTGTGGAAAGTTATATGCCAATCGTCGCAACTGATATAGTCCTTTATACACTCTATTGCACACAGCTGTTACTTGGTCCTTCCATTGCATTTCTGTATCTACTATTAATCCTAAATTTTTAACATGTTTCTCATATTTTAGTTGTACTGAGTCAATTATTACTGGTGGTAGACTATCCAAAACAATATGTGCAAGATAACGCTGCGATCCTAAAAGGATTACTTTACATTTAGCAGAATTAATCCTAAGACAATGACATCGACACCAATCCACCAGCCTACTCAAATCCTCATTCATAAGCGCGACCCCTGTGGCAATCTCATCAGGATCCACTTGTATAAATATCTGCAAGTCATCAGCATATAACTGATACTTACAATGTCTAAAACAAGTAGATATTCTATTAATATAAATAATAAAAATCAGCGCCGATAGAACTGAACCCTGAGGAGTACCGACGGTAACTGGGCACCATAATGACTCCACTCCATCATTAGTGCTAATTTTCTGCTCACGCCCACTCAATAACGATCCAAACCAGTTTATGACAGACTCACTTACATTTATTGATCTAAGAATGGATAACAATAGGCGATGGTTTAAAGAATCAAACGCACGAGCGTAATCGATTAAGCATAAAATCGTAACTTTCTTTTTATCGATGCCCAGACGAATTTCATCAAGGACTCTAACTAGGGCAGACTCTGTACTATTACAAGCTCGAAAGCCAGCCTGATAGTTATCTAGGATGTTATTTTCATCAACAAATGCATTAAGTCTATCATGGACACATGCTTCGAATATTTTGGCCAATACACTTAATTTATTTATTGGTCGGAAGTCATCAACAGTTACAGGATGTTCAACTTTATTTAACGGAATTACCACTGCCCGCTTCCACTGTGCAGGATAAACACCCATCACTAGAGATTGGTTATATATATGGCTCAAAATCGGATTGGTTATGTGGCCAACTATTTTCATGAACTCTATTGGGATTAAGTCGCAACCCATTGCACCAGATGTAATTTTATTCATTGCTTTCATAACTTCCTCAGGGGTAATGTTTTCAATGGTAAATTTTTGCGCATTTTCATTCTTCAATTCGTCATAATATGTAATAGTTTCGTCTGAAACCATCAACTCAGCTGGTCTACAGAAATGTTGATTAAGGCTATTAACATCTATACCTGACAAATTAATTTCAGATTTCTTACCTATAACCCCCTGGTTCCGAATAATTCTCCACAATTCAATCGGCCTACTCACATTGAAAAAGAGAGAGAGAGAGAGAGAGAGAGAGAGAGAGAGAGAGAGAGAGAGAGAGAGAGAGAGAGAGAGAGAGAGAGAGAGAGAGAGAGAGAGAGAGAGAGAGTGTGAGAGAGAGAGAGACAAATAAATAATCTTGATCATCTCCACACCAGTCAATCAATTTTCAAATCTAAATATATATTTGAGTTTGTCTCATCCTAGGCTATCGAGCGAACATAAAGTTTCCAAAAAATAGGTAACAAAAATGTATTTTCTCAATTTTTTTTTTTTTGCTCATAAATATTATTTTGAACAATTTTTTCCTGGAAAACGCTAACATCCCATATTTTTACGTATCTCAACTATCTACTAGAATTATCCTTATAAATAATTGTAGTGGGAATCAGACCTAGAGTGAGAATGAAGGTGTAAAAACGCAGTGCGAAATTGATGGTGATAGTGTCCTCTACAAACTGTAATAATGCTTGTTGCTATGCGTTTTGCCGGACGGGTCGGTTACGAGGGGGGTTTGCTACCGCTGCAGAAAGGCGTGGAGCGGGGGGTTTCGCAAACGGGTTTATTTAGCTTCTTGATTTCTTGTTTACATTTTTTACCCGCAGACCAACTCTCGCTTCTTGCCTATAACGCGGTTAGGTATCGGCGCCCAGATTCGTGTGTGTTTTTCGTTCGTTTTTCTTTCCATTCTATTTATGATGCCTAATAGGCGATATTCCAGTAAAGGCAACCCCCCCCCCCCCCCCAAAGGATCCCAGAAAATGTAAGTTAATGTCTCTAAGGGATGATGCTCCCTCAAAAAAGTGATAAGTAATTGATAACAGTCAATAATGAATTTTGTTATAATTTTATGAATTATTACCTATTGTAAATGATATTCATAATATTTACCTGTTATTGTGCAATACATTTCCTGAAAGCAGAATTTTGATGCATTTTGAAAAGTAGTCCATTTACCTATCTTGTAAACAGATAATCACTCAAATTCAAGGGTCTTTAGGGTGAATTTCATCATCTTATTTTGAAAATGCAAACACAAAAAAAAAAAAAAAAAAAAACAGGTGTGCTAAAGACCACACGGGAGAAGTGTAAACTTCTATGACGATTTGGACATTACTTTCCACTCTGTTGGGATGTTGGGCATGTGTTAGCTAAAATGCTAAAACATGGAACATTTACATTCGTAAATGTAAATAAATTTAAAACGACGACATAAATGTTTTAAAAATCGAAATTAGAAAAGAGTACCTAAGTAGGTAATTTTCTGTTATGGTGCGCGTCTACAACTACTATAAGCAAGATTAACTTCTCAACCAAGTGACAACAAAAGAAGCGGCATTGTTTACTATATCCATTTATAACATAAATAAATATAAAACAACGACATGAATAGAAGAACAAGTACGAAAGAAATGCGTGATAAATCGAGAGCTTTCCAACGAGTGGAGAACGATTTTTGTCCGGTGAAAAATAAAGAAGTTTCATTTCCCCAGCAACGGCTTGGTTGTCAAAACAGCGTGGCGGAAAAAAACGTGACGGTAAAATCGTATTCACACCCCGCTAAATTTTTCGACGCGGTGCGCCTATAGAAGTTTACACGTGACGGTTTTCAAGGCTGGATTCGGCTGATTTGTGACAGATTTTTTAACGTATTCCATTATCCTACTTTGAAATTATCATAAATTACTCAAATTCTCGGTATTCTACGTTGAATTTTGAGATCCAGTCAATTCACTTATGTGGTAAACACCAAAAATAACTAGAATTCAATTTTGCTCCCTCACTCATCTTTGTATTCGTGCAGCAAGTAGACAAAAATTAGGTTTTGTGAAATTGAATGATGAATAAAAATTTGAATCGGTACCTATCGAGATATTAATGTTGATTGAATACCTACGTGAATATTATTATTTTATATTTAAAAAAAAAATTGAATAATAATATGCACTTCTATAAGTATTGAAATATTCATATTCTTCGAATGTAATTCCTATATTCATAGTTTCGAGTATAAATGTTGAATATTCGTAGCCAAAATATGAATACTTACAAATTTATTCATATAGGTACCTACAAAGAAATGCAACTATAAATAATAAAAAATAAAGGATAAATACATATTTGTATTTTCGGATATGTGTTTGCTCATCTCTGATTGTATGTAGGTAGGTACGAGGTTGGTAGATACCATTTCAGACCATTCAGTTCATTCTAAAACCGAATCTGTGAAAAAAACCATAGGTGTATGTCTGTGTATTATTTGTGGTGTGAGTATGTGTGTGTGTGTGTTTGTGTGTGTGTGTGTGTGCCGCCACTTCCAAAAAGTTCTGGCATCTCGCCTCCAAGTGGCTGGTGTCATAGGTGACGTCCAGAGAGCATTTCGCCCAGCGGATGGCACAGCGGAGAATCTAACAGTTCTCCAAACTGTCATTTCGCTGGCTCGTATCAAGAAACGGCAGCTCCATCTTGCCGCTCTGGACGTCGCTAAGGCCTTTGACACAGTTAGCCACTTTGCCCTGACCGATTGTCTTCGTGGTGTCGGGGCACCTGCTCGTTTAATTGAGTATGTTGCCTGTCTGTACCACGAAGGCGTGACGGTCCTAGAGGCACGAGGTGAGGTGTCAGGGGATGTTGTTATTGGGCGCGGGGTACGCCAGGGGGATCCTCTGTCGCCACTCCTCTTCAACCTGGTCGTGGATACGGCCTTGGGTAAGCTGCCAGCTGAAATAGGGTTCGATCTCGCCCCTGGGGTGCGAGTAGGTGCATTGGCTTTTGCTGATGATGTCATCCTACTCGCAGAAACCAGTGAGGGCTTGCAGATCTCCCTCAACGCATTTGCTGAGCAGCTAGCCAGGTGTGGTTTGGTGGTCAACCCAGCTAAGAGTGGGTCGGTCTCCTTGGTCCCGTCAGGTCGCCAGCATAAGGTGAAGGTAGTGGATGGGGAGTGTTTTGTCTTAGGACAAACTTCCATCCCTGCCCGATCCATGCTGTGTGTGCCACCAGCAGTGTGGTGGAGCACTAGCTCGTGTCACCAAGGCTCCACTGAAGCCACAGCATAAGCTGCGCCTCCTTCGCACGTACTTACTGCCAAAGTTAACCTATGGGCTAGTCTTTGGCAGGCTTACTGCGGGGAGGCTGCTTGAGTTAGACCGTGAAGTACGCTCTGCTGTGCGCTCTTGGCTAGGCTTTCCACCTGGTGTCCCAAGTGCCTGTATCCATGCACCGGTCAAGGCGGGTGGGCTCGGCATTGTCTCTCTCTCAGCCGCTATCCCATCTTTACGCCGCCAGCGCCTGCTTGCCCTAAGGGGCTCTAGCTGGGAGGTCGCCCGCACTGCTGCTGACCTTGATTTTGTCTGACAGCAGTTGTTGTGGTGCGATAGAGCAACTCCAACTGCTCCAAAACCCAGCTCATCTGCTGAGTTCGCTGCTGCTCTGCATGATTCAGTGGATGGTAAAGAACTCCGACAGTGCTCTGAATCCCCCATTTCCTCCCAGTGGGTTGAATGGGCTTCAGAGGGCATTGGGGCCTGCGACTACCGACATTTCCATGCCGCCCGCGTGGCAACATTAGCCACTGTGGTGAGGTGTTCTAGAGGTAGTCGTGGGACAGTAGATACCCTTTGCCGTGCCTGTCGGGGTAAAAATGAGAACCTGTATCATGTGGTGCAGCAGTGTCCACAGACTCATGGTGGCCGCATTCTGCGTCATGATGCGGTCGCCAAGCAGATAGCAGGTGCTTTCTCATCCGGATGTGGAGAGAGAGAGACTGTACCATATGCCGAGTGACCGGGGTAAGAAGCCAGATATCGTCGCCATCAAGCCCGATGGGTCTGCCATAATCCTGGATGTCCAAGTTGTCAGTGGCAGCGTGGACATGGAGCAGACCTGGAGGGCTAAAATAAGTGATTATGATAGGAACGACCTGCGACAAGCGATATCTGAGCTAAAGGGAGTGGCGCCTAATAAAATCAAGGTCATGGCCGCGACCGTGTCATGGCGCGGGGTGTGGTGTGGGAAAAGTGCCACGGAGCTTCTCGAGTTGGGCATCTCGGCAGGAGTGCTCCGTGGTATCACCACCCGCGTCCTTCGGGGCTCTTACCTCAATTGGTGGTCATTTTATAGGGGCACTTCCTTTCACCCTTATCTCCCTCCTCCATCTTCCTCTACTTCCCTAATCCCTATGGCTGGCCTCGGGTAAACCAGGGGGTCCTCCCCATTTTTTAATTTAGTTTTTTTCGTTTTTTTTCTTAATGGCGTGACCCCTCCGTTTTGAGGGGAGATTTCTTTAAAAAAAAAAAAAAAAAAAAAAAAAGTGTGTCTGTGTGTGTGTGTGTGTGTGTGTGTGTGTGTGTGTGTGTGTGTGTGTGTGTGTCTGTGTGTGTGTGTGTGTGTGTGTGTGTGTGTGTGTGTGTGTGTGTGTGTGTGTGTGTGTGTGTGTGTGTGTGTGTGTGTGTGTGTGTGTGTGTTTGTGTGTGTGTGACACAAATTTTGTCGACGCTGCCCAAACCACTATTGTCAACCGATTTTCGAGATTCTTTCTTTGTTCGATCCCAATTTTAGTCTAGTATTCTGTAGAGTCTACCCACGGTGGGTAACCCACCCAAATGACTAGACAAATTTAAATTAATAAATAAATTAAAATGAATATAAGAAATTGAAATAAATACCTACGAAATATTGTTTTACATGATTTCATGTGAAAATAGGAACTGTAAATAGACGGATCCTTGATAAAACTGGAACCACTAATGTAAACAGCTCGAGAGGGATTCTGTAGAACGTACCTAACTAACTCTTTGCTTGACAATATGAAATTCAAGTGCCCATTGCTCAGGAAACTGAGAATAACAAAGTAATCACAGTGTAAATTTGGAAATAATATTCCACAGGTCCTAGGGGACCTAGGTACCTATTTACTTCTACTATGAAAACTTAGTAATATCAATAATTATGTTCAATTTTTCTAAAGCTCCAAAAAAAAATAAAAAATAAAAATATATATATTTTTTAAATACTATATATTTTTAATCTAGTACAAGGTGTGTATTGCAAGCAGATGACAATACTCAAGGGGGTTAAACTCGACCAAAAATGTAGTTCAACAACGCCAACCGCAACTCTCTATCTCAATCCGTTTCAGAGATATGTCGTTTTTAATGTTTTATCGAAAAACCCATGTTTTTTAGCATAGAAACCCCAATTTCTCTTTTACCTCACTTTATCTTAACATTCGACCTCATTTTCGGAATTGATGCACCTTTGTTCTTGAAAAGTACCGCCTAAAAAACCTAATATCCATTCAGAAGGTTACCGTTTCTAAATAAGTAACATTCCTTACTGTACTAGAAAGTTTCCTACGTTTCTAATTGAAAAATAAAAAAATACTGCCTACTGAAGGATCTTACAAAAGTAGGGGAACTTAATCAGCTTTTCAACGGTATGATCCAAATGTTAAGGTCATTCCAATTTCATGGAGAAATTCAAGTTGCAGTGTGAAAAAACGTTGGAAGGAACCTACAAAAAGTTGTGGTAGGGGTGGGGAGTCAGTTCAAGCAACTTCAATTTTGATTTTTTCAAGTTCAAGTTGGTTCAAGTACAAACTGGCCATTTCTTCAGTAGAAGTTAAAATTTCTAATTTACTACATGATCTTTTTTTTTTTTTTTTTTTTTTTTTTTCAGATTTAAAAAATCAGAAAATAAACTTTACCAACTACCTCCTACTAACGTTTTTTGTTGAATTTCTCCATGAAATTGGAAGATAATCTTAATTTTGTGCATACCGTTGAAAGGGTGACTAAATTTCCCTGCTTTTGTGAGAGCCCCCAGTTTGCAGTATTTTTATTTAGAAACGTAGGAAGCTTTCTAGTACTGTAAGGAATGTTACTTATTTAGAAACGATAAACTTTTGAATGGCTATTAGGGTTTTTAGACGGTACTTTTCAAGAACAACGGTGCATCAATTCCGAAAATTGGGTTGAATGTTGAGATAAAGTGAGGTAAAATGGAGAAATCGGGGTTTCTATGCTGAAAAACATGGGTTTTTCGATAAAACATTACCTAAATACGACATATCTCTGAAACGGATTGAGATAGAGAGTTGCGGTTGGCGTTGTTGAACTACATTTTTGGTTGAGTTTAACCCCCTCGAGTATTGTCATCTGCTTGCAATATACCCTGTATACAAGATTAAAAATATATAGTATCAAAAAAAATATATATAAGTATATATTTTTATTTTTTTGGAGCTTTAGAAAAATTGAACATAATTATTGACATTACTAAGTTTTCATAGTAGAAGTAAATAGGTACCTAGGTCCCCTAGGACCTGTGGAATATTATTTCCAAATCTGCACTGTGATTACTTTGTTATTCTCAGTTTCCTGAGCAATGGGCACTTGAATTTCATATTGTCAAGCAAAGAGTTAGTTAGGTACGTTCTACAGAATCGATCTTGAGCTGTTTACATTAGTAGTTCCAGTTTTATCAAGGATCCGTATATTTACAGTTCCTATTTTCACATGAAATCATGTAAAACAATATTTCGTAGGTATTTATTTCAATTTCTTATATTTATTTTAATTTATTAATTAATTTAAATTTGTCTAGTCATTTGGGTGGGTTACCCACCGTGGGTATGCTCTATAGAATACGTCTTTATTATTCGATAGCTGTATTTTATGAAGCTGTACCTATGCTTCCTTGGTGTTTTAACTCTGGTCACCTATCTGCAATAATAAAAATATTGCCCACAATGATTGTGTCCATACAGTTACTTGCAGAAAACCCTGGTATTTTGAAAAGGATTAATAGACCTCAGAGATATAGTTATTTTTATATCTATATTATAGATTAATTATCCATATTATATTATGGATGCTTAATTTTTATTTCATGAAACGCGACGTGTAGGTATTTGTACGAGAGTGACGAAAACTGAATTTTAGAATGATGCTATATTTATTTGCAAATACAAAATTCTTCCGAGATTTTGTGCAAAAATACTATGAAGATGAAAATAGTATGTTGCCCGTGAAGACAACCCTACCTAAGCCTAATAAATTATCCATCTATAGTTCAACTTTAACGTTAACTTATTGGTCCACTCGATCGTAATAGTTACCTTACAAAATATACTTTAAACAAATAATAATAATAAAAATAAAAATAAATAAATACACAAAACAAAATATAGAAGAAAAAACAGAGAAGGCGGACTACGGTAGGAATACGACTGGCAGTCACGCGAGTGAGGCGTTTACATACCGCCTTCACTACCACTCGCACTGCCCGCTCTTTGAGGTCCGCACCGAAAAAACCGCCAGTGGAGGGAGCACAGGCAGGACGAGTGGGAGGAGCAAGGGGCAGCGCGAGAGAGGTGTTTACATGCTTTCGCTGCCCTCTTCCCTGCTCACTTCCAACTTTCACGGAAGTGGGCTGAATGTATAAACGAGGTATCAGGGTTGATCGAACTGGTTGCATGAACAATAATAATTTCATAAAGTTCGGTCCAGTAGTTTCGGAGGAAAGCTCTGGACGGCGGACGGTTTTTTTTCCAAATTCGATTTTCTGATTTTACGAATCCTGAAACGTAAACCTACAAATTTTAAGGGGGGGGGGGGGGGGTTAAAAAAAATTTTTTTGGTCGATTGCAAAGGTTAATTAATGAAAATAATTAACCAAAACAGATAGAACCAGTTGAATCAGCGTTGATAACTACATCTTATGTGCCACATTCAAGGGGTTTACTTTCAACCATTTTTTCGTTCAAAACGCACCAATAGTGAAATGGATCAAGGAAGCTCAACTTATGGTATGGCCTGGAGAATTTAAAAAAAAAATTAAAATTTCCGATTTTTCGTATGAAAATTGCGGCCCGGAATGAGCGATACATACATAACACATAACAAAAACTTTAAAATAGAAATAAAGACTCTCTGATGCGTGAAACGGATTTGGCAAATAGGTACGTATGGGACTTTGATTTTTATAATAGCAAACGAAAATAATGCTCAATATTTTTGAATATTCCTTAGAAACTACCAATGTATACATTTTTCCTACTATAAGTAGGTGTATACGTGTGTGGGCATCATTGATGACTTGATCCTAAGAATACGATAATTCTTTCCTTCGTCTTATGATGGAAATTGTATATTAATTGAAAATGTGACTATTTCCTGGTCTTACCCACTTGAACGAGAGTGACACTTTTGTTTTCGTGTGATGCACTTGTCGATTCACACATTTGGGCTGATTGGGACGACGTGGAAGGTTTTTGCCACCACCACTGTAAGGTGGCTCCATACTTTGCCATGTTTATCCAGCAGTACCGAAAAAGCTTCAATTCAAATTTCAACAATCAAGTTTCAACTTGTACCTGATCAAAGTGGTATCGCAAGTTGTAATTATGCTCTACCATACCCAGAGAGGCCCCGTTTAAAAATTCAGTATAGATAGGTACATCAGAAAAGCTGAATAGGAACAAAAGAAGCTAATGAGCCCACTCAGCTGATTAGAAGGGTTTGTTTAGTTGTAATATAATTACTCTACCACATCGAAAGATGTCCCGTTCCAATTTTTAGCATCTTAAGTTTGATTGGAACCAAATTAGGTGCAGAGTTCACTCTGCTGATTAGGGTGATTCTGTAAGTTGTAATTATACTCTACTACACCCAAAGAGATCCCGTTCCAATGTCCAGCATCTCAAGTTGAATAGAAATCAAATAAGCATCAGAGTTCACTATGGTGATTAGAGTGATTCATCAAAATGAAAGTATACACTACCGCACCAAGAGCGAATGGTTGGGGGGGGGGGGGGGTCCTCACTTCAGCATCGAATAGGAATGAATATAGGAACGAATATGAACATTCGATAATTTAACAGAATTATCCTACAATAAATCAGGAAAATTCCGTCATGCGATCATGCTGCATGACTTGAACTTTTTTTGTTGTTGTTTTTGTTTGCGCTTGAGTGGTGAAAAATATTAATTTTTGAGAGAGAAATTGACCGAAGACCATCCGCACATTCCCAGAAAATGTCGTCTATATCGAATGAAACGTGTAGACGTGATGCAAGTTAAAAGTATTTCATTCTTGCACGAGTAGCAGCTACTAAGTTATGATCGTGTCGAATTTTATATGGGGCAATTAAATCGTCTTTTCCCGCCTAGGTAACCTCCAAACTTGGGGTATATTCGATGAATAGACCTTGAGAAAATAGCGATTTATTCGGTTGCGTAGAGTGAAATATTAATATGTGAATACAGAAACTGATAGGGAACCATCAGCAATAATCATTCCCCGAGAATTTAATCAATTCCAGAGGTAAACTAAGGAATTAGGTCGTTACAAGTATTTTTGGATAACTACTCAGACAAACAACATCCTCTTACCGAGAGAATTGATACAAATCAGATTCAGAACTATCTAAAACGTAAAAATGAGAGTGGTAATTTTGATTTTGGCGAGAAAAAAAATTTTCAACTCCCGAAGAAGAAAAAACTGTTATAAGAAGGTACTGGTCCCCCAACAAGTCTAGCGATCAGCAATAAATTATAGAATGAACTAGAGGGGCCTCCTACCTAGATTACTGTCTTCTTACTAGTTGTTTTCGACTTGGGTGCATTATTTATTATTCTTTTTTAATACAACTCGATATCATTCTGAGAATTTTGACACCAATCACGCTCTCCTTCGATGATTATACATATTTCTATGATTTTTCGAAGTTTCGAATAGTAACTACATCACAGCCCTTTGTGACGTACCTAGTAATTATTCGGAACTTTCAATAATCATAGACTACTCACTCAACTAGGATAGAGCGTTCAGTATCGAAACCATCAGGATAATTGCTGTTCACGTTTTCTTTTGTGTTTGCCTGTCAATGGCCCCTCTAAATTGTATAAATCCATTTCTTTCCGAGTTCAAGATCAATAGGAAAACGATAAAATGAAACTGTTGCTTCGCCAGCTTCTGCAATCTTTTTTCGCTTATTACAACCGTAAGCTGTGCACTGAGTCGTTTTCACAGGTAGTTTACACAGGTTTACTAAAAACGTTTGTGAAAATACGAAGGAATTAGTAGCAAGGAAATTGAAGGGCTACAGACCTGTATTAAACCTGAATAATGGCAAGGCCCCGAACCGAGGAGGGGGCAGCTTGAGATATCCAAAGTCCTCCAGTCGGGAAAGATCAAAGGAAAACAAAGCGCGCCGCCCAAGATCGCGTTCGCCAGTCCTAAATTTCTTTTTCCGCCTCTAATGATCAAGGAAATTTTTTCTTGTTTGTGCCTACATGTTCTCATATAGTTCCCAAACACGGCTTGAACCTGATTTTTTTAATTAAAAAAAATAATCAATTTGAAATTGCAATTTGAAAACGAAATTTAAAATTTTGTATTTTTTTTTTTTCCAAGTTCCATGATATTTCCAATATTCTCGTAGATACAAACTCAAATATATATTGGAACAGGAAAATTGATTCATCCCTTGTAGAAATAATTGGAATAAACCTTTCATCTACCCTCTCTCTCGCACAACTGTCGTCCACAATGGCCTTGAGAGTGCAAAGGAAAGATGCACCTACACATGTTACAAATAACTTTTGGATCTGGATGGGGTGGGAAACAACCAGCGAAAGTATAATAGGGCTACGCAAATTAAATAAATCATCTGCGACCTGGGTTTCGAGAGTCTATGGATCTCTCAGGAGCATAATTCCATACCCGCAAACGTAGACAACATAGTCCTAGCCTATGAAAATAAAACTAAAATGGCAGATAGGCAAGCTTAGGAATCTAATAATTATAGCGATATTTTCAGGCAGCTACAGATTGGTGGCAATGTGGGGTACCTACCTCTTCGGGTTAGGCCCATTTGTGGGTATTAGACTGGCAAGAGCCCGAAACATTGATCGACATAGTGTTCGATTGCCATATATATGAATTTGCGAGAGAGAAACTTAGTAAACATTCTGATCTATGTATTACACGGAAAACTTTTTCTTAAACCCAACGTCGAACGTCATTAAGTTTGTGTACAACTACTCGTCCTTGTGCGAGGCGCTGAAAATGCGAGCATTTATATTTAATGAATGAAAGTGGGGTTTTAAGATATTGTAGGTAATGCCCCTTTATCGAATTTGTCAAAAAAAATTCAATCAAATTCAACTTGTAATCGCAATTTCGAAGACAAAATTACAAAACATTTCAAAATGATGGATGATACTTCCAATCTCGTATTCGTCTAGAGAACATTCCCATAATTAAATTTTAATTTTTAATGAAAATGTTTCTACAAAAATGGAATAAACTTTTGGTGCGGCCGTAGCACTATGTCTTATTTCAGAATCATATTAAACTCCTGTCCACATTTGCCTTAAAGAGGGAAGAAGGTGAACAAACGTAACAACTGAGTCGTTTTATGCCAAAATTATCAGAAGTTTTCCGTTATGTTACGCTTTGAGTGATGCAAATTGTAATAATTTCCTATCCAGGGAGGCCTTAGTATAGACATGGAAATCTCAAAAATCTGAAACTTTGCACAGGGGCTGCATTTAGGTTTTCGTAGTGCCCCGAAACTCAGCAGTCCAATCCTTCATCAACCAAGAATTTTTTAGGCAAAAAAAAAAAAAAAAAAAAAAAAAAAAAAAAAAAAACGGGTAAAAATTGGGTTTTGAAGTGTTTTCCAAGGTTTTGGGAACAAATAATTATTTTATTGGTTAGACAACCCTAAACCTCACAAGTCCATGGTCATGTAAATCGCAAAATCTAATTACCTAGGTAGTACCGAACAACACTAACAAATTATCATCACAAAAAATATCTAGATTGAAGAGATACTACAGTAGGTATCTGTATCAATTCAGCAATGCAATATTGATCACAGAAAATATGAAAGTGATGAACGTGGAAGTGACGTGTACCTATTGTCTGTAACGGGAATAATAAACCTTTGTCAAGAATTTGCTGCGTTTTTAAACTGTTTTTCATCCATCAAAACCTTGGGCAACCGCCGAGTTTCGGGGCAAAACATCGAACGTTGAAATCTCAACTATTGTTCAAATTTCCCTTCTTTAAACTTTCCTTCATGCCCCAGTGATATATTAAAAAATTACAATAGTAATGTTGTTCACGTCAAGTCACTAGGGATGACACCAAAATTTGGAATTAACCTGATTTCAAGAACGTATTTGAACAAATTGTAAACTTTGAACGATGCACCTCATTGAATGAAATGTAGTCGCAGAACCACGTTTTTTCACCAAAATCATATTTCCACTCGTATTTTATATTGTAGACATTCTTTGGCAATTTCCGTTTTGTGTAAATGACCGTTTGTCCGTCTGCCTCCAAGAATTATTTTCTCATTAGACACTATGTTTGTTTTCGCACAAGCTTGGATGGTACTTGGGGAGATCATCCCTCTGATAGTGGCGCTTTTGTAATCGATTGAGAACTATTTCTTTATTTTTCAATTCCCCTATAAATTTGATGGTTTATGTTTGAGATACTTGAATTACCAAAATCGATTTTAAAAAATCCGCTCGTCGTCCGCCGTCTGCCCTATTCCTACACCACACCGTCCGCCGTTCGAAGCTTTTTTCAGATACTTCCTTACCAAAGTTTACGTAATTTGGCTGAAAAACCTCACATCACCCGGAGATGATCCTTGACACTTTGTATCACACTCACTCAATTCGAAAGGGTGTAATTTAAAGGTTATAGGTTAAGGGATTATTACGAGAATTATTATGGGGGCCGGAATTGAGGTTGCTGAGGAAGCACAAAGGAGTGCCACGAAACTCGAAAGGAAAGGGAGGAAAATAGCATTTTTGATCAGCTACATCACTTGAATGGAGAGTTTCAGATATATTTTTGGTTCAACACACAAGGATTTATAGGGAGCAAATATGATCCTTATCCACTCCTTCATCCACATTGGAGCCCTGAATTCTTTTTCGGTTTCTGCTACAAATAAAAAGAAGATTCAACTTCCCTTCAGACAATGTACCTAAGGAATTTTCGGTTATATGTTTTTAATTGCAATTTTACAGAAAGTCTTGTATTACCTCCCAAAACCGACCTGCCGCACGACAGGACCTAGAAGATCGGATTCGTCGTACTTTTTACTTGATATATACTATTTTGTTCAAATGTAAGATGACGAAATACGAAAAGTGTCAGAATTACCCCCTCCGTAAGATGCGAAACTCGACGAGACCTAGAAAATGGTATTCCTCATGTTTTTTACATAGTACAAACTATTTAATTATTTAAAATTTAAAATGACAAAAAGAGAAAAGTGTTGGAATTACCCCCTCCATGTGACAGCCCGCGCGACGAGACTTGGAAAATCGGATTCCTCGGATTTTCTACCTATTAGAAATTATTTTTCTCACATTTTAAATGTCGCAATAAGAAAAATGTTGGAATTACCCCCTCCATGAGACGCGCCGCGCGACGAGACCTAGAAAATCGGATTCCTCGGATTTTTTACCTATTAGAAACTATTTTTCTCACATTTTAAATCACAAAATAAGAAAAGTGTTGGAATTACCCCCTCCATGAGACGCGCCGCGCGACGAGACCTAGAAAATCGGATTCCCCGGATTTTTTACCTATTAGAAACTATTTTTCTCACATTTTAAATGATGAAATAAGAAAAATGTCGGAATTACCCCCTCCATGAGACGCGCCGCGCGACGAGACCTAGAAAATCGGATTCCCCGGATTTTTTACCTATTAGAAACTATTTTTCTCACATTTTAAATGATGAAATAAGAAAAATGTCGGAATTACCCCCTCCATGAGACGCGCCGCGCGACGAGACCTAAAAAATCGGATTCCCCGGATTTTTTACCTATTAGAAACTATTTTTCTCACATTTTAAATGATGAAATAAGAAAAATGTCGGAATTACCCCCTCCATGAGACGCGCCGCGCGACGAGACCTAGAAAATCGGATTCCTCGGATTTTTTACCTATTAGAAACTATTTTTCTCACATTTTAAATGATGAAATAAGAAAAATGTCGGAATTACCCCCTCCATGAGACGCGCCGCGCGACGAGACCTAGAAAATCGGATTCCTCGGATTTTTTACCTATTAGAAACTATTTTTCTCACATTTTAAATGATGAATGAAGAAAAATGTCGGAATTACCCCCTCCATGAGACGCGCCGCGCGACGAGACCTAGAAAATCGGATTCCCCGGATTTTTTACCTATTAGAAACCATTTTTCTCACATTTTAGATGACAAAATAAGAAAAGTGTTGGAATTACCCCCTAGATGAGACTCGCCGCGGGACGAGACCTAGACAGTCGGATTCCTCGGATTGTTAACGTAATAGAAACTATTTTTCTCACATTTTAAATGATGAAATAAGAGGGACGATCCTGTTTATTTTGATGAAAAGAGGAACTCTAAAGCGCCAGCCATAGGAGGACAACGTTGACGCGACAATCCTGTAACTGGTGTTATATATAAAAGACCGGTGTGATACAAACCCAGTATTATCGCGTCAGCGCCGTAATACTGGATCTGGTAACCTGCGCGGTAAGACTGTGGAAGTATATATATATATATATATATATATATATATATATATATATATATATATATATATATATATATATATATATATATATATATATATATATATATATATATATATATATATATATATATATATATATATATATATATATATATATATATATATATATATATATATATATATATATATATATATATATATATATATATATATATATATATACGAGAAAATCTAGTGTCCCTTCTTTTTTAATCAGATACTTATCAACAGGCAGTGAGGTTGGTAATTCTAGAAATAAGGATAATTATTCATATTACTAATGAACTATCTACTGCAATCAGTTTGCAGATTTATGTTATTTTTTAGAAATGTGGAACACTTTACTTTTATGAATACATAAGACATTACTCTGGTGTATTTACAAAGCCAACACAGTCTAACAGCTTGGGGTAGGACTTAATTTGTGCAATTTCAAATGTAAAAGATTGATTTTGTTTTCAATAAAGCACATTATCTATCTGTCTATCTACTTAATTCTTCACTTCTATTTATTACTTCACTCTTACTTTTTATTATATTCTCAACATTCTTGAGTCACCTCAAAGTTTGGGGTTTATGTCGATTTTTTTTTTTCTTATGATATGCATTTTATTCAGAAAAAAGATTTACAAACAATTTATTACAGATTTGTACACAACTGCTACAATTTCCAATGTGAAGAATCTTGTGCAGGGAATTGGAGCGTCTGTTCAATATTTAGCTCTCCTGTTAGTGACTATTTAAATAATTAATTACAATAAAGGATTTTTCACATCAAGTTCTAAAGATAAAGTATGTATGTATTCCCCGTTAGTTTACATAAATAATAGACAGTTTAAAATTTAAGGATTAAATAATAATGTGAGTCAATAATAATTGAAATAACGTAAATGATTGGACAAAATGAGACAGTTAAGCCATATAGCGCTTCTTCAGATCTTCTTTGAATTTACTAAGCGATACACCGGTTGAAATAATTTCGCAAGGTAGGTTGTTGAAAAGGATGATCCCTCTATATAGATGAGAACGTTGTGCAGCGGAAGTATTAAATCTTGGTATAATTAGAGTAATCTTGCTCGAACTTCTTGTGCCAATATTACTTAATATTTCTACTATTACCCTATTTACGCTTGTAAGTGTAAACTATAGTAATATGTGAGTAATATGTCGATATAAGCTATGTGAGTAGTGTTCTACAGTTTTGGTCTGAAGAACCGCACAGTCGCGTCGAGTCAGCCGGTACTCTGATTGTGGAGTTCTCTGAGCCATCTGAATTCCGTAGACCGAGGTCGGTCCCGATGAAACGGGATTGAGCTGCGGCTTTATTTGATCGCGGTCTTGCTCCCGAAGCCCTTGAACGAACTACTGAGCAAAGCCTTGGATCGGCCTATTTATGACAATTGACGACGTCCGATTCCAACATTGCAAATAGCAATCGTAAAACCCAGAGAATGAGTACACAAAGCATATAATTTTAACAGAGTTATGTCTGTGTGTGTGTACTGCTTGCGTACGTGTGTGTGTATGTGTGTCTGTGTGTGCGTGCGTGCGTGTGGCATTCCAAACGATAACTCTCCTTAGGATTGAGATAAAAATTCCATTCTTGCTTCAAGAAAAAACCCGAGATTTCCAAATAAAAGGATAAGATCGTTGGTCAGCACATTAAATCTAGATTAAATTAAATGAGATCGGGTTCATAACCTAAGTATGCCAAGTGCAATTAATGTGTATACGCCCTATAGGTGCCTAACGCAGTGTCCTACGTGGCTTTGCCGCACGCGTCAATGCGTTCAGGCGTTTACGCGTTCAAATGGCGGACCAATGAAATTTGCGAAATTTGTCACGTGACCCTGCCAGCGCGGCGACGCGACGGCGGTGAACGCTTCGGTTTGATTTTCAAACAAGTTTGATTTTTATCGCATTCGCCGCGCGTCAAACGCGATTATATATGATGTTTTTCTAACCTCTTTCGACATTTTGAACTTGTTTCCTACTTTTTCCGCACGTTTTCTTCTATGATAATAAGTTGGCAGATACAGAAACGGCCAGTTCTACATTTATTATATACACATTTATCGGGAGATGCCCAGTTGCGAAGAAAATTACAACATATTGTCCAGTGTTTCAAGACAGTCGTAAAAACAAAATACGAAGGT
The DNA here is from genome assembly GCA_030762985.1 of Adelphocoris suturalis. Classification (NCBI taxonomy): domain Eukaryota; kingdom Metazoa; phylum Arthropoda; class Insecta; order Hemiptera; family Miridae; genus Adelphocoris; species Adelphocoris suturalis. The sequence continues at coordinate 27,132,809 of CM061049.1, forward strand.
TTGAGTCATGCTCATGTGAGTAAATTTTATGAATTGTTCAGAGTATATTTATGTGCAATTTTTCTGGAAATCTTTCTTGTAGTTCCTATTATTCTGCCATACAAATAAACTTTTGGATTCTACCAAATATTTGTTGTCATCTTTTTTTAAAATCATTGTAATGAATTAAAATTCTGGTTGAATATAAATGGTAAAATTCTTGCTTATTTTGTTCACAATGTAATCGAAGGTTTTTACTGTCATTCTTGCAAATGATTTGAAGTCATATCACTTTCCCTCAATTTGGAGTTTATGTAGGTTTTAGCATACAAAAAAGACCTTAAAATTATCACTGATCTATATTAATCACTGAAATTAATGATAGTTGAAAGGTATTTTTTATATGTATGATAAAACCTCAATACCTATGGAAGATTATCACACAAAATCTTCAGAAACTATACTAAGATTATTGGAGTATAAGCGATGAAAATCACCAAATTCGCTGCGGCTTTCATGTATTTCGTCGGCCGGTCTCCTTTTTTTATTATTATTTACAGCTAAATAATACGAAAGAGCCGTTGAGCTGGTCAGCAGCTCAAACTTGATCGACGGCATGAATGCAAAATCAAATTGAAAAAATGAACTTGAAAATACAGGTGATGAGAGCAGAACAGGTTAACTAGCTAAACTACGAAGCGTTTTTGCGTTTCCACGTAGGACACCATTTTTTTCTCCCGCGCGGCATGACGCGGCAGCGCGCCAACGCTCGTTTTTGACGCACGGCTTCACGCTCGCGGCGGAGCCACGTAGGACACTGCTTAAAGAACACGCACGCGGAACTTGGTGCCGTCAAATGTTATTTCAAAAATCTCTAACATTGCTCGTGGTCTTACAAATTCAATGATGTGGGAGGAATAGAGGAGATGATGTACACTTTAATTAAAACCAAGATAACATAATAAGATGAACACACTAATGTTTACTTGCGATGCGCATTATGACTAAACAAATACCTACCTCCAATACATGTTTAGTAAGAAGACAAATGCGTTTGATTATATACCTATTATGAATATTAATGATCAAATTAATAATATTACATATGTTATATATATCTGTTTGTGTGCGTGTGATTTTGTGTGTGTATCCATATATTATCGACTGCTACATTATTAATTTGTACTGTTGTTTGAGTTCAAACCCGTTTGCGACAAAGTTAGTTTGAAAAAAAAAAGGGCAGTTTCAACCTAAAAATCTTTATGTGAGCTCAGGTAATCATTGTCAGGGGCCGTGAGAAATAACAACTGCCATCTTGAGATCGCTACTTTCTCTCTCAGGAAGAGTGGTAAGGGTGGCAATTTGTCACTCTAGAAAAACAATGTGACGGATGAAAAAGGATTTCCCAGTGAATCTCAGAAACGATTCTCGGAAACTGGAGGGATAAAGATCAGCAATAACGCGCCACCGCGAACGTTTGATAATACGGGTACTTACGCCTACTCGCGAATGAGCAAACATTGTAGCTCATGACGTAAAATTTATTGGTAGCACAACAGTTAATAAAGTAATTCCATCAATTCAATTCAGTAAAGTATTCAATAAAGTAATTCCATCCAACTATTTCGTTATTAAGTCACCCGAGGTAGAACATATATGTGCTGTGCATTCAAAGGTGTTACGTTCAGGTAATGAAATATTCGTAATTCAAGTGAACCATGTGCTTGTCCCGAATTTGGCAGAGAACCTATTGTGTAAAATAGTCTTGCAACTCGACTGCCACTTGAAGTGGAAAGAACATACTTGAACTGGTTGTGAATGGAATCAGAAAGTACTTTTTCGTATTTTTTACTGCGTATTTGGCTCTTAAGAAGAAACTAACAAATACTTTATTATGCATATGTATACAGTATTTTCATAGGTATATAGCATACAATACTGGGGGTATGCTTCAACTTTCCCTTGTCTAAACATGGATTGCTACTTTGTAATGGGCATTGTTACTAGGCTCCAAAATCGCATTAGAATGAAACAGTTTTATCAAGCTCTGAGGTGTATCCACCAAGATTTTTCGTGTGTATACCATTTGTGAATTTATGACCAAAATTAATCATTTCCGAAAATTGCAAAAAACTGAATAACTATATAGTATTATATAAAAATCTAATGGGGTTTTTATGAATATTACTCAATCACGTAAAAACTACTTGACCTATTGAGATGAAATTGTACATGTACATTCTCAGGATCCTTGGTTAACACATAGGCTGTTTTTAAAACGTTGGGGATTCAACATCTTTAAAAATAATATTTTAAATTTAATCATTTTATCCATCTCCCTGAAGAAGCCCCATTTCCAGGGGAGAAATTTAGATAAAAATAAAAAACCAATTTACTCGAAGAGCCGACCGATGTTGTCGAATAATTGCAACAACTAGACCTCCGAGATATAGGTATCAGGTAATTCAATGCCTTGACGTAATCGCAACCAAACTTCAAAACTGCGACTGCATTTTGAAAGAACATACAGATGTTTTGAATTCACAGGTGCGTGTTATGTTGCGAGAAATTGCTAACAGCCAAGAAACTATCTTGCTCATGGAAAAATTAAAAAGAGAATTGACAGTATAGAAGAAAATCTAGCATTATCTGAAAAAAATAATACGAAACAGAACCGGCACACGGACAACAGAAACGATGTTATTCTTCATAACTTTCTAGAAGGTTAAGAAAACATGAATATTCTCAAGAGGAGGGTGATGGACATTTTTAGAACGGAATTAAATTGCGTTCTTGAGGATTATGAAGTTATAGGTGTAAGACGTTTAGGCACCATCCAACCTTCTAAAAGTAGACCAGTTAACATTCATTTTGCTAATAATTTCTCTAGATCTAAAGTACGCCAGAACATTTACTAGTTCAATGGATCTCAATTTAATACTTCCGAGTTCTACGACAGACGAACACGGGAATTTAGGGGGGAATTCCTTGCCCAAGTTGTTTCAAGCAAGAAATGACGGGAAGCATGCCGTCTTGATTGGAGATGAAATACTGGTTGATGGAAAAAACTTATCATTCACTATGGACGAAGTACGTTGGAGGATTCTACATCTACTGGGTCAGAAGTGGAGATTAATCTGAATACTCTTCCTCCGTCCCCTCCCTACATTTCCAGAAAACAGATCAAGAAGAAGAAGAAAACCTACAAGAGATAAAACTAACATCATCACCGCTTTGGAAATTTCGGCAATGATTCAGGATTATTATTGAAATTCGGCAGTGGAGTGTAGGCATTATTTATCGTGAGCTATGGTAACTATGCAGTTCTCATTTATTATATGTAAATTATGTAGACCTACATAAGTAATTATTTGACATATCATACGTAAAAGTCTAACATTGTTTGTTGAGGTAGAAATGAAGGCAAGATATAATGCGCTATTTTTAATATGTATTCAAGGAACTCCTTGTAATACCTACGGGTTGTACAATAAAACTTAAATGAATTGAATTGAAATATATATTGAGTAAGAGTACTATAAGCAAGGATCAATACGTCGATTAACTGACTGGTCGATAAATATTTAGATCAGAGCGAAATTAATCGCGGAAAATTATTTCACAATCCTCCCCACACCATAGATTTGGTCATTGCGCTCAAATTCCCTCTTCCAAAATAAACACCCATCAACGATGACAAATCTTTTCTTTTATGATTTTCCTGCAGGAGGAAACCGTCTGACAGCTTTCATCCTATCAGCTTTTCCGCCGCGGTATTAAGTTTGCACAGCAATCTCGTAATAACATTTGATCAGCTAAGTGCTCGGAGTCTTTTCTCTTTTTATTCTTTCCAATTTACCAAAGATCATGATAAACGAAAATCGTCCCATTATTAATGATACTATACATTATTTATCTACAATATACCTAGTGAATTTAGATTTTTATAGTTAATTTTCGAAAAAAATGAAGATATTTACAATCCCTTCAAATTTTGAAAAATGAATTCCAAAACTTCCTCTTTGTGGAAATCCGTTATTAACGATTCTAAAACGATTCCCGGATCATAACGCTATTCCCATTTCAACATGACTTTTCGTGGGATGTAATAATCAAAATAATATAAAACGTTGTAAGTACTTTTGAGTAGGTATACTTTATTGATCAGGTATCAACTGATTGGCGAATCGAGAAACCTGATTGAAAACGAAAAGGCAAAGCGGAGGAGGGGAGAACCGGCAGCATCTCGCATTTTTTTCTACTTATATGTGGTCAATTTGAAACATTAATAATTGTTCTTCTGGAATGTGTATGTTTTCATTATCTTTTGCAAATAATGTTGCTGTTTATCTCATTGAAAATTCAACGAGAAAACATGAAATGATACCCATTTAGTGTAGTTGGAATTAGTCAGGATGCGGCCCAGGGAAAGAAAATGAATTCATTTCATGTGTTAATTAAGCGACGTTTCGTCCTCTTAATGAGGACATCTTCAGGATTTGGTGTGTCCTGGAAAAATATAATCATCTGAATATAACGGACTCGTCAAATAACAATAATAGTGGTTCACCCAGTAAAATAAGTCAAAGACTCATGTTCTTGAGAATATCAAGAAAGGTTAAAATAAATGTCACCAGAAAAAATATACAGAATGGAAAGGAAGAAAACGAAAAGGAAATATAGAAAAATACAGATTGAAAATCATTTCCATCCATCCATTAGTCAACAAACTCCGATACACTGAACCCTGAAGATGTCCTCAGTAAGAGGACGAAACGTCGCTCAATAAACAACATGAAATAAATTCATTTTCTCACCTGGGCCGCATCCCGACTAATTCCAACGACACAAGTACTTAGGGCCGACTAAACTACTAACAGATACCCATTTAGGTATAATGACAGCATGGTAGGTGTTTAAAATTAAATGTCCTTCGTTTAAGGTCAGGTATATCTAAGAAATCTTGAGTTGGCTAAGTGATGCTTCTCCAGTCTTTCTCACCTCTTCATTATTTATCTTTCTTTCCCATTTTTTTGTTTTCTTATATGCTTACCCCTAAGATACGTTGCCTTAGCCGTCCTCGAACATTCGTCTGAGGCCGATTCCATATATAAGCTATGATAGAGGTGTTGTCAGCCGTGATGTTGTTCATAGTTGTATATAGTCGGGATTCGGCCCAAGGAGAAAGAAATACTTACAAAATTTTTATAATCTTTGTAATGACGTTTCGGTCACCATTCTGTGACAATCATCGGATAGGTTAAAAGGAAGGGTGGGCTCGAGGAGGCCGGATGGGGTTTTCCCCGACTCCACTGGCTAGTATGAATGTGCGTGTTTTTGGTTGTGTATGTATTTATTGCGTGAATGTGATTTAGTACTGTAGTCGAGAGTGAACCTGTGATAATTTGTGCAATTTTAGTATAGGAATCTAGTATGTAGGTAGATCGCGATAGGTAGGGGAGGATATTCAGTACTCGCCCTGCCTCAGACATTCTCAACGTGAAATGGACCAGACAAAACATGACTACCGATGATGGGGAGACCCCAAGTTATAAGAAGAGGTGAGCCAGTACCTAGGTGTCATGAACTCCTGTCCCTAACACGTACTGTATCCCATCAAAACCTGGCACCTCCACGTGGTCCATCCCGGGCACACTCGAATGAGTGTAGCTAACGCCAGAGGGGACAGGAGGGCCTGCTGTATCATCAAGAAAGAGTGAGGGAAATCCACTACTGCCGCAATTATCAAGTTCTGCCAAGATTGTATTGGGTCAGAATGGCCCCAGAAACAATCTAACCCACTCTGATACGGCAGGTAGGTTAAAAGCTTTGTCCTAAAAGAGGACAGATTCAAAAACAGAAGGTATTATAAACCTCATAAAATGGCTAGAGCCAACAAGCCAAACAATTTCATTTGGGGAAATAGTATAGAGAAACAAAATTTTGGTTAGCAATTTATAGGGCCAAAAATAAGATGCATAAGGGAAAAACCAATATTACTAAACAGAGAGGAAAAAATATATAGGAACTGATGTTGAACATGTGAAAAATGGTTCTAGCCATTTTATGAGGTTTATAATACCTCCTGTTTTTGACTCTGTCCTCATTGAGGGCAAAGCTTTTAACCTATCTGATGATAATCACAGAATGGTGACCGAAACGTCATTAAAATTAGTACAAAGGTTTTGTAATTATTTCTTTCTCCTTGGGCCAAATACCGAATATTTATATACAACTATGAACATATGTCAGCTAAACGCTCTTCCGAAACTTTTGCGGAAGCATTTATCTGAGGAGCTCATAAGCCATCGAATGAACATATTAGTGGTGGGAACGTAGTATGTATATCATCATTCTCTATCTTCACTTCTGCAACTTCTCTTGGTGTGCAGAGGGAGGGGTAGTGAGGGACATACGAAAGGGCCACTGTGTACGACGCGGACGTCAAACATCGCTTCCCTCTGCGGTTCCCAGAAACCTCGAAACACCAAATCCCCTTGTACCTAGCATTGAGTCGGACCCTAATGCCTCCTTTATAATGGGCACCTTTACGAACTTTCGCCATGCAGTCGACATTAATTCCCCTAATATGTCTCTTACCTCATCGTGACGTCTAATGATCAGTCCCCCAGTTTTGCGATCCAATTTCGTGTTGCAAAGTAAACGCTCCAACGCTCAAAGTCAACTTCAATAGCCGTTTTGACCAATTCATCTCTTGAACGGAGCACGAAATTCTTTACGCCTTGAATGACAAAGAACGCCGGACCTGCAACACAGGCAAGACTTGCATACTTGATCTCTGAAGGCGTGTTAGACAGAAAAATATGATAGTTATTTTACTGATCCAATGAGTTACGGATTAGGCGTCGATGATCCTGAAATTTTCAAGCATTTTAATTTCTCCCTTGATGGTAAAAACAAAAGATCATGGATATGTCTAGTACCTACTGCTTACCAGTAGGTACCTACTACTCAATTGTATACCAACCATGTAGTGCCTTCTTTTCACAAGATTATTCCATTATGGTTACAAAACAAAACAATTTTAGATTATATCTTAGAGTAATAAATCAGCATTCCTTGACACTACAATGGCTTAGAGGTCATGAGATGTTGTGATAAAATGAGAGCATTCCAAAAATTGGGGAACGATTTTCCTACTATGGAAACTATGGGAGTTACTCTTCCCTAGTAACTCATTGGTTGTACGTGAAAAATCAATAGAAATTCCATCTAGCCTTCACTTTTCGAGTTAATAATAATCTAAAGTGTCGGGTCGTCACAAATTTTGGTGTCGTTACGCAGATTTTAGAATGACCCCCAGCCCAAAAACATATCCATGTTAAAAGGTACCTACCTATAATAATACTCATATTAGTCCAGGAGCCAGGGCCGAAAATAGGTAGTAATTTGAGAGAAGGTTTGAGATTAGATTTTGAAAATTTAGTCCGTTCTGAGTCAGAAAATCTCTGTCTGCCGTCTCAATATTGGTGGAATACAAAATGCGGTCCCATGAAGATGGCTTTATTTGCACATCCTACATCATTTGCACATTTGCTACATCCGATAGAAGTTTTTATACGTAGCAAAATTGTAGAGCATAAAAAACAAAACGATTCGATCCCAAAACTCTGAATTATCTCTTAAAATAAGCGAATTGCAAACAAATGAAAATCGGGCTAATTTTGGGCGAATCCCCTCCTCACCCGTCTAGACTTTTGCCCTTCAAAATCACCTAGTGGCGTTAATATTGTTCTGATTTCAGTCTGCTTAAGTTCATTTTACTCAAGATTAAGTGCTTTCCAAAGTTCGTATAGACCATATTTTAGCTGAGACCTTTCCCCATTGACTTACAGCCGAACTTACGAATTTCATGAAAGTTTTCACATAAAGTTCGCAAAAACAGCCTTTTGCTTTGTACTTCAATGGAAAACGGTCTGAACAAAAACTTGCTCGATACGAACTTTAGAAAGGTTGGAACTTTTGCTGAGGTTGGAGACTGGTCCTGATAGGTTGTTTCTAAGGATTTTCGATAGAGTACTATGGTAGATTTTAAGCTTGTTAAAAATGAACTCAAACAGGTATCGACGTATTTGTTTGGACCAGCTGGTGGCATCAGTAAGAAGGGAGCATACCTATATGAGTTTAACTGGGCGACGCAGATTAAAGAAATGATGTGCTGCATTGGGTTCGGGGGTGTCTGGAATAGACTACACTACAAGGAGTTGCAAGAAAAGCGGAGTTCTATGATTTAGGTAATTGTAATGAAAAACCTTTAGATTATCACTTATTTATTGCATTAAGCAAAAACACAAAGCTTTTCAGCTAAATTTTAGCCATCTTCAGGCATACACAACAAACTAAACACAGGAGAGAAGATACTCTATTTTATAAAATATTTCAGAGTTTTGGGATCGATTTTTTTTTTTTTTTTTTTTTTTAATCTACAATTCTACAACTCTGCTACGTACAAAAATCTCTGTAGGATGTACGGCTTAGGAATCATTAGAGAAAAACTTTCCGCAATTTTGTATTCCTCCGATTTTGAGATGACAGACGAAGATTTTGTAACTCAGAATGGACTAAATTTTCGAAATCTAATCTCAAACCTTCTCTGCAAATTACTACCTATTTTCGGCCCTGGCTCCTGGACTAATATGAGTATTATTATAGGTAGGTACCTTTTTCTGTCTACAGAGATCATCTGTCTACACGCCTTCAGAGATCACGTATGCAACTCTTTTCCGTGTTGCGGGTCCGGCGTTCTCTGTCATTCAAGGCGTAAAGAATTTCGTGCTCCGTTCAAAAGATGAATTGGCCAATATAAAATGGGTGTAGGTAGGTTCTTAATACCGATGAGTGCTTCTTTAAATCCACGAATTTTCTTTTCCTTAAATATAAATTAAGCTTCTGTTATGTAGTTGTAGACATTTTTAAATTTATAAACAAGAAGCGCAGAGATAGGTTTCTGTTTTACCTCCTCATTACCGAAGGCAGAGAATCTTCAGTGTAAAAGGTTAAGAAATGTTGCTTGCCTTATGTTTTTAACCTGGGGGTAAACGATAAAAATGTTTGAAGTTGCGTGGTGAAAAGTGAACAGCAGCACGGATAAATAAAAGAAACTATTTAGCAGTACCATCCCTTCAGGTCGGTATCCATCAGCTGGTTCTGTTATTGTATGGATAGTGTTTCTGCTGAATAGTAGACCATTTTTAAGTCTATATCTCCTGTGAAATAGTGGTCCAAGAAAGTTTGACCCATTTACCATAGTGGCAAATTGGTACAGTTGAGGTTCAGCAGGGTGTTGTTGCAATGCATTAACTATGTTGTTATCTACATTTTTTCTGTGAGGATTGGGGTATAATATAGCAAATGGATTAGAAAAGCATGCTTGTGCAGTTAAATTGTCAAATACCTCACTTCCAATGTTGTCACTAATAGATGTTTCACTTTCATCATACAACAAGTCCTTACCAATCATTTTGGTACGTATTTTTTTAATGTTATCATAGTCTGTACGTGTATAATAGTACTTGTTTGGCATTTGCAGTAACAGATTTTGAAGCATTGGTTTCAAAAGTTAGTCTTACACCAAGAGAAGATAATGAACAATTGACTTCAACAGCTATTAAAAATTGGGTCCGCAGGAAGTTTGCTTCTCTAGGGCTGACATAACAGAATAGATAATTCCAAAGAATATCATGAACTCCACCAGGGTAAAACCCTGTGAAAACCTTTGTTATCATAGTTTTTCACATAAGAAGGAAGACTTGCATTCATTTAGAAGTGGTATGATTTCCTATAATGAAAAACACATTTGTTTGGATGTTGAGGAAGTCCACTATAAATAGGTACCGCTCCAGAACCTTGTGTGGATCCAGGTCCATGTTTTCCTTGTGAAGGAGCAGCTTCATCATGCTGTTCTAGATCCATATCTCTGGTGTTAGATTATTGTGGTGTGTTATCAAAAATACTGTCTTGGCTTTATCCACCAAATTTCAACTTGATAGCTCCAAAAATTGCGGACTGTTGCGTGGAACATACCCACACATACGCGTCAAAAGTAGAGACTCATTTCGTGCGTAAAAAATCAACATTTTTCAGAAAATCACTACCAAGTTTCTAGCTTGCACTTTCACCCTATCTGGTATTGAAACTAGAACAAATAAAAGGGAGCCTATAAGTAACGTTGTGGAACAACGCAATGTTATGGAAATTAGTAGATTTTTGCGTTCATAAATTAGTTATAAATAATTCTAAATAATAAATTTAATTAATTTATTAGAAAGACATTTCTAAAAACGCAACAATACTAAATGAACTAGATATGTAGTAAGTAAGGTTTAAATGGTCAGATAAACATCAAACGGCTTTTGATAATAGAGAGTTCCTAAACGATAAGTCAAATTGGATGAGGTGCTTGGGGATTTTATTATCTGGGGCGAGCCATAGCGTACGCTAACCTGATAAAGTAAAGAGAGTCGAATTAGCATTTCATGTTAGAGTGACGCTACTTATCTGCAAGTAACGCTGAACCACCAAGGGGATCCCGTGTGCTCAGTTTCCATCATTTCTAAGTTTCCTATTTCTTTTCTTATTCAATAAAAGGGTTTGCAATGGCAGATTTTGAAAATTAATGAACAAGAAGATGAATATAATTTTCATTAATCATGAATACATACAAGAAATGAATATCACTGTTATCGATGTGTAAGGTTACTTTGCGATAGGGAGGAAGAGATGAGATAGGTTGGTGTAAGCGATATTGATTTGCGCCTACACAATTTGTAAGCGCTAATTAATATGCCTACTCAAGTACTAAGAAGGTGTTTTATCTGATTGGTTATTAGTCTTCAATACTTAAAACTTCCTTCCAGCTAAACCGCTAACTTGAGAAAACTTCCCAATTTAGAGGTTTAATCCCAGATTCCCATTAACTTAGCCCTTGACCTCTATGAAGGAATATCAGGTATCTTCAAGAAAATTAAGGCAGATGTTTGACCTTTACGAAACGTATTTATTCAAAATCAATTATTTTAATAAAATCCTATCCCTAGTACCAGGACCTCACATGGATTTATATTAAACTAACCTTAGATTTTCTTGAAAATGTTGAGCTGTTGAAGGATTGAAAATCGGGAGTCCTCCGCCACTGATCTTGATGGATTCTCGAAGATTGGCTAGGTCTCCTTCCAATCGTAGGCGATGATACTTTCAGTGTGGGAACTTAGCACACTGAAAGGATTCTGGCCCGGGTCTGTTAAACTTCACACGTTTACAAAGACTGTACAGTAAACTTTATAGTTCATATGACCACAATCACAAGAAGGCAGGCTGCTTTTGGGGCAGGAGTTGTCCCTTGGGCGATACTGGGTAGAATGCTTTTCCTTCGGAGTTCCAAAATCATCCCCGGGATTTTCCTGTGCATGCTCATGCGTCAGAGGCGTTAGGTGGATTTTGTCCAGCTCTCCAAGGGATGCCATTTAAATTTGGTTGCCATGGTATTGACGAATGGCGACGATCCATTATGCAAGGCACCGCCCGGGGCGGTTGGTTTTCCGTTTTTGGGGGACCAATGGCCCATATTCTCGTGACGTCACGCCTGGAGTAGGTTCGCATTTCAGCCAAAGTCGGCCATGACTGCCCTACGTCAATGAATCGCTACTCAACCAACCTATTTCTCTCAAGAAGTTTGCTGTCTCACGTCAACATAATTCGTGGTTATAAGGCCATTTTTCAACAGTTTTGTTTTGAAAATGTATAATATTGTAGCAATACAAAGTTTCAATTCGTCTAAATGTTATAATAATCGTGCCTGCCAGCGCAATAATTGATTGTAGATTGCTGTCAACGATACCAATCTAACTTGAACGAGTTTTTATTTGGACTAGGAGCCTACTATCTATTGTAGTTAATCAGTCTCAGAAAACTATTAATCTGAAAGAATAACTATTAACCTGAAAAATAGTAAAGAAAAGATGACTGAAAATTCCTGAGGTGTCTGTACTGCTGTGTAGGTACCTAGCCATTGCTCAGGTAGCTTCATCAGCGTTTTATTATAAGTTCGTAGTACTATGCTTAACTGAGGAAGCTTTATTTGTTATATTGAATGAATAAAAGGAGAGATTTGATAGTTTGTCAAAGTAAACAAGGCAGGTTGTTGCTACACCAAGAAACGAAACTACTTAGGTAGGTACGTACGTCCTACCAGATTTGCTGTTGGTTTAAAGTGCCTAAACAAAGTAGGTGGGTCGTTGCTTTGCCGACGAATACAACCGCTGATTAGCAAGTTTGTCAAATATCGAATCAGGGAATATGCAACATGAATTAAAAACCAGCTGCAAGGAAAAAACCTTGAAATGCGTTCTTCTGAAGGTAAAATTTCATAAAGACGGCATTGACAGTGCAGTTATTGCGCGAGTTTTACAGTTACGGAAATTTTAGGGACAAAAAAGGCAATTAGGTACCTACTTTCGTTTTTATCAATGAAGTACATGAACAAGTAGTAAATATACGGAAAGGATGTAGGTATACCTTCCCTCTAGGTAATTACCTTTCCACATGTGATACTTACTATTCCCGCCTAACGCCTAAAGATTTTTAGTTTCAATTGATTCAAAGAACAGTTCCAAAACTAGATAGGTAATCCACAACATCTTCGCGGCTGATGTCTGGATCATCTAGAACACTTGTATGTCCACACACATTTAATATGGATCTCTACCCCACAGATTAAATCTTGCGTTCGTAGCGTTTGAGGTCATCAACTGATAATAACTTGATATAATTTGCATACAATTTATCACCTTGCATATTACAAATAATGAAAATATTGACTAGGAACTAGGTAAGACTATGTTATGCAGTTGTCCAGCTGTGGCTACAAATGGCGCATTTTCGCATAGTTTACTCGTCACCATGACAACAAGGTGAAATAACTTCGACTTCGCCTTGTCTCGATGTAAGGATGCGCTAGTGTCCAAGTCTCGATAATATCACCCATACCAGACGTCTGAGCGGCGATTGAGTGGGGACTAAAATCTGCTGTGGTGTTCGCTTTTCGGGCGGCGCGTGCCGTCGGCGACCTGAACTTTTTGATGAGGTGGATTTGGGAAATTCGTTCGTTTCCCGGGGCCGTGGGACTGCTGTAGCTTGCTACTTCCCAGGCTTTGAAGGCTGACGAACCTGACGAATTTCCTTTCGATTGTGAGCCAAATTTGGGCTCACAGTTGGTTCGGGATAAAGCGTCTTATGTTTAGGTGAAATAAATTTGATTTATTGGAGATGAGGCGCCTCATCTGCCAGCACATGCGCATTAGTATTTTCGGTTCAGATCACATCAGATTAGATGCATATCTTGCAGATTAGAGATGAGAAGAATTTGTAGCCCCAGACCCTGATGCTACAGTGTGGTAGGTAACCAACGGTTTCCAAGTTACATGTTTCCTGTGGAAAATGTGACTATATCGAGTACCATTGAGTAAAACATGCGAATCAAAAAAAAATTAGAGATTTATAAAATTATTTGAATCAACATAGACGTTATGTTATATTCTTGCCTAGAGCGCATGCAGAGGGAGGTGAATGCTTCATTTGATATATGATACGTTCCAATTTCTCTTATACGGTTAAAAGAAGAAGCAAGTTGGAAATTGACTGGTTTGACTGAAAAATTGAATTGACTGAAGAGTGAAGGAGAACAAGTTGAACTATTAATTTTATTTCTTTTGTATGTACCTATGAACTTATATCTTCATGATTCATCAGCGATACTCTGAGAACGGAATTAGATATTGCGATTCTGGATTCACCATGTTCGCATGAAACAATCTGTAAAATGAGGCGTCACTCGACAAAGTAAATGAAAACAATTTACAAGTACCTACCCAATCCCCTGTTAGAGTTGCTCAAAAACGTTTGGATTTTTATTGCCTTAAACTTGGTTATCTGGCACCCCAAAAACGCTTTCAAAGTTTCATTTCGATATCTCAAAAATTGTGGAAAAAAGGGAAGGGGGTTACTTTTGGGACACCCTGTTAAATACCCCTCACTTCCTTAACTTCCGTTATAAATGGGTTGAAAGAAAAATTAGAATGGCAACCCCTTTTTTCGTAGATCTCAAATATGACATTTTTGCACACACGTAATACGTGTTCAGTAACTTTGTTATTTTAAATGGGAACTCCCATTTTTATTGCAGCTTAGAATGATCTCTATCTCTATGGCCTCATCTCTATCTCCCTATCACTTTAGGAACTCTCTAGTATAAATGAATTGTTCATAGAATGTGTAGGTATCTAAATTTTTCTCAACCAGGTTTTAGAATAACCCATTTTACCTTCACATCGATGCTATTGCAGTTGGTGCCGAGGTTTTGCAATATTATAAAAGTTCTTGTCATGCAGCATGACAGTATGAGCTTTTTTTTTTTTTTCCATGTTCTACAACTCTGCTTCGTATAAAAATTGTTTAGGAATTTTAGAGAAAACTTTGGAATGGGCATCTTTATGAGGCCGCCATTTTGTATTCAAGGAATTTTGAGATGACAGACAAAGATTTTCTCACTCTCAACGGACTACATTTTCAAAATCTAATCTCAAGCCTTCTCCTTATATTACTACCTATTTTCCGCCCTGGCTCCTTGAACTATAAATATGTACCTACCTATGCATTTAAACGCAAAATCAAAGAGTATTAAAATGAGGTTGCGTACGCCTTATACCTACTTGCGAAGGCCACACGCAGGCTGATTACAATTTATGGTAAAAGACAGTGTGTGAAGCAATGCCCTTCGCTTTTTTTTCCTTTTTTTACAGGCCGAGCTCATTTTTGATTGCCGCTTATGAACCTGTTATATGAGTACGAATGTCTATCGTTTAATGCAATGGTAGGCATGGAACATTTCCTTCCTCACCTCCAAAGTGAAGGTGACGATATCTTGGAAATTCCCAGGAAGGTCGAAATTAAAATAAAATGCTATCCAGATTCCCATTTGATTATTGCGTTTTCTAGCATTGTGAATAGTTTTAACTGTATGCCTTTATTTTGTTTGTATCTCTGGTGGATCGCAATAAGATTTTGATGACATTGTGGGCAGCGCTTCGGATGGTGTGCGACGGACGGAGTACGGCGTAGGGCGGACGTACGGATTTTTAGGACGTCCCTCTGAAGCTAGGCTTTGTGAATAGAGGGACGACCTATTGGAATTGATCCAGAAAGGTAGGAGACAACCCAAGCATGGGAAAAAAATAACCGCGTACAAATCCGTTTCAGACCATTCTAAGCCCGAATCCGTGAAAAAACCGTTGGTGTTTTTGTGAGTGTGTGTGGGTGTCTGTCGTGTGTCCGCAAATCCTTGTATCAAACTTATTTTCCACAGCTTTCATCCGATCTGGATGAAATTTTCAGGACATGTGTAAATTCAGCCAAACATCATTTTCTCACCCCCTAGTCGTTCGATCTCGCTCAAATTTGGATGTAACGACCTTAATTTCCACTGTTTTCATCCGATTTTGATGAAATTGTCAGAGAATGCGCGGTTTTGGTTGTGGATAGTCCCCTATCAGTTTCATTGTTGCAAAATCAATACTTCATTCTGCGCATGCGCACACGTAAATTCCATCATGTTCCATTTTTTCACTCACTAGCCGTTCCAGTTTGCTTCAATTTGGATGATAGGTGGAAGAAATGACAGGTAAATGAGGAAGCTATATGTCACACCCAAGTTGGCAGACGTTTTTTTCATTTTTTCCTACTAATTTCCGTTTTTTTATATAACAGGACGTTGTCACCTATCAAGAGATAATAAATCAATAAACTAAAAACAATAGATAAATACAGCATAAATAAAACAAAACAAAAAACCCTGAAAGTGACTAGGACGAATGAAAAAATGTTATGTTGCCGGTGGGATACGAACCACAGCAAGGTAGCCTGTACTGCAGTCTCAAACGATACAGCTGTGCCACGAAACAGGATACAGAATGATTTTATTGACATGAATATTTAACATTTACAAATACATAAAAGTGTGGATGTATTTTTCTTGGTCGATCACAAAGGCTCATTTTCGAAAATAATTAACCAAATTGGAGACAAAAATTAACATTATCTACGTATTCATATATTTTTAAATAAAAACAGGTTCCATTCTAAGAAATTTGATACCATCCGCACTCTCCTACGGTTAGTAGGTTTCTTTCAATGATAGTTCACAGTTTGCACTGGTGACGTCACATTGGGTGGCATGTGGGTCCCGCCCAGGTGGGAGGAGTGCTTTGACGTCACCAGTGTGCGAAACTTTGAGAAATCTTGGAAAGAAAACTACTAATCGTAAAATTGTGCTGTTGATGCCAAACTTCTTAGAATGGAATCTTCTTCCATTCAAAAATAGTTAAAATACCTTTTTCGCACCCATGGGTAACCCTAATTTGTCGATAACGGGCGACAGATCACAATACACGTGTCTATTGTAGTCTTCGATTTTTCTGTGGGTCCTCCTTTCAATAAGAAACGTCTGTCAGTTAGCTTATTTTTTGACAATAACACATGGTATCTACTCTTCTCCTCCACACTTCCCATGTCCTATGCAAACCTATATCTACTTTACCCCCCCCCCCTCCCCTACTATCAGAGATGTAAAGAGTCGAATAACTAAATCGCGTAAAACTGACATTATTACCAAACTTCTTCTGTACCAGTTTCCAATAACATCAACTTCGATTTTAATCAGTATTGCAGTATTGAGTGCGTCGACCACTTTTTTTTTGTAATAAAATTGTAGGTCGATTACATTACGCACAACGCACAGTTTTCCCTTTCGGTAGGCTAGTGAAAGGAACCGGTTGGCTCTTGGACAGATCTCGATCACCAGTATAAACAAGTTTTTTGTTAGAGGCTAACGTCGTGCGTATGATAAATCACCTACCCACCTAAATCGAATCCAAAGGTTCTCTACAAGGGGTCCACCAATGAGTTTAATCGGCGCTGTGGCTTCATAGCGAAACGCATCGAATTCGGATATGAAACTATTAATTATAACTAATCAAGTGAAGAAATCCTAACCTTGTCTCCTCTTATAAAAATAAAATACCGATTGCCAGTGAAATAAGTCAAGTTATGAATAAAAGGGATTACCTACCTAGTATGGATACAATTAACAGTGTTGCCGATTCATGTGTTTCAAACCGATTTTGGATAATTTAGTCTCAGTTGGGTAATTATCAGGTAGTTTAACACATTTGAAATGAATGAAAAAAGATGTATACACATTAGTTAATGTCAATTAACTTTAACCTTCGAGAATTTCCATGGCTGCGTTATTTTGCCTTTCGAGACCGAGACAATGACCCCCTCCCCATCAAGCCAGGAGCCGAGGCCAACAATTATATTATGTTTCAAAAATTCAGTCTCTTCTCAAATCAAGTTATCATTTCAAAACAGTTGCAATACAAAATGGCAGTATCACAAGGATGGATAAAATTAGACACAATTTTTGTCGTTTTTCTTCAACAGTTTCTTCAAGTATGAGTGCTACAGAAATTTGTATACGTACCAAACTTGAAGCATACAAAATTAATCAATTCGAACCCAAGAACTATGAATTATCTCACGAAAACGGCAGTTAAAACCGTGCTAACTTTGAGTGTACCCTCACCCGTTCACTGTGAACGTTAGAATCCATTTGTTAACTATGATAAACGACCAGCTGATATTTCAATTGCACTTTTCAAGATATCAGGTTTATTATTACATGTTGTTGAATATAGACGGGCCTATTGAAGCGTGTACAACAGTGTTTCCCAAGCTGTGGGTCGCGTAGGGGTTCCAGGTGTGTCGCAACATCCTCAAGAAGAAAAAAGTAAAATGGGGAATGAAATAGTTGTAGGATCTATCTACTTTTAATGCATTTTCGTAGAAAATAATAGCTCCAAAATTTTTAAAATCAAAATTTTTGAAAAAATCCCTTCAAGAAAATCCGTTTTGAGGCTTCCTGAAGTTTTCAATTTTTCATATTTATGATAACTCTCCTTAGGATCGATATAAAAATATGCGTTCTTGCGCAAAAAAATCAAGCTTTCCAATGAAAGGATGTGTTTGTTGGCCAGCACTTTTTGAGTACATTAAATAATTGGTAAATTTTCAATAAATGTGCTCAAATAATCAATGTTAATGGCTATAATCTTCGAAAATTTGTTAGATACATATTTTTTTAAGTATAAATTTAGTCAAAAGACGTTTTTCAACGATGAACTTGAACATTAAAGAATGTATTCACAAAATTATGGTGAAAAATATACTCTTATTTCATTAATATTAACTGAAAACCGGTTCTTTCGGCATTCAGAATTACATTATATACTTATTAACGACCCATATAGAAGACTCCGGTTAATTACGTCTAGTCATTTTGTCTAGAACTTATGCTGTACGTCCCATAATTCTATCATCCACAATGAATGAGAAAGCTCATCAGTGAATTTTGAGTCACAGAAACAATATGACTAAATCAAATTATCTTTAGAATTGAAAGATATGGAAAATGTGGAAAAATCGTATTATATTTACTAATGTTAAAAACAATGTTTGCAGTTAAGTGCACTCATGAATCAACCGGAAGGACTGTTGTTGGACAGCGCCTTTCACACACGTTCCACGCACGCTCCATGTCACTATGGAAGTGCAGTTTTTGTTATTTGCATTAGCATATTGAGGAGCACCATTGTACTAAAAGTTTACTGAAAAAAAAAAAAAAAAGTTTGCAGTATTTACTGAATTTAAGACTTTTTTTGTTAGTTTTTAGTTCACTTATCAATAAATTTTTTTGTTAGGTTTTTAGTTCACTAATCAATAAAATTTGAGCCCATTTTTTAGCACAATTTCTTGCAAAAATTTGTAATTGCTCCAGTTTATTGTTCATAATAGTATTCTTCTGCAAGATGTAAATTTAATTTATTATATGGAGTTTTTTATTTATTTTATTTTTATTAGAAGTTCTCTAGCTATTTTAACTACTTATCTTAGCGTGCTTATGTATAGATGTGCTTATAATTAAAAAAAAATATAGCGTCAAAATCCTGGCATCGTTACAGAATCCCCCTAAAGGAATGTCCACAAAGACCATTTTCAAAAACATGATTTTCAAACATTTCGAAGTGTTTCCCATCGCTTCGTCTTTTTTGAAAAGTCATTTGTATAACCTCAAGGTTTCGACGACCTTGTTTAATCCAGAACCAATACATATCCGCACTATTTATCCAATGGTGGAAATGCCTCAGTTCCTGCCTCATTACTCCTGCAATGTACCTTACCACCTGTATCTCCAGAAAAGGCCGTACGTCAAGCAAACGTCGAGGAGGATCCCTAGAAGATTACATCACTGGTATTCTATGTCACACAAGCCAAGTAATGAGGGACACCATTAACGTTCCTGAAAAACCCTTCTCGTTCCCAAAACGAAATGCTTCTCTTGACCCGAATGGCGGAAGGAAAAAATTGGATGGGGTAGATTTTTCTCTCTTTCCCTCAACTACCAGACTTACTTATTCGCTATGATTGCTCTCCCTTTGTTGGCTTTACGTAGAGTTCAGTGTTGTAGGAAATATTTTTGATAACTCAAGAAGCACATTGTCCCACTCCCCTGAGAATCCAGTCTTCGGTTTATTAGTTGAGCACCTGTTTGGCTTTGACCAAACTATAAGAAAAACGCTGCAAATTATTTCACAAAGGTTTATTATTTTTTCAATTGAGTATGATCGTAGTTTTAGTTGGCTTGCGTACGTCATAAGGCCCGTCCAGACTCCTCGGCGTGTCCTATTTCGAGTTGCCACAACCTATACTTCTATAATTATATCCACATGTTTATATTTCTCGATTTGAGCTCCTGTATATTCAAATAGTTATTGCTTTAATAATATCATTATGTAAGTACGTACGAAAAGTCGAGAGGATATGTTATTAAATATGCGTAGGAAAAGCATTGGTATTAACACACAAATATGACCTAGAAATAAACATATTCATGCCTCGAAGGAACGCCGTACCCACCTCATGGTGTCGCGGTGTATTATATGGGTATAACACGTAAAAGTAATAAATATCCATTCTCCTACACCCCTCTGCTACGCCCCTGGTCACCCCAGACACCACAAGGTGCCGCGGCGCCTCCTCTCACTCCACCCCCCGCTCACCCCCTCACCACCCACCGTGACCCCCTGCCAAGCGTGCCAGGCGTGCGTGCGTGCGTAAGTCTAACACTCAAAGCCTCGAAAAAGACACTTTTTCGCCCGTTTTTGACCCATAGTAAAGTGATCTCCATGGTTAAACGTTAGGACCAACTAGACCCCGAATGGAGTCTATGTGCGAAAGAACGGGTTTATTAAGTCAATTCTTAGGTCATTGAACGGCGGACGGCGGACGGACATTTCAAATTTGGATTCTATGCTCCTTGAAACGTAAAGTGACAAAGTTTGAGGGGGGTTATAAAAATTTTTTGCTACACGATCACATAGGCTTATTATTGGAAATAATAAACCAAAAGTTAGAGATCCGAGGAACGGTATCTTGTTTCAAAATTTAGCATGGAAAATCTATTATTGCTTCAGCCCTTCAACTGAAAACCGACCAGAACACCTTGGCTAAAGTCCCACGCAAATTAATGTTTTTCACGTTCAAACAATCATTGCTCGTATGAACTACCCCAACTCGCCATATGAAAATCGTTCACCATTCATTGGAAATCTACGAATTTTTATCATTTAATAATGATTAATAGGACGTTTCCATTTGTTTTCGTCACGTCACGAGCGTCACGTCACGGTGGGGTTTTCTATTGATTTTCATGTACAACCAATGCGTTACTAGGTTAGTGAAACTCCCTTAGTTTTCATAGCAGGAGAATCGTTAGCCACTTTTTGGAGTGCTCTCATTTTATCCCAGGATCTCATAATCCCTAAGCCTCTGTGGTGTCAAGGAAAGTTGATTTATTATATTACGCTCAGTTATAAACTAATATTGCTAAGTAACCATAATGAACTAATAATGTGTGAAATTAATCATTATTAAATGATCTGACTGTAGAACCGTAGGTCTACAGTCCGTTTTTTTTTTTAAATCCCACAACACACATCGTGCTAATTTCTCTTCTCATTATGTCTCTGATAATAATAATTCTGCTAATGCGCTTGTTGTGCATTCTCATATTATAAGGTGGTTCAAGTATTCAGTTTCATATTACGAAAATGAAGATAAGTAATGCATGCATTATAGGGACGTCCCTATGGATGGATTGTAAGTATATAATTTTCGTGAGAGTTAAAATAAGAGAAAAAACAAAATATCCTGATTTCTCGCTCCCCCCCCCCCACCCGTTTATATCCCTCCACCAACAGCAAATTCCTATCAAACTTCCAGTATGAAATTTGAAACTCCTGACATATTTTCTAAAACTAAACCAAATTCATAATTAAATTAAAAAAAAAAAAAAAAATCACGAGAATCTGACGACAATTGTTAGCACATCATGATTCATTACTATTACCTCCTCCATTCACCCTCTTCCATAATGAAATTTGGAACTCTGGATAACCTTCCAAAACTAGATCAAATTCCTTATTGAACAAAAAAGAATCACGAAAATCTGACGATATTAGTTGAAACACCATTATTCATTACTATTACCCCCTCCATTCATCCCATTTCATAATTAAATTTGAAATTCCTGATATATGATCCAAACATAGACCGAATTCACAGTTGAACAAAAAAATAATCACGAAAATCAGACGAGAATTGTTAAAACACCACGATTTATCAGTATCACCCTGTCCTATGATGAAATTTAAAACTCCTGACATACGTTTCAAAACTATATCGAATTTTTAATTGAATAAAAAAAGATCACGAAAATCGGTCGAGGATTGTTAAATTACCACGATTTATCAGTTTTACCCCCTGGATTCACCCCTTCCCATGATGAAATGATATACGTTCCAAAACTATATCGAATAGGAATAGAATATAGTGATATGGTTTTAGTAGATATAGTGACATAGGTGGTGTAGTGATATAGTTTTGTTTGTTTGTTCCTGATGGAACAAAACAAAAATCTTGAAAATTGGGGTGGACCCCCACCTCGACAGTAAATCCGAAATTCCCAAGGTTTGTTGCACAACTAGAGTGAAATTAGAATCGAACCAAATAGGAATCACGGAAATCGGTTGAGAATTTTAGGTTAATTTGAGCATTCCCTAGTGATTTCAATGTAATCCCATCATTAGTAGGTAGGTATTACGCATGCGCTAATACGTATTCCTTTTTAAACGAGCCTAATTTTAACAATTTCCATCTGATTTTGATGAAATTTTCAGGGAATGTACGTGTTAGGCTGTAAATGGTCCATTATTAATTCCATACTTCTCAAATCTCTACTCCGTTTTGCGCATGCACAAACGTAAATTCTTTCAAGCATCATTTTTTACTCCCTTGTCGTCCAATCCCACTCTAATTTGGTGCATAGTTGGGGGACAATGATTTAATTATCCCATGTCAATTTCAACAGGATTGCATCATTATTTGCTCCTGCGTCTGCGCGAAAGTGTACTCCGAGAACAAGGTCTAGTTTTCATCAGATTTTGATTACTATTATGATTATTATTAGTAGTAGTAGGAAAGTATTAAATACTTTATCTTCCACGCACCTTTCAGTAGCATTGTCAAGTTTAGTTTAGTGAACAACCAAGCACGGAAAAATTTTGACCATACGAGCCTGAAGATCACTGAGCGAGTCAACCGGAAATACAGCTTGACAGATTACCTGCATGTGGTTGTCAATTTTCCTTTGGTCACTACTAAAAAGTCAAATATATCGTACTGCAGCGTATTCGAATGCAAATCTTGTGGTGACAATGTGTTATTTTGCTTCTCTAATATTCCCAAAAGAGGAAAACGAAATGTTGGAATAACTGATCAGTTTGATCAGTTTGTATCGAAAGAACAAATAGACTTGCCTGGGATTTGCCTGGAAAAGGGCGTTGAAAATGGACAAAAAAGTGTGTAATCATAATATAAGTAAGAGCATTACATTTAGAGCAATATTGGTATTTATCTATCATTAGCAGAGCCCTTCACAACGGCATTTATTTTTGCCAAACGTGGCTCTCAAAAACATGGCAAAACGGCACTTATTTCGGCCAAACATGGCTTTTTTTGGGCCAAACATAGCATTTATTCTTCAAAATCCAAACTTTTTTTTTCCATGATCTTGCAATTACCCTTTCCTTTTCAAGAATTAATGGCTGTAATCCTCGGACATTGGAGACCTTAATCCTCGGAAGGGAATTCCAGGTCGTTGACTTGTGAGCTTGCCCACATGAAAAAGCCCTTGTTAGCTTGCCTTTTTTGAAAATGTTTTGAAAAATACTTAAATCCCCAACTTTTTGCTAATTTTCCCAGAAAAGAAATTGTTTTTCTCACAAATTTTCAAAAAATTCAGGCGAAAAATTGCCCAAACGAGGCATTTTTCCAGAAATTAGCAAAAAATGGCATTTTACCCAAAAATTGGCTAAACATGGCACTTAAGGATGGCGCCATGGCAAAATGGCACTTGAAGGGCTCTGACCATTAGTAACAAATTAGTCCTCATGTATGTTATGTCCTGCTTAGTCCCCATGTATGTTCGGACTCATATGGCCCACATTTTCCCGTGCTTGGTTATTCACTAAAATAAAGAAAATGCGCGTTGAAGGTAAATACCAATAATAATTAAGTGATCGCTGTTATTATATCGCAACTTCCATCAAGACCCAATGGGAGGCTTTATTGAAATACAATTAAGCTTGCTGTGTTTACGTGATGGCTACAGACACCAGCTTGACAATAGGGTGGTAGGACGGGTGGGTATTGCCTACTTTCCTCTGCGTTTCCTAGTGATTAGCACTACATAGCTACATTTCCATTAGTTGGAATCTCGAATATACAAGACTGAACTGAAACTAGGACAACTGGGAAAACTAGAAAGTCAACTACCAACTGTAAGCAGATCTTTCCTACGAGACTTTTTCGTTTATTGGACGGACATGTGAGTTGCACCTATTGAAGCTCGTCCTTTCTTATCACTCCTTTTATCGTTGGAAAATTCGTTCCCAATCTGTTGTTGACTAATTTCCAAACATAAATTCGTCCCCCTTGAGTGTGTAAATCAGTGGTCCGGATGCTCACATCGCTAGGTACGTTCAAACACCCCACATAGGTACCTACGATATATATGTTTGGCATTTTCTACTTCACTTTCACGGAAAGTAGCTGGAAGTACCTGCAAGCGTAGGTATTTAAAATAAGAAGTAAACACATAGCAAGAAGTAGACTCATAGGTAGGTGGTACCAACTAACCAATTCATACGAAAAACAAGAAATAGACAAACTTTTTTTATCAACAACCTTCTTCCACTTGGTCATGTATTTTTCTGTCTTGAACAATCGTAACAGACATAAACTACTTTACTTTGGATCAATAATGTATTAATAATATGGATTAAAAACAACTAGTCTGTTGTTAATAGAACCATGAAAATATCCATAAGCTAAGGAAAACCCTATTCGCCAGGGTTTTTATTCCAGTTGAGGCTAAGGCTAAAATTAATAATGATGTTTGGCACTAAAGGAGACTCAAAAACCTATCTGATAACAAATTGTTGACTACCAAAATACAATTCAAGCTTTGAACTTTATCCTGCAAACTTTGACATCATAGGAATATAACGTCACGATTATCTACCTATACAATTTGTTGCTTTACAAAAGGCATCTTAAAATGCCGAATAAATTAAAAAACAGGAAGCGTTCAAAGTCTTTTTAACATAGTTGGAAATAATGCTATTGGGATGGACATACACACACACACCCAAATATATACTGTGGCCGTGAAGACAATGCGCATAATAAACTATCATTTATCGTTCCCCAAACGTCATTTAATCGTTACGTGGAATCCAGCATTCAGAAAGCCAAAACTCCGTTAATCTAATTAGTCCAATCAATCATAAAATTAATTAATATATGCCAAAGGCCGTGCATCAGCGCTGAGTTTTCTGCAATAATTGGTTCAGAGTTCGAACTAGGTAAACCCATTGTTGGGTTATTTATGCATTTAAGGGAAGTCACTTTTGTAGTTAGAGTTGAATTGTTCTCCACGATAGTTGAAACACGATACCTAGGAAGGGACATCCACGGTTGAAAATTAATTAATTTTCCTTCGTTGTCGCCGCCATTTCCTGCTCCGCTTACTACCTTGCTATAACGAGAAATTTTCAAATTACGGTGACAAATTATATTGGCCAACAACCCCCGGAGGGAGAACCACACCTAATACAACCCCCTCATCCACAGGTTGAATAACAGGTTACACGAAGAGACATCCTGGCAAATCGGCCAACATCCGAGCTGGAGCGGATATTTTTTTCTCAAAGCCTTAGTACCTTAGGTAAGTCATGGAACCTTTGTTAGTGACAAGCAAAAGTATGGGTAGTAATTTGAAAATTCATGCCAAATCTATGTTGGCCGATTATACCAAATTTTTCTAAAATGATGTACTTAAATGTTGAAGATAAAAATATTCAAATGCGTATTTGTGAGCATTTCAACCCATTAGATGTTGTTCTGCAAAATGTTATGTCCTAGGGAAAGTCATGCACACATCCTTCCTCACTCATGCAATATAGAAACGGTTGGTATCAAGAAGCTTCAAGTTCTAACGTAGCAACCTATTAGTAACCAACAGAGGTGTAGAGCAGATCATGATGACCCATTTCCAAGCTTTTACACAGATCAAGAGCTTCCATGAGTTTTAGCATATCAAACTTGTTATATTTTAGTAACTCAAACTAGTTCATCATAATATTACCACAGCTGGCCTTACACAGTTTCGGACCTGAAGGGTTTTCTACCTATTTTTTAGTTTTTCAGCCGAGCACGTGTTTTTAGGGGCTCCGGCAAGCCTATCACCGCTTTCGTATTTTTTTTCGGAGCCAGGAAAACAGTAACCCACCTATTAAGTCATATTAATAATTGTTATGTGCGTGTCTGAAGACTCTAACGAGTGCGTCCGTCCGAAATTAACACAAGAAGGTGGAAAGTATTCTCCGAGTTCCAAAGTCCCGAGCGGCTTGCACAACGCCAATTAACAACTTGGGTGACCTTGTACGCACTTACGCACCGGAGCCAGCAAGCGAAACGCAGCTGTCTCGATTTGGACCACACCGCCAACCGGATCATCTACTGTGTTGCCGTGGCGTTGAAGTGACGTAACACAACGCCTTTCCTTCCTTCCCTCGGAAAAAAAATATAAAAAATCCGAGTTTGATCTTGCCTAATTTTTTTTTCTCCTTCTTTTTCCCCAATAGAACGTTTAATTTTGCAATTGCTTAAAAACTTGTGAAATTTTATGAGGACAAGGGCGGATCCGAATAGTCTTAAGTCAACTGATTGGTAGAGAATGTTAGCGATTATACTTTGAAATAAATGCATTACAGGTAAGAAAATCGTTGTACGCCATTTCAAAACCGTAGCAACAAGGATGCTATCACAAAGACGACTGAAATAATTGTGAAGACATTTTTCCGTTTTCTTCAATAGTTCCGCAGAATCGCATGCGCATTGAAGATGTAGAGCTTACAAATGAAGCGATTCGATCACAAGAACTATAAATCATTCTCAAAATAAAGGAGTTACGAACGATGGAAAATCGGGTAAATTTCGGGGAGCCCTTTTATCGAATTTTTGAAGAAAATTATGCTATTGCTCTCGCCTCTTAATTTGTAGAATGTGAATTTTTGAAAACATTTTATGCAAAAATCCGTTTCAGGCAATTCTGAATCATATTCTGAAGTTTAACGCATTTTTTTATGTATGTATGTATGTATATATGTATGAGTCATTCCAGACAATAACTGTCCGTAGAATTGTGCTAGAAACTTCAAACAAATTTTAAAATGTTAAGGACACAAAACGAAAGTTTAAGTTCGTTGGCCAGCATGATCGGATTACATCTTCGGGTTGAAATTTTCAAAAATGTAGTCAAACATTTCAAAATAGCCTGTTTTTTTCGATTTGTTGTGCGAAATAATTTTTTCAGCATACTAACATGTGGTTTATTCGGAATCAGCGTAAAATTTCCTATAAGAATATGTATCAAGTTTTCAAAAATTTCAAAGTTGAAAAATCAGTAAAAAATCGAAATAATGCCGTTCGCTAGTTGTAAAAATCGGTAATATTTGCATGAAACATTGTCCAAATTCAGATTGAACTACTCTTATGGACGTATCCCTGTATAACCAATCCTAGAACCATGCGTCTTTAAATCTACAAGATTAGTTTAATAATAATAAAGTATGAGTACCTCCTAATTATTTTTAATAATTTGATTCCATGTTTGTCTATCAAAATCATAAACTAAAATTTCTCTACACGATCAATAGCGACTGAAATGTCGAAAATTTCTTCAAAAATTCACTCATGGGGTCATGCTGCATGACTGGACTTTTATTATTGTCGATGTACGATTTTTTAGCCAAGTTTCATGAAGTAAGGTTCTGTAGTTTTGGAGAAAAGTTTCGTAAGGCGGACAGACGGTTTTTTCGATTTTTCGAATTAACGTATCTTGAAACGTAAACCAACAATATTTGCGGGGAGTTTAAACTATCCTCTTTTTAATCAATTACAAAGGTTCATTATTGAAAATACTAAACAAAAATCGGTACCTAATCCACAATACGAAGTTGTTTCAATCACGCCATCCAGTGAACTATTTGATACTTACCTATTGCAAATAATAGTAGTAGACTTACGGTTTCATAAGCACACATGACTAATCTTTACAACTAAGAATAGTGACAAAATGATATAATTCGCAACGGGTTACGATTAAACAGCTGAACTAATATCCACTAAGTTTAGTGAGTTGATTCAGAATTCCCGAAGAAAGGGAATGGACTAGTTTAGACACACGTGAGCAACACGCCCCGCCGTGCCTCGAGGGTTTAAATGTCGGGGGTTACAACGCCAGAATTCCGTTATAATTTGGTGTTTATTTATTGGCCATCCGATTCACAGTTGCGCATGATAAAATTTGTCAGTCCGAGGTTGTTTTAACCCATGAGTTTGAGTTAAAGTAAATTGATGCTACACGTACAAAAGTTGTGTGAATCGAACCAAACAGAACATAATTCAAATGATATAATCCATAGATAATAATAACACATAATCAATGCATAAAATCATCCATGATCATAATCCATGTTCAGTGTGTTGGAAATATTTAAGTACCAACATATAAGCTATTTTAGCATGGGACATGCTTTAGCCTTGGACTAACTAGCGAATAACGTTCGGATGTTTCACGAATTTTTGACATTTTATGTCTTTGCTTTGGCACATAAACAAAACGGGAATCAGAAACTCGTAAACGAGTTCCACTATCTGCTTTACAAGCAGATACCATGTTACATGGATATGTCTTTTTTTTTTTAAATTAATTTATTGGTTTTATACAATTTATACAATTTTTTCCAGGACACACCAAAATCTGAAGATGTCCTCAGTAAGAGGACGAAACGTTATCAAATAAAACAATAAAGAAAATAATTTCATTTATTTTCCCTGGGCCGCATCCCGACTAATTCCAACAAAACAACGGTTTACTTATAGAAATGTTGAAAATAACTGTGGATAGAAGCCACTGCAAAGAGTTGTTGTTTACAGTCGACTGTTGTAAAGAGGATGAAAATGTTTCCTATGGAGTGGAGTAAATGATGCTATTGCTTTACGTTAATAATATTGTAACCGGCTTATTAAAATTGTTTATAGTCCAATCAACTTAGTTTAGGAATGTAGCCAGGTACGTAAGGAGGGGGAAATTGGTAGCTTGAGATGTGAACATTTATCACATAAATCAAGCGCTTTCCAACGAGTGGCGAACGATTTCTGTGCGATGAAAACTGCGGAAGTTCCATTCCCCTAGCAACGGATGGGTTGTACGTGAACATCATTAGGAATTGTGACATAAAATTTTGCGTGACGAAAATTTTTGGTTGACCCCCCAGAGCAAAGACATATCCAAGTCGAAAATCGTTTCGTAAACTGTTGACGAAAATTGTCCCAGTTGTTTTCTGATGATTTCCGCTTACAACCAAGTCGTTGCTAGGGAAATGGTACCTATTTCGTCGTTTTTCATCCCACAACATTCGTTGACCATTCGTTCGAAAGCTCTCGATTTATCCAACCATATTATGTTAACAACTGCGAAGTGCGTGGCCAACGAGCTGAGTTATGAGCATGTTTATTTGAAAAATTGTTTACACTCAGGTGATCATTCTCAATAACTGATATTGTGAACATGATTGCAGCCGCTTGTTAATTTCTGATGATTTCATTGAGCTGGTGTTTCGATGATTTGATTCATAGCAGGTGATCCGAATATTGCAAGAGTTTGATTTGTGAAGCGGTGGTAAAATCATTTTAATAGGTAATTTCTATGCTTTACACTCTAGGAAGCTGTAATTTCGTATGTAGCCTCTTTAGGACATTTACTTGACGATGCCCGGGGTCTGAATCAGCTGACTGGCTGTTAGAGCTTGCATACGAGTCTGCAACACATACGCGTCTGCAGTTAAAGACATAAAATGTTACAATGTGTTACAGACTCGTATGCAAGCGTTTCTTTACCACATGTGATTTCTCTTGGTTAATGAAACATGTAGTAGCCCAGTTTAGAAAAAAGGGCGCAAATGGTGATTCCCAAACTAAGGGCGATTTGAAATGATTTGTAGCGTTATTAAAAATCTTTCTTCATCATGATTCATGTTCCATTTCAACCATTTTGGATCAATTAACGCTGTAACTTATATTTCTTTTGATTTTCACGTACAACCAAGCCGCTGCTGGGGAAATGAAACTTCTTTAGTTTTCACCGGACAAAAATCGTTCTCCGCTCGTCGGAAAGCTCTCGATTTATCACGCATTTCTTTCGTACTTGTTCTTCTATTTATGTCGTAGTTTTATATTTATTCGTGTTAGAAACGGATATAGTAAACAATGCCACTTGTTTTGTTGTCACTTGGTTGAGAAGTAAAAATTTAAAGGTCGAACAGACCTAGTATACAATATTATGCCTCTGTAACTTATTTTAATCCAACATCGAGGTCGCAAACTTCTTTATCAATATGAAATCTCCAAAAAAATAACGCTGTTAGCCCTAAGGTAACTTAATCTTATTTTCCATAATAAAGGATCAAAAGAACATAAATTGATGATTTTATTTTAAAAAAAATGTATAGTTAATCTTGGTTATAGTAATTGTTGACGCGCACCATAATAGAAAATTACCTACCTAGGAACTTCCTACTAATTTTGATTAGTAAAATATTTATGTCGTAGTTTTAGCGAGAAGAAAGCATGTTCCATGTTTTAGCATTTTGGCCGAAGGCTCAAAGTGGAAAGCAACCGGGAGGTCCATTGGCGGGGTCAAGGAGCGGAGCCCCTTGCATGGCCCGAAGGGCCGAGTTTTCTTTTCGTATTTCACCATCGGTGAAAAGTGAAATGGAGCCTCTTTGAAGCCCCAGTGGAACAAAGCGGAGGGTCGGAGCTTCCTAATTGACAGAGTGAGCTTTAAGGCCAATTATTCGGTTCCTCTTTAGTGCTGAAATTTGAAATGAATTCTGCTGTAAGAATCGTACGGTTAACGGGGCACGGTTAAAAAAATGCTGCAATTTATTACAAAAAGGGTTATTATTTCTGTATTGTATATCCCTTCTAAGTAGACCCTTCTAATTATTAAACGATGTCTATTATACAGTACCTAAATAAATCTGCTTAGGCGTAAACGCCTACCGAGGTGAATTTAATTCGATAAACTAATAAACCTACACTTTACTAGTCCTTCTATACCTACTAGGAACCTTGTGTAAATCTCAGGTCCGCGTAATTTTTGTTAATGCCTTTTGAGGACAAAGCCATTTGAGAAGTGAATTCCTTATTACAATTATTAATTCTCTCTCTCTCTAATACATGATAGCAAAGTGGGGTCATAGGTCAGGGCTAGTGAAGCTCAGAATGAATAGAATACAGTAAAGTCAACCTTTGAACAACATTAACGGCTGGAGATACAGTTATACAACTGCGAATAATTCGCCGGCCCGCTACGTAATATCTGATCATTTCAAGTAGCCCGGATGCCCACATAGGAACTGTTTAGGGTGGTCGAGTAAGGACTATGTGTTTTTCATTGAATACAAGAATGAGGGGGACGGAGGATGTTCCTACCCCAGTTATAATCTGAAATCTATGTGTTATCTTTTACCATCATTTTAAAACTGCCAAGCTTGGAGCCTCCCCGAGCCAATGTGTTACGGGGAGGTAATTAGTAAGGGTACAGGTACTTTGATATATTACTTACCTATGAATTATGAAAACCTCTCGCAATGCCAAACTAGAATAAGTTACACCGTAAGTCGCTTCAAAACCTGCGCCAGGGTGGCGTCTACTGGAGGTCCCTCAACTCCGACGTAAAGCTCTCCCCTCTGGAGACGTCCAACGAGTAGCCAGCTATGCCTATGCTCTAGATGCAAAGTTGTTAAGGTGCAACATGTGGGATAGGTTTGTTTTGGGGGATTGATACTAAAAACCCGCTCACAATATATTCGTGTTTTAGCCCTGTGACAGCTCCCGCGAGATCCAAGGGAATGCGCTGCCGTCGCTCCGTTTCCCAACGGGCGTCGGGCGCTTCTTCCCGCGTTTTTGAAAGCCCGCGTTTGGCGATGGATGGGTGATCCTAGAACTAGAAAACCTATCTTCTCCGAACGTAGCATATATGTTATTAGTACGAGTTGTATCTCTTATGGTACTGTCACTCTCCTCTCTATCATTGAGTGTGGATTTAGGCCCCCATTGCACCTCGGGGCGCCTAAGTCAATTACATGGTAGCAGAGAGTGGTTAGGATTATGCACGGCTAACGCCTAGTAATCCGATCCACTACTTTTGGGGCGTTAATGTTTCAGAAGAAACATGGCCCGGGTTTCCAGAAGAAATAATCGTTATACTCCCTTGGATACATAAATTCTTTCATTGGTTCTTGATTATTAATTTCTCAATTTATCCCCTCATATCATCTCTATTTAACATACTTAATTTTCAAGGGATTGTTCCCAAATCCAGGGCATCGTTCCCTATTACATAAGTCCCCATAGAGGGCACCTTCCACTGTAAGTCTCCTGGTTGAGCAAGTTATATTATTCCCGATTGTTCCAATCTTTGATTGGGGGTTAACTACCTAATTAATACTTCATATGAAGATTCATTGACAATCCATCCTGTTTCAATTTCACCTTTTTATCCTCAATCGCCAATGCAGCTATTCATTAGTGAGCATCAGTTCTCAACCAGTAAACTATTCCAGCTAGTTTACATCCTTGCTCTTCAATCAAGTATGTTTTTTAAGGGGGGGAGTGTGACAGTTCTCTCGAGATCCAAGGGAATGCGCTGCCGTCGCTCCGTTATTTCCTGGAATGGGTGATCCTAGAACTGGAAAACCTATCTTCTCCGAACGTAGCATATATGCTATTAGTACGAGTTGTATATCTTATGGTACTATCACACCCCTCTCTATCATTGAGTGTGGGTTTAGGCCCCCATTGCACCTCTGGGGCGGCCTAAGTCTATTACAGCCCTTAGAGACAGCGAACGTATTATAGCATTCCGGATAGTTTTACCGATTCTTTGGGATATTAACTATCAATGACGACCAAAAAATCATTACTGTTTCCATCTTGAAAGTTCTCAAGATTTTTGAATATTGAAGCCCTTTATTGCTAATTCTTACGGTTGATAAAAACAGATGCAGATGTTACTGGCACATCTCTGGCTGATTTATATGATTTTTGAGCTAAATTTCATAAAGTTTGGTGCACCAGTTTTGGGAAAAACAATCGGACAGACGGATTTTTTTTCCATTTGAATTTAGGATTCTACTCATCTTGAAGTGTAAACCAACAAATTTTGAGGGGGATTAGATCTTTTTTTCTTGGTTGATTACAAAAACTCATTACTGAAATAAACCAAAAGAACACTATGAGGCTAACTTTTATAATATAATTTTATTTACTCTAAAATGGAATAATATTAAACGAAACCCATACCTATCTACCAGAAATAGGAATCTACTGGTGAATGTTGTCACCACATTTATGTGAACACTGATGTTCATCAGTCATAACATGAGCTGAAATGAGTCTGATGTGCATAGCCATAATTTTCTAGCCAATGTCATCCCATTAGAATTGAGAAGAGCCGCTGTAAAGACTACAGAGAAACTGTACCCTCTAACAGAATATGTCTTTACTAACGGTTGAGGACATGAGGCCATCACTAATGGGAAGTAGGTAGGTGTCTTCTTGATATTTTTTGATGTCAGTGATTCTGCTGGATCAAACGCCTTTAGCTTTGACGGCGAAATCGCGGCAGTCGTGCTTGCCTTGCGTAAGATCAAAAGGCTGGAAGGTGAAGTGCTTACTTTTGGCTCAATGCGACCCTCTGAGAGAGATTGAGTTGAAAATATAGTCATTGGCTGGGGAAGGCAATCAGCAGCATGCGGTTTCGCAGTTGTGGTTGTTGGTCTGCCTGTGTAAATGGTGAATATCCTTTAGGGTAGGTTTATCAATTATACCTCCATTAACTGTAAGATAGCTATACTGAGTATAACGCTATACTCTAGATCAGGGGTTCCCAAACTTTTTTGTACCGTGCCCCCTTGTGGTAAAATGAAAGCCTCCCACGCCCCTCTTACATAACTAATGAATGGATGTGAAAAAAATGCAAGTTTTACACTGAAAACAATTTTTTATTTGCTATTTATACAAAACACGATTTGATAACACGAAGCTTTTATGAAGTAGCCTTTAATGTAAAAATAAGTTAATCTTAATGAGTTGGATGGGTTTGCATTTTCTTTGCTAGCGCTGGTATTCTTGGTGAAGTTTTGGCAAGAGCACAACGTAAGTCACTAGCAACATCAAGTTTGTTCCGATTCTTTGTTTTTATTGATACGAGTGTTGAGAATGCATTTTCACACAAGTAGGTGGTTAAAAAAGGCAAAAATAACCGAAGAGCTTCCTGTGACACTCTGGGATACACTTGGAAGTATTTGATCCAAAATGTTGACTTTTCCATTTTTTCGAAGTCATATTTGGCAGAAGAATCATTTTTTATTACCAAAAATTCTTCTGGAACATGTTCAACGTTGACATGGAAAGGATCTGTTGAAAGTCTGTAAATATGTTCGTCAGCAGTGTTAGGGAAGTATTTCCCGAATTCATCAGTAAGCGTCTCCAAATGGTTTGACACTAGTTTTGACAAGTTTTATCCTTCAAAAACCTCCTTGCAGCGTGTTTCTTCTGAGATTGATACTAGTTTTGGGAAATTTGAAAAGTTGCAGGGGTTTGCTGATACTTTTCGTTTCCAACGTTGTAGTTTCTCAACATACTTCTTGATGTCATCACGATGAGTTATGATATTTGAGTCTCCACTCTGCAGTTTTAAGTTGAGGCTGTTTAACGAATCAAGGAAGTCTGACAAATATGCCAACATTAATAATTGAGAACTAGGTTTGATGAAGTTCATGCTTAGCTTATTTTGCTTCTGGGTTTCCAAGAACGAAGTTAGTTCATCTCGGAGCTCAAATAGTCTTGCCAACATGTTTCCTTTTGTGAGCCAGCGTACTTCTGTGTGAAATAGCAGTGTTTTGTGGTCAGTTCCTAAATCTTCACAAAGAATTTTAAACAGTCGGGTATTTCGCGCACTGTTTTTTATGTAGTTCACTATTTCAATAGATAATTTAAAGACGGCATTGAGGTCGTTTGGAAGAGTTTTGGCTGCCATGGCTTGTCGGTGTATAAAGCAATGAATCCCAGACACATCAGCGTTTTTTTCTGACAAACTGCACGAAGCCTGAGCAAGAACCAAGCATTGAAGGTGCATACGCGAGAAATACATTTACGAATTGCGATATTCTAACCTGAATTTTTATAAATGAACTAATGAGAACAGTAAGTTGCTGACTCAATTTCGTCTTCGATCTGTGTTAGAATATAAAGAACGGCATCGTTACCATACCGAAACCTCAATAAAAATACGAACTCGTCCCGTTTTAGTATGTGATCTACTCGGGGACTACTACTACATACGGTATTCTTTCCTATTCAATGAATTCTGCGACGATAGAATCTTCGTCGTTGCTGCTATTTGAAGACAAACCTCGAAATGTATTCATTGGAAGGTACAAAAATAGAGGCAATCAAACTTGAGATTCAAACAACATTTAAAAAAAAAATTAAATTGATTGGGGTTAAAAAGCTCTAGATATCTAATTAACCTCCAGTTATAATTGCTGTCCCGCAACGTTAGAACTCTTGATAGGGTTTAACTAGGGGTGGATAAACACCCTCTATTGTGTTATCAGTCGGATAACGCTATGCCTCAGTTAAATCTCCCTTGTCCATTGGGTAAATGTAATTAATAAAACCGGCCCTTAGTCCGGTGATTCCCAAATCACACTGCAATGGTAGCAGCGCGTACCAAAAAACCTTCCAAACACATTAAATTAAAGAAAATATAATCATTCGAAGAAACAGCTTCAATCATCGTTTTAGATTTTACTTTATTTTTATTTCCACTGACTTTTTTTTAAACTAGGGATATGATTAGTTTTAAATATCCTGGTATATATGTATAATATTGTGAAATATCTGTGGAACAAATTAAATATTTTCGACGATTTTTTCAGTAATTCTTTGCTCCTAATTCAATTTTTACAAGCTGAACAGTCAATCTCAAGTTGTTCAACAGTGAGATTGATTTGGATTGTTCGAATTATTCATCACAAAGCACACAGTTGCTGGAGTTGTGATAATAGAGAGACAAAAAATATTTCAAACCATTGCAGAATAAAGACTGACTGAATAAAAAAAAAACTCATGAAAAAAATTGTATAATCATTAATCACCATTGTAATTAGTTCCTACGTAGTCAGTATGTGAAAACGTAGTTCCCACTCTTCAGTTGAGTTCTGCGGTGATGGACACTAAGGAGAATTTTTTTTTTTCTTTTTTTTTTGACAAGTTTTATTGCGCCAAGTAATAACAACTTATAGGTAAGCAATATTCATGTGATAAATTATTATACATTTTCTTAAGATCTAATATAGGTACTTCACTTTAGACTTATTGTTCTGATTATTGAGTCACTAGTCTTGACGTTCATTTTATTTCACTTAGTTCATGCGGTTTAGTTCTTTTAAGTCTTCTAAGTAGATCTTCGGTGTCAAGGAGCTGAACGACATCCTCGTTAACATGATCTCAGAGCCTCAAAAGGTGATTGACGGCTTGCTTGCGGATAACGTCATTGACATTGTAATAGTTGGGTTTCCTAGGGCTGAGCGGTCGGGTGAGAAACCTACTATTACGCTTGCCCAACGCTTATGCTAGGTAGGTTAAGGTACTTACCAGAACGGGATTGGATCTGCGACGCCACAGCAAGCCGGGCGTAGGGGTATTGACTAGGCGTCTCAAGGGATCGCCGAAAAAAATAACTCTACTGTCTGATAAATTATCTAGACATCGCTGGATGACTCTAAAGTAATTAAAGATAAGTGTAATTTCTAAAAATTTGGAAGAAGAAGCGATCGGATTCGGAGCGTTTTGGCCTCCGTCCAAAAATGAAATAAAGGTGAGTAATCTGATTTCAGAAAAATAGTTACTGGAGTTAAGCTCCTGAAATAGTATGATTAAATTCAATTTGCTCTTGTATATCAGAAAAATAGTTACTGGAGTTAAGCTCCTGAAATAGTATGATTAAATTCAATTTGCTCTCGTATATCACCAGGAAGAGGTCCAGATCAAGAAGAAAGGCCGTTTATGGAAAACGCTAATTGTCTAATTTAAAAGAATAAATCACAAGGATAAATATATATAGTACAAAATGGAACAAAAAAAAGGAACAATGTTCAGAACTTCTAACAAAAATATAGAAAAATATAACTCAATGGGGGTTAAACACCCTTGAATGAAACTAGAAAGTGGCGTAACGCCTCAAGAATAATGGCGTCCCAACTGGGACCTCAAACACTCGTTCAAAAACGACGCCTAGGGGTGAAGCCCAATGCGAAAACGGAAATGAATTAACTATAACTAATTCAACATGAACATTAAACGAAATTAAACTAGGAACCACAAAAAAATACAATGAGAATATTTACAATGATTACCGGGGCGTTATACAGCTTACAGTCCAATTCTCGAAGTCCTTTGGGAGAAGTCCGGGTCGACGCGTAGGCCTGCTTGGCTGGGAGGGCCGTACCGGTGCACCAGTTCGAAAGAGGGTTCTACGACGTTGCGGGGTATTCAGGTTTGACTATTGGCTTTACTTTAATACTATACTTGACTATTAACTGTTCAACTTCACTTGACTATCAACTGTTCGACTACTCTTCACTAACTCAAAATATTTGTACCGGGTCACTTCAACGTATATGATCCGGGTCACTTCAAAACTGATTCGGGTCACTAATTGAGGGGGTCCTGCGTCAGGAAGGGGTTGTGGTGAGTAGCTCTATCAAGACACGACTGACTTCTCTGGCGGTCGGTGGTCTCGGTACCCCCTTCGTCTCCCACCACTACTCCTGCTCCTTCCCCTCCTGCGCCGTGGCCAACGCGCCTCTTCCCCTCCTTGAGGCTCTTCCAGCGTGGATGGGCCGCCCGGGTGGACTCGTGCGCTCCATCTGAGAGGTCCGGGGTCCTTCCTCCATGGCCGCCCCATTACACCCCTCCTTTCCCCGGAGGCCGATGCCCTCATCGGCTTTGTGCTTCCCCT
Organism: Adelphocoris suturalis; assembly: GCA_030762985.1. Classification (NCBI taxonomy): domain Eukaryota; kingdom Metazoa; phylum Arthropoda; class Insecta; order Hemiptera; family Miridae; genus Adelphocoris; species Adelphocoris suturalis. Next base: position 27,170,697 of record CM061049.1, read on the forward strand.
CCGGTGTGACGGCCGGAAGCGGCAGAGGCAGGTCTGGGCGGGCCCCCAGCAAGGCACGTTCGTACCGCCATCTGCGGCAGCCGGGGCATTTTGGTGGCCTGGCCTCTTGATGGTCCCTTTTTCGGCAGGTGCGTGGGTGGCTTGGGTGACCCAGCGGGAATTGTTTGGCCCTCACCACCAGCCGGTTCCAAAACGTTTTACAGGACTGGCACCTGAAGCCAATGATGAGCCGGCCTGGTACGCCGCATACCGGACAGGCGCTCAGAATAGTCCGGGCAGATTCTGTTACTTGGGCAGGGTCCTGGTTTGGTGGTCTGATCGGGGAGTAGGGTGGCGAGTCCTCGCTTGCTCCATCATCGGGATTGCTTGGTGCGGCTAGGCTGGTGGTTGGTTCAGGTGTGGACGTCGCGTCGGGCGACCCTGGTGCGCTGGTAAGGTTCAATCCGCTCGGCTCGGTGATGGTGTCGTTGCGGCACTGCGATAGCTGCTCCTGGAGGGCCTGCACCTGGTATTTGAGCATGGCTATCTCCCGGTCCGAGGACGCAGCTGAGACTACGACTGGTTCCGGCTCGGTGACGATGCTCCCCAATTGGGTGATGCATCGGGTGACCGCTCTCAACTGCTGCGGCATGCCCCCTAACGTCTCCGCCACCGGTCCAATTGCTTCAATTGCCTTGATTGTGACTCCTCTCCTCTCCTCCCAACTCCTAACACTCTCGCTGCCGCCCGGCACCCGGGGTGCCGCCATTCCTAAGTGGTTCCGTCTGAAACAAAGAAACATGGCCGTGGTCACCACACTAACTCCCATTCCCATCTCATGCTCACATACACAAAAATGCACATTCATGCGGCGGCCGTGATTGGTCGCCCCAGCCCGGATCCCCATTCCCTCTTACCCCCAGACGGGTCTCGACCCCACGTCGGTGCGTCGAGCGGTAGCAACCGGACACAGAATAAAAAACGACCGGACCCTCGTGGCCGGAAAGCAGATGTGTTTTATTTGTAAGTGTATGGACAATTCGTCATCGATTTTTCGTATTCAAAAAAAAAAATAACAGTTCTTCACATTTTATCACATGGTGTTCGTTTTACAAAAAAGAAAAGTTTTTTTCACTTAATATTGAATTAATTAAAACAAAAATTTACATAACATAATTCCCTCCTCTCAGGTTTCTTCTTTCAGGTCTCCTCTCCTTCTTCTTTTTCAGGTTTCGTTTCTCTTTCAGGTTTCGTTTCTCTTTCAGGTTTCGTTTCTCTTTCAGATGCCTTCTGCGGACGACGGCTGCTGCGCCCCGCTATGCATCCGAGCGTAATCAACGCGGGGTCGTCGCCGTAGATTGTATCCCGGGGACTCCGTCGACTCGCTCGTCTCCTCGGCCCTGGTGGTGGGAGCGGTCCCATTTGGGGACTGGTCCTGCTGCCTGGGTCCTGGTTCTTGGGGTTAGCGTGATGGTGGATCCTCGTCCTCCACCTCGAGCCACTCTGATTCGTCGGGCCTTCCTTGCGGCGATGATATCTCGTGGGGCGGCACCTGCGGTCCGGCGCTGGGCATGTCGGTGGTCGTGGCCTCGTCCGGCACGCAACCCAGAAAGGCGGGCTTCAGCCTGCTCAGGTGATGACGTGAGACTTGGCCCATCACGTCCACGACTTCGTAGTTAACTTCCGTTAACTTTCTCTTGACGGTGAGCGGGCCGATCCATGGGCTCCAAAATTTCTTGATGGTCCCTTGCGGCGGTACCATTTGTTTGGCGTAGACGCGCTGTCCTTCGCGGAAACTCCGCGCATGCCGCCTCTGGTTGATGGCTTTCTCGCGCGTGTACCATGCACGTCGCAGCTGGCCCTCGGTGAGTCTCCTCACTTTCCGGATCTCTTGTGTCCGTTTGTGGGGTCCTGTGGCGGGAGTGGGTGCGGTCTCAAGTTCCGCTATGTGTGGTAGCCGTAACTCCCTTCCGTACAGCACCTTATTCGGAGAATAGCCGGTACTGTGGTGCGGAAGGCTCCGATAGGCCGCTAGTGCAATAGGTAAGGCGGTTTCCCAGTCCGTGGTCTCGGAGCGGATCTTGGCCACGATGTTTGCCAAGGTACGGTGAAACCGCTCACAAACTCCGTTACTCTGTGGGTGGTACGCAGATGTCTTGACCTGTCTGATGGCCCATACGAATGCGGCTCCTCTGTCCGAAACCAATTGCTCGGGAGCGCCATGTGAGGGAATGTACCGGGTCGTCAGTATCCTGGCGGTAGTGGCTGCTGTGCAATCGGCTGTGATGTAAGCTTCGGCGTATTTGGAAAAGTGGTCGATGACAGTGAGGATGTACCTGGTCCCGGTTCCTCCTGGTATGGGTCCTACAAAGTCGATCCCGACGATCTGTCCGATCCTGGAGGGCAACTCTGGTCTTTGTATTGGGGCCTCTAAACCGGTTGGGGTGTTTCGTCGTTGACAGGCCACACAGCTCCGGACGAACGCCTCCACGTCCCTAATCATCTTGCTCCAGTAGCCGTACCGCTGGGCGATTCTTTTGGTGGTATCGATACCCGGGTGTCCAGCCCATTGATGTTCATGGCAATTCGTCAGGTACCATGTTCGTAGCGTACTTGGTATCAGCGGGACGAAGGCGCTGCCCTCGTTCTGGTTCACCCGGATCTTCCATATACCATCCACTTTCTGGACTTTCCCGTTCCCGTGCGCCTTGATCATCGATTGCACCCAAGGGTCTAGGGCCTGACCGGCGACAAGCAGCTCCTTGGGCATACTCAGGACAGAGACGGCGCCGATGGTCAAACGGCTGAGACCGTCAACATGCGTCATCTGGGCTCCGGGGCGGTATCTGGGTTCGTACTCGTACTCGGTGAGCCTCAGTATCCAGCGTCCAATCCGGGAGGTCGGGTCCCTGATGTTCATGGCGGCAGTTAGGGCCGCGTGATCCGTCTGGAGGATGAACTTCCTTCCCAGGAGGTACTCCTGGAAGTGGCCTGTGGCCCACATCACGGCCAGGAGTTCGCGCTCCGTGGTGGAATACCTCGTCTCGGTGTCTTTGAGGGTCCTGCTGGCAAATGCGATCGGGTGCTCCCCGTCTTCGAATTCCTGGGACAGAACAGCCCCAAGGGCCGTGCCAGAAGCATCGGTGGCCAAAATGAAAACCCGCTCGAAGTCCGGGTAGGCCAACACAGGTCGTGACGTCAACGAGGCCTTCAGTCCATCGAACGCCTCCTGCTGCTCATTTTCCCACAAAAATGGTTGCCCCTTCCGAAGCAACTTCGTAAGGGGGCGGCTGATAACGGAGTAGCCTTGCACGAAGCGTCGATAAAACCCAGCGAGACCCAAGAAGGCTCGCAGTTCTCTGACGGTGGTCGGCGCCCGCTGGTCCTGAATGGCGGATATTTTTTCGGGATCCATCTCCACTCCGTCCCTCGATACGACGTGGCCTAGGTAGTTCACCTGAGCCCGCATGAAGGAACACTTGGCCAGGTTCACCCGGAAACCCGCCTCGAACCTCCGGAACACTTCCTGCAAGAGTCGGAGATGTGACTCGACGTCCGGAGTGAACAGGATCACGTCGTCCAGGTAGATCAGACAGCCCTCCCCGATGATGCCGTCCAGGGCGTCGTTCATGGCGGCCTGAAACGTTGCGGTGCATTTTTGAGCCCAAAAGGCACGCATGCGGGCACATTCGAAGTGCCTGTTCATGGCGGTGAAGGCAGTCTTCTCCCGGGAGTCCGGGGCCACCGGGATCTGATGGTATCCCATGGTCAGGTCGAGGGTGGAGAACCACTTACTTCCACCCATCAGTGATAGAGTCTCTTGAAGTCGGGGAAGGGGGTATTTGTTACCCTTGGTGACCTGGTTTAGGCCTCTGTAGTCAATGCAGAACCTCCAACGCTGCGGCTCACCGGGTGGAGTCTTTTTCTTGGCCATGACCACGGGCGCATTCCATGGGCTCCGTGAAGGGGTGATGACGCCGTCCGCCAACATGTCCTGCACCTGCGTCTCCACGAATTCTCGTAGGGCATGGGGTACCGGATATGGTCGTCTGGCCACCGGCTCGGCGTCCCCGGTGTCGATGTCGTGCGCCACCGGCAGAGTACACCCCGTCTTGCCCGGTTTACCAAACAGGTGGGTGTTCTGAAGAAGACAGTCCTCCAGCCGGCCGCGTTCCGTTCCGGTCAAGTGCTCCGCATGGGCGAGGATTTGTTGTGAGAGTTCCTCGGGTGAGGTAGCCTCGTCCCATTCCTCGGTAGGAAGCGGCTCAGGCTCATCGTAGTTGGTCATGGTAGGGTTAGGTCGGTGCTCCTCGTGAAAGGCAGCGATGGTGGTTTCCCTCGGGGTGGATTCTCGGGGTTCGAAGTCCCGCAGACAGTCGTTCCAGACGACGCTGAGTTTCTGGGTCCCGCACCACTGCTCCGACGGTGAGACGCTCGCCGGTCCCCGGGTGGTCCATCTCTACTGCGCCCGTGTCCGTCCGGATGCAAATCGGGAACTTCCGCAGGAGGTCCAGCCCCAACAGGTTCAATCCCGAGTCTGGTCTGTCGAAAACGAAGAATTCATGGGTGGTCTGAACGGGTCCGATAACCACGGGTGCGGTTTGGACCCCGCGGAGCGGAATGCGTTGGCCTTCCGCTCCCCACAGCTCGGCCGCCGTTGGTCGGAGATCCACCCCCGGTATGGCATCGGACAGAGCGGACACTGCGGCTCCTGTGTCCAAAACCATACGGCGCTCCGCTGCCCCCAGTTTCACGGTGACCGAGATCATTGGTCTCGCGGTGAACGCCACGGTTGTTTGGAATGCCACAACCTCGTCGCCTCGAATCTCTTCATCGGGTTCGCCCGCCGGGTCGGCAGTTATCACAGCCGCTGGGGCCCCTGCTTGGACGTCCGTCGGGGAGGGACCCATCATCTTTCGCTTCTTGAAGCAGTCGGCTTCGTGATGTCCCCCACCACCGCAGAAGTCGCAATAGTCATCTTCGGCCCGTTTTCGTGGGCAGACTGCCGGGAAATGTGTCACCCCGCCGCAGAAGCAGCATGGTTGTCGTGGTTTCGGGGCGGTGGTGCCCCACGTCGGCGGTTTCCGCCGATTTTCCCCATAGTACTGGGGAGGCTGCTTGACCGGTAGCGACGCCTCCTCGACGAGGGCATCGGAGAGCGAAATGGCCGACCTCCCCGCAGTTGTAGCATTTCCGGGGCTCCTGGTTCAAGATTCCCGCCACGTCCCAGCGCAGCTCCGGGTCGTCATCCGCTCGGCCGGCGCCTTCCCAGTCCTCGGCCTTATCCACCGCGTCCTCGAGAGTTTCGAGGGGCCCCCGTAGCAGGAAGAGGCTGGTCTCTCGGTCCACCCCGTGGACGAAGGCTCTCAGGGTCCGTTCTCGAATCCAGCTCGGTCGTCGTGCTAGTGGCACATCCTGTTCGGCCTCCACGGCGCGCGACGCCAGGCCCAGCAATCGTTCGGCGAACTTTCGGACGGGCTCTCCGGGCTGTCGTCGGGTAGACCAAAGTTTGGCGGTGGCCTGCTCTGGATCTTCTTTCCGATACCATCGGAGGATATGGGTTTTTAGCCGCTCGTACGGCTGGTCACCGGTGGCCTCCGACAGGAATCGCTTGGCCACCCCTTTCAGCCGGGATCTGAGGAATCGTACCCGCTGCTCCTGTGTGAGGTTGACGGTGGCCTGTTCCACCTCCTGGAAAAACTGTTGGGCAGGGATGCTGCCAGCCTCATCTGGGTTCCAGACATCCACCTCCAGGAACAGGGATCTGGGCAGTCCGGCGCCCGGTTCCTCAGTGCGTCGATTCCCTCATTGGGTGGCGAAATAGCCTCCCATCTGAGCCATGGCCGTAGTTACGGCCTCCAGAAGTTCTTGGGTTGAGGTTGGTTCACAGTCACTTGTAGACATGTTGTACGGTGGTTATTGGTGACGTCACAAATAAGAAAGAAAAAAATTTACAATGGTTGAAAGAGAATACACAAAAACACAAAACACTGGAAATTGGCACTATTCGGTGGAATGTACCGGGTCACTCGGTTGTACCGGGTCGCCCTGTTGTACCGGGTCGCCCTGTTGTGCCGGGTCGCCCTGCTGTACCGGGTCGCCCTGTTGTGCCGGATCGCCCTGTTGTACCGGAACGCCCTGTTGTGCCGGGTCGCCCTACTGTACCGGGTCGCCCTACTGTACCGGGTCGCCCTACTGTACCGGGTCGCCCTGTTGTGCCGGGTCGCCCCGCTGTACCGGGTCGCCCCGATGTGCCGGGTCGCCCTGCTGTACCGGGTCGCCCTGATGTACCGGTTCACCCTGATGTACCGGTTCACCCTGTTGTGCCGGATCGCCCTGTTGTGCCGGGTCGATTGGCTTGAGGTGTGCCGGGTCTGTCCCGAGTCGTCGCCTCTATGCCCGGTGATCCGCCCACAAGTCGACCCGGAACAGTTTCCTGAACCGGACGCTTGAACACGCGTGAGGTCGCCCTGACCGTCTGAGGCGGCACAGATCCGGATCGCGACGACCAATCCGACCCGTTAGCCACCGAGTGTGTTGTCCCCAGCGCTCGATCTCTCTCTCGCACGCCTCTCTCTGATTGTGTTTTCGTGTCCACGGCCCTATTTCTTGTTTTTACAGAAATAGTGTCCTAGGATCGTGTTATTTAGTCGCAATCGTGTGGTCAATAAACAACAATAATAAAAAAAATAAAAATATAAGAACAAAATTCGATACGGCTCTGGCCAACCTCCTGGTGATTTGCTAACACCTAGTCCACGTTGGGCTCCGAACTGAGGGTTCGTGACAATCGAAATTGTCCTAAAATCCCAGACGCTGCCACCAATTGTAATAGTTGGGTTTCCTAGGGCTGAGCGGTCGGGTGAGAAACCTACTATTACGCTTGCCCAACGCTTATGCTAGGTAGGTTAAGGTACTTACCAGAACGGGATTGGATCTGCGACGTCACAGCAAGCCGGGCGTAGGGGTATTGACTAGGCGTCTCAAGGGATCGCCGAAAAATAACTCTACTGTCTGATAAATTATCTAGACATCGCTGGATGACTCTAAAGTAATTAAAGATAAGTGTAATTTCTAAAAATTTGGAAGAAGAAGCGATCGGATTCGGAGCGTTTTGGCCTCCGTCCAAAAATGAAATAAAGGTGAGTAATCTGATTTCAGAAAAATAGTTACTGGAGTTAAGCTCCTGAAATAGTATGATTAAATTCAATTTGCTCTTGTATATCAGAAAAATAGTTACTGGAGTTAAGCTCCTGAAATAGTATGATTAAATTCAATTTGCTCTCGTATATCACCAGGAAGAGGTCCAGATCAAGAAGAAAGGCCGTTTATGGAAAACGCTAATTGTCTAATTTAAAAGAATAAATCACAAGGATAAATATATATAGTACAAAATGGAACAAAAAAAAGGAACAATGTTCAGAACTTCTAACAAAAATATAGAAAAATATAACTCAATGGGGGTTAAACACCCTTGAATGAAACTAGAAAGTGGCGTAACGCCTCAAGAATAATGGCGTCCCAACTGGGACCTCAAACACTCGTTCAAAAACGACGCCTAGGGGTGAAGCCCAATGCGAAAACGGAAATGAATTAACTATAACTAATTCAACATGAACATTAAACGAAATTAAACTAGGAACCACAAAAAAATACATTGAGAATATTTACAATGATTACCGGGGCGTTATACAGCTTACAGTCCAATTCTCGAAGTCCTTTGGGAGAAGTCCGGGTCGACGCGTAGGCCTGCTTGGCTGGGAGGGCGTACCGGTGCACCAGTCCGAAAGAGGGTTCTACGACGTTGTGGGGTATTCAGGTTTGACTATTGGCTTTACTTTAATACTATACTTGACTATTAACTGTTCAACTTCACTTGACTATCAACTGTTCGACTACTCTTCACTAACTCAAAATATTTGTACCGGGTCACTTCAACGTATATGATCCGGGTCACTTCAAAACTGATTCGGGTCACTAATTGAGGGGGTCCTGCGTCAGGAAGGGGTTGTGGTGAGTAGCTCTATCAAGACACGACTGACTTCTCTGGCGGTCGGTGGTCTCGGTACCCCCTTCGTCTCCCACCACTACTCCTGCTCCTTCCCCTCCTGCGCCGTGGCCAACGCGCCTCTTCCCCTCCTTGAGGCTCTTCCAGCGTGGATGGGCCGCCCGGGTGGACTCGTGCGCTCCATCTGAGAGGTCCGGGGTCCTTCCTCCATGGCCGCCCCATTACACCCCTCCTTTCCCCGGAGGCCGATGCCCTCATCGGCTTTGTGCTTCCCCTCCGGTGTGACGGCCGGAAGCGGCAGAGGCAGGTCTGGGCGGGCCCCCAGCAAGGCACGTTCGTACCGCCATCTGCGGCAGCCGGGGCATTTTGGTGGCCTGGCCTCTTGATGGTCCCTTTTTCGGCAGGTGCGTGGGTGGCTTGGGTGACCCAGCGGGAATTGTTTGGCCCTCACCACCAGCCGGTTCCAAAACGTTTTACAGGACTGGCACCTGAAGCCAATGATGAGCCGGCCTGGTACGCCGCATACCGGACAGGCGCTCAGAATAGTCCGGGCAGATTCTGTTACTTGGGCAGGGTCCTGGTTTGGTGGTCTGATCGGGGAGTAGGGTGGCGAGTCCTCGCTTGCTCCATCATCGGGATTGCTTGGTGCGGCTAGGCTGGTGGTTGGTTCAGGTGTGGACGTCGCGTCGGGCGACCCTGGTGCGCTGGTAAGGTTCAATCCGCTCGGCTCGGTGATGGTGTCGTTGCGGCACTGCGATAGCTGCTCCTGGAGGGCCTGCACCTGGTATTTGAGCATGGCTATCTCCCGGTCCGAGGACGCAGCTGAGACTACGACTGGTTCCGGCTCGGTGACGATGCTCCCCAATTGGGTGATGCATCGGGTGACCGCTCTCAACTGCTGCGGCATGCCCCCTAACGTCTCCGCCACCGGTCCAATTGCTTCAATTGCCTTGATTGTGACTCCTCTCCTCTCCTCCCAACTCCTAACACTCTCGCTGCCGCCCGGCACCCGGGGTGCCGCCATTCCTAAGTGGTTCCGTCTGAAACAAAGAAACATGGCCGTGGTCACCACACTAACTCCCATTCCCATCTCATGCTCACATACACAAAAATGCACATTCATGCGGCGGCCGTGATTGGTCGCCCCAGCCCGGATCCCCATTCCCTCTTACCCCCAGACGGGTCTCGACCCCACGTCGGTGCGTCGAGCGGTAGCAACCGGACACAGAATAAAAAACGACCGGACCCTCGTGGCCGGAAAGCAGATGTGTTTTATTTGTAAGTGTATGGACAATTCGTCATCGATTTTTCGTATTCAAAAAAAAAATAACAGTTCTTCACATTTTATCACATGGTGTTCGTTTTACAAAAAGAAAAGTTTTTTTTTTCACTTAATATTGAATTAATTAAAACAAAAATTTACATAACATAATTCCCTCCTCTCAGGTTTCTTCTTTCAGGTCTCCTCTCCTTCTTCTTTTTCAGGTTTCGTTTCTCTTTCAGGTTTCGTTTCTCTTTCAGGTTTCGTTTCTCTTTCAGATGCCTTCTGCGGACGACGGCTGCTGCGCCCCGCTATGCATCCGAGCGTAATCAACGCGGGGTCGTCGCCGTAGATTGTATCCCGGGGACTCCGTCGACTCGCTCGTCTCCTCGGCCCTGGTGGTGGGAGCGGTCCCATTTGGGGACTGGTCCTGCTGCCTGGGTCCTGGTTCTTGGGGTGAGCGCGATGGTGGATCCTCGTTCTCCACCTCGAGCCACTCTGATTCGTCGGGCCTTCCTTGCGGCGATGATATCTCGTGGGGCGGCACCTGCGGTCCGGCGCTGGGCATGTCGGTGGTCGTGGCCTCGTCCGGCACGCAACCCAGAAAGGCGGGCTTCAGCCTGCTCAGGTGATGACGTGAGACTTGGCCCATCACGTCCACGACTTCGTAGTTAACTTCCGTTAACTTTCTCTTGACGGTGAGCGGGCCGATCCATGGGCTCCAAAATTTCTTGATGGTCCCTTGCGGCGGTACCATTTGTTTGGCGTAGACGCGCTGTCCTTCGCGGAAACTCCGCGCATGCCGCCTCTGGTTGATGGCTTTCTCGCGCGTGTACCATGCACGTCGCAGCTGGCCCTCGGTGAGTCTCCTCACTTTCCGGATCTCTTGTGTCCGTTTGTGGGGTCCTGTGGCGGGAGTGGGTGCGGTCTCAAGTTCCGCTATGTGTGGTAGCCGTAACTCCCTTCCGTACAGCACCTTATTCGGAGAATAGCCGGTACTGTGGTGCGGAAGGCTCCGATAGGCCGCTAGTGCAATAGGTAAGGCGGTTTCCCAGTCCGTGGTCTCGGAGCGGATCTTGGCCACGATGTTTGCCAAGGTACGGTGAAACCGCTCACAAACTCCGTTACTCTGTGGGTGGTACGCAGATGTCTTGACCTGTCTGATGGCCCATACGAATGCGGCTCCTCTGTCCGAAACCAATTGCTCGGGAGCGCCATGTGAGGGAATGTACCGGGTCGTCAGTATCCTGGCGGTAGTGGCTGCTGTGCAATCGGCTGTGATGTAAGCTTCGGCGTATTTGGAAAAGTGGTCGATGACAGTGAGGATGTACCTGGTCCCGGTTCCTCCTGGTATGGGTCCTACAAAGTCGATCCCGACGATCTGTCCGATCCTGGAGGGCAACTCTGGTCTTTGTATTGGGGCCTCTAAACCGGTTGGGGTGTTTCGTCGTTGACAGGCCACACAGCTCCGGACGAACGCCTCCACGTCCCTAATCATCTTGCTCCAGTAGCCGTACCGCTGGGCGATTCTTTTGGTGGTATCGATACCCGGGTGTCCAGCCCATTGATGTTCATGGCAATTCGTCAGGTACCATGTTCGTAGCGTACTTGGTATCAGCGGGACGAAGGCGCTGCCCTCGTTCTGGTTCACCCGGATCTTCCATATACCATCCACTTTCTGGACTTTCCCGTTCCCGTGCGCCTTGATCATCGATTGCACCCAAGGGTCTAGGGCCTGACCGGCGACAAGCAGCTCCTTGGGCATACTCAGGACAGAGACGGCGCCGATGGTCAAACGGCTGAGACCGTCAACATGCGTCATCTGGGCTCCGGGGCGGTATCTGGGTTCGTACTCGTACTCGGTGAGCCTCAGTATCCAGCGTCCAATCCGGGAGGTCGGGTCCCTGATGTTCATGGCGGCAGTTAGGGCCGCGTGATCCGTCTGGAGGATGAACTTCCTTCCCAGGAGGTACTCCTGGAAGTGGCCCGTGGCCCACATCACGGCCAGGAGTTCGCGCTCCGTGGTGGAATACCTCGTCTCGGTGTCCTTGAGGGTCCTGCTGGCAAATGCGATCGGGTGCTCCCCGTCTTCGAATTCCTGGGACAGAACAGCCCCAAGGGCCGTGCCAGAAGCATCGGTGGCCAAAATGAAAACCCGCTCGAAGTCCGGGTAGGCCAACACAGGTCGTGACGTCAACGAGGCCTTCAATCCATCGAACGCCTCCTGCTGCTCATTTTCCCACAAAAATGGTTGCCCCTTCCGAAGCAACTTCGTAAGGGGCGGCTGATAACGGAGTAGCCTTGCACGAAGCGGCGATAAAACCCAGCGAGACCCAAGAAGGCTCGCAGTTCTCTGACGGTGGTCGGCGCCCGCTGGTCCTGAATGGCGGATATTTTTTCGGGATCCATCTCCACTCCGTCCCTCGATACGACGTGGCCTAGGTAGTTCACCTGAGCCCGCATGAAGGAACACTTGGCCAGGTTCACCCGGAAACCCGCCTCGAACCTCCGGAACACTTCCTGCAAGAGTCGGAGATGTGACTCGACGTCCGGAGTGAACAGGATCACGTCGTCCAGGTAGATCAGACAGCCCTCCCCGATGATGCCGTCCAGGGCGTCGTTCATGGCGGCCTGAAACGTTGCGGTGCATTTTTGAGCCCAAAAGGCACGCATGCGGGCACATTCGAAGTGCCTGTTCATGGCGGTGAAGGCAGTCTTCTCCCGGGAGTCCGGGGCCACCGGGATCTGATGGTATCCCATGGTCAGGTCGAGGGTGGAGAACCACTTACTTCCACCCATCAGTGATAGAGTCTCTTGAAGTCGGGGAAGGGGGTATTTGTTACCCTTGGTGACCTGGTTTAGGCCTCTGTAGTCAATGCAGAACCTCCAACGCTGCGGCTCACCGGGTGGAGTCTTTTTCTTGGCCATGACCACGGGCGCATTCCATGGGCTCCGTGAAGGGGTGATGACGCCGTCCGCCAACATGTCCTGCACCTGCGTCTCCACGAATTCTCGTAGGGCATGGGGTACCGGATATGGTCGTCTGGCCACCGGCTCGGCGTCCCCGGTGTCGATGTCGTGCGCCACCGGCAGAGTACACCCCGTCTTGCCCGGTTTACCAAACAGGTGGGTGTTCTGAAGAAGACAGTCCTCCAGCCGGCCGCGTTCCGTTCCGGTCAAGTGCTCCGCATGGGCGAGGATTTGTTGTGAGAGTTCCTCGGGTGAGGTAGCCTCGTCCCATTCCTCGGTAGGAAGCGGCTCAGGCTCATCGTAGTTGGTCATGGTAGGGTTAGGTCGGTGCTCCTCGTGAAAGGCAGCGATGGTGGTTTCCCTCGGGGTGGATTCTCGGGGTTCGAAGTCCCGCAGACAGTCGTTCCAGACGACGCTGAGTTTCTGGGTCCCGCACCACTGCTCCGACGGTGAGACGCTCGCCGGTCCCCGGGTGGTCCATCTCTACTGCGCCCGTGTCCGTCCGGATGCAAATCGGGAACTTCCGCAGGAGGTCCAGCCCCAACAGGTTCAATCCCGAGTCTGGTCTGTCGAAAACGAAGAATTCATGGGTGGTCTGAACGGGTCCGATAACCACGGGTGCGGTTTGGACCCCGCGGAGCGGAATGCGTTGGCCTTCCGCTCCCCACAGCTCGGCCGCCGTTGGTCGGAGATCCACCCCCGGTATGGCATCGGACAGAGCGGACACTGCGGCTCCTGTGTCCAAAACCATACGGCGCTCCGCTGCCCCCAGTTTCACGGTGACCGAGATCATTGGTCTCGCGGTGAACGCCACGGTTGTTTGGAATGCCACAACCTCGTCGCCTCGAATCTCTTCATCGGGTTCGCCCGCCGGGTCGGCGGTTATCACAGCCGCTGGGGCCCCTGCTTGGACGTCCGTCGGGGAGGGACCCATCATCTTTCGCTTCTTGAAGCAGTCGGCTTCGTGATGTCCCCCACCACCGCAGAAGTCGCAATAGTCATCTTCGGCCCGTTTTCGTGGGCAGACTGCCGGGAAGTGTGTCACCCCGCCGCAGAAGCAGCATGGTTGTCGTGGTTTCGGGGCGGTGGTGCCCCACGTCGGCGGTTTCCGCCGATTTTCCCCATAGTACTGGGGAGGCTGCTTGACCGGTAGCGACGCCTCCTCGACGAGGGCATCGGAGAGCGAAATGGCCGACCTCCCCGCAGTTGTAGCATTTCCGGGGCTCCTGGTTCAAGATTCCCGCCACGTCCCAGCGCAGCTCCGGGTCGTCATCCGCTCGGCCGGCGCCTTCCCAGTCCTCGGCCTTATCCACCGCATCCTCGAGAGTTTCGAGGGGCCCCCGTAGCAGGAAGAGGCTGGTCTCTCGGTCCACCCCGTGGACGAAGGCTCTCAGGGTCCGTTCTCGAATCCAGCTCGGTCGTCGTGCTAGTGGCACATCCTGTTCGGCCTCCACGGCGCGCGACGCCAGGCCCAGCAATCGTTCGGCGAACTTTCGGACGGGCTCTCCGGGCTGTCGTCGGGTAGACCAAAGTTTGGCGGTGGCCTGCTCTGGATCTTCTTTCCGATACCATCGGAGGATATGGGTTTTTAGCCGCTCGTACGGCTGGTCACCGGTGGCCTCCGACAGGAATCGCTTGGCCACCCCTTTCAGCCGGGATCTGAGGAATCGTACCCGCTGCTCCTGTGTGAGGTTGACGGTGGCCTGTTCCACCTCCTGGAAAAACTGTTGGGCAGGGATGCTGCCAGCCTCATCTGGGTTCCAGACATCCACCTCCAGGAACAGGGATCTGGGCAGTCCGGCGCCCGGTTCCTCAGTGCGTCGATTCCCTCATTGGGTGGCGAAATAGCCTCCCATCTGAGCCATGGCCGTAGTTACGGCCTCCAGAAGTTCTTGGGTTGAGGTTGGTTCACAGTCACTTGTAGACATGTTGTACGGTGGTTATTGGTGACGTCACAAATAAGAAAGAAAAAAATTTACAATGGTTGAAAGAGAATACACAAAAACACAAAACACTGGAAATTGGCACTATTCGGTGGAATGTACCGGGTCACTCGGTTGTACCGGGTCGCCCGGCTGTACCGGGTCGCCCTGTTGTGCCGGGTCGCCCTGCTGTACCGGGTCGCCCTGTTGTGCCGGATCGCCCTGTTGTACCGGAACGCCCTGTTGTGCCGGGTCGCCCTACTGTACCGGGTCGCCCTACTGTACCGGGTCGCCCTACTGTACCGGGTCGCCCTGTTGTGCCGGGTCGCCCCGCTGTACCGGGTCGCCCCGATGTGCCGGGTCGCCCTGCTGTACCGGGTCGCCCTGATGTACCGGTTCACCCTGATGTACCGGTTCACCCTGTTGTGCCGGATCGCCCTGTTGTGCCGGGTCGATTGGCTTGAGGTGTGCCGGGTCTGTCCCGAGTCGTCGCCTCTATGCCCGGTGATCCGCCCACAAGTCGACCCGGAACAGTTTCCTGAACCGGACGCTTGAACACGCGTGAGGTCGCCCTGACCGTCTGAGGCGGCACAGATCCGGATCGCGACGACCAATCCGACCCGTTAGCCACCGAGTGTGTTGTCCCCAGCGCTCGATCTCTCTCTCGCACGCCTCTCTCTGATTGTGTTTTCGTGTCCACGGCCCTATTTCTTGTTTTTACAGAAATAGTGTCCTAGGATCGTGTTATTTAGTCGCAATCGTGTGGTCAATAAACAACAATAATAAAAAAAATAAAAATATAAGAACAAAATTCGATACGGCTCTGGCCAACCTCCTGGTGATTTGCTAACACCTAGTCCACGTTGGGCTCCGAACTGAGGGTTCGTGACAATCGAAATTGTCCTAAAATCCCAGACGCTGCCACCAATTGTAATAGTTGGGTTTCCTAGGGCTGAGCGGTCGGGTGAGAAACCTACTATTACGCTTGCCCAACGCTTATGCTAGGTAGGTTAAGGTACTTACCAGAACGGGATTGGATCTGCGACGCCACAGCAAGCCGGGCGTAGGGGTATTGACTAGGCGTCTCAAGGGATCGCCGAAAAAAATAACTCTACTGTCTGATAAATTATCTAGACATCGCTGGATGACTCTAAAGTAATTAAAGATAAGTGTAATTTCTAAAAATTTGGAAGAAGAAGCGATCGGATTCGGAGCGTTTTGGCCTCCGTCCAAAAATGAAATAAAGGTGAGTAATCTGATTTCAGAAAAATAGTTACTGGAGTTAAGCTCCTGAAATAGTATGATTAAATTCAATTTGCTCTTGTATATCAGAAAAATAGTTACTGGAGTTAAGCTCCTGAAATAGTATGATTAAATTCAATTTGCTCTCGTATATCACCAGGAAGAGGTCCAGATCAAGAAGAAAGGCCGTTTATGGAAAACGCTAATTGTCTAATTTAAAAGAATAAATCACAAGGATAAATATATATAGTACAAAATGGAACAAAAAAAAGGAACAATGTTCAGAACTTCTAACAAAAATATAGAAAAATATAACTCAATGGGGGTTAAACACCCTTGAATGAAACTAGAAAGTGGCGTAACGCCTCAAGAATAATGGCGTCCCAACTGGGACCTCAAACACTCGTTCAAAAACGACGCCTAGGGGTGAAGCCCAATGCGAAAACGGAAATGAATTAACTATAACTAATTCAACATGAACATTAAACGAAATTAAACTAGGAACCACAAAAAAATACAATGAGAATATTTACAATGATTACCGGGGCGTTATACAGCTTACAGTCCAATTCTCGAAGTCCTTTGGGAGAAGTCCGGGTCGACGCGTAGGCCTGCTTGGCTGGGAGGGCGTACCGGTGCACCAGTCCGAAAGAGGATTCTACGACGTTGCGGGGTATTCAGGTTTGACTATTGGCTTTACTTTAATACTATACTTGACTATTAACTGTTCAACTTCACTTGACTATCAACTGTTCGACTACTCTTCACTAACTCAAAATATTTGTACCGGGTCACTTCAACGTATATGATCCGGGTCACTTCAAAACTGATTCGGGTCACTAATTGAGGGGGTCCTGCGTCAGGAAGGGGTTGTGGTGAGTAGCTCTATCAAGACACGACTGACTTCTCTGGCGGTCGGTGGTCTCGGTACCCCCTTCGTCTCCCACCACTACTCCTGCTCCTTCCCCTCCTGCGCTGTGGCCAACGCGCCTCTTCCCCTCCTTGAGGCTCTTCCAGCGTGGATGGGCCGCCCGGGTGGACTCGTGCGCTCCATCTGAGAGGTCCGGGGTCCTTCCTCCATGGCCGCCCCATTACAACAGATTCAACTTTCAACTCATAGTGTAATCTGTCGTTTCTGAAGTATCTGTATGCATCAACGCAGGTACGCAGAACATTATTCTGAAAGCGCTGAATAATGTTGCGGTTACTTTGTGCAGTGCACCCCCACAATTGCGCACCATATGTCCAGACAGGTTTGAGGACTTGGTTGTACAATATGAGCTTATTGTGGATAGACAGTTTTGAGTGTCTTCCCATAAGCCAGTACATTTTCCTGAATTTGATAACTAGTTCAGACTTTTTCTTTTTAACATGTGATTTCCACCTCAGTTTGGTATCGAGTGTCATCCCAAGATATTTAGCTTCATTGGCATAAGGAATCGCCTTGTTGTCAAGGAAGGCTGGCACGTACATGATCCTTTTATTTGTGAAATCAACACGTTCAGACTTCGCTTCATTCAATCTAATTCTCCATCTTTTTGTCCATTCATGGATGCGAAGGATGGAGTGGT
Source organism: Adelphocoris suturalis (assembly GCA_030762985.1). Lineage (NCBI taxonomy): Eukaryota > Metazoa > Arthropoda > Insecta > Hemiptera > Miridae > Adelphocoris > Adelphocoris suturalis. Next base: position 27,187,650 of record CM061049.1, read on the forward strand.
TTAATTTTGTAACTGATTCGATGTTGGTTTCTCCTGTCGCCAAAATTGCGGTGTCATCTGCAAACGTGGCAGTTGTATTTTCTTCAGTTTCTGGTAGATCGCGAGTGTAAAGCAGGTACAGTAGTGGGCCTAGTACACTGCCTTGTGGCACTCCAGCATGAATCTTCAAAGGCTTCGAGAAAGCGTCGTCTTGTTTGATTCGGAAGTATCGGTCGGTCAGATAAGATTCCAGAATTGCTGCATAGCATGCTGGTAGAATTTTGCGAAATTTTCGAATAAGCCCTTCATGCCTCACTTTATCAAACGCCTGTGACACATCCAGAAAGGCTGCAGAGCACACTTTTTTCTCTTTGAATGCTTTTTCAATGAGACTTGTAATTCTGTGGACTTGGTCTATGGTGGAATGCTGTTTTCTGAAGCCAAATTGGTGCTTTGGAATAAGTTTTCGTTCCTCTACAACTACTAGTAGTCTCTTATGAAGGAGTTTTTCAAATAGTTTTGAAAGTGAAGGTAGGAGTGAAATAGGCCTGTAGGACTTTAACTCATTTGCCGGTTTGCCTGGCTTGGGAATCGTGATTACTTCTGCTATTTTCCATAAATGAGGGACGTAACGAAATTTAATGGCACTATTTATGATTTTTGTTAACTTGACTATTGGGGAAGATATTTCAGGATTAATCCAGTGATCAAGTCATATCCCGGTGCTTTTTTTTTTTTTTTTTTTTTTTTTTTTTTTTTTTTTTTTTTTTTTTTTTTTTTTTTTTGTTGATCTTCTTCTGAATTGTTCTTTGTACTTCTTTGACAGTGACAAATGGAATGGAAATATCTGGTTCCGACGGCTGGACCACTTCAAGAGGTTCTTCGTCAGGCACTCCAGGGTTTGTTGTGAAAATATCAGCCAGATGATTTGCAAAGACATCTGCTTTTTCTTGATTGCTCCTTATCCACCTACCTGTTAGTTCGTTATTAAGGGGCGGAGCTTGCACAATTGGCCTTTTTAAGTGTTTGGTAGCTTTCCAAAGGGAGTCTGTATCCCTACAGTTGGTTAGAGATGAAACAAGGTTCTCCATGGTTGCATCATTTATCTCCTTGACCATCTGTCTCAGCTCATTTGCAGCTTTATATCAGGTAGCTTTGTGCACACGGCTTCGCGTTTCTTGCCATTTTTTTCTTGCTTTGCGTTTTCTCATAATAGCTTCCATTATTTCCCTTGGATAGTTCAAGCCTTTTTGTCGCTTTTTTATAATTGGTGTGTTGCGGCTGACTACTGTTTGTAAGCTGCAAACGAGTTTTGCTAGTTCACTGTCTATTTCTTCTGGGGTGTCTAGGGAAACGTTGAGATAAATTTCTTGGTTTATTTCATTTCTGAAGTTGATCAAGTATGTTTTGTTGTTAGTAAGTGTCGGATTTTGTTGGGCTTGTATGATCCAGTCACTTAACGTAAGAATAATGGGCGAGTGATCTGGACTTAAGTCAAAGCATTCTTGTACTAACAGATAGTTTGTTGAAATGTTTTTGGTAATGAAGAAATCAATGAGGTCAGGAAGTTTCTTTCTGTCTGTTGGCCAGTATGTTGGTTTGCCTGTTGAATGTGGTTCACAGTTATAGTTGGATGTGTACTGGTACAGTTCTCTTCCTCGTGTAGAGGTAATTCGGGAGCCCCAGTATGTGTTCTTGGCGTTGAAGTCCCCTCCGATGATAAACCGATTTCCCAGGTGCTCAAACGCATCAGCAAAATCTTCTTCTTTAACAGTGTGTTTTGGTGGTATATAGATGCTCGCTACTATGGTTGAGAATGACTCCATTTTTACCTCTATTGCATTAATCTGGAACGTTTCTGTTTCAATCTTAGTGAATTCGTGACGGGAGAGATTTTCTTTTATGAAAACAGCACTTCCTCCTTGAGCAGCATTGCTTGGGTGAAGTGCATGGTAGCATTGTAGCCCCTTATTTTACAATAAGATTCTTTAGTAAAATGTGTTTCAGACACAAGACAAATGTCAATTTTATGTATCTCAAGCACTAATTGGAGCTCACTTTTCCTAGATATGAGCCCATTTGCATTCCATGACATAATGTTGAGATATTTCATGGTTATTTCTTCGATTTGGATTGGAGTTTACTTTCCAGTGCTCCGATTCTTCTATTGAATTCAGTGAATCGTTGATAAATTTGGTTTAGACGATCAAGAATAACAGTTAATGGGTCAGCATGTTTCTCATTCAGCGTAGGTTTTTGCTGAAGCGTTTGGACGTTTTTGAGGACTTGCGCGTATGTTTTTAAGTTGTCCCCCCCTTCTCCTTGTAAGAAGGGGGTTGAATTTTTTTCCCGAAGAACTTGTGACGGTGTTTTGACAGTGAATTTTGTACTTTCCGATGCATGGTGTTTTCGAGTGTTCTCCTTATACTTCTTTTGGGCCTCGATCGCTACTATGCATCCTCTGTAGCTTGCGGGATGTTCGTTTGAGTTACAATTGGCACAGTTTGGATGTATTGAAAGGGGCTTAGGGCAATCTTGTGTCGAATGGTTTTTACCACATTTGACACATTTTGTCTCAAGGACACAATAATTCTTTGTGTGTGCAAAACCTTGACAGTTTTTGCATTGTGCAACAAGTTTAGGAGACTTAAGACTGTCCACAGCAATTTTCGCTCCATGTAAGGAAGTAATAGCATGTATGTCTTTCATGTTAGTCCCGTTTTCAAAGGCCACTATGCACATGTCCAGGGCGTTTTTCGTTGTCCACCCTAGTTTGCGTGTGACGTTTACTTTTCCGAGATCAGGGTATTCTACTTGGAATCGGCGCTCTATCTCTGTTTCAGACAGAGATTTATGTAGGCCCTTAATCATGACTGAATAGGGTCTGGTCTGTTTGTCTTGGTACTTATGAAATTCACATTTTTCATTTCGAAGGAATTCACTTAGGTTCCGAAATCCATCCGAGGTAGATGGGTTGATCTTAACCTGATTATCCCTCATAACAGTGACTTTGGAATTTCGAGCATGTTTATGCACCGCTTCCTCAATCGTTTTATAATTATCGGTGATTTTATGCAAGTAGATTGGTGGGGGTTTCGGGTCCTTGGTTTTTAAAATTTGTTTTGTTTTATTCTGCGTTGAAATATTACCCTTGGATTTCTTCCTTTTACGCCTTTGGGGATCAGAGAATTCCTTTTCTGATTCGTCGACATCCTCGCTCTCGTCTGAATAATGGCGCACAGTCGACTGTTGTGGCTTCAGCGATTTTGGTGAGCCTAGTTCTTCGATTTTCTCCTTGAGACATTCGATTTGCTCATCGCGCTGCTTTAATAACGCTGACTGCAGATTCACCTTTCTTTTCTCCTCCAAAACCACTTCGTTTGTCTCACTCAGAAATGAAATTAGAGTAGAAACGGTTTTAAATAACTCACCAATTGGATGAACGAGCGGTGAATCTTGTAGTTGTTCGGTAAACGGTAAACGCCTTTATTTTCACAACTGTCGCCTCAGTTTCTTCAATAACTTCACGAAGGGTCACCGACCGGGCGGCGTCCGGTGGGCTCATTTTTTTTTTTTTTTTTTTTTTTTTTTTTTTTTTTTTTTTTTTTTCACTGATAATTCACATTAGCGAAACAAACTTCCGAATATCTCGAGCGCAATGTTTCCTCTCCGAGGTCTCGAACACGACTAAGGAGACTTTTAGCAGTAAAAATTGTATACGCTTGTGCCAGACATCCAAATCCCGCCTTGTAAAATATTATTTTACGGTTGCGCCAGTGAAGAACAAGTTTAATACAGAAACGAAGTAGGTATCTATTATTTGTATTTGTACTCATAGATGATCTAGTGCAATGAGTAATGAGTAGTCATGGCACATGAACCAGCCGTCAAAAATTATAAAGTATTTTTGATTTTATTTATTTGATGGTTCCTCCGTCATCTTACTGTGCCAAACATTATCTACACCAGATTTCGTCATCTCACTACACCTTTTAACTTCGTTCACATACTCACTGAAGGTGAAATTTCGGCTTTGATTTTTTTGGTGGATGGCGGTGAGAGCATTCGACTGTTTCCTCAAACCGCTTGGATTGTCCAATTTAACATAGATTTTGGACTGAAACGTGTTGAGAACGTTTACTTAAGAACACAGAGGTGTGAGTTGAAGTAAATTCGTTTTTCAGATGGCGATGTTAGGACTCTGGTTGAGCTAATTACTTAGGTCTCGTTGAGCTAATTACTGGTGGACCACAGTGTTGGGGGAATCGACTCTTCAGTTCTATACAATTTCGGGCCAACAGCGCCAAACTTTCTAAATTGGAAATCATTCAACACTATACATGCTACCCCTCGATTGGTAATTATGCGAACGATGAACATGCTTGAAATTATCTTGGGTACTGATGAAATTCTTCATTCACACCTCGATCGTTATCAAAGTGCACTTTGTTTCAACAACACAACAAGACCTCTGAGCATCCGTATAAACTATTCTCCAAACAAACGTCCATCATTCGAATGCAATACGTCAGCCGCAAATGTCCGTCGTCACCCACCTGTAGTTGGCGCAAATGCCTGAATTATTAAATTGGTTCCCCAATGAGGCTTCCAACATGAGAAGCTCGAGAAGAGCGCAGCACGTAATCTATGACCTTACCGATTCGCTACTCTTTTGTTGCCTATAAGGGCAGTCGTTGGGAACACAAGTTGTTTTTTCGGTTTTTTGTTTGTTGGTGTGATTTTTTATCATACTAATTTATTTATTCATAATATACTTTTCAATTTTTTAAAGGATTGATGAGGTTGGTGGTACAGGGAAAGAATCGTAAAGCGAAAAGGGGTGACGCAAGGTACGACCATTTTCTTTAGGGGGAACCCCCCCCCCCCACACCTAGCGCTTCTAGCGGTGGGTCTTGTTAGTTCGGAGCCCCATTATATGGCGCTAAAATCCGCCAACCGAGTTCTGTGATTCTGCAGTTGACGTCGGGGGATTTATTGTTGCACTCACAAAATTATTGTACACCCTCAAGTGTTGTATACTCCCTACCGACGGGGTAAGGCTAAAGCAATCCCCCAAGTGAAACTACCCCTTTAACCGATATAGTAAATAGAAAGATTCAGTTAAGCCCTTGTTCTTATATGAGGACACTTTCAGGGTCTTACGTTCAACAGAATGCACTTCTTCGAAGAAACATCACCCTAGTAGCATTTGCGTTGCAACATCAATTCCATGATCGGAATTGACGTTACCCTTGCTGACCAAGTACCTGAAGTAAGTACATAAACTATACGCCAAAAACACCCTCATAGCTTCTATATGTTGTGCTCATATGAGAAACCTGCGACAGACCTCTTGGTTGTGCTGGTCTGATGGTTTGGGCTACAGAACTGCACTTTTGGTTTATTATTTCCAATAATAAGCCTATGTAATCGTGTAGCAAAAAATTTTTATAACCCCCCCCCCCCCCCCCCCCCCTCAAACTTTGTCACTTTACGTTTCAAGGTGCGTAAAAATCCAAATTTGAAATGTCCGTCCGCCGTCCGCCGTTCGCCGTCCGGGCCATAAAAGGCCTAAGAATTGACTTAAAAAACCCGATCTTTCGCACATAGACTCCATTTGGGGTCTAGTTGGTCCTAACGTTTAATCATCCCGATCGCTTTACTCGCATAGATGCTATGGGCCAAAAACGGGCGAAAAAGTGTCTTTTTCGATGCGCTCACGCCTGGCACGCTTGGCAGGGGGTCACGGTGGGTGGAAAGGGGGGTGAGCGGGGGGGTGGAGTGAGAGGAGGCGCCGACGCCGCGGCACCTTGAGGTGGGTACGGCGCCGGCGTTCCTTCGAGGCATGAATATGTTTTTTTCAAGGTCATATTTGTGTGTTAATACCAAAGCTTTTCCTACGCATATTTAATAACATATCCTCTCGACTTTTCGTACGTACTTAGATAATGATATTATTAAGGCAATAACTATTTGAATAGATAGGAGCTCAAATCGAGAAATATAAACATGCGTATATAATTATAGAAGTATAGGTTGTGGCAACTCGAAGTAGGACACGCCGAGGAGTCTGGATGGGCCTTATGACGTACGGTAGCCAACTAAAACTACGATCATACTCAATTGCAAAAATAATAAACCTTTGTGAAATAATTTGCAGCGTTTTAATATCTGATGACATCGTATTTTTTTAGGGCAGCAGTACTGTTAACCAGAAAATAGAGCAACGATACAATTATAATATCCGCAGGCTAACCTACTCTGAATAAAAAACTAATTCAAAACTAAGGCTATTGTTTTTGGGAAGCGCGACATGAAGCGGAAACTGGGCATAGAACAGGCTGAAGAAAAAATAGATATTGACCAGTGCGATTAGTGATATTCTGTAATGATGGAATCCTGCCAGTCCCGTTGTTAGCATGACTATTTAAAGCATGACTTTGCTAAATGTATGATTGATTTGTGCACCTTCATCATTGCGTTTATTTATGTATACATAACTTTCACCATTTTATAGCCAAATAGTCTTAATGTAACGATGGTGAGGTAATAGGGATAAATAGAAACCACTTTGGTAGCTTAGTGTTCGTATTTTACACTTGAACTATCTGAGAGGAGACGAAAAGTTCATTGTTGAATGTCTCATAGAAGAATCACGGTTTTAATATTAATTTCTTTGGCTTTGAACTCACTCGCAACAAAACGAAAACATCTTGTGAGCGTGCAGCAGTTTACGAAGGGGACCAGCGGCCCTCGAAATCACGTATGCAGTGGTGTTTTACTAACTCGCCGTATAGTTTTTACGGGCTGCAGCTGCGTCACCAAATTTCAACAAGACCCCCAAACATCCAGGAAAATGGCGGTGTTGATGAACCGAACTCAAATAGTCATCTATGTCGGCACCGTCATGGACACGACGAGCATGAAGAAAACGGAAACAGGCGAAACCCGAACGGTTGATATCATGTACATTCACCCGCTCTGTGATGGTGATTTCCGCTTCGATCACGCTGTCGTGTTCACGGAAAAGCGTTTCACTTCGAAAGAGCTCACGGTCACGAAAGTCCTGCACAGGCCTAACACGATCCGTGAATACGTCGTAGGACTCATGAATAACCCTGACGTTTGTTCTACGTTTTCTTGGATGACGGACAACACCACGGGACCTTGTGTAAAACCGAAGTTCAACAAGAAAATGGAGTTCTCCTTTGAAGACGTGGTGGATGACATCTTGAAACATAAACGGTACCAAATGCGCTCCAGGAGTAGGTGATATGAAAAATCAAATCAAAGCCCATTAGCTTTAAATAGGGTACCTATCATAAATGTTGCTTATGCTCTTTTAGCGGATTTCCAAAGAAAACGAAGCTATGGCACAGACTCCGAAATTGTAATAATAACAATTTCCAAAATTATCTTCATTCTGTGTGGCGAATTCTCGAATGACTGTGGATCTCAATTATTTTTCATGTGTCTGTCATTTTACCGAATTTTTCGTAGAAAATGGGGTACCTATTACAGCCGTCGGCACGGCGGCACTCGGGGACGGAGATGCATTTTCTTTGCGTTTCAGAGAGTGTAGAACACGATTACAATAGTCATTCATTTTCAGATTTCATTATATACCTATATATATACATATTATATACATAATATATATACATATATATATACATATATTTGTAGACAAAATTTTGTGCTCACTACTCCTCCGAAACCGTTGGTCCGATTTGGACCAAATTTTGATATGATGTATTAGCATGTAGGAACTTGTGCCTCGCTGACTTGGGTGAGGATCAGCTGACCACGAGCCGTAATATCAATAATAATGATGACAGAATCGTGCTCTAATCTCACACATTTAACGTAGGACGTTGAAATTTGATGGGAGTCTCTCTGGGATAACAAGAGACGAATGAATTTAAAGGATCCAACCTCCTAAAAGTTATGTTGTCTGTCTGATTACAACGAAATTTTATAGGGCGACTCTCAAGAACATCAAGGGACAAATGAAATGACGGGCTCCACCCAGAGCTCCAGCAGATCAATTCGAAAAGTTGGTTCTGCTGATGCGAACTGCGTGAGTGTATTTTCTTTATCTTTAGAATCGAAGTAAAAACTGTCCTCCCTTAAAAAAATCATCCAAAGGATTAATCAATTTCAGTAGGTCGCCCCTCTTAAATAAGAAGCCTTGCCCGTATGAACCAGCTTCTGAGGGACGTCCTAAAAATCTGCTCTGTTCACGATGCATGGTTGACAGTTGAGGTTCAGGAGTTCCACTCGTAATTTCAATATACATCTCATTTGGCTAACATCGATATCCGAATTGAGTAACTTTACTTCACTTTACTCAATTCGGAGTCAACAACCATTCCAGGTTTTTGGACGCCTCGGACGTCATTAGCTGTTCTCCAAATGGCGGATCAGAATTCGTTCTGATGGTTTCGCTTGAAGCTACTCATTGCCTGCCTCACCCCCTTGAGTGAAGAGGGGTTCGCCGCACAGAAGCGTGAAATTTACTTGGACGGGAGATCGTCACCTGAGCGGTCACCCATCCAAGTACTCACCACGCTCGACGTAGCTTAACTTCGCTATTCGCATGAGAAAAGGTTCATTGCAACGCCTAACCCGTACGCCTATCTTCACATTGATATCTAGCTGCCTGTTCCAGAAATAGTGCATCGAACACGCTGCTTTATCCAACCATGACTGATTGTAGTTCGTTTTCATTTTTTTTTTTTTTTTTTTTTAAGCAGGCCCTTGATTAATTTGGCATTAATGTGAATAAAATTGTCGTTGGGGTACATCCCGTATTTGGCTAATAAATGCATAGTTTGCACCATATGTGCAATGTTTTTCCGAGCAATCTCTTGAGCAACGATTCGGGGAAAACGGTTCTAATTCATGTTGTACACCTTTTTTATGAAGTCTACTTGCAGCTTGAGGCAGTGAAGGTAGATAGAGAGGACCAGATGTGTAGTGAGATGAGAGATTCGGAAGAGTTAGATTTATGCATCGTCTAGTCTTAGCTGTATTTTTTAATTTTCAGGGTATTTTTACGCAATGGGGAAGGTTATATATTTTTTTTTAATCATTGACATGTTTATTTTGGATAACATTCTAAAGACTATTTTACAATAGTTCAAATAACAACATAGCAATAATATCACCTAACAATAATAATCCCCACGCTCTAGGGTGGCCTCGTCAACTCGTGGATTCAGGCCTCCAGCAAAGGAAGGGGTGCCCCATCTTCCAGCCCCAGTCCTTCTGATATCACTGGACCGGACATGTTGTACTGAAGGCGCCGTCTGCCTCCCCTCAGCCGTAGCGAAACTGCCCGAATCACGGCCATCTGGATCTTGACGCGTACCCAACCGGCGATCTGAGATCGAGGCTTTTCCCACTTTTCTACCAGTGCCTCGGTGAGCTGTTTTTAGAACCTCGAAAACCCCCGGTGGAGTACCCCCTCACATGAACACACGAGGGGAGTGAAGGAGGCCCGGAGATCCTCGGCTGCTTGTCGTACTTCCTATGTTTTGCCCTTGCGGCCTCGCCTGAAACATCGGACCAGGGTCGGGATGAATACGAGGGGGCGTCGTATACCTTCTCTGTATACCTGGTGACATGTGGAAGATGTTGTTAAGATGTTGTTAACCAAATGTCTTTCTTGCCATAAGACATATGGGAAGTAAGCCATCTGGCTAACTGACTCGAGTCTACTACCAGAGGGTATACCTAGATATACCTGATGACAGAGTGCGACGAGGATCAGCGGGAAACTATCTTTACCCCACTGATCTGCCAGCGGATCCCACGATGGCATTCTGTTTAGTGATATCTAGACGTCCCTAACCATTTTCTCAATGTCTAACAAATCCAAAAACGCATTGACCGCCCCCGAAACTATAGGCCTAACCTTCCCCAGTACAGGCGGAAGTGGAAAAATGTGCATTGAGGGTAAAGTTTTGAGTTGCTAGGGGAACCGAAGGCAAATTAACGTTGCCGGCCAACTTCGGGTCTTTTCGGTTTGCTCTAAATAAGGTCCACCAGTACATGCCGATTGTCCCTTCCGGTTCTGATACGCATCAATCTCTGAAGTAAATAAATCAGTGAAATAACTCTTTGCTTCATAATTTACAGCAGTTTTCTATTGCGTTGATCGTCAAACATAATCAGCGCTCTGATAATAAAGAATTGGTTTCTGATGTGATGGGGTCTTGAAAATACTATACTTTAACCACTTAACGTAGCCATTAGTGCATCAAACGACTTTCCTGCAGACCAGACTGGAAATTATAGGGGTTCTGTACAAAAGAAGTGAGAAAGGGAGAAAAATGAATACGCGATCCAGCGGCGCATGACTCCTGTTGGGTGAGTAGGCGGGAAACGGGGCGTCTGGGGTTGGCCTCCGTGCGTCTGCTCGATTGATACGTAATATTAATTATGAAGGAATACATTTTGGTTCGTCCTATATACCCAAGCGTCTGCATGTTGATAGTTATTGATTTAAACGAATTTCAGCTTGAAAGTGGATAAAAAATTAAACAATTCAAAATAATGAAAAAAATAAAATCCTTCATTTTTATTGGAATTGGACCAAACACTATAATGCATACTACTGTCGCTCGTTCGCAACTAAGCAAACTTTAAAATATATTTATGTATGTTACTAAGATTAGGCAATATTAAGAAATATTTGAACTTGAGGGCTTTGCTGCGAAATGATTTATGAAAATAAGTACTACCAACTACTGAAACCAATTTAATGATGATGATTCGCGAAGCAACAACCCACAATGATTTGCCAATGCCGATGCACAATGGGCTAATAAATGACTGGTTCAGCATTTCCATCTTGACATTTCTCATTATTTCCGAATTGAATACATTGAAACAGCACAGTTTCTTCGTTTTCCAAAGTCTTCAGACGTTTCAGGTATTTAGAGGACGCAAAATGTTGATAGGTTGGTACCTACCTACTTATTGAGTTCGTCGACCAACAATTTTTGAGCATATTAAATTGTTTATATTTCGAAGAATGTACTAAAAAAATCACTAAAAATGGCCAAAAACAGCCAAACATCGTTAATTTTTTAGCATGGAACATGCTTTAGCCTTGGACTAACTAGCCGAAAAATGTCACGTGGAATGGGTGACGCGGGATGGGTGACGCGGATGGGTGACGAAATTTTCTTATGATTTTCACGTACAACCGAGCCGTTCACGGCATTTTCACGAGAAATCGTTCACCATTCGTTGGAAAGCTCCTGATTTATGTTGCATTTTTATATCAGAGTGTTATATTAATGTGTGAGGTGTTTATCCAATAATGCGATGGTGATATGAATAATTGTTTACACACAGGTGATCATTCTCAATTATTGATATCGTGAACATGATTGCAACCGCTTGTTAATAATATTACCACTTGTTAATAATCGATATATATATCGATATATATATATCGATATATATATAGCATGTTCCATGTTTCTCGAATTTTAGCCGCAGGCTCCAAACGGTAAGCATCCGGGGGTCCGGGGGGCTTGCCCCCTGGCGAGGCGCGCAGTGCCTTTTTTTTTTTTTTTTTTTAAAGCAGAATTTCATTTAAAACCAACTTGTCAGCGATTAAATCGGACATTTAAAAAAAACTTTCTCAAAATTATGTTGAAAAATGTTCTTAAATTTCATTGATATTTGTTAAAAAATCTATGAAAACTGCAAACAAAAAAATGTGAAAATCCAAAATCTCTTTCAACTTGCCGAATTCTATTTGGAATGAGTTTTTTAGTTTTAGCCATAAAATTTGTTTTTAACAGTTTCTTTCTACTGAAATTGTTTAAAATTCAGAACAATTTAGCATATTATAATGCGATTGATAGTTTATGAAAATTCGCTCATACGATCATACTGCATGACTGAAACTTTTTTCATGTGCAAAAAGACCAATTTAATATGAAAAAATAGCAATTTTATAGTAAAAAAGACCGACTTTATTTGCAAATGCTATTCATTCATTTGAATTCATTGGTCTGTGGTTTCATATTTGTTGAGGTAAATTAAGATTATCACCTGCTCTCTCCTTTCCTCCTCCCTACTTGGCACATTATGATTTTTCCTTTTATATTGGCTCAAAGGAGCAGAAGCCAGAGACCTAAAGCACCGAAGGACGGGTACCTAACAAGTTTTTGGGACACAAGCGCTGTGGAAATGATTTTTACACTACGTCCAACTAGGTTATATAATCACTCAAGGCTGTTGCACGATTTTGGGTAAGTATTGCCAGGTCACCGGACGACTCGCGAATGGAACGATCGGTGATAGGAAGCCTTCGCTAGGCGAGCGAAATTGGACTTCGGTACCCGTCTGTAAACACTTAAGTATGTCACCAGTGTCATTTTTATTTAGTAGGCATTTTTCGGTTCGTATAATTTGAAGTTACTTAATAAATTTCACTATTTATTTTAAATATTTGTCTTGTCGAAACCAAAAAATCATTCGTCATCACGAATGAATGCTGAAAATTGAAAAACTTAGAGTTCCGACGATGTTTCCATCGTCGGGCTGTCCTAGCGGAGATTTGGCGCTCCGACTTACGATAGTTTGAAATTCATAAATGAGCATCAAGATAAGCGATTCTTACTCTTTTAAAAAGCATCTGATTCAGAATATAATTTCCAACAATTTCGATTCTGCACTTGTTTTTATTTGAACAGTCTTTTTCGACTTACAGGCTTCAGAAGTTGGGGGCTGTCAACGTTTAGCAAAGTTGGTAAAAATTGCCCCTTTTGACGAGCGATTGCGTTCGAACAGACTAACCGATTCTGATGAATTGAAAACTATTTGACGCAAAATTTAATGATCTTCAATAAAGCTACGAGTAAAATGTTTTGTAAGACGCTTAGTTTTCGAGTTGTGGGCAAAAAACTAAAAAAAAGTGCAAACAGTTCGCGGCTTTTTGGCTCTCCTGATTGAAGCTCAGTCTACCAACCATGGCAAACTTAAATTTTGGGTGGCCAAGAGGGATTAAAACAATCTCCAGCTTTCAGCTATTTTTTAGGTGCTGGATTCCATTTTTGCGCTAATTTGCCTGGTGGTCGTTTCATTTTTGGGATATTTTCATAGACTGGTGGGTTATAGAGAGGTCATTGCTGCATCGTGCATTGCTTGTGGCACGGTGAGGGGATTCCTTGTTCTGCAGGGTATTTGTTATTTTGCAATCATTGGTCCTTCCTATATATGAATACCAGTTGAGTCCATGTTGGCAGCCCGTACAATCATACAACCGTGGGTATTCCTTGCAGTGCCTCCTTTGATATCTGTGACTCCAATGTCACTACCTACCATCACTTTGATATGCGAAGTTTCACAACCGTACTCGGACGTTCGGAAGTTTAGCAATAATATAGATTTAAAGAGAAATTCTTCCAAATAGTGGCCTTCACGTTCGATGAACAGCATCCGTCAATTTCGGAAACTCAAATGAACTCGCTTGAGTATGCTTTGTGGAATCGTCCAATTTCTTTGCTAATAATTTGCTTTAATTGAGGCCAGGTTTGCGGGCTGTATTTAAGTCATTGGGCTAAAAAATTTGCCAAGTTGGATGGATACTGTAGTTTCATCACGATTGTAACATGAACTATACAGCATCAGTTGAAATCAGATGAACGCGTTAGTTGAAGAACAAACTACGAGTCGAAATGATTAAGTGCAAAATGGAACAGTATTTAATACATGTGTACTAACATATCATGAGAAATCGACGTTATAAGGAATTCAAGATTTGCGCATGCGGCAAGGAACTTTATATGGGACCGTCTAGGGTCGAATACCCACAATCCCTGAAAACCTTAGGTATAAGAATCGGTCCATTAATCAATATATCAATTTTAGTTTTGCGCATGAGCAATAGTTTCTACATCCTGAAGAATATCCTCCATTTCTCCCCGAGTTTGATCAAAATCGCAACAATACATTATGAGAAATCGACGTTATAAGATATATACGTTTGCCCATGCGTGGCTACTATTGGTTCGACAGCAAAGAAACTTAGGGGTTCGTCTACGAGCTAACTCGGATAATTCCTGAGAATTTCATCAGAATCGAGAAAATTCTTGGTAAGGTCTTGGGCTTGACAAGGATTTACCACATACAGACAGATAGACAGCACACAGAAAGGCACTGAACCGAAATTGATCAGCAAGCTCTGAAACGCGAAAAGCAAGTGGAAATTTTGATTTTGGATTATAAACATTTGTTCGACTTCTTTACCTTCGGTAGTGAGGAAGGAATAACTGGAAGTCATATCTGGGGATTTTGTTTAATACGGAACATCACCCCTATGTGAGATGGGACGCCCTTAAGACATCTTGCGAAGTTCTTGGGCTTGAAGGGTTGCTTCATCTTGGTTCAAATCGGTTAGCGTGTTCCTGAGAGAAAAGTTATTGTAGTGTGGGCGAACAATCTGTCGAATACAGGAGCAGCATTTCGAGGAAGAGGGAGAGGAGGAGGAAAACTGACTGCCCGAACCCAAGTTCCTGTCAGACGCGCTTCCACCCATGCCTTTACCATCCCGAGCTTCATCGCCCCCGAGCTTTGTCTCAATAAAAGCAATTAATACGCCAAAAATTGAAGCGATTCCTCATGATATCATCGAGTGGGTTCATTCGAGCTTCCTATATCGATTGACAGTGGATTAAACTAGAAGGCAGCCACCATTTGGAGGACATTATTTTTAACCCTTCGCCAGGCGCAATACAAATCCTTACGCGATCAGACGCAATTTATCTTACGATTTAATATTGTAATGTCTTCATCAATTCATTAAGTTTTTCGACTGACCTTCTGTGGTAAGCCATCTTACAAAATCTGATGGGTTGTAAAATATAACACAAAAACCTTTAGTAAAACCTTTAAAACTAAAGGTTTTTGTGTTATATTTTACAACCCATCAGATATTGTAATGTCTATTTGAGCACATCGAATAATGCATAAAATCCACATTTTACGCGCGTATATATATAATATATATATTGATTGTGTATTACAATAAGGGTCAATACCATTTAACTAAGGGCTGGAACTTAGGTATTTTAATACTATATGAGCGATAAAGAGAGTTATATTAATGTTGTATGACAGATAATGAGAAAAACATTTTGAACTTATTAAAGTAAAAAATGGTGAAATGATCGGTCGCAATTCATCTGAGGGTTGAACACACTCCTGATGATGATCAGGGACGTGGGGAGAAAAAACCAAGGCACTCTATGGAGGGTGGTGCGGAATTTGGAAGCTACTGGGGACCTACCCTTGATCCTTCACCAATGACTCAAAAAAATATTTTACTTCATCTCACAGATTAACTGCGCCCGTCGGAAGGTTAAATCCTTATTATTATCCAACTTCCAGACTAAAAATGTACGTCTACAATAATTCACCCCATGATCTTATTGAAGTTGCAAACATTACCAAATTAATTTTTTCTTTCACAATCACCCTCATAAATTGATTTTAGTTTACATCTAAAACATTTATTTTTTATTAATCATTGTGGTGTCAAAGGAAGAATGACTTCGTCATGAATGAACAAGCCTGAAACAGGAGTTGTCATGAATAATATATGAATGGTTTTAGTCGATCACTACATACGGAAACACAGGAAAGGAAGGTGTTATACATAATGTATATGTACATACACGCATTTATGTAATGTATATGTACATACACGCATTTATGTAATTTGTAATGAAAAGATTTCAGTGTAGCTTCAGATTCTCGTTTGAAGGAGTTCCGAAAAATGTTTTTCAGCCCGATTGTTCAAACTTCCAGTAAGCCCCTCGGTCCGTTGGGAAATTAATAGGTATAGGAATGGAACCTTAGAAAGGAGTTTCCCGAGAAAAATATACCAACTCCGCAAAATATTCAATGAATTCTTATAAACGTTTGCCTTCCACAAACATTTGTCTTTAACCTATCACAAGAATGCCCGAGCCTGACAGTAATTTTCATTGCAGACTCAAGCGTGAAGAAACGACAAAGGGGTATGAAGTTATTTTAAAGAACTTACCCAGCGATTACTTCGTGAAATCTCGGATAGACGTAGATTTCGTTGAGAAGAAATACTGCACCAACTTGGTGTCCGTTTGCCATCTCAACCCACACGGCTGCATCGACGGAATCCACGGCCTCAGGTGCGGCGAGTGGTGCATGAGGTCCTTGGACTGTACTGAGCGCCTTTGCCGAGTCGACACTGGATCGCCAGTATTCTGCAACAAGGTACACATTAGTATTATATGAAGGGTCGCGGGAAATAACGATCACAGTCACTTCTTCACAAATCTGCAAAATTCAAATTTTAAACTTTCAAGTGTAGTATTTCGGGGTTAGGATAAATAATTCTCCACTCCAAATAGTCATTTCATTGTAAAAAAACACATTTCAATGAAGAAACCGAAATCAAAATGTTTTACAAAATATAAAGAGAATGGGAAACTTTTTTTTTTTTTTTTTTTTTTTTTTTTTTCAAGAAAACTGCTGGACTTTGATCTTTCTTTTTAGGACTCAGATCCTGTTTAGCCGTCAGCCCATGGACGCTGATCATTGTTTCACGACACCTACAATCTTTCCATCTGTATTTTGACGCTAACCTTTATATTGTTTTCCCTAGGCGATACATGCTTCAATTCGTTTCTCTAGAACCTGCAAGATGGCACCACTATCTCATTTCGGACCAAAAATTGACTCTGATAGTTCTTTCCCGTGACCCTTCATATATTTCACAGCTTACTACCGACTATAAGTTCAATTTACGCATATATTATGCCAATCTACAGAGTGTTTATAATTTTGGTCAAAAACCTCCTGGGGGTCGATTTTACAACTAATTTCTGATCAAAAGTTTCTCCTAGAAATTTTTTTTAAACTATTTGTTTTCGAATTATTCATTTTTTTTCTCGTATTTTCGACCTTAACTGACTAAAATGGCCGTAGCTACCTTAATTTTTAAAGTAATATACAATTGAGAGCCGCTGAACTCTACTAGGTGCGAACTGTGATATCTGATCTGTGATATATTTATATACATATAGTCGTAGTTTTATTTCACTTTGCTGATTGTATATAGTAGCATGTATATAATTATTAGCCTATGTTGCATCTAGTCTTAGTTGTAATATTTTGTTTTTGGGTTTTTTAACCACTTTGAGGGCTAAACAGTGCTCATCACCCTCTTTTTTTTCCCTCCCTACGAGTTGCCAGTGGAATCCTTGATGGCGCTCCTTTTTAGTCAAGGATGGCAACATGGCTCCCTTAGAATCGTGTTACTCCCAGTGCTCCTTTGGACACCTTGTTCTATGCCACTAATATATATATATAATTGAGGATACCGTTGGAAACAGCGCTAAATTTCCTTTTGGACAGGGTATCCAACGTGCTACATTATGCAGGTAATATTGTCAGGAATCTTCTCCGAATTGAAAAAATTGTCGAAAATAACTATTTAGGTAGTCTTTAATCCCCTAGACGGCATTAATAATCCCGCACGTTACTGAACAAACTTCCTCAAACAGTCAGCTTTCAAACGGTCAAGTCAATTTTACTTTTATTTTACGAATTGGGTGAGAAAAGTATGTTTCTATGTTGAAAAACGTGGTATTTCCGATGAAATCGAGGGTTTTTGTGAAAAAAGACTTCCTAAGAGAAAAAGAGTTTGGGACCGGTTTCTATGTACGTATTTTTTTCACGCTGAATCAAATGGTAACACTCACAGATCTCCCCAACTCCGTAATAACCGAGTTCCGCTCTTTAACTAAATATTTTTACCTTTTAAAACTGATCGCATATTTAATTTGTATGGGAGTAATTGCCTACCGAGAAAAACGTCTGTCAAGTTGGGTGGGCAGTATAACTTCCTCGCATAGAAAAACGCAGCAAATTATTACGCAGCAATTTATTATTTTCGTTGTGCCCCTTTTATAAGATTTGTTTTTTATTTATTTTTTTTATTATTTTTTTTATTTTATTTTTTTTTCCATTCTTTTGGGATTGTCTATACAAAAGGGATTGTAAGAAATTTTAACCATTTCCACCCCCTCCCCAAACCCACCTCAAATGAGTGAAGCGAGCAACATCCCCTTCACACGTTAAACCTACCCTTAGTGATCTACCGTTTCCAATCATTCTACAAGTACCATTCGACAGTAAAAAACCATCGCATCTATACAGCCATACTGAGCAAGCGAAGCGATCAACATCCCCTACATATTTCAAATGTAATACACCTCAACAAAGAGGTTCGGGGGGGGGGGGGGGGGGGGGGGGGGGGGGGGGGGGCTTGCCCCCCCGACTGGACGTGGAGGCGAGGGAAGCCAGCCGGAGCGGCTAGTGTGTACCTATTAAACAAGAAACGTTCTTGGATCGAAGTTGGCGCTCATTAATTCCGTAATGGATGTCAACACAACACTCTGGGAAAGAATCAGCTATTCGAACAATCCAACCTAGTATATTGGCTAACATCGGTAATTGCTTATGTTTCTTATTTTCCTCCTTCAATGCTGACTAAACTCTGTAATCTTAACAATTAGGTGATTGTAGTGATGCTGGTACTGGTATTTCATTCTTTTTTGAATCGATATGTAATTATAAAAAGTGGTAGCGTTCGTGAAAATTCATTCACGATTAATTTTATTTCAGCAATTATTAGGAGCATGGGATACCACATTATACTTTCACTCTATGGGTTCCTCACTAAGCAACCTTGTTATTTAACCGTTTGTGCCATCGTTACCTACTGCGCACTATCGTAATTTTGGGTACAAAGGTCACAAAATACAAAAAATTGCGAATGCTTCAACTACGAAATAAGCACTGCTACCTATTTTACTTTATTCGGTTTTCGTGTTTACTTGTTTTTCTTACGATATCTAGAAATATATACTTGGGAAAGCGTGACAAACAGTATAAACCTTCTAGCCTTCAAAACATCCTTCAAACTGATTAGTTTCTGATGTTATTTATTCCATTCGCATTTAATTTATTTTTTAAGGGCTAAATCAGAGACTTACAAAATTTTTGAGGTACCATCCCCTCATTATACAACTTATTGTATAGGTTTAGCAATTTGTTTAGGATGCAGTCAGGCGCATTTTCAACGAATTGGAATGGAATCCCCTTCAGGCCTGGGCCTTGCCATTCTTTACCGATCTTAGAACATCCTTAAACTCTGCAAGAGTAAACAGCGCACAAGAATCTGATCTGAAGAAACAGGGAATGGACCCCTGAAAACCATGGCAGCGCGGTTTAGGTTGAGTAACCCCACGAAATGCTCTCGGAGCGCTTCCATTTATATCCTAGTGCATATGGAACTTTGTCTTCTCCTATAGTGATTCATTATTCCTCCAAACTCTCTTTAGGTGCGGGTTTCTTTAAATTCCTTACATAATATTTGCACATATTTGAAGGCCTTCTCTTTTACTCGCAAAAGGGTCTTAGGTATATTGCCTACGTTGTTGAATATAAATAATTTTAATATGATCAGATTTGATTTTTTCATGAAGTCTTAGTGTTTTCATTGGGCCGTCTCTCAACTTTTTACATTTCCAATCATACCATGGCTTTTTATCTCTCTTCAAGGAGGAAAACTCAGGATTTCCATTTCCCATTTCTGCGGCGATCTTAATTGCATCATATATTAGACGGTTTTGATCATCCACACCACAATTTTCAAATCTTATTTCAATGCATAATCGCGCTATGCATATTTGTAATTCTAGAGACGATTTCTAGGGGTATTTGAACACATCCTGCAGAGTCCACTTAATTCTAAGAGGGATACAATGCTTATTGATGCGTGCCTCAGGGCAGTTCACCTTTATCTCTACGACCAAGGGCAGAAGGTCAGAATATATTTCTCCTATAACCATCATGTCAGCTACTTTTGTCATCAAAGAGGTCGATAGCTATGCGTAATCAATGATAGCAGCTCCTGGATGGCTCACTAAAGTCAGTTTCCCGAAGGCATCAGATTGCGATCTTCCTTAGAACTATCAGCAAGTAATTATCGCAAAACTCAATGAATTGCCTGCCATGTGTGTTAATAGTTTTGTCTTTGGACGCCCTTGCTTCGAACAGCGTTGAGTGAGCAACAAGCTCTTCGGGGATACGAACTAAATCACTCGCGACGAAGTTGTGGAAACCCATTATAAAACGGAAGTTAGTGAAAAACGTTGTCTATTTCCACGAAAAATAAAGAGTTACAATGTTAAATCGATTTCGACGGTTAGGCCATCATCAGTAACAAACAATAACTATTGTTTGGTATTTACCAACAATAGTTAAACAATAACTATTGTTTGGTATTTACCAACAATAGTTAAACAATAACTATTGTTTGGTATTTACCAACAATAGTTAAACAATAACTATTGTTGGTTATTGTTTGTTACTGATGATGGCCTAACCGTCGAAATCGATTTAACATTGTAACTCTTCATTTTTCGTGGAAATAGACAACGTTTTTCACTAACTTCCGTTTTATCTTCGGGGATGATTTCTAAGGAGCTCAATTTAGCATTGGCATCATCCATTAGTATTATTTCTGTAGCTAAATTGATATACCAGGAGCATCAACTGGTTTAAATCCTAGTTCCAATTTTCTCCTCTGAGATACATAGAGATTAGTACAATATTATGGATTACTTCGTTAACCTAGGGGAATTTTCCTTAGTACTTTCAAGTTTCTTTGTGCATTCGAGCATTCCAAATAAAGAGTTCCTAGTTGCCGGTATTTCCAGGAGGTTGAAGTCCTTGAAATAACTTGAACATGTTTTATCTCGTTTAGTTTTAATTAAATTTACTATTTATTCTATGTTGAGTATCATTAAAAATAAATATAAAACCATGAACGATTTCAACAAAACCATTGGCATCAGAACAACTATTGGACAATCCTTTTACATTGTAAGATGATGTCTTCAAGTTTGGAGAGAGATATATACCGTAGTTTGGTTAGTTATTAAATATGGCTTTCAAATCTTATTGTTTCATCATGGCGGCTGATTTAAAAGAAAAGAAAAAGTTCTATGCAGTATTAGGTGCGTGCTTTACAGAGGATGCTAGGATGCTATAAATTTTGGCGTGTACGTATATTAAATATGTCTGGGGGCTGAGAGTCAGTCAAAAATTCAATTGTTATTAACAATGCACCGCTGTATGCATACACAAAAATTACTACTGATTTGGTAGTTAGGTAAATTTTTTGCTAGAATTAGATAATGCTACACACGCAGTTCAAATTACGATGGCGACATTTATGTAAGCTCAATGCAAAAAAACATAGACGCGGTCGATGTTTTTCAATAGTTACGAGTACGTTTTACCGAAGACTGCGTGTTTATCATATATAATGGTTTCTACGTGTTCCCATTTCTTTCCTTTAGAGTCAGCAATTGCTATTAAACATCTAATTTATATATGCTATTTAGATACGCAATGCAATAAAATCGGTTCCGCAGTACCTCGAGGAATTGAGAGCGCGAAAGTAGCTTGATTCCTTTGACCTTCGCCTATCCTTACTGTTGTTCGCACCTTTTGCTTGATAAGATTCCGATTTAACGCCTATTCATTCAAAACTTTCATGAGCTTTTTGGGTAGAATGAATTCAAAATCCTTACACACGCCTAAATTCTTACACGCGTCTAAATCCTTACACACACCTAACACATTATTGCTCAACATCGACTAATTATACACTAATACATATATTTACCAGTGATGTATTTAGCAGTGGTTTTTTCAGTAATATCTGATTGATAGCTACATCGGACTTAGGAAAGCAGTTGTTTTTCGTCAAGGAATGGGATGAGGTAGCTCTTAGATAATACCTTATGTATATTTTTTGTTTAATAGGTCAGTTAGCAATGAAATCGGTCTATAATTTTCTTCTTCATTTGGATCTCTACTCTAGGCAACCTAGCAAATTGGAGATGGTAATAGTAGATGAGTGATTGAGTTAATCATAGTAGATAAGTTGAGCTCTTGAGGTATGCAAGAAAAAGGTCTTACTTGAAATTTAAATTACACATATGAACTAGCATAATTTAATTTAATATTATGTATGTTATTATATAGGTACTATTCTATTATATCAATGTCTGCACTTTCTAAATTTTTTCTCATCGTATAACCTTCATGTAAACTAAGCAAATTTTAAAGAGCTGATTCATTTATAGTGGAACCCTGTTTATTAGATGATATAATATGGGCTTCTAGTGGTGAGTATAAGTTTGGGTTTGGCCCAACAACATTTCCTAATAGCCTGAAACTAGTTTGGTAATCATTCTGCGGGTAATCACTAAAAATGGACGGATTTCTACGACAAATTAGCAGGAGATTTCAAAAATGATTTTCTGGGGATAAAAACTCTAAATTCTTCTGAAAGTTTCAAACTAGACCATAGTAGCCCCTTTCTCATGATTATCTTAATGACACGTAGTATATTAGTTTTCTCCGTGTGAGTCGGGTATATACCCCCCTCTCCGCCGCACGTAACAACGCTGTGCTGGATAATTTTGGCTGTACTAATTAATGTCATATATAATATAATCACAGAATACCATACCTGCAAACCCTTGTAGCATAATGGATAACATAAAGAAGCCCTTTCATTTTATTTTTACATATTGTCTGAATATGGTTCTCCCATGTTAATCCGTCTTCCACTGTAATACTGAGGTAGCGATAACTCTCAACTTCTTCTAGGGAATCACAAGAACAATTTGACGGACTCTCACAATTGTGGTCAGTAATACTAAGGGACCCGGAATTTATAAACACATTTTTTTCCCTTGAGCATTTATATATTTACATTTAAAGTTGATTTGCTATGTGAAAACCAAATTCCCAGAGTACCTGGGTATCCAATAGTTGTTGCGCTTTCTCTAAAATTCAATCCAGAATGTCTCCCCAGAAAACAAATATGTTCTATTTTTTGACATATTTAGTCGTGGTGAGTTGATATATATTAGGAACAAAGTAGCACTAAGCGTTCCCTCTGAATTACCCCGAAATCAATTTTCCTAGGTTCACTAGGTACTAAATTCACCAGTTGAAACAACCTGAGTCCTATCAGAGAGATAGCTGGAAAACCTCTTCAAAGAATCACCATTATTGAATACGAAGATATTTAGCGTCAAAAATATTCGCAAGGCAATGAGTGTTACTTACGGATGAAGAACTGCGGTTTTATGAGCTAAAATTTGTTCAGTGTTACGCAGAACGACTTAAACTTTATTCTAGAAACTTGGTATTATAGTTATGGCTAAAAAAAGGAACTCTGTGTGTTGCTCAAGGTGCTCGTGGGAATCGTCACGCGGGCTCGGGTCTTGAACTGCGAAGGCTCCAACCAAGTGATGGCGATCGTTAGCGGCTTCGATTCTGCTTTGCAGTTTATCAGAACAACGATGAAGACGTTTAATGCGAAAATAGAATCAAGAAAGAATGATACAGGTCATTACAGTGGGATACTCTCTATCATTGTAATAATAATGAATATATTCATTTTCCAAACATATCTCAGTTCCTCTCTTTTACAGTTCCAAGGTTGAGTTGATATGTTCCAGATATGGATGTATGCTTTTCTGTCTCAATAACATAACATATCATAGGAACTAATTAAATTAATATTTTTTCGGGATAAACTAAATGGTTCGGTTCGGAACTTCCTTGATTGGGATTAAAAGGAACGATTCAACCGATCTAGAAACTAATTAATCAGAATTGCATGAAATCTCATTTACGATAATGAAATATAAAAGCCAAAGGCAATGCAACAAAAGAAAAAAAAAATTTAGACAAATAATGACCTGCAATTTGCAACACTTTCTTTTGTTAAGTTGGTAGTAAGCTTACATCGAAATTCCTAGTAAACCACCAACACACGAAGTCAGCTATATCGGCTGCTGCATACTTAGTTCAGGATCACCTGAAAAAAGTATTGAATTCAATTAAGGGCTACTCATCCTGAGCTGGACGGGATTCAGCTGATTATCACCGAAAAGTAAGTACATACTTTATTTTTCCCAAATCACCAATTTTTCACATTTTAGTCTTAGTCTTTCACTCATTCTTGGTCTTTCCACGCCTTTAGTCCCAGAAGTGCCAAAGTAATAGCGCTTTTTAAAGAAAGGAACGCTAGTGAACTTGGGAATTACAAGTCTATTTCCATGTTGGGTAAACAATGTAACTATGTATGTAAACTATGTTTAGAAAATTTGGGGAAAAAAGGGCATTTTTAGTGGAATAGAAATAAAATTATGTACAGAGCCCACGTAGTAGATTAGGCTGTTTCCCACGTGGTAATATTATTGCACTCTACAGCTGGAAGAGAAAATTTCAGCATGCCGAATATGATTGGAACAAAATTAGGTTCATAGGTCACTATGCTGGTTAGAATGAATGGTTCCTTAAGTTTTAATTATTCTTTACCACATCCAGAGAGGTCCCGTTCCCAATTTTAGATCTAAAGTTGAACAGGACCAAAATAGGCTACAGAGCTCACTTAGCTGATAAGTGGTTTCCCAAGTAGTAGTATTAAATTCTACCACACTGAGAAGAGCCCGGTTCCCAATTATCTCATATTATTTCAGTATCTCTAGTTCAATAGGAACAATAGTGCAAAGGGCACTCTGTTGATTAGACTGATCTCTCAAGTTGTAATTATAAGCTACCATACCCAGAAAGGTCCAGTTAGTCACCATCTTAAGCTAAATAGGAACAACATAACTGCTTATTAGAGTGATTTCTCACTGGGTGGGGGGGGGGGGGGTGTTTCTCGGGGGCGGTACTCTATCTCACCCCGAGAAGCCCCGTTTCAAATTTCAGAATCCCTAGTTAGATAGAAACAAGGTTAGGTACAGGGCTCATTCTGCTGATCAGACTTATTCCTCAAGTTGCACTTGTACACTACCACACTCACTACAGTGGAGCCACAAATTAATGTTGGCATCAGCTGTGGGTAGGTATATAGGAAGTTTATAAGTTACTACCTCCGTATATCAGGCTTGTTATGAGTTTCATCCAATGTAATCCATTCGAACGTTGCGTGTCTACTACGATTTTGGAGCTAATGAGGCCCTGATGTTTCCCCGTCACCTTCGCGAAAAAAACCGAGATTTGATCGCTCAAGATCCAAAATCACACATCCCGCAATAACCGACAGAATCTGAGATTTACTGATCAACCTCGTTATGAGATTGGCACATAGTGTAATTAGGGGCAGTGTCCCCTCTCTTTTCTCCGATCGCTGAACTCTCAGCATAGGCATCTAAGCAATACGCTGCGACAAGGAAATAAAAACAGCTCTTGAGCATTAGAACTGCGAAATACGAAGTTAGTGAAGCTACGATTCGTTCCCCACACGTCCATACGTAAAAACCGTCGTCAATACTTGTAAAAATTAGAATTATATTATTAACACTTAGCCTATTATAATAACGAAACGCACTCAAACTAAAATAACCGAGAAAAAACTTGTTTCTTTCATGGATGCACTTATAGGCACCAAAAGCGAAGCAGATCAGTAAGGTTAACGTGCTCCGCTCTACTGCGACCTCATCATGTTCGGAGCCCCATTGAGTGAGACCGCCCGGGTGGCTGTTCGTACAACCGTTTGTTGTCTCTAAGACGATTTTTTTTAAATTTTGACTAGAAAAATCAATTTACCAAAACTCTTTTGGAATAGAAGGATAATTTATGGAGCTGATTACATTACATGATTTTTCAATTGAATGAATGAGACCACCCGTGTTGATGTACGTTCATCCGTTTGCTTCTTATTAGAGGATCTTTATGGTGAGAATCTGGAGTCTAGAGTATACCCTGGATTCTACTACGAGTCTACTTGTGAACCTCGGTGGTGTAGTGATCAGTGAGTATAGATATAACTGGACTCACTATGTAGTGATCTGTACGCAGTGTGTAGTGATTCTACGGTCAACCGACGGTCGACTTCCCTGAGAGGGAAGCTTTACTGCTTTACACTGTGGCTACCGTTGGGTGGGGTGATGCTCATTCAACGTCTGTAACTGTCTCGGGGAGGCCGGTCTACGCCTTTGAATTGTAGTTATATTTATATAATGTGCCCTATTCTTTGTTTTATAGTTTTTTAAAGACCAGATATCCCTGTACAAGGACTGTATTGCACAAATGCACATTACAAACGATCGAAATCCGTATTAAACACGTATTGCTGAGGTGTTCCTTTAGGCATCGTTGACATTACCGCTGCAAAATCGACCAAAAACTTTATAAGTCGTATTTCGGAAAACAATAGATCGGTTTTTTTTTTTTTTTTTTTAGAAAACTTCCCTCAATAGCGGAGGGGGCACACCATTGCCTAAATTTAAAAAATGAAAAACCAAATAAAAAACGCTGCAAATTATTTCACAAAGGTTTATTATTTTTTCAATTGAGTATGATCGTAGTTTTAGTTGGCTTGCGTACGTCATAAGGCCCGTCCAGACTCCTCGGCGTGTCCTATTTCGAGTTGCCACAACCTATACTTCTATAATTATATACGCATGTTTATATTTCTCGATTTGAGCTCCTATCTATTCAAATAGTTATTGCCTTAATAATATCATTATTTAAGTACGTACGAAAAGTCGAGAGGATGTGTTATTAAATATGCGTAGGAAAAGCATTGGTATTAACACACAAATATGACCTAGAAAATAACATATATATTCGTGCCTCGAATGAACGCCGTACCCAGCTCATGGTGCCGCGGTGTATTACATGGGTATAACACTTAAAAGTAATAAATTAATATCCATTCTGCTACGCCCCTCTGCTACGCCCCTGGTCACCCTAGACACCACAAGGTGCCGCGGCGCCTCCTCTCACTCCACCCCCCGCTCACCCCCTCACCTCCCACCGTGACCCCCTGCCAAGCGTGCCAGGCGTGCGTGCGTGCGTAAGTCTAACACTCAAAGCCTCGAAAAAGACACTCCGTTTTTTGGCCCGTAGTATCTATGCGAGTAAAGCGATCGGGAGGGTTAAACGTTAGAACCAACTAGACCCCAAATGGAGTCTATGTGCGAAAGAACGGGTTTTTTAAGTCAATTCTTAGGAATGTTATGGCCCGGACGGCGGACGGACATTTCAAATTTGGATTCTACGCACCTTGAAACGTAAAGTGACAAAGTTTGAGGGGGGGGGGGGGGGGGGGGTTATAAAATTTTTTTGCTACACGATCACATAGGCTTATTATTGGAAATAATAAACCAAAAGGAGAGCACACACATTTTTTTTTTCTTTATTTTTAAGAAAATTTCACCGTTAAATTTCAAAATGAATAAATAAAATAAGTGAGGAGGAGACTCAGGTGTCGCAGACGACGGCTCTAGGGATGAATGAAGTTGCAGAAGGAGGAGGAGGGAGATTGGGATGAAAGGAAGTGCCGTTATAAAATTATCACCGGTTGAGGTAAGAACCCCTGAGGACGCGGGTGGTGATACCACAAAGCCCTCCCACCGAGATGCCCAACTCGAGTAGCTCCGTGGCACTTTTCCCTCACCTCATCCCATGCGATGACATGGTTGTGACCATGGCTTTGATGTTACTAGTCGTTACTCCTTTTAGCTCCAATATTGCTTGTCAATTCAGGTCATTTATATCATATTAGCTTATATTATCCCGCCAAGTATGCTGCCACTTGGACATCCAGGATTACGGCAGACCCATCGTGCTTGAAGCCAACGACATCTGGCTTCAGGCCCCAGTCACTCGGCATCTGATACAGTCTCTCCCTTTCGACATCCCAACCGCTGGATGACAAAGCACCTGCTATGTGCTTCCGCATTGTGACGTTGAATTCAGCCAACAAGGTCACTGCTGCACCAAATGAGACAGGTTCTCATTCACACACACTCACTAAACACACACACACACACACAAGCACAGAGACAAGTGCAGGCCATGTCAAAGATACTCACACTTGGTCCATAAATTGCAGCGGGATCTATCGCCGAGAAATCAAGATTTTTATAACTTAGGTTGCCTACAGGCGGTCTAATGATGGTAATCCTGTTCATTTATTTTATTTCAGTCATTTTCATTCATTAAGCCTACTTCTAGATGTAATTTATAGAGGGCAATAATGCTTCGACCCGAGTGCCTTCCGGGAGCCAATTCTTCACAATTCCCGACAATTTTCTCGTTTAAGTGTTCTCCTGTTTGGTTAATTATTTTCAGTAACCCCCCCGACTTTTTCAAGCCCCCATTAAAATTGGTTGGTTTGCGTTTCAAGATACCAACGTAGAATCCCCGAAAATCCAATAAAAAAGTCCGTCCGTCTGCCGTTTCACGGAAACTACTGGACCAAACTTTGTGAAATCTGGCTCGAAAATCATAACTGAACGGGGATGTGCCAGTGACATCGACATCAATTTCGATCAACCCTAGGCTGAAATTGAAAAATTTAGATCTCAGTAATTGGGGGGGGGGGGTCTCATTTATTGACATAATGAACTAGGAAGAAATCATCTGGGTGACTGTACATTCATCCTTTTGCTTTCCCTAAGGGCAAGAACTTTGGCTGGAAAATAAAAAATTAATTACATGGGAGCAAATCATTACTAATAGAATACTGCAAAATCGCCTTGTAACTAAGACGCTCGTAAAGATATATATTATTTTCACTTCTCGAAACCGGGATTGTTACAATTTTTGTCATCTGAAGATGGACTTCGGAAGCGTAGGTGGTTGATTTATTTTATATAATCAATTTTCTGTTGGTGGGCCAGCTCTTGATCATTACTATACAGGAAAGTGTAGGTACGTTATTTTACTAATTTCTCTTCTGTAGGCTCTAAACCTATGAAGTATATTCAGATACCTGAAATTTAATAGAATTTTCGTTTAATAATTATAGACGGGTGTTTTGCTTAGAAAGGCTATACAATATAGAAATAATAAACTGAATTAATTAAATTATTCATTTTTAAAGGCCTCCCAGCGTTACGAGATGAAATAATAAACAGTGTAACAATTTACAGCATTTTTACCTTATGATTTAAAGAAGTCAAACTCCCTTCTGGCACACGGTAATTTCCTAAATTAGGTCATCGTTGAGAGTAATGTTAAATTTTCTATCAGAATGTAACTATAATTTAAACTTAAAAGCACTTAAGGAGACGAAAACTGGACAGAAACGGAACTTTTCTAAAATTCGAAAAATCAATCAATATATTGTCAAATAACTTAGCCCCTCGAAAATATATGTAGCACAAACTTTGCAGATAACACTACTCGAGATCTCAGTTCTTTAGCGTGGTTAATTTCTATCTCATGATGTTGAGTGAAAATTTAGTTCATCGGTTAAAACATGGATCTTTTAAGGAACTAAAGGTTTTCATAGAAAGTTACTCTCCATGAAGTTTCTGCATTATTCTCCACGCGGAATTGAATGGTCTCGAAACTCTCAGGATCTTTTCGAACGGAGTTTTACACCAAAACTAACAAGAAAGCCGTTTATTTATAGTAGGTTTTGCTGTTGTGATGTTTGGTCTACTATTCTCAATGCTCGTTTTCAAATAATTCGTGCTTCAATACTTCACTCTTTCCATTTCAATGAGATTCCAAATGTATTATAATATTACTGTGAATAGCCTGTAGCGGAACTTGGTCTATATGTACAAAAGTCACTATGGTCGTGATTTCGGTTTAAATTGCAGATCAGTCCTGCAAAACGTAATTTTTGTTTCGATCAAGTCGGCATTGAAACATTTCGTTCGTGCGATGCAATAATCATCACCTAGGTATATGTGGGCGAGGGTTATCTAATACCGAAATAATAAAGCGTGAGTTTGCAGTGTTTATCCTTATAAGACGGGGCCACACCCCACGGATACTCCACCTCTGCTTTCGTGACAGGTCCTGTCGTGCCAAAACGACTTTTTGCGTTATAACATTGTTGAAAACTGGAATGAAGAAAGCGATGTTCAGAAAATACTGAAAGAAACAAGTAGCCATGATTAATAAGTATTTCTAATCTTATAGTTGCGTTATTTACTGTGCCTGTATTTTGGTCTCAAAATAAATTTTGTGAAGCTAATAGGGGTAGGTATTCATCAGTTTTTACTGGTTCGAATTCGCATGCGCGTCTTCTTTTACGACAATTCAATTTACCACAGTCTGAAGAATTCCCAAAAAACGTTTCGACGTCGAATGATCTTAAAGTAGCCATGATCTTCTCAGAAGCTAATGGAAACATGATTCTTATTGCCACAAGGGGCCCTACATTCATTTCGATTTTCAACGTTTTGACTGGGGGCTTGGGGAACACCCTCATTTTGGTTTATTATTTCCAATAGTAAGCGTATATATGATCGTATAGCAAAAAAATTGTATAACCCCCCCTCAAACTTTGTCACTTTACGTCTCAAGGTGCGTAGAATCCAAATTTGAAATGTCCGTCCGCCGTTCGTCGTCCGGGCCATAAAAGGCCCAAGAATTGACTTAAAAAAACCCGTTCTTTCGCACATAGACTCCATTTGGGGTCTAGTTGGTCCTAACGTTTAACCATCCCGATCGCTTACTCGCATAGATGCTATGGGCCAAAAACGGGCGAAAAAGTGTCTTTTTCGAAGTTTTGAGTGTTAGACTGACGTGTTAAAACTCCAACCTGCTCAACGACAACTGCGCAAGCTAATATTCCACGGTTAGGATAACAATGGGCAGTAGGACTTCGCAACAGAACACTTTAGCACCAGATCATGCACGACCTAATAATTATTATTCTCATGTTAGGAAAAAATTCACTCATCTCAAAATGCACAACTTTCAAATGAATATTGATGGAAAAACATGAGTGATATGATAGTGTAAGCGTAATAGGGCGGTGAACCTCTGGTCGTGAGGTAACGAGACCTAGGGAGTACCTCCAGGGTGGCGTGGAAAACTTCCTACACTTGTATTGCTTTCGAATTTCATGTTCCTTCGAGGCATGAATATATGTTTTTTTCTATGTCATATTTGTGTGTTGATACCAATGCTTTGCCTACGCATATTTAATAACACATCCTCTCGACTTTTCGTACGTACTTAGATAATGATATTATTAAGGCAATGATTATTTGAATAGATAGGAGCTCAAATCGAGAAATATAAACATACGTATATAATTATAGAAGTATAGGTTGTGGCAACTCGATATAGGACATGCCGAGGAGTCTGAACGGGCCTTATGACGCACGCCAACTAAAACTACGATCATACTCAATTGAAAAAATAATAAACCTTTGTGAAATAATTTGCAGCGTTTTTCGTTGAATTTGCTTTTCAACCGTTTGATGAATACACAAAGAATAGTTTAAGATGGATCCTACATTTGGGGGAACTAGGGCATAATTGAATTTGTAGGTGGATACTACTCTCAATATTGATCTATCTAGCTGATTTAAGGGAAAATTGAATCTGCAGAGGGATACTACACAGACTTTCGAGGATCCAGCTTATTTTGGCAAAGTTAGTTCACATTTTTGGGTGAACACATCTCGACAACGTCTGATACTGTTAGACTCATCTGGATCAATTCGATATTTGCATACAAAACGTGAAGTAAGTAAGGGCTTGGAGGGCCATTTATTATAAACCTCCTTTTCTCCCTTGGATGTTTGAATTCTTTGGAAGGGGAAAGAGTTCCTTCCAGACTCCGCCGTTCTGACGAAGTGACAAGCTGCTTCTAGTTTCGTCCTACCTAGCGATTACGTTCTTTCTCCTAACTTTTCTTACATCTACAATATTATGTAACTAGCGGATTACCTGGGCGTCGTCCGATGTGAGTGCAGATAAGTGGGATGCAGGTTACCCGTGGGTGGTAAGGTCCCAATGCATTTATGATAGCTTTACTTTCTCCGTGGTCAACTTTATTTGTGATATTAGCTTCAAATGTTTAGTGTGAAACAACTTAGACGATTACAGTTGTGGAGGACCAATGCAAAAATTGAAAGAAAGAAAACTACTTCCCTAATGGGCAAATATCTCTGCCACTGGAATCATTCATCCGGTGTTTAATTCACTCAAGACCTAAAAATCGGGTTCAACGCTCTCGGAATCCTCCGACCACACATTTTCAGCTCAAAACTCCCAATCGTTTGGACGTAAAACCTATACCTAGAAAGAAAATGAATCGATGTTGAATGTGGCGTAGAGTTTCCTCTCAGACCAATCTTATTGAGTTTCAGTCTTCCCAAACTTAACCATGCGCAAACCTAAAAATACTGTAATACCTACAGTTTACATCCGATTTCAAGAACATTCCTGAGATTATGGTTGAAATGGGGCTTCGAACTAACCAGATCCACCGCTAGGAGCGCTAGGGAGCGATGGACCTTAGGAATATGTTGGTTAACATGGCTTTCCTCTTGTTGACACGGTGCGTCACCCCATTCGCTCGACAATTTGTTCTCCGCACCATCGACTTCATCAAATACTAGTCAACGATGAGAATTATATTATAATTAATAAATTAAAATAATAAAGCTTGTAGAAGCAGGACAAATTCAGCCTCAGTCAGCACATACAGCATTCTGTAAGTCAGTGCAGTTCAAATGGCAGTATATGCAACTAGTGCTGAACAGTGATGGAAGTGAATATCGCCGACTTGCATCAACAATCAGGACTAAGTTCGTTCCAGCATTATTCGGAGGTGTTGTCACAGAAGCAGAATGCAACCTGTTCTCTCTCCCAGTGAACAAAGGAGGCTTATCACTTACGGACCCAAGAACCTGTGCCGAAAGGGCCCATGATCTGACAAGAGAAGGTTCAATGGAGCTAATTTCAGCAATAAATCAGCATCGCTCACTAGATTTTCAAGAGCACCATAGAAAATTTAATTTGGCTAGGCAAAGAGCGAGAGAATATAAAGCTGAAAAAGAAGATACATTGCTGCAGGATACCTTGGAATCGTTTCCAGCAGATAAGAGAAGGGCAATCGAGCGTTCGGTGGTTCAGGTCTCAGGGTCGAAGTCATCAGGGTGGCTCTCAGTACTACCCCTCAGAATGCACAACTTCGACCTCTCTCCTTCAGAATTCAGAGATGCAGTGGCAATGAGGTACAAACGGACACCAACCAATATGCCGACTTCTTGTGATGGATGTGGTTCACGAACTTTCAGCTTGGAACACGCATTAAGCTGTAAAACGGGAGGCCTAATCACTCGGCGACATAGTGAGGTTAGGGATCTCTTAGGAGAGCTCATGACAGAAGCATGGGGCAACTGTGTAAAGGAGCCGATTATCATAGAGGCCACTGAGCAATCACCAGGCCTCAAAGGGGATTTGGTATGCAGAGGGGTGTGGAAGCCACAGAGGGAGGCTTTATTTGAGGTACGTGTCACAGACACAGATGCTCCCTCTTACGTTTCCCGTCCTGTGGCATCCCTTTTTACTGCTGCAGAAGAAGAAAAGAAAAGAAAATACATGGCAGCTTGTGAAGATAGACGATCTTCATTCACCCCCCTGGTCTGTTCGGTTGATGCCCATTTTTCACCACAGATGGTGAGTTTTCTGAAAGTGTTGGCTGGGCGACTGAGTGATCGGTGGGGACAACCGCAAAGTGTAGTGCGAGGATGGATTCGCGCGAGATTGGCTTTTGCGTGCATCAAGCATGTGCGTGCATGGAGCCCGAAAACGCTGGCGAAGTTGTGAAGAACTAATCGGATTCTACGATGGCTCAGCAACGCAACTACAATGAAAAAAAAAAAACCAAACACCACGTAGAACGTCAACGGAGTCTCAAGTTTCAATCTTTCAACAAGAATTTTCTTACCACCTTTCTATAAAATAAAAAATGTTGTTAATTATTTTCAAAAAAAAAAAAAAAAAATAATAATAATAATAATAATAAAAATAAAGGAATATACACAAACAAAAGTAGCGGTATAAAACAACCGTCCGTGTCCGTCACGACTACGGTCATAGGTAACAAAATCAGAGCAAATCGGTAAGGTCCTTAATTACGTGATGTGCTCCTCCTTGAGCTCCATATATTCATATCTCCAGTGCCACCTCTTAAGTTACACCATCTTATTCAACTTCTTTGTTGATACTATTACTATTCAGACAAGCATGTATTGTATACGACGAAGCTATGTGCTACACTTAACATAGGAGTGTTTAATTTGTGATGGCAGATTTTTATATCATTAAGAATACAACTTAGTTGCCCAATAATGTTGTTGTAGATAGAATAAAAGAATCACTCAGAGACAAAAGACTCGTTGAATACCATTGATCTTGAGATAAACACCTAAACCTTATTTATGTGATATCCATGATCAGTATTGGATCTCAGCGGCGTAGCCTCCAGACCAAACTATTTGTGGTTTCCTCCAAGAATCAAACCGCAGACAGATTACACCATCTTGGCGGAAGTCACTCAAAGTTCCAATGCAAGCAGCACGTTCTCAAGGAAAACAAACCCCTCTCCAAATGTTGGTAACACATCGATGATGACGTCTGACGATGTTAACGTTTCTTTATTAGGAGTTCAAATTATAACAAGACTTTACAAAGAAGGCCTTTCTGTCCTTGAATTGTTTTTTTATTATTCTCCAACGTCTCTCCCCAGGAACTGGGGCTTCTTTAGGGAATCAAAATTTAGAATATAAAATTCATTTTTTTAATAAATACCTACTTATTGTTTTCTTTTTTTAAGATAAAAAATTGAAAAGTGAGTTATCATTCCTCGATTATTATGATAATTCAGAATTCGATTTTTTATCTTAAAAAAGAAAATAATAAGTATTTATTTTAAAAAACATTCTGAATTTTACAGTTTAAATTTTGTCCCCCTGATGAAGCCCCAGTTTCTGGGGAAAAACGTCGGAGAATATCAAAACTTAAGAAAAATCAAACCAATTCAGAAAGGCCTTCTTTGTTAAGTTTTGACGATGTTGAAGCTACGGGCTTTTGTTGAGATCTATAAAATTGCTACCGAATGTAGACCAGATATGTTGACAATGTCAACAATGGTATGGCACGTGGTCGACAAAAACTTCACCTTCTTTGCGGAGCTCACTTCGAACGTAAAATTCCTTTTGTACTCAAAAGAAGTACTAAATTTTGACCATATTAATAGCATTATGATAACTAAAACGGTCTAACATTTAATCCATTAAGTGCTAAGTTTACCGCTCACAGTTTTGGTATCCCCAGGATTTTAGGAAAGGGACTGAAAATGGCAACTCATTGAGAAACGAGATCGGGAGTGCGCTGCAGTTTTTTGCGTTTGATAGCGTTCAAGCAATACACCACAAGAACTTGTTGATTTGGGTCAACTTGATAGGAGTTGTCATTTGTTGAGTCCTATGACCCGGCGCTACTTCGCTGATTTGAGTTTGTAGCGCATTTTTGAAGAACGAAAAAAAAGATACTGCAATGACTCCAAAAATGTTTAAAGTTCAGTACTTAGTTTAGTGGCATTCTGAACAAATTTCCGTATTTCATTCTAAAATTAAAATATAATACATACCTATAACGTGAGGAGGGGTGGGGATGTACTATCTGACCCCCGTGCAATTCCCACCCCTTGACATGAAAAATAATGATTGAATAAGTGAAATATATTTATATTATAAATGATAAATGATATTTAAATAAATAAAATATATTTATATTAAGAAATAATATAATAACAATTCGCAAGACCAAGGAATTGTTTTATAAATTATGTTGAAAAAAGGATGACCTGATGTCATCTCGAAGATGCATTATAGGTGTAAAAATACCTGTAGAGAAGAAACCTTGCGTAAAAATCTACTTGGTAAGTTGTTTTAGATGGCCACTCTCCGCAGGTCGGTTAATGTGTGTTGACGAGATTATTTACCTCCGAGGAGGTAGACCCGCAATTTGTTTAATCCGGTAATATTCATAATAGTATACACGCCTCACTTATCAACCATTATATGCAAACCATGATGAATCTTGAAGTATGAAATTGATTTTTGGACTTTTCGTCTGGTTAACTCGAAGATCGAGAACCTAAGGTGCAGGAGAAAAACTAAAATAATTGTAGAAGAAGGGCGGAGAACAAGACCCATTAATAATTTATGGTATCGATAGCTGGACGACACCGCGATCCGTGCTGATTTCGACGGCGACTGGGCAGTGCAATTTATCCGTTGAATTCTCAATTTACGGTCAGAACTCCATAACTACTAACCCTGTCTTGGAAAGAGAATACAGCTGTGTTCGCTGTTTAGCAGAATGGCAAGAGAGGATACCTACTATTTCACATGTGATTGCCCCACATGCCTTGTGCGTATCGATTCTAGCCCTGGCGGTGGTGGCTGGCGTAAGCTACGGGAGGACCTGGGTACAATGGCGCGGTAAAATTACTTTTTCTACTTTCACCGTACAAAAATAGCACCTCGGAAACAATACAATTATATTCCTCCATGCTAAGAAACAGCATGGATACTATTCATTACAAAGGAACTGTTTCCACCGAGAAGCTTTGGGTAGATAAAACATTCAAGAAACATTTTATATGTGACCCGACCTAGGAAAAGGGGCCTTATCTTACTTTGGAAAAATTTTAAGGAGAGCGTTTTTTTTTTTCTATAAAATGGTCAAAAATACCTAACGATTTTTAGGTTTTTATAGGTTCTGAAGTAATAGCTATCCCTTTACACAGTACAGTACTTAGTCACTTACAGTCGATGATAAGCTGATTATGATATGAAAAAACTCGTAAAACGAAAAGTAGCTGCGATTACACAAAAGGGATCTTATTTTACCCTACCCCGGTCTCATTTCAAATGGATCGTAAAAAAATAAGACCGTATTCCACTGATGCAACTAAGGATATTGTGTGCCCCAACCCTGCGGGAGAAAACAATGATGATGGAGAAGTTTCGGTGTACCAAGTGGATTGTGAAGGTGAGGTTTCTGAAGAAGAACACCCTACTCCTCTGCTACTGAAACGACGCAGTACTCGTCAAAATTTGTATTTTTTTAATGTGAATAATCTTACTTATTACTGTTTTAATAAGACAGGAATTATGTATAGATCTTTTAGGAGTAGTTATAATTTGTGCTTTTTTTCAATTTATTGTTTGGCGAATGTTTGATTTTGTGTAATTTTTCTTCAGCAAACATATTTTTTAAAATTTTGTTTACCACATCTGAAATTATCTGCAGTGATGGTAAAATTAACGCAACATGCGCACAAATCTTTGCAAAAAAACAAAAAAATTGCCAAGTTGGGTGTGGCACATAGCTTTCCTATTTACATTTCATGAATGTATAGCATATTGAACAGTTTTGAATGATTTCGAAAAATTCCATAGCGGAATAAAGAAACCAAGAAGCAGCGTGAAACTTCACAATTGTAATAGAAAGAAACAAATTATATTTAATATAATTTACGTTTGCACATTTACTGAACTGATGAGTTGAGAACAATGAAATAGGTACGGGACCATCTACAACCTAACCCGCGCATTCACTCAAAATCGGATGAAAACTGTGAAAATTAGGGTTGTTACAAGGATTTTGCATTGACGCATGCGCAGTAGCTATAAATGATAATTATCATGTTGAAATTGATATGGGATGATCAAATTGTTATCATCCAAATATCATCCAAATTTCAGGGACATCGGAAGACTACCGTGAGATGATGATGCTTGGTATAATTTACGTTTGCGCATGCGTAGAGTGGAGTATTGAGTCAAAGTTGATGAAACTGATAGGGGAGTGTCTACACCCAAGTCCGCACATTCCCTGAAAATTTCATTCAAACCGGATGAAAACTGTGGAAAATAAGCTTGTTACAATGATTTGCGGACACACGACAGACATACAAACACACAGACAGACAGGCAGTCAGGCACGGAACCAAAGTAGTTCAGAATGGTCTAAAAGGTAAAATATGAGTGAAAATTTTGATTTTGGAGTCCGACAATTTTTTTCTCCTGAAAGAGAAAACTACCTGTTACTTATAGGTAGACTCGGAAGCGAAAAGTTTTGGTTACGTAAAATAGAGAACCGCAACTAGCAGACTTTGAATGGTTAGAAAATTCAAATTGGTTATCACATGATATTTCCTTAGGTTAAAAGTACCCTGAAAACATACACCGATGCACATACCTCTTTCTCTCTCTGTGTCTTGTACTCCTTAATGCATAAAATCTCGAAATATGAACTCATATCATAATATAACATCATAATAATACGCAGCAGCTTCAACTCACAGTGTTAAAAAAGAAAATCATAATATTCAATATTATTTGAAAAATTCGTTAGAAGTTCCAACAAACGTTCAACCCGATAATCAAACATGACACTGACTTTTTAACTTTACTCTGTCCACACGTTCGTGGCAGTATACCTAAGGTGTCCCTTAATCCGGCAACGCTGTGCTATTTGAGGTTCTTCTCACCCCCACATTAACTCCTTGGGTACCTACTGTATTTGCCACCTCTACGATTAGCCAAATTTGTTTTATTACGGACTTGGTCATTATTTCAATAAAAATCAAATTCAGAGGAAAATTTTGAAAAGAACAAGCATAAACACAACATTTCATAAACAACTAATACACTGATTTTTCCAAGTCTATATTATGGGGAAAACCCCGGCTGCACGTTGAAAAGATTTAAACACTGCCGAATTTCGTGTTATTTGGTCTCATCCTTCAAATGTTATGAAGAATCCAAATTCATTAACAGACATTGTAGCATACTTAGCTGATAGGATTTCGTTTATTGAAGAGGGTCATAATTTGGGGTTGAAAATGCATTAGTCCTTAGCCCTGGGCAACCTGTCACGAAAGGGTGGACAGAGTATAATTGGAGAAAAAGCATTAACAGAAATTAGTAATCAACGGGTCAGTCTCAATCGTCAATATTTAGCTGGTTACGTCTACTCAAGTCTTTCAATACACATGATTCTTGGAAGCGTTAGACAATATCATTAAAAGCACAGATTTTGACGCGTTGTTTCATTATGCAGTAGGTATCTACTGGTTGCTCTACTGGGCGACTTCTTTCATGAAGAGTAGAGATCGGCGGAGCATAACGTTTGACCAAGCACAGAGCTATTCGTCAATTAATTAATTCATTATTTTCTGCATTGCAATTAAGGTTTTCATAAAGAATGCGTCGATTTATGTGTGTTATCAGTGAATAACAAATTACGTCTGCTGAAAAGGTTGTAAAACACCGGCTTCCTCGCATTTTTCTTGGAAATATGACGGGAGCGACTCATTTCGCCTGGTTGTTCTTCAAGGTGAACGAAATAGGCGGTAGGATATCAAAACCAGTGGGTCTTTCGTATGACCCTTGCCAGAGGCAGTGAATTGAAAAAGCAGGAAAATGAGGAGCACTGAGATATCGTCCACTTCAAGCCAACGATTTTCAGACTTAATTTCTGAGCACACTCAGCTGATTAGGGTGTCTGTCGTTATCACTCATCAGCAGTCCCAAATAAGCTACCTTTCCTTAGACGGAATCTTGAGTTGAATTGAAGAACAAATGACTTCTTCAATAAGCGACCATCAGGCGCGTGGCCTGTAGGTACTTCACAGTGGGTAGGGGAGGGGGGGGGGTGAAAAGAGGTGCTAGTGGTAATGTGGGATAAGTAGGAAGGTTTGATAAATCAAGAGACAATACCTGCAAAAAACTAAATAAAACGTTACAAAAATTAAAAATGAAAACTTTTTTACGTAGGTTATCACTAGATCCAAAGTGAGCTGAAGAAAACTAGAACGGTACATTCATACATTACTCGGAAACGATTTGTGGTCGGTTGTGCATGATAGGCATCAAAACTCTACCGAAATAATCGAAATAGGTAAGAGTACACAAATCAAATTTATTCATTCCTGATTTATATCCTTCATTCCATTTATTAATTCCTTCATTTTGATTTGTACCTATTCCATTTTTTCCGAGAAAGAATTTTTTATTTTGAATCCATGGTCAGTTATCGTCTGGAATGACGATGTGCTCAATATTATAACACTTTGCCATGTTGGGTGGGCGGTATAGCTTTTTCACTTATTTAAAATGGTCGCAAAATAATGCTTCAGTACATGTTTGCGCAAGCGCACACCCTACCATCCATCAACTGAGACATCCACCCGCACAATCCATTTCATCAAAACCGGTCTATTAGACTTGGAGTTTCGCCTTTAACAACCAATTTATTGCAGTTTTGCGCATATCTAATGATTACTATTACAAATCTCAAAGAAATTCACAAGATACTATTTGGAGATTCGTACCCAAGTAGCTACCCTCCAAATTCGAACAAAATCGGACGTATCGGGAGGTTTATGTTGGCATATGTGCACCAGCTGCTATTCTCCGACGGTGATAGAATTAACTGGGAATTGACTAACGGTTATCTGCAAATTGCCTGCAAATTTAATCGAAATTGGTCCATTAGCCCTGGCGATTACCTTGGGTCAACCAACTTCAGTTTTACTCAAGTTCAATTGTCATTACTCAATCAATCTCGATAAAACTCTTAGGGTTCCATCCTAAAATCGGATAAATCATAATAAATCAACGTTACAGCAAACTCTCGTTTGCGCATGCCCACACGCTACCTTTAATACGACGGCGATGAAATTTGAGTGAACCCGCACGATTCCTGAGAGTTTCATCCAGATCGAAATAAACACAATATAGTTCTGGGCGTTTTGCCCGTTGGTACTGATTTTTTTAGGTCTATTAAAAAATTGGACGATATGGTCATCTCTGCCACCTTTACTTAAACGAACCTCGATGAATCCAACAAGGTCCTGGATAATTTTGGAAGAGATGCCGCTAATGAGATGTTCCTTCCTTCCTGACACCTGTCCAAGGTCCTAGGTCCAAGAAAATAAAAAAAGTCCTAATGGAGGGGGGGGGGGGGGGGGGGGGGATGTGGACAATAAGAAAACTTCAATTCAGGAATTATGAACCGAAACAGTATAAAATTCATAAATTTACTGCTATTTGATTCTGATTGCGTGTCGACGCACATCCTGGTTGAATCACTGAATTCTTCTTATTAAGGAAATGAGGCAATTAATTATGTATATTATATTATGCGTATACGCACGAAGGCTCAGCTCACACCACATCTGCCGAGGTTCGAAAGACGGAATGACCGTTGTGCGATGGATATTCAACTGAAATTTTTGGTACGTACCTACATTGTACCACGTGACTATTGAACGGGTAGGTTGTATTTTGAAACAGTAATCAAACGTATATGGCCGCTCGTATTGGATTATTGGATCTTATCTGACCATTTAGTATCCTCTCGTATTGCCGATTAGTTTATAAGCAAATGGAGATTGATCAAAACGTTCGGAAAAATGTATTTTGACAGATTCTGAGGGCTTATTAGAGCTGACGGTTGTCCTGACTGACTGAGACCACCAATTAGCCAATCAAAAATTCCATGAGATAAGAACAGGAATCAATTGGCTGTGATGCACAATGTTTGTTCGGATTCAAATTTTCCCACCTGGGGTTTGAAAAAATAAATACAATATAAATAAAATAAACAGAAATATTCCTAGGGTATAAACTCAATAATAAGGTTTATACCAGCATTAAGTAAACTTGAAGTGGAGAAGGAGCCATACGTTTTTGTCTAAATACTTTTGATAGGATTAACATAATAGGTTTTAATCCCATGGAGATTTTTACAATCTTTTGTGGAATCCGAGGAAATGTTTCTGTGCCAAAGAGAAGAGAATTAAATCCTCCTTTCAAATCATCGAGTTTGATTACAGATCTAACGATCAACGTGTATTCTAGTAGATGACTTTTTAAACTAGGAGGAGAAATGCTGCATTTCAACGGGAAGCGTCACGGAACGATCTGAGGAATGCTCGTTATGTAGTACCCATTAAAAAGTGAAGATATCCACCATTTTTTGTGCAAGTGTCCGGTTGTATAAGTGAGTTTAGGATTGTTTCAAATCGGTAACATATTTTAAATCAGCTTGGCGCTACAGATCGACGTTAGCTCGCGAATTAAAATTTTGATTAATTTTTTTCTGAAATTGTTTTCTGGAGATTTCTTTTAACCTTCGTTGCTGCTTGAATAATTGAATTCCTGTAAATTAAAAATATCTAGCTGATTAAGATATTATGAATAGATATGCCGTCACTTTTGACAGATGCTTTAAATAAACCATGTCGAATTGTTTATTTTGTCACGTATGATTTTTATTGATGAAAATTTATTACCTAATAAACGTTTTGTTTTCTTATTCTTCTTCAAAAGAGGTTTTATCCGTCGTCATTTTTTGAGTCCCTACCCCCATCTCACCAATTAATGATTCTTAGGATTCAGTCAGTTCAATAAATGTGAAGAGATCGGAGCGTTGTCCGACAATCAGTTCGCACTTTAATGAGCCTCAAGATGTCGAAGAAATCGAAAGCAGAAGTAGGTGGAACAGTGAACTTCTGATAATTCGGCTCGATCTTATCGAGTTGTCTCGTTATAATTTCTATTTATACCTAGTGATTACAGACTATATATTTATAGATAAAGACTGGTGATTTACGCAGAGTTGCTATATAATACAGATATAATAAAGCTTGCGCAATAATTCAATTTTTTTAATTTTTGATATCATTGTCAGTAATGCTATATAATTATATAATTAAATTTACACATTATTTATCTATGTTATTGAGGCCTGTGGCTTGGAAAGCCTCAATGTAATCAATATAATAGTAGGACCTAAGAAGAAGCCAATAGGTACATGCCTAGTAACGATATAGGTGCTTACCTATTTGCAGCACTATAATAATTATAGTTATCATAATTACTATCACTATCATAATTTATTATTATGATATGTTGCAAAACTAAGGGTTTTATAAAATTAAAAAGAGGAAATACCAACCAAAACGTAAATATGTAATGTAATACTACAGACGAAACGTGGAAGACGAAGCAGGGAATAAATGGTTCCATCTTACTGTAAGACAATGGAAATACCTCGCGGGTATCTGCCAGATGCTTGATGGATGGTGAAGTTGAAGAATTGCCGCTGCGCCCGATGTTTTTGGACTTCATCAGATTTTCGTCTTGAAGTTCTTCCGTGAGGTTCTAGGAGTAGTCCTTCCTCTTAAGCTCGAACATATTCAATCCGGATGCCTTGTTCGAATTGAATATGGTAGCCTCTCTAGGACTCCATCCTGAACTGAATGAGCTGAATTCTCTATTGTTCACTCTAGAAAGTTGATATTTAATAAGGAGTCTCTCTGCAATATCAACAGACGAACCATATTCGAAGGAATCCAGCATAATCCACTCAGTGAGCTAAAATTATCTTCTATCTTCTCTTCGCCCTGAATAGTGAAATATAGGTGATTAGGAAATCTCTGTGGGGACAAATTAAAAGAGGGGCTCTTGCAGGGTCGACTTTAATGCTTTAATAATAGTACTAAAGTCGGCCCTGGCTCTAGCCGAATTAACTGAATGAGCTAAATTCCCCTTTTCTTCATCCTAGAAAGGTGAAATCTGG
The DNA here is from genome assembly GCA_030762985.1 of Adelphocoris suturalis. Classification (NCBI taxonomy): domain Eukaryota; kingdom Metazoa; phylum Arthropoda; class Insecta; order Hemiptera; family Miridae; genus Adelphocoris; species Adelphocoris suturalis. The sequence continues at coordinate 27,231,177 of CM061049.1, forward strand.
TGGAAAGACTCTCGGGGGATTCAAAAAGCGAATGAAATGACGGACTCCAGCCTGGTCAGTTGATTGGTTCTGTCCACCGTTGTAAACGTTTGGATGACATCTTATAACTCATCCAAAATATAAAGTATGCAAAATTAAAAAGTATGCGATTTTGACATTTTAGCGAATTTTCGGTAGAAAATAAAACTGTTGCAATGGCTCCGAAAATTTTTAAATAAACATTTTTGGAATTTTTCTCCAATGAAAGCCATTTTGGGGCATTCTGAAACGGATCCCAGAGTTTAAAACTTTTTCTTATGTATATTTCATTTCAGACGACCACTCTCCTTAGGATTAAGGTAAAAATCTCGTTCTTGCGCCAAAAGATCGACCGTTCTGAATGATATTGTTAATTTGTTGGCCAACACAAAATCACCAAAAATAGCTAAACATCGTTGGATTTATATTTTTTAGGAGAATTTTTGTCAAAAACAGTGTATCAACGATGAAATAAAACTTTAAAACTCGAATATCATCAATTTTTCTGAAAATTCAATAAAAACTGTCAACAAAGCCAAAAATTCAAAAAAATTTGATTTAAGTACAGAATATTATTTAGAACGATTTTTTTTTCCATAAAATTGGTAGTTGAATAATTCTTTACAGTCAAAGTGCTCAAATTTCCTAATAATGTAGCGCTCAATATACGATCGTCTACAAAACTTTGCTCATGTGGTCATGCAGTATGACTGGAACTTTCTCATTCGATGATACCATGACATTTGCGGGACTCTCGGAACCAGTTGTTAGTTTTTCATTAATTACCTTTTTAGCAGTATTTAACACCTCAAACTTTTCGAACAATTTGTCCATTGCTAATCTCAACAACTTTTTGACATTTTCAAGTCTTTGCTTTGACACATGGGTCACAAAATTGGGTCACGAAAACATCATGAGAACCCAACGCAACCTATTTAAACAAATTGTGCTTGGTCGCTATGGAATGATGTTTACAGTTACTGCTCCATATGTTTCGTTGCTAAGATTTCGTCAACTATTCTTAATAATTAGCATTGGAGTGTTCAAGTATATTAGTGCATGGGTCCACTGAGTCCTCTGAGAATTCAGAGTACTTCGCAACTTTTTCTAGTTAACGGGACATAGGGCACGGTAACTAATGCCACCGCAAGAACATGAATAAACAGTTTTTGCCGTTATTGATTCCCCTACTCTATGAGACTAACAGTGACAATTTTGCAATAAAATCAGTGCCGTACTGATTCGAATGAGTCATCCAATACTGAAAAACTTCAACACAGTTCTTCATTATTTCAAAAACGGAATTATAAATTAAGATTCATATGTAGACAGATGGATCATTAAAAAGTTAGAGAAGCAAATCCTTGAGTAAGGAGCAGCGATTTCTACAGAAACGATACAACCGTGGGGTGGCCGGATCGATCGCAATGGTGATGTTGATGTGGTGGAGGTTGTATGCGTGTGGAATTTTAATAAAAGCTCTTTGGAGCATCAGTTTCAGTATTTGTCATTAAAGCGAGAATTCCCGAACTGGGTTGTAAGGGTATCCCAAGCCCCTTCACGAATGATCAACTATTTAATCAGGAACATCCGATCATCTCATCCAATAACCCAACAAAATTCAACAAACTAACAGGTAAGCAAACCCCACATGGCTAAGACCCCGACATTTCATAAATTAATTAAATTCCTTGTCTAATCCTGGTTGTAAAACATCGTTTAGGAATCAGTAACACAAGCAATCGTAAACGAAGACCTTACCTGCAACCGTTCAGATGAAATTCATATTCCTCCATTCCACCTTCACCTTATTAAACTTCACCTACACCTATTTTTTCCTTCATAATATCCGTTTTTTCATCATTCCACACTGATTCAATATATTCATCAAGTTCTATAAACACCTGTTGATTCATTAGGGAAAATACCACAACAATGATAAGCCGTTATCTTTTCAGTGCCTATGGGATTCATTCCTAGTAGTGGCAGCTCCATGGGCTTATATCCTTCCTCCATATATCTTTTGGTAGGGTCAGCTTGTGCCAATTATTTACGTTTATCCTAGTTTATCATATTTTAAATTAATGTAGGAAATTTTGTATGCCCTTTTTTGTATTATTTATATTGTTACTGTGAGTGAGTTGTGATTTTGTTTTCACCATCTGCATCAGCTGCTTCACCGTGCATCCCTGACTGGAACCTGCCATGTTCTAGCGCCATCTTACACTTCTAGTTCAGCCGTTGCAAAATTCAGACCTGTTTATCATTCAAATATCGTATCCTATAACATCCGCGCATTATTAACAATTATCCAGTTCGATTTTGGTACCAAATCGCTGCATATTTCATCAACCTTCCCGAAATATCACTGGGAATTGCTGCCGGTGTGGATACTGCCACTTATCTGTTGTACTTGGTGGTTCATCATTTCCAATCAGTGCCACCTGCATGCTGACCGGTCTCCAGCTCAGGATTAAGAGATAATTGTGGTGAGATCTTTCTTTATTTTCATCTCTATCTGCATTTCACCTTCAGGTCTGTTCTGGCTGTATCAATTCTTCTTCTACCTATCATCTAAACATCTTCTACATACCTATACCTATCTTCTACCTTCATACTTGGAGTTGGGCCTTCATTCTCTTCATCTACCTACCTCTTCAGCTATGGGAATGAACTTTTCTGAAATTATCTAATATCTGTGATACTTCTGTTACCTATATCTTGACTTTCTTCTGTGGCCACTCTATAGGTAGGAAACTTTATTTCAACAAGTTACCTCACGTAGGTACATACCTACTGTATAATAAATCTTCAGAAGCTTACTATATCCACATTTATTTACTTATCCTAGTCAAATTATCATATCTAGTCATTGGTTATTATAGTGCAATAATATTTAAAAATACAGTCCACTTAGGCACATGAGGTGGTATTAGGAAACTAGGGTACCATACTAGTTGCCAGGAGCCTCATAGTGCTATCATTACCATTTTACCATTCGTACCGTAGGGAGGGTTTTAGCTGGAAACAAACAGCAGGCTCTTGTTTAGGTACAAAACAAATCCCCTTTCATATGTAAATATAGTACACCTAAGAGCGAGGCATACCCGAAGGGAAGGATGGACCCGGTAATAGGGAAGGTCTATTGCCGATTGTAACAATAGATCAATCAATTGTTTCCTATGATCGATGTTTTCTCCCAACCATCGATTGTGTTTCGATTGTTTTCGTTAATTTTTTTCACATTGAACTTCTTTACATGCACATCATCATTCATGACATGTGTCATTCATAATATTCGTTTCTAAGATCAACAGCTGGACAGGTTTTTATGAAATTCAGGAGCGAGATATTCCAATGAGTAAGGAATGCGCCACCGAATCCCCCTGGCCTCCGGAATCGTTTAATTTGCTTGTGGTGGAACTTATGACAACATGAAATTCTAAATAACCAGCACCATACCTAGATGAGATTGTTCCATAATGACCTTTGTAACGCCTGAATTGGGCTTTCACATGGAAATTTTAAATCAATAAAAATAACTTATTTTTAAAAGCTTTTTTTTTTTCTTTCAGTTTTCAATTGTAAAACGATTTTTTCTTTTTCACAGAATTCCTAATCAACACCAAATCAATAAATTGCTAACTTCATTCGTACGTCATTTCACTCCCTTCCCAATCCCAATAACAACGTAATATATATAGTGAACAATTAGGCGAGGTATTTAAAAAGTTCGTAAAATGATTGTTAATCGATTGATCGATTGTTGATGGTCGATGGGATCAGAGCAATCAATTGTTGGTCGCAATCGATAATCGACCACCCAACCCGGTAAAGCATCCGGTCAGAGGCACCAGGGCACGGGATGGGAGGACGGATGGGAGATTATACTGACCCTGCGCATAATACGAGGTATTTATTTATTTGTAATTTATTTAATCTATGTTAAATAGCGGTACACCTTTAGTCACACGTAGCCCTATTAAGTATTTCTAACGGTAGGCCTCTTTGTCACAGATATGCATTGAGGATGATGTGATTACATTGAAAGCTTGGCAATACAAAAATTACTTTTATTTCGGAACTCCTGAAACTCCTTATCAACCCAGTTCGGCCATAAAAGCCAGGGGGAATGGACATAGACGAAATCTACAGCAAAAATTCGATAATGTAACCCCTCTACTCCATATCAAGTATGATCCAAGATCATAGGGATTATGAAAATACAGGCGCAGAGTCCTGATAATTATGGAAGCTAGACGGATGAAGTAGCAGTTGGAAACGAAAATCATATCAATTTTGGCGTGATTAAAGGCAACCGTGCGGTGAGGCGTCGATTCCTGGGCGAAAGGGTGTTTAACTGGAATCCATTCTAATATGATTAATCAGAGGTTATGTCTTCAAATCAAAAGTCATGGCTGTTTGAGTGTTGCGTAATATTTGAGGTTCACAAATATGAAAAGAGATACCAGAACAAATTATTCACAGTACATAGTATTCCTCACAGCATTACCGAAAACTGTGAAACATCGGTTGTGCATTCAGCGCTGTTCACAGGTTTATAGACAATTAATAAACGAAATCTAAGGAAGTTTCAAAATCTAATGCCACTTATAATTACCGACATCGTGAAGTCCAATGAGAGCTTAGGGATGGGAATAGATTATCGAAATTTGGCCATCCGTAATCGGTATTTATATTACCGGTACATAGTGGCAGACAGTAAGTCATCAGAAGTCTATTATTAATTCAACAATATATCGCTGAAGTATAGTTATTATCAATATTATTTTTATCATGTTTCTGGTTGGGAATAAAACAAAATACAAAACTTAGGTGCAAGGATCGATATAGACCTATGCAGATGGGTGTGTGCATCGTATGCATACTCTTTTGGTCCTCCGTCCACCTGCGAAGGGCTGAAGTGAGGAATAAAAGAAGATATAAATTTAGAATATAAATTTTAAAAAATATATATTTTCAAATATAAACATTTTCAATTATCTACATTAACTGCAGGATAGCTATACTGAGTATAGCGCTATACTCCAGATAAAGAATGTAAGTCGTTTATCAATGCCGAATTACCTACCTAGCGGATAAACTTATCCCTCAGATAAGTTCTGTCTGGCAGGTAGCCCCATTAGCATCCTCATTGGTGCCTGTGGGCGACAAAATATGTCTATGTGTAAATCGACCTTAGAGATACCACAGAGTAGAGTAGGAGCTATATTTTCTTCATGGGTCGACTATTAAAGAAACCGGGTCTGACGTCCACAGCACAACAGTGTCCCTCATGCTATCTAGCTCGGTGAATAAGAAACGACCACTTTTTTTCCATTTGCTATTTGCTTCATTTCTAGAGAAAGAAATACATACACGAATAGCGATATTGCGACCTGAATTATTATCAATGAATTATTGTGATCAGTAAGTTGTGGACTTAATTTCATCTTCGATCTGTGTTGGAATGTAAGGAACGGTATCTTTCTCCAACCGAAACCTCAATAAAAATACGCACTCGTCCCATATTAGTAGGTGATCTACACGGGGTCTTACTTGGTATATTCGGTCTTCTTTTCCATTCAATGAATTATGCTACGATAAAATCTTCGCCGTTGCGCTATTTGAAGAAAAATCCCCAAACATACATTCCATTGGAAGGTACGAAAATAAAGACAATTAAACGAGATTCAAATAAGATTTTTGTAAATAAATAAACTTGTTTGAGGTTAGAAAGCTCTAGATATATAATTTAGCTCCAGCCATCCGGTAACCAGATAAATTAAAACACTAGTTAGATTAACCTAATCCTTATCCATTGGATAGATAACTTTCCCTATGGGCTTGGGGAAAAAAAAACTAAGCGCAAGGAAATAGAGAAATCACGCGCTGCTAGCGGATCTATTGAATAGTCGATCAAGCTCGAAATTCCATCGAAAATCGCTAGATAGTGATACTGGAAAACATAAAAATCGCCTTGTAAATATCAGCTGAGTTAATGCCAAGATTGGAATTATAAGCCGATATAGTTCCAATGGAATTTATTATAATTTAATAATGGTTAACAGGACATTTCCATTCGTTTTCGTCACGTCAAGAGCGTCACGTCACGGTGGGGTTTTCTATTGATTTTCACGTACCTACAACCAATGCGTTACTAGGGAAGTGTAACTCCCTTAGTTTTCATAGCAGGAAAATCAATAGCCACTTTTTGGAATGCTCTCATTTTATCACAGCATCTCATAATCACTAAGCCTCTGTAGTGTCAAGGAAAGCTGATTTGTTACGCTCAGTTAATAAACTAATATTGCTAAGTAACCATAATGAACTCATAATGTGTAAAATTAATCATTATTAAATGATCTGACTGTAGAACCGTAGGTCTACCGTCCGTTTTATAACGTTGCGAAATCGAGTTTACTAGCTATTGTCCGTGAGAAGTACCTACTAGTGAAGTGTAGGTACCTAAATTCTAAATTTCATCTCTAAAATTGTTCCCAAGTCTACCTATAGGCAGCAAAAGCATTGTTCTCACTTTTGAGAGATCTAAAAGTAGTGGTCTGTAATAAAATCAAACGGCTGTTGTACTTGTACAGTGGTAAAATTTCCACTCGTATTTTACGTTTTAGGCTATTCTGAACCACTTTCGTTCCGCGCCTTTCCCTCTCTATTCTCTTCTGTGTGTATCTGCGTGTATGTCCGCAAATCCTTGTAACAAGCTTCATTTCCACAATATTGAACCGGTTCTTATGAAATTTTCATGGTATGTGCGGTTAGAGTGAAGATGGTCCCCTATGAGTTTCGTTGTTCTCAAATCAGTCCTTCATTCGGAAACGCAAACTTAAATTCCATCAACCATAATTTTCTCACGCCCCCGTTGTCTGATCTCGTTCGAATTTGGAGGATAGGTAGAAGAGGTTGATTTGAACATTCCCTAGTAATTTCAACATAGTCCGATCATTAGTAGCTATTGCGCATACGCGAATATATATTCCTTTTTAAGCGAGGTTAACAGCTCCTTAAATTTCAGCTTTTTAATAACAGCTTATTAAATTCCTTTTTAACAGAATCCATCCACTATAAATTCTATGGCCCATATTCTCGTGACGTCACGCCTGGAGTAGGTTCGTTTTTCAGCCAAAGTCGGCCATGATACCGCCCTACGTCAATGAATCGCAACTCAACCAACCTATTTCTCACAAGAAGTTTGCCGTCTCACGTCAACATAATTCGTGGTTATAAGGCCATTTTTCAACAGTCTTGTTTTGAAAAAGTATAATATTGTAGCAATACAAAGTTTCAATTCGACTAAATGTTATAATAATCATGCCTGCCAGCGCAATAATTGATTGTAGATTGCTGTCAACAATACCAATCTAACGTGAACGAGTTTTTATTTGGACTAGGAGCCTACTAACTATAGTAGTTAATCAGTGTCAGAAAACTAAAGAACTTCATTCGTTTAGGCTTTGAGAATAATTAACCTGAAAAATAGTAAAGAAAAGATGATTGAAAATTCCTCAGGTGTCTGTACTGCTGTGTAGGTACCTAGCCATTGCTCAGGTAGCTTCATCAGCGTTTTATTTTAAGTTCGTAGAACTATGCTTAACTGAGGAAGCTTTACTTGTTATATTGAATGAATAAAAGGAGAGATTTGATAGTTTGTCAAAATAAACAAGGCAGGTTGTTGCTACACCAAGAAACGAAACTACTTAGGTAGTTACGTACGTCCTACCAGATTTGCTGTTGGTTTAAAGTGCCTAAACAAAGTAGGTGGGTCGTTGCTTTGCCGACGAATACAACCGCTGATTAGCAAGTTTGTCAAATATCGAATCAGTTAATATGCAACATGAATTAAAAACCAGCTGCAAGGAAAAAACCTTGAAATGCATTCCTCTGACGGTAAGATTTCATAAAGACGGCATTGGCAGTGCAGTTATTGAGCGAGTTTTGCAGTTACGCAAATTTTATGGACAAAAAAAGGTAATTAGGTACCTACTTTCGTTTTGATCAATGAAGTACCTACATGACGGAAAGTATGTAGGTATACCTTACCTCTAGGTACTTACCTTTCCACATGTGATACAACTTACTATTCCCGCCTAACAGAGCTCTCATAACACATCCTTTCACAAGACCACTTTCATAGTACTCTAAAGATTTTTAGTTTCAATTGATTCAAAGAACAGTTCTAAAACTAGATAGGTAATCCACAATATTTTTGCGGCTGATGTCTGGATCATCTAGAACACTTGTATGTCAACTCCCCAACACACATTTCATATGGATCTCTACCCCACAGATTAAATCTTGCATTCGTAGCGTTTGAGGTCAACACCTGAGAATAACTTGATGTAATTTGCTTACAATTTATCACCTTGCATATTACAAATAATGAAAATATTGACTCGGAAATAGGTGAGACTATGTTATGCTGTTGTCCAGCTGTGACTACAAATGGGGCATTTTCGCATATGTTTACTCGTCACCATGACAACAAGGTGGAATAACTTCGATTTCGCTTGCCTCGATGTAAGGATGCGCTAGTGTCCAAGTCTCGAGAATATCACCCATACTTCTCAAATACTTCTCTCCCATTTCGTGCATGCGCAAACTTAAATTCCTTCAAGCATCTTTTTTTTACGCACTAGTCGTCCAAATCCTCTTAAATTTGGTGCATTGTTGGGGGATAATGGTTTAATTATTCTATGTTAATTTCAACATGATTGCATCATTATTAGCTGATGCGCGAAATTGTACTCCGAGAACAAGGTCTAGTTTTGATCAGATTTTGATTACATTTTCTAGGAATTCGTGGGTTAGGCTGTAAATTGTATCCTACCAATTTTATTTTCCTCATATCATTACTCCATTCTGCTCAAGCGCTAACTTAAATTACTTCAAGCATCAATTCCCCGTTTTTTTAAACATCTTTACTGTGAGGCGAAAATCGCGGGGTCTTGGAACTGTAAAAGTGTGAACCCTTGTGAACCCCCAGTGGCACAATGCGCCATGTTCTGATCATATATTACATAAGGGGTTCAATAATTGTAGACCAATGGTCTGCGTAGAAGGGCTATCTAATACAGAAATAATAAACTATTGCGTAATATTTTGTAGCGTTCTTTAATATTTTAATCCCAAAACAATCATTAAATGAAGCGTCATGGAGTGTAAATAGCTTGTCTGCTCACTGGTAGGTCTTCGTTAGATCTGACGGATGCTAAAAGTAAATACATATAAACACAACATTATTCGCAAAATGAATTCCTAAATCACTTACTTCTTACATTATGTGAACAAGATTTCATCGAAACATCTGATTCTTTTTTCTCTTCTAGAATAACCCCCTTTATGTATGTGTCACTTGATTAATATGGCTCTGAAAAAGCTGGTATAATGTTCAAACAAAAAGGAAAGAATACCAGTGATCTATCCTGAAGGGCTATATAATGCATAAATTAATAATATACCACTGTACAATAATTTGCAGCGTTTTAAAAAGCATGATCCGATAAACTGATCATTTTACAATATCAATGATTCCCATGAGGGTAGCATATTCAGGGTTGCCAGACTCAAAGAAGCAAAATACTGCTGATGTTAACAGAAAATACTGTAGATTTTTCCATTCAAAAAAACTGTATTTATTTATTTATTTAATGTATTTGAAAATGTATGTTCCTTACATTCGAGTATGCTTTACAAAAAATACATAATTGAAACAGTTGTAGTGTAAACATCATTAACGCAGTGTTCTCACTTCCCAGTTTAATCAACCATAAGAGTAGGTACAAAATTTAGAAATTGATCGTGGTGTCCAGTTACATGATTTACTCACAATAAATGATAATCTATTCAGTATTACAGCGTTAGTAGAAATTTCAAACATTTTATAAATTACAAATTAATATAACATTTATTATTAATTCAGCATATACCTTTATAAATATTTATAACAACAATAAAATAAAACACACTATGAACTTCATAAATCATTTCAAAAAATATTCAAGCAGTTATCATAGGCAGTACCAGTATATTATAAGCGAGTTAATCCTTCAGTAAAACAATCATAAATTTCTCAGTTTGCAAACTTCACTTAAGAAGAAATGTAGCCTTTAAGCGAATTTTTGAAGAAAATTAAGCTATTGCTCTCGCCTCAAAATTTGTAGAATGTGAATTTTTGAAAACATTTTATGCAGAAATCCGTTTCAGGCTATTCTGAATCATATTCTGAAGTTTAACGCATTTTTTTATGTATGTATGTATGTATGTGTAATTCCAGACGATAACTGTCCGTAGAATTGTGCTAGAAACTTCAAACAAATTTTAAAATGTTAAGGACACAAAACGAAAGTTCAGGTTCGTTGGCCAGCATGATTGGATTACATCTTCGGGTTGGAATTTTCAAAAATGTAGTCAAAAATTTCAAAATAGCATGTTTTTTGCGATTTGTTGTGCGAAATAATTTTTTCAGCATACTAACATGTGGTATATTCGGAATCAGCGTAAAAGTTCGTATAAGAATATGTATCAAGTTTTCAAAAATTTATAAGTTGAAAAATCAGTCAAAAATCGAAATAATGCCGTTCGCTAGTTGTAAAAATCGGTAATATTTGCATGAAACATTGTCCAAATTCAGGTTGAACTACTCTTATGGAAGTATCCCTGTATAACCATTCCTAGGACCATGCTGTTTAAAACGTAGGTAATAGGTGCTTGTCAAGAAAAAAAAAATAAAAAAAAAGTAAATACAACTGATGAGTTTACTCTGTGAAATATTCCGTCCTTCGATTCTCTCGGTCGCTCTCTTCAATGTTTTACGCTCAACTGTTTTAGGACTTGATGTAGCTTTAATACTGACTGTGGCTTAGAAAAAAGTATGAGTACCTCCTAATTATTTTTAATAATTTGATTCCATGTTCGTCTATCAAAATCATAAACTAAATTTCTCTACACGATCAATAACGACTGAAATGTCGAAGATTTCTTCAAAAATTCGCTCCTGGGGTCATGCTGCATGACTGGACTTTTTTTTATATCGAATTCACTCGGTACTGATAGCGTATAATAAAATACTGTATAAAACCGTAGATTTAAATCAAAAACCGAAGAATACTGTGGAAATTTATATTCAAAAACACCATAGCACAGAATATCATGAAGCTAAGCCAGAGGGATTGCACTGAAGACGATGGTCTCCATCATTGATATGCTCACATGTATTTTACACACTTAGGGGGTGGGAAGGGAAGGAACCTCTAGATCAAATAATCAGAAACAAAAATAACGTTGAAAAAATTATATTTTGCACAAAACACTTGCTTCATTTTACCCCGAGGACTGAAGGAACAACTACTTGGAGACCGTAGAACACTTTGTCAAGACTAACGAATAACTCTCAAAATGAACGTTAAAATGGAACTTCATCTCTCAAACAGCTAATGACAATCTTAAGTCGTAATGCGCCTTAATCCTGTGAATTACAACTTAAGTAGGTAGGTACTTAACCTTCCGATGGGCGCAATTAATCTGTGAGATGAAGTAACATATTTTTTAGAGCCATTGGTGGTGGATCGAGGGGTAGTTGGTTGGGGCTCCTATAAATTTCCCCATTACGCATCGCACACCAAAGGATGCTTCGGTTTTTTCCCCACCACGTCCCTGATCACCATCAGGGGCATTATTTTTTACTTTAATAAGTTCAAAACTTTTTTCAACATTTATTTATCTTTATCTGTCATACAATGTTAATAAACTCGTAAAACTCTTTATCTCTGATATAATTTTAAAATACCTAAGTTCCAGCGCCTAGTTCAATGGAATTGACCCTAAACGCAGTTCATAATATGTGAGATGAATTTCGAGAGCGAATAACCTATCAGACTTTTCTGAAAAATTCGTTGTAATTTCTAATTTTTATTGTTTAAATGTACTATGTAAGAGTTATCTAAAACCAAAAATACACACACGTGTAAAAAGTTGGATTTTATGCATTTTTCAATATGCTTAAACAAAAATTACTTAATTAACCTGTCAGATGTAGTGCGCCTGATCGTGTTAGAATTTGTATTGCGCCTGTCGGAAGGTTAAAATAAAAGAAGGGGCGAGGTTTTTGTTACGATGCTCATAATTTTTTAGTTTTTCCTTTACATTCCAAAAAAAAAAAAAAAAAAATCGTAAACGAGTTCCACTATCTGCTTTACAAGCAGATACCATGTTACATGGATATGTCTTTGATTGGGGATTTCATAACGGTTGTCCTCGAGAGTTGTAAACAAATCCTTTAACTTTGAACAAATCCCTGGGCCGCATCCCGACTAATTCCAACAAAACAACGGTTTACTTATAGAAATGTTGAAAATAACTGTGGAGAGAAGCCACTACAATGAGTTGTTGTTAACAGTCGACTGGTGTCAAGATGATGAAAATGTTTCCTATCGAGTGGAGTAAATGATGCTATTGCTTTACGTTAAGAATATTGTAACCGGCTTATTAAAATTGCTTATGATCCAATCAACTTAGTTTAGGAATGTAGCCAGGTACGTAAGGAGGGGGAAATTGGTAGCCTGAGATGTGAACATTTATCACATAAATCAAGCGCTTTCCAACGAGTGGCGAACGATTTCTGTGCGATGAAATCTGCGGAAGTTCCATTCCCCTAGCAACGGCTGGGTTGTACGTGAAAAACACTGAAATTGTGACATAAATTTTGCGTGACGGAAATTTTTGGTTGACCCCCCAGAGGAAAGACATATCCATGTCAAAACTGTAGACAATTTACAAAATACAGTAGAACTGTAAAAAACTGTGAAAGGTTCAAAATATCGTATATCTACTGGAAATACTATAAGTCTGGCAACCCTGGTTTTATGATTTTTTCACTGAATCCACAGAAAACATCGCGATGTAATTGACGAACGAAGCAATCAGCTGAAAGAAACAATAAGTAGGCAGGTACTTAAAATAAAAGATGGGGTGAGATTTTTGTTACGATGCTTATCTTTTTTTAATTTTTCCTTTACATTCGAAAAAAACTGTAGACAATTTACAAAATACCGTAGAACTGTAAAAAACCGTGAAAGGTTCAAAATATCGTAGATCTACTGGAAATACTATAGCTCTGGCAACCCTGGTTTTACGGTTTTTTTCACTGAATCCACAGAAAACATCGCGAAGTAATTGACGAACGAAGCAATAAGCTGAACGGAAGGACGGAGGGGCCGCGCCGCCCTTCCAGCGCCAGGCCGGTATAAAAGCGTTGGGGTAGTCTCCGGGCTTGACCAGTGATCCGTCATGACTCCTCAGGTCGCGTTGTGCTTGTTAGGTAAGCAAAACATCGCAGATATAGTTTGTTACGGCGACACATTTATTTTTATAGAGTAAAATACGAGTAGGTATATATTAAAAGTAGGTATTGTTACAAGTATGTGCATGCACGGGTGGTACTCGAACCCACCGAACCAGTGACGCTTTGATTATATAAATTAATAAAACTTCATTAACAACCCCCCACCCCTCCCCCCTACCCCACCCCCATCCCCACCCACCCCCACCCTCACTCTACCGTACTTCCCAACTCATGTTCACCCTTATTTGATATTTTCTCTCCTAAATTCAAGAGATAAAATGTTGAGAAAATTCGACTTATAAATTTCAATACACGGTAGTAATCAAAAGAATAATTCATAATTACAGTAAAGAAACAAGATACGTTCTTTTGCCGCTTGGCCAGAACATAGTTCTTCAAAATATTTAACGCTTTTCAGATTTTGTTTTATATAAACTCATATATTATTTATCATTTGTTTACCCTTCTAACTTGTTGAGTTTTTGTGCTACACATGCACATTTAAGCTATTTTTAACGATTTTAAAAGGTTTCGTGAACACATATTGGCACAATTACCTTTTAATAGTTCAGTTTCAAGGCACTATTACTTTGTTTCCTGGATCCAAATTTGAAACTATTGGTAATTTTTCTGTATCAATAATATTCATTGTGCAAAATGCTCATTAACACAACCCCAGTTTCCCAATGAATGTGAAATTCTGACAGATAGGTAGGTATATTTTTGTTATGAACTTCTCGGAATTTGCCGCTATCGAAAAATGACAAATTTAGGGGTGTTTTCACTGATTCGCTCTCGGGAGCTATAACCACAATAAGAAGTAAGAAAGAGCATTCGAACAATAGCGCAACTGGTGTCAAATATGCAACACTAGTGTACAAGGGATAGTGAACGACGTCGTCTTCTCCATGAACTTGTGGAACAACAAAGAGGCTTTGTGAACAGGTTCGTCATTTTTTCACTTTTCATTGGCTTAAATTAAATCTGCAATAATTATTTCTACCAGGCATAATTTGGTTTTCTATTTTTTGAATGAATAATCTTGACACTTATAGTTTCGATTTTTCTCACAAATTAAAAACCCATCTTGACAGGCACAATCAAATTTAATTGTAATGAAATTTAAAAAACAAAATCAGCGTGGCCCTCGTTTTCTTATCGAAAATCTATTTCAAAGTAGATATCCTGGATCCTATTTCTCCTGTATTTAGGCTTAGATAAGTGCGCGGAAACTAGCTCGCTCGAATTTTTAAGAAATGCGAAAAAAGAAATACATTGAATAGGACAAAACATACAACGATACTGAATTAGTTTTTATGGCAGAATAGGTATTATTTAGAAATCGTACTCTATAAATTTGACCTGCAGGAAATTTGGTGCTTAAAAAGTGCTTGGATAGCAACAACAAAAATTATCTGTATAAAAAATTGACACATAAAAATAATGATAATACTAGCGGATGCCTGCTGCTCCGCAGCGTTAAATGCCAAATTACCGCTTAAAAGTAGCAAAATCAAGCTCCGAATGATCAGGAAAGAGCCCATAATTTCAATTTTCTCTTATTGTCCCAAAGGGTCACCTTATCAAATTTCAACTTCCTAGGGTGAACAGGAGACAATTTAGCTCACTCTGCTAATCATGAAAGAGAACATCATTTTAATCGTCTCTTAATGACCCAGAAATGACCCTGTCAAATTTCAACTTTCTAGGGTGGGCAGGAGAGAATTTAGGTCACTCAGCTGATCATGGGAAAGCCCATCATTTCATTCGTCTCTTAATGACCTAGAGAGTCTCTTTATCAAATTTTAACTTCCTAGGGTGAACAGGAGATAATTTTGCTCATTCAGCTGATAGAAAAGAGCCCATAATTTCAATCGTCTCATAATGTCCCAAGGAGTCGCCCTATAAAGTTTCAACTCCCTAGGGTGAACAGGTGAGAATTTAGGTCACTCAGCAGATCATGGACGAGCCCATCATTTATATTGTCTTTGAATGACCCAGTGAGTCTCCCTATTAAATTTCAGCTTCCTAGAGTGGAGATAATCTAGAAGACACAGCTGATCATGAAAGAGCCCATCATTTCAATCGTCTCGACCCAGAGAGTCTCTCAATCAAATTTCAGCTTCCCAGGGTTAACAGGATAGATTTTAGCTCACTCAGCTGATCATGGAAGAGCCCATCATTTCAATCGTCTCTTAATGACCCAGAGCATTCTCTCTTAACAGGAGAGAATTTGGTGGACTCAGCTGATCATGAAGGAGCCCATCATTTCAATTGTCTTTTAACTTTCCTATCAAATTTCAACTTCCTAGTTAAATAGGAAAGAATTTAACTAGGTAACTCAAGTGATCTAAATCGTCAAAACCAAAAACGCCCATAATAACATTTTGGGAGCCAAACGAATCGGTTTTCCGCGCATAAATCATTTCAACTCAACCAATTGAGTCATATGATATCTCAAATGAAAGAGCATAATTTACTAAGTGTTCTTAGACCAAAACGAACGACGTATCTCGATTAGAACCTGAGACAAAGCTATCAAAGCATATCAAAGGACAATGCTATAAAAAATAGACAAAGCTGATTTTCAATGCTTGATGTCAAATCTATGCATAAATTGTAATCCATGCATAAAAAAAAGAAAAAAAGAAGGAAATCATCCGGATAGAACGGCCGTACTAACTGCTATTAGATTTCGTCAATTTTTGTAATAGGTATATAAGATAAATAAAATAACATACAATGGAATAAAATAAATAAGCTCCTAATAGTATATCCTATAAGATCCTGGAATCTCCAGTTATAAAGTTTTTCATTGTTATTGAATCAAAAGATAAGTAATTCATGTTTTCCATTTAGTTTAGAACGGCTAAGTTTAACTAACCAATTATCAGTCTAATCATAGCCAATGAAAAGTGAATAAATAATAATTGTTATGTGGGGTTTGGAATGGCGGAAAACACTAATACAGTTTTTGTCTAGGAAAACGTACTCGGGTGCAAAGTGAGTGTTTTTCATTGCCCTGACAAGCTCCAACCCCTAGAAAAACAATAGGTGTCCCCTCGTATTACCGAAGCCGTCTGTATATTAGTTCAGATTGTCATAGCCGAAAAAAATAAATTAATCCCGTCCCTCCACTTCCTTGGTTCAAATTTAGAGATTTCTGGTAACTTGAGATTCAAGATGGTCTAATTCAAATATGTTCTCCCAGCTAATCTCCTAGTACCTATGCGATCTTAGTGAATTTCGGTAGAAAATGAAGCTATTGCAATGGGTCGGAATATTTCAAGACCAAAATTATTGAAGAATTTCTTCATTGAAATCCGTTTTGAAGCATTCTGAGGCGAATCCTAGAGTTTACCTGTTTTTCATAAGTGCCTATATATATCATTCCAGACGATTACTCTCCTTAGGATTCAGATGAAAATCCTGTTCTTGCTCCAAAAATTCACGCTTTTCAAAGAAAGGATGAGTTTGTTGGCCAGAAGTTTTTGAGCACATTAAATTTGTCACACTTCAAATAAAAGTGCTCAAAAATCACTAAAAATGGCTAAAAACAGCCAAAAATTGTTAAATTTATAATTTTTTGCAGAATTTTAGTCAAAACAAAATTATCAACGATTAAATAGGATATTAAAGTTTTTGTATAAAATTATGTCGAAAAATATACTTAAATTTGATTAATATTTGCTGAAAAATCTACAAAAACTTCAAAAAAATCTGAAAATCCAATTTTTTATTTTTTTTTTTATTGCCGAATTTTATTTAATACGAGTTTTTTTTTTAAACCATAAAATTGGTTTTTAACAATTTCTTTATTGGTACCCAAGTTGCTCAAATTTTAATACAGTTTAACATATTATATACCTAATGCAAAAGATGGTAATTAATTAATTAATTAATCATTGGCTCATACGATCATGCTGCATGACTGGAACTTTATGAATAAAATACTTCTTCTATATCACAATATGACGTCTTCCTGAATTTCGATTGTTCAATAACAATCCAAACGAGTATCATGTTAAACTACCATAAAAATTCGAATTCTTAACTCTGTATGGACCATTATTACAAAAACGCAGATATCGTATACCCCATTTATCGGATACTCCATTTCGTCACCAAAACTTTTCTTGATTCAAATTCCGAATGACTTGCAATTTAAGTAAGATGAATCCAAATTCAGTTCCCAATCGAGTTTTTGGCTCATGTGTCTACGATAATATTCTGAACCATTTCCCTATGGTATCGCTTCTAACCTCCACAGAATGTATGTTGAAAAAAATGTAATACTTTGCCCATAATACGTCTGCCACTAATCCAAACAAGATCGATTATTCACAGATCGCGGTATGGCCAAAATACTGCAGTTCGCATCATTTCCAATCTTCAAAATACCCCTTTTGGTATTAACATGAACAATTCTTTAATCGGCATATTCCAATACTCCTTACACCATTCGTTCTTTTAGCACTGTCTTGGGTGTACTTTTAGCGTACCTTGGGACATAAGTACGGTGTATAGATGGCTTCACGAGAGTTAGTGACATTTTGAAACCAATAGATTGGTGTGATGAACTCTTTCATTATAGGTATATTCGACTGTTTTTAATATAATAATTTTGAATAATGAAACATGATTCGTTTGACTTGAGCAGAGTGCTAGTATGAAAGTTTTTTCTGTAGTGAACGAAAATGTAAAAGAAAGCGTTGGTTTTTGAGCAGGCTCTCATCCCATTCCTTCGAAAAGTTGTTACTCTGAATTTTGCCTTCGAACCTCTTGATCGCGGAAGATCTCTCGTTTGAAAGACACTTCCAACAGAGAAATATACGGAGAAAACAAATACTTACAAACATTAAACATCCCACAGTTCTGTTAGTACTGAAATGTTCTTAAAACTAAACTAATCGCTTATGCCCCATTCCGGAAATATCCAAGAAGATCCCCCCACTCGTAGATTCCCCCCACTCAGCCGTGCGAATTACGAAGTTCAACTGTTATGAACATTCGATAAATTAGTTTTGATTGATAGCCAATCGCCGTCACTAATATTTGATTGGCAATTTATGCGTGGCGAATCAACGGATATTAAAAAAACACGATAGTCCACACTCGGCGAACCACATCCACTTAATTATCGTTTTCCTTTTCACACGGTGTCATATTTAACTTTCGAAAAAGCAACTTCCCATGGAGACACAGCACATCAATGTCATAACGACACATCCGTCGACCCGCACAATGTGAAGGACGATAGGGTCGCGCGCGACGTCGCTGCGCCTGAGCGAGTTTATCCGTCTGGCGCAAGAACATTGTCGCGCGGCAGGTCAATTTTGACATTCAAACCCATTGACGTTAGCTGGGACAGCTTACCAGGCGTACTGTCAGATGATTGGAAAACATAAAATTATTTATTACTATTATCGAGTGTTATTCACTGTTTACTGAATCTACATAACCTGGTACCTACCTAGTATCTAATGAGAACTGAGAACCGACCTACGTATAACTAATTACTTGGGTTCCTCTCGGTTCACCCTTTGACCCATTAGTATCGCCGAGAGCTGCAATTCTTGAACGTCAAACAAGTTCATCGTAGAAGGGAATTTTTTCGCAATATATTCAAACAAACATATTTATTATAATTATTTAAATATACATATATAGGGTGTCCCACATTATGGACCGCCCAACTTCAGGAGTCGTTTCTACAACTAATACGTCAATGTATGATTGTATTTTATGTATTCTGATTGAGTAACAAGCTTTCGACATTCGATATTGTACTGATACCCCTGTTTACCGAAAAAATCATCGTACGCAATCATCGTACGCTTTCTTTCAGAAAACAGGCATTTCCACGCCTAATTCCATGTCATATAATTGCTAAGATCCACCCTGTCTCGGCATAAGTCGAGTCTAACAGAAGGTTGCGCGATCAAGCTGGAATGTAAAATCGTTTACTTCACCTAGCTCTTAAACTGCTCATGAAAATGTTTGTGTCTTTATCCATGTACGTGTTAGAGTGTGATTTTGTGGTCCATTAGCTCTATTCACACGAATGAAGTCTTACCAATCTTACGATTTTGAAAGGGCTTTGCTTGCTGCCCGAGTAGATTCGATATTTCAGTAACCAATAGAGAACAGCAATGCTACCTTACAGTGGACAACCTCTAACCTCATATCTGAACTCGAGTTTTAACTTTCTGACTTATTATGACACGAGCTGTGAATACTAGTCAGCTAAAAAAAAATCATCATAAATACCATCAAAACTTTTGATTCACAAAAACAAATAGATATATCTGGGAAAAAAGTAAAATAGAATACATAAATAAATGGAATTTATTTCAAATGATGGAAAACACAATTTTTCTTCTATCTTTGAACTGGCCGAACACCGCCCCTATAGCCAGCTGAAAACGACATTCATGTCCTTCTCGAGTAAATTTTCACTTCATCAATTTACGGAAATTATTAGCAAAATAAAGAAATGGTACCTGCTCTTATTTTCCACGCCTAAAAATGTGTCTGAAGAGCTGATTTTTACATGCCAGTATCAACGCCTAAATTTAAATTTCCATTAGATGATGATGAAGGTGATGCACTTGACTGAAACGCTTAATGCGTTTTCACAATGATGTAATAAGTATATGAGGATTTAGTACTAAATGTGTACTGTTTTGTACTTTAAGATATCCAGCTATTTATTTCTAGAGTTGGATTTTCGTCTTGATGAACATACGGAGTAGTTACATAAATAGATAATAGCTCATTAATTTAAAAAAGTAAAATTTTACTGTAAAACGATAAGGCTAACGAAAAAAAACAAACTCTTATATATGGGTTACGTTACAAGGTAAAAAAAAACTATTTAAAACAACAATCATACTTGTTGCCTTAAACCAGTCAAAAACCAGTGGACTAAATACGACGGCGCAATGATTGGATTGACAGTCACGAACCAGTTTTGTGTAGGATGATGTGAAGTGCAAATGTGAACGGAAATTTCGCTCTTAGAGTTCACTTTCTTCAGAAGTTTATATAAGGCTTCCACTTTTGACAGCTTAAAGACTCCCAAACTGACAAAATTCCATTTAAATCGCATTCGGTAGGCGTTTAAGTTTTTTTTTAACTCGTTGCGTAACGGTGTTGTGACCGACATTGCATTCCTGAGCGACGCACTTCCGGCGAAGGCCGGTCGAGATCGAATCCCGAGCTCATCAGAGAAATTTCTCCCTCGCGAGCTCATTGACGTAAGGAAACTGGGCAGGTATGTTGGGACTTGATGGAACGCTCGGCTATGTTCGGCTATGTACGGTTCTAGTCGCGGTCTCATTCGCTCGCGGTTTTTTCTCGCGCACCTACCGTCCGTAATAATTTTTCAAATTACAAGTCCGTTTTGCAACACATTGAATCCTCCAGATAGCGAAATGACTCGGGACCAGAAAAATGTTCTCTATTTGGTCTTGTTGGCAATTAAGAAAACCTCTCGACAGCGGAAACCATTTGAGCATTGTGAGATGTTTTACCTACAATCTTGATGAATCTCATAAGAGGTAATCAAGTCTTCATTCCCCAGCAACCGCCTGATTTTGGTTAAAATCGGAAGGATAGGCCTTGGAAAGAATGAAACTTGTCATAGAAAATGACGCTTGATGGATTTTACGTTTGCGCACGCGCAATGAAAACATTTTTCACTAATGAAATTGATAGGGGGATAGGAGGATTCTTAACCTAGCTTAACCTGCATATTTGGAGTAATTGTCATGAAAATCGAATGAAAACTGTAGAAGTAATGCTTGTTACCTGTATCACTCATTCAAGGATGCGACCGAGTGATTAATCTACTAGTCGGATTAAAACGTCTTTCCCCGATAGTCAACCAAATTTGAGCGAAACCGTGAGAAAGTAATGCTCGATGGACTTTACGTTTGCGCTTGCAAATATACACACACTGTATGCAGTGTTAAGTGGTATTGATTGGTGAGCAACGAAACTGATATGGGACTTTCCAATAGTTCTACAAACGTATGTAAAATGTCGAAAAATCAAAAACTGAATTTTGTTGAAATGGGGGTATTAATATATTGCCTGAATTCCACAATTTAGACCTCACATTTGGATTCAGCGCACTTGAAAACCCCCTAGTCCTAAATTGTAGCTCAAAAGACCGTTTAGTTTGGCCTATAAACGGATAGGAAGATCGCGCGTGACGTAGTAGTGCAATGGAGATGAGGGTTATCCACAGGCGAGCGGGGGCCATGACGTCATCATGCTAATGAATTTCATGAACCTTATTACTGGCCAGATACCCATCATATAGCACCTTTTTGGAAAGTTCTCACTTAGATCTCGCTTTTGAGCAAATAAAAAATAACCAAGAAAATTCCCCATTCAACAGATTCCTTGCCCAAACAAGTCGAGTACGGATGCCAGATGGACAAATTCCTAGGTCTCTTAACAACTCTTTTGGCCCCAGATTCAAATATTGAGCTGACTCCTGTTACAGTTCGTGTGCACCTATCGGTTGGGAGACAATATTTTTTAAAGTAATGGAACTGATCCCAAGTACGCACTAGTATAAAGACCAAAGGTATTTACTGAGTTATGACTCACATCTCAACTTGAAACGGTATATACATATAGGTACATATGAAAAAGCGCAAACTTCAGGAATCGTTTCAGAATGCCTCAAAACGGATTTCAGTGAAGAAATTTTTCAAAGATTTTGATTTTAAAAATTTCCGAGCCATTGCAATAGAGAGTTTTTGTATTTCTCGTATTGGTGTTTCTCGTAAACACGAAAACAAGCTGTTAGAGCGAGCACGATGAATGCTAACCTTTTTGCATCGATTTCTCGTAGCGTTTTCGTAAGCCCGAGAAGAAGAGAACTCTTACAGAGACGTTAACGTGACTCTTGTAGTGAATCACTTCTCAAAACTCAATTGTCACAGTAGACAATTTCCAAAATATAACATGAATTAAGAAACAACGACCACTTACCACTACAAAACATGAAAACGATTCTGCCGTGAAGAACACGAATCTTGAAAAGGTGTAAAATGAACCTTGAAACGAAATCTTGAAACTGAAATGAACCTTGAAAATGTTAAAGCTTTTTAAGTTATTCTATATAACTTCGAAAGCAAGAACAAAATGCCGCTAATGACCTTTCTGGTTGAGGTGCGGGGAAAAAACACGAAAGAAAGACAAATACAAAGGTTAAACCAACAACAAAAGACGGCACGGAGAAAATTCAGGCGATTTTGTCGGGTGTGTATGTGTATCCATGCCAACTGCATGATAGTTGCTAAGTTATTCTAGAGTGTTATCCTAGAGGAAGGTCAAGTTTTCGTCTCGTAATTACGATTCCGAAAAAGCTGAGCACGAGTAAAGCTGACTCTTCCCGTTCCGAAAAGCGTTTCCACGTTACGAAAACCTCTTCTCGTTTCGGAAAGGCCATTTTCGTATACGAAAAAATGAATACGAGAAGTAAAAAAACTCTCTAATAGCGTCATTTTTTACGAAAAATGTGTAAAAGAGGCATGAGAACGTTGAACTCGTCTGTTTCCGTCTAAAAGCAGGATTCCCATAAAACTTCGCTAAAAGACACAAACTTGATGACATTGAGATTAGCTTCGAAGTTTGAAGCCGACCTAATGAAACCCACGCTCAGATCCCGACGCTTTGAAGAAGGATATGGCAACATATATTTATAATGTGTTTGTATGTCATACACTCGTTTTCATCAATGAATAATGTATTTTCGGAGATTAAGCCCTTAGAACGCGACGCACATTTATCTCAATAATTCCGTCCTGCACGTCGAGCATGAGGGAAAATGTGTTAAATCGAGAGAAGTGTGTGCAACACACAAATTAAAGTTATTGTCATGCAGCAATTGTATGAGCGAATTTTCGTAAATTATCGTATCGTCCGATGTTAATTTTTTTGAAATTTGGGATTTTTGAGTGCAAAGAAATTTTTAACTAATAATTATACGGCGTAGAACGTATTCTAAATAATAATCTACTAGCCAAATGGAGGTAAGACAACGTTTTTTCACAAACTTCCTTTTTGATCCCTTTTTAGTTACTGTGCTTTTATTATGCACAGAAAATAAGTCTCATATTGGTAATATTAGCCACAAATAAATTTACACCTTCGATTAACAACGACTTGATTTATGAATTGAAAAAATGAATGTAGAACATAAATTATAATAGATATCCTATGTAGGTACCAATAAAATGCTACTATAATGAGATGTTTACCCACGTGTTACCTTACCAAGTGTAACCTTGTATTTCATACTCACTCCTATATGTGGTTTATTACCCTGTGAGCGAAGAGGAAGAAACCACCGGCAATTCTCCTCATCGACAAACTAATGTGAAAATTGGCGTGTGCCGATGGTCGTACAGGGTTGCCACCTCAAAATTATAAAATAACTCTGTGGATACTCGATACCCACGTGTCGCGTAATGGGTAATAACAGTAGCCTTGATTGCCTTCCTGACGTGTGTTACTATTACAAATCTTATATATGATGAAGGTACGCTATTATCAGTATTGTCGTTATTACAAATAACGATGGTATAACACCGAAGCTAAATATTCTAATTCTAGAGTTAAAACCAAAAACATACCCCGACAATTGCGAAAAGTTTCGACGGCTTACGGGCCCCGAATGGGGTTTCGTGTTTAAAAACCAAACTACCAAGGTACGCCCTAGTGAGCCACTTATGTCAAGTCCCTGAAAGGCCAAGCCGAAATATCTAGGCCATGGTGCAACCCTCGCGTAGGAATCCCGCGTACCGATGATTATTTCCAGGAGTTTTTCGGACTTAATTTCCGACGTAACCGCGATGTGCAATATCGGGATCGATTTTTCGTCGGAAACGTGCGTCAGCGTTGTTATTTTCTTGGGAAAGGGGGAAAATACCTACTAATGTGATTAGAGGTATCAAGGCCGATGAATGGACCAGACAAGGTAATATTCGTAATTCGGTGCGCCGTTACGTAATGCTAGTCTGATTAGAATCGCCCCTAAATTTTCGAGCAGTTACGAAATGTTGCGATCATTATCAAGTATTATTGTTTGTATGTACAAAGAATCAGTGCAGTCTTTAGTCGAGACAAATATGTTCTAACTGTACATACCCAGATGGTGGTCGGATAGAAATCGTTGGATATCATTACACAACGGTTTGCCTTATTTTATTTTTCTGTTTATTTTTCTCTGCAACAGGGAAGGTTAGTGTTCGTGAAATTATGTCGAAAAAAGTTTTGATTCCAAAAATCTAAATTCTCTTGCCTTTTCTCGTTGCTCTGCTTGCTGATCTAATTTGCCCATTTTCATTAAAAATGAAGCCATTGCAATAGATCGGAAAATTTTTAAATACAAATTTTTGAAAATTTTCTTCATTGAAATCCGTTTGAGGCATTCTGAAACAATTCCTGGTTTGCGCTTTTCCATATATATATATATATATATATATATATATATATATATATGTGTGTGTGTGTGTGTGTGTGTGTGTGTGTGTGTGTGTGTGTGTGTGTGTGTGTGTGTGTGTGTGTGTGTGTGTGTGTGTGTGTGTGTGTGTGTGTGTGTGTGTGTGTGTGTGTGTGTGTGTGTCATTTCTGACGATAACTCTCTTTAGGATTGAAATAAAAATCCCATTCTTGCATAAAAAATCGAAAGGATGAGTTTGTTGGCCAACAATTTTTGAGCACATTAAATTGGTCAAATCACTCGAAAACCGTACGAGAGCGCCGCGATTTCGGCATCTTTTTTATTTTTTGTCTCATCATTGAATTTTTCATTTATCTACATCAAGTTTACTGAATCAGGCCACGTTTTGAGTGCTTTCCCTGCTTTATCAAATATTTGTTTCCATGATCTGAGTGGGTAACTAGCTCAAATTCAACTATACCAACCTACTCAATTTGTAATTGGAATGACAACTGCTTTCGTATAAAATCATATTATAAACAAAAACCTGCTCGTTGTCTGAATCTTCATGTTTGGCAGATACAACTTTGTGGCACGAAATGTACATGCAGATGCCTACGAAGAACATTTAGGGTACCTACTTTAAAATCAGAAAACTATCGACAACTGTATTCACTCCCAAGTAGATGAACAGGATACTGGCTTTTTAACGGTGTAGGTACTTGGTTCACGTAATTAACAGAATTCGATTTAATAGTACAATTGTATTTATCATGGGTTTAACTTTAAATGGAAAAAGTTGTTAGACGACAGTCAGAGGGAGAACCAATACTCTTAAAACTGTGGTCACCTTTGTGTCAGGTTATGATGACTACGCGTAGGACGGTATTGATGACTAC
Source organism: Adelphocoris suturalis (assembly GCA_030762985.1). NCBI lineage: Eukaryota > Metazoa > Arthropoda > Insecta > Hemiptera > Miridae > Adelphocoris > Adelphocoris suturalis. The sequence goes on from CM061049.1 coordinate 27,256,915, forward strand.
GCGTAGGGAGTATTTTTCCGCCTACGTGTATTTAGACCTCTTTCCCGTACACGTGTAGTTCTACGCGTTGACGCTAAAAATCGCGCATGCGCAGTTGGCATTTCCGTCTTTTTGAGTAAACGGGTAGAAAATTACGGGAAGAACAAAATTTTCTATTATGTAACACCCGAAAACCATATCTATGATTTAATGTTCTTTCGCGATAAAGAAATAAATTTAGTTTCAACACACAACAGCCGACAAACAATTTTCATTTAGGTTAGACTGTTTTCTCAATGCTAGTAAATTTACACACAGTAACCTGTTTCGAAAATGGTCTCCAGGTTATACCATAAACGAGTAGGTTGCGCCCCCTTTTCATTTTTTTAATCAGGCGGATAACCTTCGATTCGTGGATTTAACAGATTGAAACACTCCTATATAGGCCTACGGTCGAACTGGAGCTTATTAATATTCGGTGGTTGCAAATATACATAACTTCGCAAGTTACGGAGTTTCATCATAGGTACGTTTTCCTCGTGCCCGTTTACATGTTTAAATAAATTCGGCTTAGACATTTTTTTCATTTAGCTCAGTTTTGTAAAATATGGTTTCTAAATGTTGAAGGTTAAATTACAATTTTTTCAAACGTTTGCTTGATGACACTATCACGCGTAATGTCGGCTAATTTACCATTTTTAAAGTCTGTGTGTGAATTAGTTACGCTATTATTTCACGTTATTTGGTTGATACATATAGGTACAGCGTGTTCCATAAGTACCCCCCACCACCCCTCCCAAAGAAGTTACTTTTCCCACAATTTTCGAGAAATTCAAAGTGAAATTTGTAGTGCTAATAAAAGTTGTAAGCAAAAAAAAAAAAAAAAATTGGACTACCTCAGGAGGGAGCATAGGGTACTTCGAAAAATTGTTTTCTATTTTTTTCTGAATGTTACCTCACTTGAAAGCTTCTCTAATGCTGAACATGATGGTGAAATCTGAATTGCAATACCTCATTCCGTTCCAAAAATAGGTACGAGTACTTTTAGAAAAAAACCGCTCTTCTTCAAAGTTCATCGACTTCAATGCGAGAAAGGAACAGGATATTGCAATTCTCGCATCACCATCCAATTACAACAAAACAATAAATCACAATAAAAAAAAAAAAAAAAAAAAAAAAGACGGCAGAAAATGGGAAAAAAATCAGAGTACCCAAAAACTTTCGGATTTTTTTTTTTTTTTTGTGATTTTTATTTTCATAAATCTTAGAATCAGTCGCCTCAAAAACGCTCTCCAAGTTTTACTTCGATATCTCTAAAATTGTGGAAAAAAGTAGTTGGGGGAGGGGGGGGGGGGTAGGAAGGTTACTTTCGAGACACCCTTTATATAGGTATAAAAAATACCCGAAACCATTGGGTATTTGGAAAATCGGTTTTCCATTTGTTGTCGAGGACACTTCATTTTTCATTATTATTATTATTTTTTTTTTTTTTGCGTTGAACACGATGGTGAAGCCAGAATATCTCATATCGTCCTCAGCTTGGCACTGATGAACCATGAAGAAGCACTTTTTTCCTAAAGGCTTTCTCTGAGCAGTGAACTGGATTATAATATTGAAAATTGAGATCGAAAGCCTATTTTTACAAAAGGTTGACGGGTCTAACAAATAAGATATACATACAGTGTAAGGGTATAAAATACTATAATCTCTTCTTTTTGCCGTATTCCTCTAGTCACACTTGATAACGAAAAAAAGAATTCAGCAGTGTAATTCGATAGGCGGGTTTGCTAACAACTACAATGAAATGATTTTATTTTATACCCTTACTGTATTGCGTTACCTCCTCATCTTTCTTTTTCTCGTTCTCTCGCCTAGATATCAATCAATTTAGAAGGATAAATGAGTTCGTCGGACCACACTTTCTCAATCAAATAACACATTTTTCACAATCAAATAAAACAAATAATTGAATTGCCTGTCTTCTGTATTTAATATTCAACTGCTACCAATGAATACTAGAGTGAAACTAACGAAATGTTGCTCAAAAATCACGTACTGGCCGAAGATGGTCCTCCTGATTCGGATTCGATTTGAGGGTCCCAAAATTAAATCATTAACAGATTTTCTCAAAAAAGGTAGGTACTAATATTGTTTGACATACTATTTATGAGAGATTCCCTGGTGAAGTGGGGTGTTAGATTTGTGAAGCTTTGAGACTAACAAAGATTTTTGTTAAATTAGTTTAACCACTCAGGTTACACCAAAATAATGTGGACATTAAAGCTTGGATACAGAGAATTCCTTTATTAAACAATACAATCAGCAAATTGGTTTTTGAAGAAAAATGAGCTATCACAATGGTTCAATCAATTTTGGAGAACATCATAAAAAATTTATTGAAAAATCAGAAATTTGTGCAACCTTAAATCTCATGGGGGGGGGGGGGGGGGGGATTGTAAAAGCCCAGAAATTGATTTGAACAGCTGGTAAGTACATCTAGCTTGTATTTTTTTATAGTCAATGTGTGAAATTCGGCATTTTGGTTTATTATTTCCAATAATAAGCCTTTGTACTCGTATAGAATAGAAAATTTATTTACTCTCAAACTTTGTCACTTTGTCACCTACTTGATGTTATGTGTTCTTGAGATGCGAGCGTAGTGTGCATCCAGACCACTGATCTAAGCCAAAAACTGATCTGTGTAAAATTTCTCTGAGTGGTTAGACGAGCTTACAGTTAGCGATATGGGAATAAAATTGGCAAAACAAGAAAGAAACCATTTATATTATTTCATTTCATACATTGCCCAATTTACCTTAGCCATTATACAAAATACCTAGGCGTTATACTCGTATACAATGCAAAGTCAATGTATTTAAAAATGTTGAAAAAAATTATATACATATAAATTGACTAAAACAGCCAATCATTATATAGAATGACTAGGCATTATATACAAGGCCTCAGTTATACACATTGACTATAACAGATATATTACTGAGAAAAAGTATTTGCCCCGATAAGTTTGATACATAGTTAACAATTCCTGTGCACACAAAGTGCTCAAATTTACGAACGGTGTACGACTGGGTTCGTTGTCTACTCAGGTAGTTGAGAGTTATTTAGCTTCAGTTCCTTCTCGGTTAATTGGTACTTGTTGAGGGGATCTAGATAGCCACGGAAACGGCAGTTCATTGTTGGAAATTACCCATAATCACAAATATTTGGCCTCTAGAATCGTACGTGTGTTATGCAACGAAATATATTTTGCTTTTCCGATTTTACGTTGATTGACTGGAGCTGAGGATCGCAGTGGAATTCTTGATTATGCTAATCACGGCTGCAGTCTGTCTGGAATAGTCTCCCAACCGCAATCACTGGCTGCTAGCTTCGCCGATCGCTGCCCAACTACCATTCTGTCCAGCCCCTTTCCGAGAAATCTCCCCTTCTTCTATAATAAACACATCCAACATGCAGTCCGCAGTCCGCTTTTAAGTGGATGGTGTGCGGAACATGAGTTGGTCGTAAACTCCAGCCCCAAAGCGGTTCCATGATGTGCCAAGGTCTGTGACTAGTATCGACAGATTTCTAAAGTTTTCACGTAAATGAATGGAAATATCTACTTTATCCCGGCTTTAAACCAAGGCGTCCTCGGTGCCTGTAATAAGATAGGATGTATTTTATAACCACATAGAGCTCTGTAGTTTAAGAGAGTTCCTTACCTTTTACGTAAGTTTCAACTAGATGTTCTTACAGATCTGGGTGGTTTCAAACACTAAGTGCATATGCAGATATGTACTTGGAAAAAAAAAAGTCTGCCAAGGTGGTTAAGACGTTTAGCTTCTTACATATTGTAACATGGACGTAAAGAATTAGTTGAACAACAAAGTAGAGTCGAAATGGTAAGTCGACGTTATAAGAAGTCAATTTTTGCGCATGCGCACAAACTACTATTATCCAACGGCAATGAAATTTATAAGGGAACGTTTAGGAGCTAAACCGCACAATCCTTGAAAATTTCATGAAAATCGGTCCATTAGTCTCAGATTATTGCCTGTCGATCAATTTTAGTTTTGTGCATGCGATATAGTTATTACTCTAAGATTCGCGATCATAATTCATATGGAATTTCCCTGGAGCATATGCCCATATACTCCCCGAATTTGAACGAAATCAGACCGATCATAAGATATCGACATTATAATAAATTAACGTTTGCGCATGCGCACATCCTACTATTTATGTGACGGCAATGAAACTTAAAGGTAACCGACTAGATGCTATCCCGCACAAACGGTGACGATGTCATTAAAATCGTTCAATTAGACTTGGGGTTTTGCATGTGTCAATCGATATTAGTTTCGCAGATGCTCAATGGTCATAACTATGCCAATCGCGATATAGTTTATGGATACCGTCTAGGAGGTAACCCGCACAATCCCTACAAATTTCATCGGAATCGGACTATAACTTGGAATAGTTTTAGACAGACATCAGATAGACAGACACGGAACCAACATTGGTCAAGCACTGAAACGCAAAAAGCAATTGGAAATTTTGATTTTGGACAACAGTTATTTCGACTTCTATCACGAACACAAAGCTTCTATTACCTATCCTATTACCTTCAGTAGTGAGGAAGGAAAATTCAATTGAATCATAGGTTGAACGACATAGAAACTCCTAGATCACAAAAGGCAAAGGTAACTTCAACTTTATTCGGTACGACATTGTTGCATGTCATAGTTTTGTGTCGTTGTTACGTGCATACGTTACGTTTCGTTGTTACGTGTACGTCTTTTACATGTTGTTAGATGATAATTTTCGGCACTCCGTAAAAACGTATACTACATTAAAAACACGCTGCAAATATTACACAAAGGTTGATAATTTCTGAATTCGATAGCCCTAATAGGCCAAATAAACGTAGTCATTATTATTAATTGTAATTTATCATCATTATTCCATTGCTGAAAGTATCCAATGATTGGAAGTCGATACCTACCAATTAGAGTTTAATGGAAAAACAACACGCCTACACTTTATTAGTCCCTCTGTAGGTTACTAGAGCAATATTGAACAAAAATGCAATATTAACGAAATCTAAATTGCCTTTTTCAGCTCTTTTTATTGCGTACATTTGTTAATGTTTTAGCCCTCCGTTGAAAAACTACATTTGAGTAATATTCTGCTATGAATTCAAACTGAATGATTCTTGCCGTTTTCAAGTGACTTTTTCAACATATACCTTTTTGAAATAGGTCTAATTTATTGTATTCAAAAAGTGCTGCCGAACGAACTCATTCATTCTTTTGCTGGGAAAATTATCTTTGAAAGTGATTGATTTTTGTCTGGAATTATACAGGTATATACTTAACTGATTAAATAGGGAAACAAACAAGGATTAACTAACACTGATGAATTTTTCACTTGACGTGTTCTCAACAAAAGCAAGCGCATTCGTATGTATAAATATATATAAAAATAGCCTTAACTTCAGGAATCATTTCAGAATGCCTCAAAACGGATTTTAATTAAGAAAATGTTTGAAAATTTTAATTTTAAATTTTGTTTCAACCCATTACAATAGCTTCATATTCGCGGAAATTCGCTGAAAGCGAATGAATCCACTAAACAGCAATTTATAAAGAATGCATTTGAATGACACTATGGTATGGAATGCGACCCATGTCTGAACTAGAAATAATACAATCAAAATAGCCAATGCTTTTCACTATTTGGTTATCACTCAGTGTCTACTCCTCTACTTGCTCACATATCCTTGTTCGCGAGTTACAAAAATGGTATTCATAATTAAAAGGAATGTTTGTTAAGGTGGTATGAAGGAAAAGGTCCTTGATTATGGGAGAACGTTAGTAGTAGGGTAAAACTATACACTTACATTCGAACGCTCGTTAAAATTGACGTCATCATCCTGGAGCTATTTTTTTGCTTAAAAACGCACGAAAATAACTGAAATATGGTTGATTTTAAGCTCCAAATTTGCCTATACCGAGTCAACGTGTACGGTAAGTTTAGAATGTATCATAGATTAAAAGCACGAAACGCACACAAATTGGCCAAAAGAGCCTTTACCATCGTATTGAGATTTTTATACGCCTGTTTGCTGGCCGCCACACCACCAGTGCGCGCCAAATTAATGCATTTTTCAGCTCCCGACCATGGTTTTTTTAATTCCTTTTATACTAACTAAAAAGCTGGCATCATGTAATTTTAATGTGCAAATAAGCTTCAGGATAGGGCAGTTTGGAGCTTAAAATCAAACATATCTCAGTTATTTTCTTGCGTTTTCATGCGAAAAAACCGCTCCAGGATGATGACGTCAATTTTAATGAGCGTTCGATGTAAGTGTACAGGTTTACCCTACTAACATTTCTAAACTCATAAATATGAATAATGTGGCTCTACGATGTGGTCTGAAACTGGTTTATTCTGTCTTTTATCAATTTAAATTTGGAAATGTAAATGTTTCAGCGCTTGTTGTTCTGGGCGAGTCCGCACAGCTCGTGCAGAAGTTCGCGTGGAGCGCCATCGACTACGCGTTCCCGAGCGAGGCCCAGCGGCAGTTGGCCATCCGAGACGGCTTTTACATTCCGGAGAACAATTTGCCCGTCGGCATTGAGATATGGAAGAACAAGATGTTCATCACCGTGCCCAGGTGGACGGACAAAGGTAAGTTATAATGGCAGCAAACAATACACTGACGGAGTAAACATACAATGAACAATAAAACTAGGTAGGTACCTTTTCTCATTCCATCAAACCAGCAGTCTTAGAAAAACCAAAGAACTGTAAATGACTGTATAAGCAGACTATATCTTCAGCCACCCCATTCAATAATTAGCTTGTCTTTTTCTACCCAAAATCTGAATAGGATTTTGATTATTACGGTACTTTCAATCATTACTTTCATTCGATACTTCCGATATTTGTTTCGTGTGGGTAGCATGGAATCAAAATTTCACCGACCGGTAAAACATGTGAGATCATATCAATATCGAATTTTCCTCATGAAATTTGTACTCAACTGTAGAAATTGTTGCATTAGGGATAAATTCCTCTCGACATCGGGGAAAACTAATGGGTTATCGATAACAAACTACTAACTCCCTAAACATCGGGACGGTTTCGAAAGAACCAATTATCAATTATCAAGTAGTTTTTATACACGTTTAATTGTTACAATTAATAAAAACGTAAAATCAACATTCTTTTGAAAAAATAACTATGATTTCTTAAATACTTAAATATTTATGTTTTGTTAGGACGTTTGCCCTACTTGATGATCACATTAATTGTGTTAGTTCGTTTAACCCCCGAGGTATGTAGCATTAAAATTGTAATATCACCTAGTTATCAAGTGATCATTAGTGCTTGTCGATGATTGGGCCTTTTATTAATTGTTCTCTTCGAATACACCTCATGGGGTCTGTGCCCAAAAGAGATCAAATCTGCGAAAGGTGAGTGCAGGGTACTCAAATATTATGTGGGATGCTGTTTTTTCTGTCTCCTCACGTGGTTGAGCATTGTATGACCGATATATGCGCTGCAGGGGTGCAAACCCGGGTAAAAGACCGACAATTGGTTTTAGTTCTACGGTTATTCCTGAAAAGCCTCTTAGCAAGTTTGTAGTTGGGTTCAGTCACTATAAGTTAACTGTGGACATGTCTCTCAACATTGAACCATCTTGCTCTGGTTTGTTGATGACCCATCTGAAGGTAGATTTTGGTGTACCAGCTGCTGGTTCAGGTCCTATAAATGTTGTTTCAGAGCCCCTTCATGCGAGTTCGTCCATCTTTTCATTACTAGTAACGATTCTATGCCCTGGCACCCACTCTAGACGACTCCAGTACTGTTTTGCTAAGGTGATGAGAGTTGAGCACCAGGCCTTTTTATGAGATATATGGAGCTGTTACTTACTATTCCTAATGTGGGATCTAATGGATTCCCCCCGCTCTAAAGCTCATAGCTTAGCCGCTTTCCTCATCTGGGGACCAGAGGGTCTATACGACCACGTTGTCTGGTGCCAGTGATTCGTCCATCCAGTCTGCCACTGGCATTATTGCAATCCATTGTAGTGGTGGCCAAAGCAATTGCTCAAACTACCCAGTATACCCTAGGAGAGGTAGTGTAAGCCGTGGTGTAAGGCCTCCCCCACCACGACAAGGTGACGATCTTAGGAGAAAGGAATATATTTATATTATCACCTACGTGCCTTTCGAAGGAGTCCGTCGTAACTAGCAAGTCTAGTACCCGGGGCGAGCGCTTTCGATGTAAGCACATCATCATCATGCCGTCGAAACAGCACGCAGTCTATAATGATGTCTTTACATCGAGAGCGCTCGCCTTGGGTACTCGACTTGCTAGTGACGACGTACTCCTCCGAAAGGAACGTAACTGATGATTTTACTAATACTACTAGCATAAATGACCCTTTAGATCTAATACCGGTATATATATTGATATAACGCGTGCCTACTTCTTGAGCGTCACCAGGGGCGGATCCAGAAATTTTTTCCGGAGGGGGTCACAGGGTAGAACAATATAAAAAATAACAAAAAATAATAAAATAACCAAACGAACAATACAAACCGAATTTTCTTACAGACTGACAAAGCCAGAATAACCTTATGCCTAAACTCGTCCAATTTGTCTACTTAAAAACTAATTGTAATTATTTATAAAATTCATTGTTTATGTAAAAAATATTTTTTAATATTTATTAATTATTTAGCTGATAAATGTATTTATTTTCAATTTTCTTCTAAAAAAGTGTCCTAATGTGTTTTCAAACAAAGTGGCGCCTTTTATGGCAGCGTAGCTATAACTTCAGAGTTTGCAAATCAAAACATTGAAACCACAACAATCGATTGTTGATCTCAGTGAATTCAGGATCGTTTTTACTGAATTTGGCAGGAAAGTAAACGAGAACGAAACAAAAACAAGATAATAATTAACAAAAATAAGAAGAAATAAACAAGGTGTAATTTGACGGATACACCAAGGTAAATTACCTAATTGACATAATTCTATGGCAGAAGACAGACTCCCTGGGCTTGCATTGTTACACGTTCATCGCGACATCGAATTAGACATCGATGCGATAATCAACAGATTTGCGAAACAAAATAGAAAATTAGACTTTGTGTTATAAATGATCATCCCAGTTGGAACTTTTACAAATGTAAACAAATCACAAGTGTTGCTACAAACCAAATACATGAAAAAATCAGTATTAAAAAGATTAGTCGTTATTATTGTTAAACTCGTATTTTGTTTCCAATGTTTTTAGTTAGCAATATGGTAAGTTAACTTTGGTCGTTTGGTTTCTTTCTGGTTTTTGATTTTACGAAAATTGGGTTCGTTTTGGTCGTTTGATTTTTTTTTTTTTTTTTGACATGGATATAATTGCTCTCAACCAAAAATTTCCGTGACGCAAAATTTGTGTCACAATTTCAGTGCTTTTCACGTACAACCCATCCGTTGCTAGGGGACTGGAACTTCCGCAGTTTTCATCGCACAGAAATCATTCGCCACTCGTTGGAAGGCGCTTGATTTATGTGATATGTGTTCACATCTCAAGCTACCAATTTCCCCCTCCTTACGTACCTGGCTACATTCCTAAACTAAGTTGATTGGACTATAAACAATTTTAATAAGCCGGTTACAATATTCTTAACGTAAAGCAATAGCATCATTTACTCCACTCCATAGGAAACATTTTCATCCTCTTGACAACAGTCGACTGTTAACAACAACTACTGGCTTCTCTCCACAGTTATTTTCAACATTTCTATAAGTAAACCGTTGTTTTGTTGGAATTAGTCGGGATGCGGCCCAGGGATTTGTTTAAAGTTAAAGGATTTGTTTACAACTCTCGAGGATAACCTTTATGAAATCCCCAATCAAAGACATATCCATGTAACATGGTATCTGCTTGTAAAGCGGATAGTGGAACTCGTTTGTTATTGGGTTTGTCAACAATTCGGTCAGCCCTGCTTTTTGAAATGCAGGCTGATTCTGGGGGGGGTCATGACCCCTGTGACCCCCCCCTTGGATCCGCGCCTGGGCGTCACCCATTCAGAAAATATTAAAATACGTCACAAATATTGCTCATTGTTTTTATGTAGTTTTTGGCATTCAAGACAAAGTGGTATGCTTTTCCTAATTTTATTTTCTAAGACTTTGAATTGTTTTTTCTCAAAGTATACGAGTCGTCTCGTAGACCCGTCAACAATCATTCCCAAATTTTTAGTTGATAAATATTGATGGGTAGGCTAGAATATAGCGCCACCACAGCTTCTTCTGAGTGGCTGTAGTTGTCTATAGATGTTTTCCTTTACGTACCACGAGTGCTTAGGACAGCTTAGGACAGCGTTATCTTCGCAATATTTCATACGTGTCTGTTTTGTTGTACTGCGTATCGTATCAGTCGTCCGAAACAAACCTCCAGGATATTAAATCTATTCGTAGTAATGATGTAAGATCAGATAATCTAAGGTATATTTAAAGAAGGATAATAAGCCTACTGCCTACAAAGCTATACGGTAGAATGAAAAGAATGGGCGGAAATCTGGGTAAGCGGCGAGAGAGTTTATTTACTTCCATTGAACCTGTCGAAATTTTCATTCGGCCTCGTATTTTATTGGGATCGTGACTTCATAATGGCTTACCGTTCAACGGGCATGCGTCTATCCGTTTGTCCAGTGATACACTTTTCACACCCTGGGAGTGGTGCCAAAGGGCAAGGTTCCCCATACCGGTATCTGCCATATACTCTTACTCTCCAAGGTTCAAGTCGAGTCTTGAATGATGTTCTAAATTCTCAACAGACATTTGAATATTCCCTCAATAATTACTACACCAACCTTAGTAATTGCGATCAATCAGTGATTACTTTCAATAATTTTACTATTGAAACTGAACAACAAAATAAATAATATGTTCACTCTGCTTTAAGATTTATTGGGTACCTAACGTTTCAAGACTAGGAGATACCGAAAAAATGGGGTCCAAATTATCATACATTGCAAATAACTTCAAAGACGTTTCTTATTTCTCTGCTAGATTATATCTTATCCTTAGATAAACAATCAGACAAAGTTCTAGTTACATCATTATCTGTAATAACTACGAAGACTACTGATAGAAACTTGATGAAATGAAATAAAACAACTACCTACGCTTCACTGGACCGTCCATTCAAAATAAGAGTAATAAATCATGAACTCATTTCCTTAGAACAAGATAAAATCACGACAAAAAGTGATTTAAACAAATCTGATTTTCAAATCATGACGTAGGTGCGATTAGTATAATAATACGATGAAATACCTGGGAATAAATTATGAAATCGGGATCGCTCTCTCTAAACTTAGGTAATTCTAATTACCTATGCACTTTAAAAAAGTGATGCAAATTCGCAATGCCTTAAGTTTTTACAATAAAAATATAGGATGATGTTGATATATCATAATATGTGACCGTGCAAGGGAAAAGTGAGCTTAACTTGCCAAAAGTCAAATCTGAGTTTATATTTTCTTATTTTCCTCCACATTATGCTGAACAAAATCGTTTTTTGGATTTTTCTATATGTTCCAATCAAAATTTATGATTTTTCAAAGTTTGAAAAAAGCGTGACCGAAAATTGCAAATTTTGAGCAAGTTTCAGCAGACTTGCGAAACTGCAGTTTTTCGCGAGTATACCTAAATACAATGAAAAATGTAGCGCATTCAAGTTTTCATTATTATTGGGGAAAGAGAGATAGTTTTGGGAACCAAAAAAATATTACAAAAAAAGTCATTTTTTGACCCAAAGTTAAGCTCCCTTTTCCCCTGCACGGTCACATATATGCTTTCACTGTTTAATGCCGTATAAAATCGAGTCGTATAGGTTTCATACTGTTGGACCGATAGGAAACATGATGCATTGTTGTTCATTACAGGAATTTCCAGGAGGTACCTAACGATCTAATTGGAGGGAGGGTAGACGAGGGAACGATCTAACTCGCCCATTATTGGAGGGTTGTTGGAGAACGGAACGTTGATTAATTCCAATGCATCTCATTACAATCGGGTCAACAATTGGAATTGGTAAACACAAGCGTTGGTTCGTTATCACAGACAAAACGCCGAAATTGTCCGGTCAAATCCAATGAAATTTTCAGTGTTGCTTCGGTATAGCTTGTCAAAGGTTCCCAACTATAGGTAATTTTCATCGTCGAGTGTGAGTATACCAAGCGTTAAGCGCGGTACCAAATTTAACAACGGCACATTTCGGTCGATGTTTTTTCGTTAAGACCTATGTGCACTACTTCCGAATGTGACTCCGTCCAACTTTGTCCATTTTTTCAAAAATGAGATTTTTATTGAAAACGGTAGGAACTTTTGGTTGAGGGCTAAAAGAAAATAATTCAATGATCATGCCTAAAACAGCGACTAAAATATCGATTTCGTGCAAAACGAACTTTGTCCGAACCAGTTGTCTTGGCAAAACTAACTCATTCAATCAGCCAATGGGAACGGTATATTTCTGTTCCCAGATAAGAAGGTTATTAATCAAATTCCAGTCATTAAGTCGTCATTCAGAAAAGTTTCTTAAATTGAATGTTCCCAGTTAAATTTTTTTTAAAATGTCTGTTATTTCAACCACATTTGCATTTTTTACTTTCCTACCTAATCTATACCTAATACAAAAAGTGTACCTATTTCACGTCCGGCGATAAAGTGCTAAGAAACCTTCCATTTTTAATGGTATTATTATTAAGTCAATGATATTATAATTATTTTAATATTATTATGGTTTTAATTAATCAATTGTGTGACTAACGTTGGTGCAGAAGCAACTTCGTCTCAACAAGTTCTTAATTACAATTATTCCAAATTACAAATTTATGAAAATAACTCAAAATCTGAATGGATTTCGAATACTATACCTATAGCTAATGAATTCTCACTTAAATAATAGGTCATATTTTGATGAAAACATAATACTAAAAAATTAACTTGGAAAAAAAAAAAAAAAAAAAAATACTAATACTTGAATGGAAATAAGTTGTTCTTGATTTCTCAAATTTGTGATTAGTGTGACTAACTTGGGTTTGCATAAATGTTACCTACCTTCTTAATTCAAAATGATGTAGGCATGTGCTTTCTTTACTTTTGCCGCTGACTAATGGTTTTCTGGCTGACATTCTCTTATGATACAAGCCTAATATTTTGAGTGCGAGGATACCTAGGGCCTGTTTCATAAATCAACAAGTGACAAGTTGCAAGCCGATTTTATGTAAAAGTTTGCAAGTTGTAAAAAATGAGTCTGCAAGTGTTTCATAAAGGTACAAGTGTAGACTTGTAATGCACAATGAAAATTAACAAGTGTACAGGCGAATTTGGACAAGTTACAAATGTTTCCTCATCATTTTGTACAAGTCACTGTTTTCCAGTTGTAAAAATGGCCGATTTTTAACCTGCGTCCATTCACCTGTAAACTTGTTATTTTCCAGCATTGTGAGTTGACAATTTTTCGGTGCGTTTAATATGTGGGAATCATTTTCTGATGAAGAATAGAGAAAATAAAGAAGAATTCAGCGTAGAAGACGCCAAAGATTTTTTCGGCCATCAATAAACGCTCATTTCGTGAGTATTTTTGAGTTTTACGAGGGATTTAAGATGTCTTTCGAGACCCTGAAGAGGCTATTGCAAATGAAGGAAGTTTGGAAAGTGAGTCTGCCCGAAATCGTGCTCTTTCTCCGAAACCGATATTACGAGTATTTATTGGCCTCCACTGGAGGAAGCCACGCAATAGGAGGTATGCGTGATGCGACCAAAGCCACTGCCACTGTAAACTTCACTCTGTTCAGAAGTAAAAGCTTATACAAAGATAATACGAGAATAACTTACTGAAATAGCCGTAGACATGGCTTGGTAGGTACCTGCTGGAAAGTAGGATGTTATATGGAAAAGCAATGTTTTCCATCAGAAACATGGTATAATACTCAAATACACAACTTTTTGCTACATTTCTCTGTGTATTTATCAGTATTTCAATTTATAAATTGGTAAATCACAGCCCAATCGGGCAGTTATCGTTTGTCCCCACACGCCATTTTTCTTTTCTACTACACTTCTGCTTTTTCAAGTGTAACTTTTCTACTCTTGTACTCTTTGTTTTGGTGAAACACTTGTTCTAGTGTATCGTGCATTACAAGTACCTACCTGCGAACTTGCACACTTGTTACTTGTTGTTTTATGAAATAGGCTCCTGGAGTCTTTCTACTCATCATATCGACGTCAACAGTTTTCGAAATCGAAAGTTTCTAGTATAAGTCCACACCCCTTTCAAGGGCGCAATTCAAAAACGTGTCTTCCATACTAGTTCCTTCTATCCGACTTTTTTCCATCAACTTGTTTTTACTTGCATAATCTAATCAAAGCGCGTACTCGCTGATTATCGGTTCCTGAAGAAGTAAAGGGAACAAGTGTCGAGTTGTCCTCATTGGAGAAACCCGATTGATTTCTTTTGTCGACGTAAAAAGCATTTTAGTTTGCTTCGAAGGAAGGAAGTTGGATCAACGAGCAACAAGAAGTAGTTCGCAGGTTTGTGGATTCCGTCTCCTCTCACTTCGATCCGCGTACATTCATCCGTTTCCTCGAGTGGACAGGTCCCGTCGATGCGACCCGGGAAGGTCAGATAAGCTGCTAACGCACGAAAGGTATAAATTTTTTTGTGAACTATCTCGAAACAGGAATATCTGGATGAACGGGATACGATTGGTTTAATTCATTAGAGGCAAAGTTGATTTTTTGTTAAAATAACTTCCTAAAATGTAGAAAGCGGACCCTCGGAAAAACATTTGCCGATTGCGTGGGCAGCATATCTTCCTCAGTTTTATTGTGGACGAAGGAACATAAAATTGGATGGAGAAAAAATGTGACTAAAGGTTGAAAGCTGCAAAGTGCACACGGAAGTTATTAAGTTCCAGACATGCAGTATGATCGTATGAGCGAATTTTAGTGAACAACGTATTGTACATTGTTCATTTGTTTTGAAATTTGAGCTTTCAGAGTGCAAAGAAGTTGTAAACTATTAATTTTATGGCAAAAAATGTATTGTAAATAATAATAATGTGCTATTCAAAAAAAGATTTGGGATTCGTAAACTTTGTTGGAGTTTTTATTGATTTATTAAATAAATTTCATTGAAATTTAAGTACATTTTTCAGCATAATTTTGTACATACATTTTTTACGTTCTGTTTTATAGTTAGTAAACTATATCTGCAATATTTTGCGAGAAAAAAAATAAATTAAATGATTTTTAACAGTTTGAGCGAATTGTCGTGGAAAATCAAGCTATTACAATGGTTTGAAAATTTTTAAATAAAAACTTTTGAAAAAATTCTTTATTGAAATCCGTTTTGAGGCATTCTGAAACGAATCCTACAGTTTAACGCATGTACTCGTATATATATGCGTGAGTGTATTTGTCATTCCAGACGATAACTCACGTTAGGATTGATATAAAAATTCCGTTCTTGCGCCAAAAACGAAAGGGTCAGTACGTTAGCCAACAATTTTTGAGCACATTAAATTGGTCAAATTTCAAAAAATGTGCTCTAAAACCACTAAAAATGACTAAAAACGACATAAAATCGTTAAATTTATATTTTTATCAGACTTTCAGTCCAAAGACATAAAAAACTTATTCATAAAAATGCACAGCGAAAAACTGGCAAAATGTACTTAATTTCATTGGAATTTGCTGAAAAATCAATTAAAGAACGGATAAATATCTAAACATCCTAAATCGGTTTTGAATCGTAGAATATGATTTGGAACGAGTATATTTGCCATGAAATTTTCTGTTAACAGTATTTATTTGCACTCAAATTTCAAAACAAAGGAACTTAAATTGTACCTTAATTCGCACTTAATTTTAATTCGAGTAACGAAAGTTCCCTCATACGATCATGCTGCATGACTGGAACTGTTTTGGGAATACTTATACCGAGAAAAAATAAGTTGCCAAAAAACTTACAAGAAACATGTATTTGGCAGTTGAGAAATCACAAAAATCAATTACCACACCTCTAGAGCTGCTGTTGGTCTCATTCGACGCAGAAATAGTCCAAGTAAATGCACAATTTTTTTTTCAGGTTGCCAAATGGAGTAATTTGTACAAAAATGTTCAGTAAACTGTTGAAGAATCGTCAAAAATCTGTGAAAAACCACATTTTTTTGGCAGTTTTTAAGTAAAAGGCACGTTAATGAGGCATTTCAGACCCATCATATGTGGTGTAGACGTGTTTAGCGTTAAATTTCCGATAAGAATACCACATTTTAATTGAACATAAATTGTTCTGGAGTTGAAGAATTTTTTCAAAAATGTAGGTAACGTACCTAAAAACTGGGAGGTCTATGTGAAAAACCGGCTTCGGATGCATGACTTTGATTTTTTTTTTCTCTCGAGCAGTGTTATGATGATGTATGTACGTCACTGTAAGCGTGTTGATACAAAGACAGAAGCTTTGAAGTGTGAAGTGTTGGCAAAAAACGGCGCTTCAAGAAGCCACCAGAGCGAGGTTGAAGCAGCCAAGCACAAAGTGATATATTATAACTACGCTATAATAATCACTGCGTAATCAAAGAAGTTACAACGAAACCATCGCAGTGCTGATTTCTAGTTTCTCAGGTATACCAACGGATCATTTATGGCTTATATAAAAATGGCGAAAGGCGTCTGGGTTATTGTTTTCTATGGTAACTTGGAAAGAATAGTAGAAATCACTTGCTTTGTTATTTCTGAGGTTTCAGAAAGAATGCGAGCGAGTTGTGAAATTTGCAAAATGGCATGTAATTGCAAGTAATTTTGTAACTACTTAGTTTCAGACGACCCGACCTCGGATGTAAGTGGGCTTTCATCAAGCCCAGGTGCACTATTGTTTCTGTAGTCTTCCAGGATGTGTGCGGTGTAGAATACAAACCATTACAACGTATTTGCAGATTGTGCGATCAGAAAGCATTGAGAAAGAACGGATGAGGCCTATTAGGCCTTTCTGTATTCCATAGCACTATGTGCTATATATATCCTCTATAGACCGGGCGTCCATTTAAATGGACACAACTTTGAATTGCTCTCCTTTCCCCAAAGAGCATGATTTGCCAGGTTCTTGACGAAGGAGTAAGTCTAGAGGATTGTAATTCATATAGCCTAAAACGATCCCTGGAACTTGTTCGTCAGTTTGCGCCCACCCGCATGGAAACCGTTTGCTTTTCAAGAGGACAATCAAACTAACTTTCTCTTTCATAATATATCTAGGGATTCAACTTGAGAAGCTAAAATTTGAAATGGAGGTAAATAAAGCGCAGTCTGAGTTCACAACTCTTTAGCCTTTAGGCGCAAGGTGATTTTTTTCCCTGACATCACAAAATAATTAAAGAGTTCATTAATTTAAGTTCTCTTATGAGTATCGGATACAGGGATTTCAGAGTTTTTCCCACTTTGAGGAGATCAAGAGTTGAGCAGTATTTTTCCAATTTTTCTTTCTATCAGAATCAGTAGTATATATGGAATTATTGAAGTGTCTAGTCATGGTCAGTGGGTATTTCGATCTTTTTAAAAGAACACGTCAAAAACGTGTTTAAAATATTTAACCAAACGAGAAATACGCCAGAGGCACATTTCCTAGGAGAATCGGAGGCTTAAAGTAATAAACAATATTCATTATTTAAAACAATGAACCAATTAGACGTTACAGAAAATACTTTTTGAACTTTTTTTTTTGTTGGAAATTAGGTAGTTTTCATATCAATCCATCGGGCTGTGGTGGTAAGACCTTAAAGTTGACCTCCTACATAGTTAAAAACCACCATGTTTTAATTTATTATGGGCGTCAGCTCGAATCTGCCGCTAAGGTGTATAACTGCGGACTGTTCTGTGGAACTGTGACAAGTTTCATAACTGATTAATATTTACAACTGCCTATGAGGCCTAACCTGGTTTTTTGAACCTACGAGTGGGGAAAGCGGTCCAAATAGGAACTCCGCTCGGGAGAATTTGGATTCAAACGTATCGAGCTCGAATTTGTCGTTGGTTTTCTAAGACATTGATCAAAAGCTACGCACGAAACCGACCGCTCCTATCAGGCCACGGTTACACCCACTTGACGCCGAAATTATAGGATCATGTAGTAAGCTGTGTTGCTTGACCTTTGATGTAGGTGTGGTCCTTTGAAGTATTGTTTTGCATTGGTACCATAGTGGACAGCCTACCTGATTTTGGAAGATAAGTCCGGTGCCAATGGCAAACGTCTTTCAGGATACAAAAACTCTAGGCTTAAAAGTTGTCAGGACATCAAATGCCCTGGTTTTCATCAACTTTCAAGCAGAATTTGCACCTCCATCTATATCAACTTTGTTACCCAAGATTAATAGGGAGTTAATCTCTTCTGATTTAGGACTAAAGATAGATGAGAGATAATTTGGTTTTACGGACCTACACCAAGCAAAAAGTTAGCCTTCCATATCACCTTGGATTACGTTTGCTTTGGGGTAAAAAATGATCAACCTATAATTTTGTTCAGAAAAAAATCCTTTTTTAAGGAGTAAAATTAACTCGATGATACCCTTCACGGTATTAAGGAAATCCCATTAGGTATCTTTCTAGTGAGGTGTAGGTATGAGATCATAAATATATTGAAATGAGCGGGAGACATTTTGGGTATATTTTTTCTGAACTATTTTGTTTTATTATTTGTTCGCAAGAAGCATTAGAAAATATCTATTGTAACGTGATTTCGAATCGAATTTCCAAATTGACTTGCATAAAATAATTTTGTGGCGGTACCTAAAGGGCGAAAGGATGGCTTTGCCATTCGTCCATAGTACGATATATCGTCCAACACTTTACCCTCACATTTTTGGGCGAATATTCACGAAATTGGGCTAAAGAATTTCAATTTCAGAGGAAAATGTGGCTACGAAAAATCATTTTATTGTTTGATCATGACAGATTTCACTTTCATGGGATAGACCGGAGCATTGCACGACCGGAGCAATGCACGACCGGAGCATTGCACGACCAACCATTTATAATATACATGGCCTTGAGAGTTAGAAAAAAAAGTCAAAACGAGTGTGTATAGCAAAAGTTTGGTTTTCTCTATAATTGAACAGTCCACAACAGTGTATCTGCGATGAAGGGTTATCTACTAATATAATATTCCATTGTTTACTTGTATTGATTGATATATCTGTTGATATAAGCAATATAATTGATATTGATATAATTAATAATGCACCGTTTTTGAATCTTGAAGAATTTCATTGTTTCTAATTGGCCTCGGGTTATTCGCAAAAGCACGAAGGTTTAATATTACTCTTGCCTCAGCTGTTCAGATCCACTGGTTCATGAGACAGCCGTCTAGTTCTCTTGACAGTTTGCTCACGGTTGTATAAGCCCGCACAAAACCCCCATCAACCTATTTTAGGGACGGTGTATCAATTATCTACATTAACTGCAGGATAGCTATACTGAGAATAGCGCTATACTCCAGATAAAGAGTGTGAGTCGTTTATCAATGCCGAATTACCTAGCGGATTAAATTATCCCTCACATAAATTCTGTCTGGCAGATAGTGACGTTAGCATCCTCATTGAGGTCTGTAAGCGACAAAATAAGGGCGATTTACACATGAAGCTACCACAGAGTAGAGTAGGAGCTACATTTTCTTCATGGATCGGCAATTAAAAATACCGGGTCTGACGTCCACAACACAACAGTGTCCATCATGCTATCAAGCCTGGCAAATAAGAAACCACCACATTTTTGCCATTTGCCCTTTTCTTCATTTCTAGAGAGACAGATACATACCTACACGAATTGCGATATTGCAACCTGAATTATTATGAATGAATTATTGTGATCAATAAGTTGTGTACTTAATTTCATCTTCGATCTTTGTTAGAATGTGAAGAACGGTATCTTTGTCCAACCGAAACCTCAATGAAAATACGCACTCGTCCCATATTAGTAGGTGATCTACACGGGGTCTTGGTATATAAGGTCTCCTTTTCCATTCAACGAATTATGCTACAACAGAATTTTCGCCGTCGCTGCTATTTGAAGAGAAATTCCCAAATATCATTCCATTGGAAGGTACAAAAATAAAGTCAATCAAACGAGATTCAAATAAGATTGTTGTAAATAAATAAACTTGTTTGAGGTTAGAAAGCTCTAGATATATCATTAACCTCCAGTTATAATTGTTATCCAGCCATCCAGGGACCAGATAAATTAAAACGCCTGATAGGTTTAACTAGGGAAGGATAAATACCCCCTATTGTGTTATCTGGAGGATAACGCTTGTAATGGATTTAGGCGCCCCGTGGTGCAATGGGGGATAAATTGAGAAATTAATAATGAAGAGCCAATGAAATATTTATGTATCCAAGGGAGTATAGTGGGTATTCCTTCTGGAAACCCGGGCCATGTTTCTTCTGAAAATTAAAGCCCCAAAAATAGTGGATCGGATTACTAGGCGTTAGCCGTGCATAATCCTAACCACGCTCTGCTACCATGTAATGAACTTAGACGCCCCCGAGGTGCAATGGGGGCCTAAATCCACATTCATAGATAGAGAGGGGTGTGACAGTACCATAAGAGATACAACTCGTAGTAATAGCATTAATACTACGTTCGGAGAAGATAGGTTTTCCAGTTCTAGGATCACCCATCAATCGCCAAACGCAGGCTTTCGAAAACACGGGAAGACAGTGCCCGACGCCCGTTGGGAAACAACGGAGCGACGGCAGCGCATACATTTGGATCTCGCCGGAACTGTCACACGCTGCCCCTCAGATGAATCCCCCTTAACCATTGGATAAATGTGATCGATAAACTGGCCCTTAATTGAGTATCTTGGATATACCTACTCTATAAAACATAGAGAACAACCTCCTTTTATCAAAGTAAATAAATCGTGCCAATTATAATATCTTAATTCTAAAGAGTAATTATATGACACATATATGGGGAACTGCACTTAATTCAGTTTTAGCGGAATGTTTGAATCATTAAATTGCAATGAGCCCAAATTTGCAAATAATGAACTTTCCCGCAATTGTCTTTATGGAAACACGTTTTGAGATACTTGAACAATTTTATGAGTTTAACAATTTTTCATGCATGAGTAAATGAAATTGTGGGTGCTTGTAATTGCAGACGATACGCCTTCTTATGAAGAGAACTGAGATTGGCAAATTAGTTCGTTTACCTGAAAATCAAGCAGACTTGTTGTCAGCTGAGTATTCCTCGGATAAGGGATAATAAACCATGCACTAGAAAATTCAAAAACTTGTGCATGATATGGTGCAGAACAATTCACTTATAGTTCAATAAAATGAACTTGGAAATCAGCAGCAAATTAAGCAGAATATTATTTAGAAAAAGTTTCTTTGCCTTAAATTTGAGAGTTATCAATATTCATGTTTACAAAAAGTGCTCACATTTCAATAACAGAAAATTGACGTAAATAAAACTACTAAGCAAATCATTTGGTTACGGATCAGCGTTGGAAAGCTTTCATCTCTGGCCTCTCAATTGCCGTCTTCCATAAAGTTAGGAAGTGAGGTGGAAAAAACTTAGAATAAATACTCGTAATTATTCAGCTTGTGGTTCGTACATTGAACCTGAACCGGATAGTTCCGCTTCATTAATTTTTATTCGCATTTGCCTTCATCACCTCTCATCAGGAATGAGTTGAGTATGCATATTAATGCAGTTTATATGTAAATACGTCGTAGGTACCTACTTTAAAACACTTGATTAAAAGTATCTACACATATGCTGTTCACCAGTGGTGGTGCGAAATTATTTCTTATGGAAAGGCTACATCAACAGTCGGATATTATAATTTATAGGATTATTATTTTCTTAATTAGGTTCCGTTTTTATTTTTTATTTTTAATATAATGATTTAAACCACACCTCAACCACCTTATTATTTGTAATACTAGTTATGTACATCATGGGGATTTAGAAGAATATAGAAGAGACAGTAAATATTGGAAAGTGCTAGGAAACTTTAGCTTTTAAAACGCTTCTTTTTAAAACTTACCACGTACATCTAACCATAGACATTATTTTTTTTCCTGAAATTAAGTCTAAACATGAACATTATTTTCTCGCTTAATTTAACAGCAATAGAGGAATAGAACACAGCAATAGAATTTGGTCATTAGGACCAAATTGTACAGTTTTCAAGCTATCGTTGAAACCAAATGGTTCATTTCAACAAGGCTATGTCACCTGAGGCGTACAGAAGTAGGCTTACGATTTTAGTAAATGGATTATATTTATGCAGGTACCGACATTTATGTTGGCACACCATTCTATAGAAAATACATGGAAAAAGTTCCAGTCATACAGCATGATCGTATGAGCGAATTTTCGTAATTTATCGTATTGTATAATGTTAAATTGTTTTGAAATTTGAGCTTTATGAGTGCAAAGAAATTGTTAACTATTAATTTTATAACAAAAAAAGTATTCTAAATAATAATCCCCTATTGAAATAGAGGTTTAAATGCTTAGATTTTTTTGAAGTTTTTATCGATTTTTCAGCAAATTTTAATTAATTTTACATTTTTCAGCATAATTTTGTACATACATTTTTCAATGTTCTATTATGTTCTATTTTATTTGTTTATAAACTTTATTAGGGCGATATTCTGCCAAAAAATATAAATTAAATTTTTAGCCGTTTTTAGTGATTATTTTAGTACATTATCGTCTTATCGTCGAGTTTTCGTCTGGAAGGACACACATATATAAATAAATGTATGCATGAAAAAGTGGAGAACTCTATAATTCGTTTCAGAATGCCTCAAAACAGATATCAATGAAGAGGTTTTAAAAATTTGCGAGCCATTGCAATAGCTCATTTTCTACGAAAATGCGCTAAAACAGAACATACCATAGAGACTCCGTTTATCGGTTTTCTATATATCAGTGTTATACGCAGAAGAGCATTGCAGTACAGAAATAATAAACATTTGTAAAATAATTTCCAAAAAATTTTCACGTCTACAACCCACTCACACATGGCACGAAATTTTCATCAAAATTTGATAGAACCCGGTGAAATTAACCTTATTATAAACATTTGTGGATACACTGACTGATAGACGTATAGAACGTTGTTCAGAATGGTCTGAAACGTAAAATTTGAGTAGATATTTAAAAAAGAATTTTTAAATTATTTTCTTACCTCTAAGAGTGAAAACATTGTTTCTGATGGGTACGTAGGTAGAATCGGAAGCAATTCATAACTACGGACTCATCACCGTGTCGGATGAGCTCTCGTTGAAATCATTCTCATCTCTCTATGTCATTGTTACCTGCATAAATACCTAACTAGGGAAATTAGATTACATTGGTATAATTAATCCCTCCCAGCACAGTTCTCGAGTGACGGCAAGTGAAGATGAATAGTCGGGTTACCTCGTCGCAGATTTATGACGTGTTTTCGTAATTTATTACTGCAGATGCATCCCACCTGCTAATAAGGGCGTAAATTAATAAATTCGTATGAGCTAAAAAGGTTCCGCCTTTCTGATTCGCAAACTCAGCCGGCCTCGCAGAAAATGATGAGACAAACGATTATGATCTCAAGAATTAATTGAGTGGAGTGCCGTCAACTCGCATTGCAGCGATCTGTGGCATTGATAAGACTTTCGAGTTCATCACAATAAGACACCAAACTTTGAACCTTACTAATTAAGTATGAAAATAATTAAGTTAAACCCCCATCCCTCAAAGTGGTTTCTGATATGTGCATTCTAAAAGAAAAAATAGTAAATACAATAATAACTAAATTAATACAAATCCGTCCGTCCAGGTTCACAACAAGTACTACAAAATTTCTGGTGGTGGATGAACCCAACCAAGGCTCTAGTAAAATTAGATGAATTATGCCGGCTTGCTGCTGGGTGAGCACAAGGACCAAAAGTTGAAAATTGTTCGAAAAGAAAATTTTAATTTTCATGAAATCGTGCAAAGAAAACAAAATATAATCTTCTCAGTATACATAGACATCACAGATATAACTAAATTGAGTTTTACATTCTTTTTGGAGATTAAATTCCTCGCAAGTTAGGTAGGTACAAATGCTAGGTACTTACTTCCAACGGCCGTGGAAATGTTTTGATTTGTCGCGAAGAATAGATTACTTTGAAGTGGCAAATACTTTAAAGTTTGACTATGACTATGTGAAAAGAAGGAAATGGATGTTCCTAACTTTCGTCGATTTTGGCGAAGTAGAGAGTAGGTACTGTTGAAGTATTTTCTCACGTAGAAACTATTGTCACTATTTTTACTATCATCTAAATGACGTCGAACTTTATGCAAAATTGTGGTAAATAGGGTATGTTGTAAGTTGTTGTAAGGTTATAAGTTGTAAGTAGGGCCGATTTATCAATTCCCTACATTAACTGCAGGATACCTAAATCTACCGAGTATGGCGGTAGGTACACTCTACATAATGAATGTGAGTAGTTTATTAATGCCGAATTACTTAGCGGATAAAATTATCTCTCAGATAAAAATACTGTTGCTTAGATAGCGTCGTTAGCATCCTCGTTGGTGTCCGTAGTCATGGATCTGCTATTGAAAAAACAGTGTATGACGTTATTTCCACACCAGTGTCCATCATATAATCAAGCTCGGCTAATAAGAAACCACCACCTTTTTGCCGTTCGCTTCATGCCTAGAGATTAGAAATGCATTTACGAATTGCGATATTCCAACCCGAACTATTATGAATGATGAATTTTTATTTTCATTTATTTCATCTTCGATATGTGCTAGAAAGTAAAGAACGGTATCTTTGTCCATTCGAAACCTCATTAAAAATGTCCAATCGTCCCATTTTAGTTGGTGATTTACACGGGGGTCTCACTATATCTTATTTCCCATTCGACGAATTCTGCTACAATAGAATCTTCGTCGTCGCTGCTATTTGAAGACAAATCCCAAACAATATCCATTATGAGGTACAGAAAAGAAATAAGGCAACCAAACTTGTGATTCAAACAAAATTTGTAAACAAATTAACTTGATTGAAGTTAGAAAGCTCTAGATATCTCATTAACCTCCAGTTATATCTAATTGTTATCCAGCCGTCCAGGAACCAGATAAATCAAAACTCCAGATAGAGTTTTTAACTAGGGATGAGAGAGAGTCCAGGGAGATTGTGTTAACTGGAGGATAAAGCTATCTCTCGGATTAATTCCCTTATCCGTTGGATAAACGTGATTGCTAAACCGGCCCTTAAGAAAAAAAGCCTTATAAAAGTATAAGCGTTTTCTAGAGTCAACAAAGGGCTTGGTAGTGAGGAAGTATGAAATGCAGGTACCCTTAGTGTCTAAACGGAAAGAAAAGAGTCTGGAGGTGAGGGCAGGAATGGGATAAAAAGAGAGAAAGTTTTTATCAAACTCTAATCGATGGATTTATTCTCTTATATAAAATGTTACTCCCCTGGGAGTTAGATGGGCTGGCTAGCCCAGAGCTATCGACTGGAGGGCCATTAGGGGCGGTCGTTATCAATAAATCGGAGAGCATAGACTGTGGTGGCGGTGACAGGCGAATTCGGGTTCAACTTATACCAAAGCTGACTTCACAATTCGAAGTTCGGCTTGAATAAATCAAACTATGATTTACTAGTGGATAAGTACATATGAGTTTATAAAATCAAATTTCTTCAAATAGAATCTATTGTTATTTAAAAATATAAAATGAATACGAATAAATGAAACTATCGATTGATAAGTACCTATACGTTTCTTTCATTAGCCATGAAATCCTATATAGGTTTGGTTTGCATCTATAATGGAAAGTTTTAGTGGCACGAAACTGTCAACGCATCCACAAACGCAACCGTATTCCTTGGCCGGAACCGTAGCGCACCATGGTAACGCTGCGACGTATTTCGATACGCGACGCATCGCAAGCTGGCAATGCGTTCAACGATACCGCTCCAATAGCGAACGGTATCGCTCGTGTAACCTTCATTTCTCGTAACCTCCTTTCAGCGAAGCGGGAACAAGTTTCAGCTGTTTTATTTATTTTTTATTATTATTTTTTTTCTTATTTGCCACTAAATCTCCCTAATAATTTGAAAAATGAGAATAACCGCATCTCGTTCAATCATCAATATCAGTGAAGGTCGACAAGGGTTTTTTGAAATATACTTAATTCACTGTTCCCTTTGACTGGGATACAGTTTTCAACTAAATTTTATATTAGTATACCGAGTAATATTACAGTACTATTTTTATGATAATGTAAATGTGTTCATAAGTTTAGGCATACGAGCAAAAGCAACATCAGTCATTCAAATCTACGCAGAATAATTTACCTACGTACCTTAATAATTTACCTATTTCTGCGTAAATTAGGTACATAGTAACTTAATCAGTCATTCAGTTCAGGCGGTCATGGGTGACCGCCCGAGTAAAGGTCTCACGTCCAAGTAATTTTCACGCTTCTGTACGGCGAATCCCTCTCCGCTCGAGGGACGAGGCAATGAGTTGCTTTAAGCGAAATCATCAGAACGAATTCTGATACTCCATTTGGACGATAGCTGATGAAGTCCGCGACGCCCGAGGCAGTCGGACGAAAAGCCCCAACCTGCAATGGTTGCTTGCTTTACTTTACTTTTACTCATCCCATAAGGAATCGAAGTAGAGCAGTCCGTTACTTAGTTGTGGAACGTTACTGGCTGCATTCGCTCTTTTAAAATAGTTTGCCTTGAAAGACGTGCACTTAAATTTTACCTCTTGTCTCGGATTGTGAAAATAACGACGAATCAACTGGGAAATCTAGACCAACCAGTTTATATATCTGCAGCACCATCTATCAAGACGGCTGTCTGATTGATATCAAGGCGGCCATCAACGTCAAACGCGGAGTGCATGCCGACTCAGGGAAGTAACTCAAAAAGTGATTTGGCGTTACGAGATTGCATGTAAGTTCTCGTTGAGTTAGAGAATTACATGATTGTTTGTGAAGCGAGAACGAAATGTCTATTTGGAGTGATTCAACCACGAAGTGGGTTAACATTATCGCAAGATTTCAGTTCAGCAATTAAAACGGCTAATACTTACGTGTACTCAGAACTCAAGCAGTATCCAACAGCCAGCATTAGAAGTACAAAAAAAGGATACGAATTGTCACACTAAGGTTTATTATTTATGTGTTAAATAGCTCTTCTGATCGCTGGAAATAACTGCTGTTGAACTAAGTCTAGATGATAAATCATTGTCGGCGGAGGTATAACTATACACGTAGGCACCCAATAGTAGCATCCCATTTTTTTATTTTTTTATTTTTTTTTTTTTTATATATAAAATAAAACACTTACTAACGCATCACTAGTTCGTCTATAGGAAAATTTCCCATCACGTAGGTACTTAAATACTTAGGTAGCAAAAACATTGTATATTTCGTAATTTATTGAAATAAAGAGATAGAACTATAAATGTATATAATAAGAATGCACTCTTCTCCCTGGTTGCTAATTGTAGGAATTACTGTCTCTAGGGGGTGGCGTGATTAACTTAGCATGGCTTGTAAATAAATGTTTTGGCTCCCAAAGGCAAGTTGAGTAAATTAATTATCTTCAGTTCAGAATCAGGTTCACAGAGAGGATCGTTGCCTCAGTTCCAAAAACACTGCCGGAAGAAAGAATAAGCACAACTTAGCAATTCTATTTTTATGATGAGCCTAAAATGCCTTCAAATTCCAAAGGAATTACATGGAGCCTACCAACGCCATCGTAGTCCAATAGACACATTATGTAGATCAGTTTACTGTGAAACATTCTGCCGGTTAAGATTACTGTTTCATTCTATTAATAAGATATTCCATCCATGCTTTACTAATTAATTATTATTGTACTTTAAATACCATGTGATGACTTATTTGTAATAACAGAGTTATTCAAGGCAAATTCAACTTAATGACGCACTCATAACTAATCTCAACCTTGATGTGTGGTTTCAACCGCGTTCATCCCACCAAAACTTCTCAGTTTTGAGCGATTAGTCGTAGGTGTTTTCCTTCAGGAGTTTATATTCGTGCCCTCACATAAAACCAAACGAGAGCTTCTTTGCTAAGCGTAAACTTTCTTGCAAGATGGTACCATGAAATCCCCAACTTTCTCCCTTCCTTTCCGGAAGTTTTCCCAACAAACTAAAAGCATCGATCCAAGCTTCTTAGACCTGTCGTATAATAAGAAATAACTAGATGAAGAGGAAGCAAAAAAGAGTGATTACATTCACGGTCTGACAGAATGCAATACACCTTCTCTTGTGCAAGGCTGAGTTATTACATTTCAGAGAGGCGACGAGAAATGGACATTAATTCAATTGAAGTGCTTTTGATATTTTAATCGTATTTTTCTCAAGATTCCGAGTGGGCGACTCAGTTGGCATTTTATTACATTCGACGTTCAACCTAACACCGAGATGCTTTTCTTACAACAAGTTCCATTACTGCAACGGTAGAAAGGATGAAATACGGAGTTCTACCTTTTCTTACTTTGTATAGTTACCCTTTTATGAGGGTCGCCTACAAAATACGTTCAGTTTTGTCCTCAAATGCGAACGGTAAGGACTTAGCTAGATCTATAAGGGTTTTGGTGTTTCTGAAAAAGTTTCTCAAGGGTTTCACAACATCTATATAAGCTTTTAATGCTTTTCCGTTACACCTTTTCCGGGACAGCTGGTCACCCTCCTCTTCCTTTTTGTCTTCCAGATTGTTTCATTCTGCTTTCAACTCCAAAATCCATCTTCTCACCATTGACTCAACCCTCCGTTACACAAAAACAAACTAATGGTTAATTAAATTATGATCTCATCCCCAGGAATTCACCGAATAAAAATCTACATAAGTACAGGCCCTGTACAAAGTTCGACTCCTGCTTGTTCCGACCCAATATCCTGCTATTTGCGAAATCGGATACGCACTTATTAAAAATTAAAAAAAAATATATATAGATATAGATA
The DNA here is from genome assembly GCA_030762985.1 of Adelphocoris suturalis. Classification (NCBI taxonomy): domain Eukaryota; kingdom Metazoa; phylum Arthropoda; class Insecta; order Hemiptera; family Miridae; genus Adelphocoris; species Adelphocoris suturalis. The sequence continues at coordinate 27,285,978 of CM061049.1, forward strand.
TAATACAAATAAATAAAATAATAAAAAACAAATAGACTGTCTTGAACAATAATTTTGGTACCGCGTCGGTCAGTCAGTCTGTGCTGTCCCACGAATCCTGTCTCGGCCAAAACTGTTTCAACTCAACTTATGATTGTGAAGATTGGTGTAGATTGTGTGGCTGATTAAAAAGGCTAATCTCATGAACTAATGATAAAACATAAAATAGATAAATATAGTATAATTCCGTTGTAACATGAATGTGCGGGTCATTGAAATGTTTTAAACAACATAGATTCCATGGCGTTTTCCTATGTTTGAGATCTAAAAATTCAATTAGGTCATGAGAAAATAATTGCTGATAGATGTTAATTAGATAGTATACATCTATGATTCGGGAGCGAAGAAGTTCATCGGGGTATCTCTAGCCTAACCCATTCAATACTTGGAAATTTCATCGGAATTCAATGAAAACTGTATAACTTAAACACGCTTATTACAAGGGTTTGAATTTCACGCATGTGCAGCAACTATATTATCTTGATGAAATGATAAGATGACCATTCGAAATTGATATGGGTTGTGTAAGCCGTATACAACCTAACCCACCCGTTTTCTGAAAATATTATCTAGTTCTGATGGAAGCTTTCGAAATTGAGCTTGTTATATGGAGTTGCGAACACACACATAGACAGACAGACACAAACACAAAGTTTTTCAAAATTATCTGAAACAAAAATGCAAATAATCTTGATTTTGAAAAAAAAAAGTGTTTATTTATTTATTTTTTTGTATCCCGAAATTGAAAGCGATGGTTCCTCTGCTTATACTTGGAAGCACAGTACTGTGCATTGGTTGGTTGGGTGTGAACGGTGAACACTATTTTATAGAACTTTTTTCCCCCTCGAAATTCAATTTTAGAAATTTAGGTATGAGAGGATATTAAGAGATTATTGATATAAGTATTTGAACCAAAAAATGATCTCAAAGACCTAGGACCATCATTGTAACCTATTCCGAAGAAATCCGCCATCAGTTCTGTGGGTAGTATTGCGATTCGAACTACTGATCCCACGCGAGGCGGTCTAATTTACCTTACCTCAGTTTGAGATTGAGGTCGAGTTTTTAGCCTTTCACTTTTGTGCGTACAGGAAATATTGGGCCATCTCTACCGCGTCTCTCAGCACTATAATCCATAGAGACATGCGTGACGTTTTGCTTGAGAAAACACCATCGTTATTGCGTCCTCATTTTTTGAAAAAATGAAGTGTTCAATAAATCTTTTTGGACAGGAGTGCCGAATCCGCTCTATCACTGAACATTCCATCGGAACCGAACCTATATTTTGGGAGTTATGCGATTGGCTAATGTTTCAAGTTTTATGTAGGAGAGAAGACCCAATCAAGAACAATTTAGAATCAAATCAAATTCGGGTCAAACGAAGTCAAGGCTTTCATATGCCCTAACAGACATTTTTAAGCAGCACAATTTTTGGTTTATTAATCTCAACATACCTAACCAATAAATTATGGTCTATGATTTTCAATAAAGAACCATCGTAATCGACAATGAAAAGAATATTATATATATCCCCCCCACTCACTCCCCCCTACCATCACTAAGGAAAATGAGTTGGTTTAGGTTCCAAAATGTTATGAAGGGGAAACACCCTGGTAATTATTAAACAAAGGTTTATTATCTATATATTGTGATTACTTGTCAGTGGATAATTATTATGAATGGAGTCTGAATATGACAACATGGACATCTACTTACCGAAACCTACCAACAGTAATTTCTTGTGATGAGACAAAAAATCGTCTATACCCCACGGGGAATCGAACCCCAGTCTCCCATGTATGATTGTGGCGAGGACTAATACTACTGTGTAGCAGTAGTGAGTGAAAGTCGAAGATTTCATGGTTGACTAGCAGGACTTTGAATAAGTCTTTCCACACTTCAGGTCCAAATTTTGATGAGGGTATCTTTTTGTTGTTTCAAATCTTGGATTCTTCATATCTCGAAACGTATACACAAATGCTGAATTTTTCCTTCTTGGTCGATTATAAAGGTTTATAATTGAAAATAATAAACCATAAATAATAAACCAAATGGCCGTTTGTCCGCCGTGTGTTGTCCAGTTTTCGCCCAAACTACTGGGCAAGAGTTCGCAAAAATCGCAGATTGGCTGGGAACGTTCTCAAGATCTCGGCATCACTTTTAATCAATACTAAGTTGTAGATTCAAGGGCATTTTTAGAAAATTTTCGTAAAAAATGAAGCTATTGCAATGGCTCCAAAAATTTTCGAAAAATTTCTTCATTGAAATCCGTTTTGAGGCATTCTGAAACGAATCCTAGAGTTTAACGCTTTTTCATATGTATACATGTATGAGTCATTCCAGACGATAACTCTCCTTAGGATTGAGATAAAAATTCCGTTCTTACGCCAAAAAAGCAAACTTCCCAAACAAAGGATGTTAGTTGGCCAGCAATTTTTGAGCACATTGAAATGATCAAATTTCAAGAAATTTACTTTTAAAAAATCACTAAAAATGGCTAAAAATCGTTACATTTATATGTACATTGACAAAGTATTGCTCAAACAAAGTTCATCAACTAGAACATTTGAAAATGTATCAACAAAATAATGCTGAAGAATGTACTTAAAATTCATTACAATTTGCTAAAAAATAGTTAAAAACGGCAAAAAAACTACAAATTCAAAACCACTATTTGAAAAGGAGATTATTATTTAGAATACGTTTTTTGTAATAAAATTCGTAATTAACCATTTATTTGCACTCGAAGTGCTCAAATTTCAAAACAATGTAACATAATATAAGTAATACAATATTTTACAAAAATTCGCTCATACGATCATGCTGCATCACAGGAACTTTTTACTTGAAATGAAAAATGAAATGAAAATGTATTTATTTCTGAAAATATGATAAAAACAATTCACCTACAATAAACGAAAGAAATTTAGTCTCCCTAATGGGTGATACCCGCGACAGGGAAAACAAGTTGTTACAATGAGCCTGTAGGTTCTTAAATATTACATTTTTTAAATTCTTAATACAAAAATAATTATATCATGTTGGAGAAATCAATAAAGTGCCATTACATAAGGATAAATAATACAATCTAGATGATATTTCATTATTTACACACATGAGTATTATTAATCATTATCTTGTGTTTTGAGAAAACAATTTTTCAAAACGTCATTCACTTGATTAGGTTGATCTATTAACTTATTTTTAACGATAGAAGGCAATTGAGATGTTTTATTTATTTATTTTATTTTTTTTTTTTTTTTTTCGTACAGGAGTGCCATCAACCCTTAACTACGTGCCGCTCGACGTGTCCTACACAACGTCGCCCAAACTGAACCCTTATCCCGACTGGGACACGAACGAGCAGGGAAACTGCAACGGGATCACCACCACCTACAGAGTGAAGGTCGACGAGTGCGACAGGCTCTGGGTATTAGACTCGGGCACCGTCGGAATCGGTGAGTCACTTAATTCTAACTGAATATTCAAACAAATGTGTCACCATCCGGTTCAAATTGGAGAGGCCTCTAAATTGAACGCGTGTTGTTAAATAATGCATGCAATACAGGACGTCTCTTTTGAAGGAAATCAAATTTACCGTCACGAAAATGAAATGAATGATTTATATACCATAGATAGTCTGAGAGCAACAACCACGCTCATAATATGAAATGATATTATATATGAATTTACATATGATATATATATGAAATTATATATGAATATTTTCATATATTATATATGAAACGCACATTATATACCTATATATTATATTGAAGCCCAACTTGTTCAAACTTGTTTACTGTCAACCTTTGACATTCCATCCGAAACATGGATTTCAAAAATTCTTCAGCAACAAAAAGGTGAAAATCTACAATTTCGAATCTCAAAAATTTCCAATTCCGACAGAAAACCGACAAAGTAATTGTAACTGAATATTCAAACTAATGGGTCACCATCCAGTTCAAATTGGGGAAGCCTCTAATTGAACGCGTGTTGTTAAATAATGCATGCAATACAGGACGTCTCTTTTGAAGGAAATCAAATTTACCGTCACGAAAGTGAAATGAATGATTTCTATACCATAGATAGACTGAGGGCAACAACCTTGCACATATATTGAAGCCTAGCTTGTTCAAACTTATTTACTGTTAACCTTTGACATTCCATCCAAAACATGGATTTCAAAAATCCTTCAGCAACATTATATATGAAACATAATTATATATGAAACGCACATTATATATATATTATATTAAAGCCCAACTTGTTCAAACTTGTTTACTGTCAACCTTTGACATTCCATCCGAAACATGGATTTCAAAAATCCTTCAGCAACAAAAAGGTGAAAATCTACAATTTCGAATCTCGAAAATTTCCAATTCCAACAGAAAACCGACCAAGTACATCGGTCAGCAACTTTTGCTGCTAGAGCGATCCGCATCCCGACTGCCCTTCTAGCCCAGTGGCCATGGCCGAAGATATGCAGTCATTTAAGGGGGAGCCGGATGTTATATACCTATGCGGTTTTTTTCAACTTTTCTTTGTTAATAGTGGCCCGATTTTGATGATTCTTGCGGCAATCTACTGGTTTTGAAATTCCCCATAGGATAAATCCCCTGAAATTTTCAAATTTCGAAATTTTTCAAATTTTGATACCCTTTAACAATTTTACTTTCAAATGTCGAGGTCTGTGGAACCTAAAGGTTTCGAAAATAGAACGAACGCTGCAAGAATCATTGAACTCAGTCAATTATCGGCTAAGGAAATTTTAATAAACCGTTTGGTCGTATTTTGGATTTGGAGGAATTTTCGAGCTGTTCTCTGAATCAGACCGAATTCGCGCGCCTACCGGTAGGTTTCACTACATTCGAGTCACTCACCTTTCTTGCTCTTTTGGGTGGAAAGGCGCCAGTCGGTTTGCTTTCGGGGAGCTTACAGAGGAGAAGGTTTGAGATTACATTTTGAAAATATAGCCCATTCGTAATGAAAAAAGGGGTGGGATACAAAATGGCGAGCTCATAAAGATGGCTTAATTTTTCCATCTTATGGGTTTTCTCCAATAATTCCTAAACCGTTCATCCTACAGAATTTTTTTACGTAGCAAAGTTGTAAAGCATAAATATACAAAGCAATCCGACCTAAAAACTATGAATTATCTCCCAAAATAACCGAATTATAAACAATTGAAAATTGGGATAATTTTGGGTCAGTCCCCGTCTAAACGTCTGACCTTCAAAATCACCTAGTGGCCTTAATATTGGTCTGATTTAGGTCTGAAAAACTGCATTTCATTCAGGGTTAAGTACTTTTCAAAGCTCATATCGAGCATATTTTAGCTGACAAAGGTTCCCATTAAAGTACTTAGTAAAAAGCCGTTTCTGCTAACTTAATGTGTAAAATGACATCAAATTCATATGAGTTCTGTTGTAAGTCAATGATGAAATGTCTCAGCTGAATTTGCTCAATATAAACTTTTGAAATTACTTAAACCTAAATCAAATGAAGTTTAGTCTTCATTACCATAATTATTATTACTATTCCAATCTTACTTATCCGAATCATTCATCATTTTAGGTAACACCACTCAACAAGTCTGCCCGTACGCTCTTCACGCTTTCGATTTGAAAACAGATCGTCATCTTCTGAGGTAACGTGCGATAAATCACAAATAAACACAACCCCTCAATTCAATACCTTATTGCGAGGGGGATTCTTTCGAACTGCAACTGGTATTTCAATTACAAATGATTTAATTTATTGTATTCAAAAAGGTCACAATCATGCAGCACGATCATCATTTGAGCTCATATTCGTAAATTTTCAAATCATATTCATGTTAAATGGTTTTGAGATTTGATCACATAGAATGAAAAGGATTGTTAAATTAAGTTTTAGAATTTGAGCGCGCTGCCACATCTTCTCATAGGTTTCTGAAATTACTTAGTTTCTTCGAAATCGATATTATTCATATTTTTGTATTATTACGGGAAAAGTCCTACACAATTTAATAAATTAGATTCATCCAGTGAAAAATAAAATAAAATAAAATAAATACCTTTAAAAAAAAAAAAATAGGCATAATAAAATAAATGTTACCTAATGTCATGTTTTACTGATTTCATATCTCAAAAAGGTTAGGTTTTCGATAATTTTTGAGCGACACCTTATCATTATCTTGATGATAATCTAACTATTATATTCCAGGTATCAGTTCAAGGAAGACGACGTAAACGCTAACACTTTCATCGCCAACATTGCCGTCGAAGTTGGAAAAACCTGCAATGATGTCCACGTATATGCTTCCGACGAGTTGGGCTACGGCCTTCTTGTGTACAGTCTCGCAGAAAACGACTCCTGGAGGTTAGTCACTGTTGAAGATTGGAAAAAATATTAGCTACAAAATCGGCATATTGGTTGGAAAATTGATAATTTTTTTAAATTACCTGCTTAAACCGGGTATTAAGTAGGGTCTAATCATGGTTTCTGACATGGCGAACTGATGCCATCTACTGGGTAGGCTGTGCAAAACTTACTCTCAACACTTGACTACTTCTGCACTGATGTGAATTCTCACCTCTATAAATGTTTCATAGTCAACATTTGCAAAATCACGAGTTGACCGTGAAAAGTAATGTAGTAAGTACCTAGTATTGAAAAAACTATTTTGCGCCTAAAGGCGAAAGAGTGATGAGAGTTTAATACGTTTTCATGTAGGTATAGCTTACGTAAAGTTTTCTACGTAAAAATGTGCTATTCATAGGTTTAATAGGAGAGAAATTAGCCCCGGAGCTCATACAGCTGATCTAGGAGGTTTCAGACTTTATGATTCGTTTCTAGACGTCCCAAGAGTTCTCCATTTCAAATTTTAGCTTCGTGAGTTGAATAAAGTAGAAATTAGCTCCACCTAGCGATAAGCTATTCCAGAATCCACTAGTATCCACTAGCCGCCACTGCATTGAACGTGAAGCCAATTAAACGTCAAGATAAGTAACAAAGTAGAACTTCCTCACAACATTGGCCTCCTCCCGACCTCACCCTATCGGCTCAAACTTAATTTTCTTTGCATATCCAGGGGGGAGCATCCCCCTGAGTCGTCTGATGCCAATAATCGAATATGTAATGGTATATCGCTTCTATATAAGCTGATAGTAAACTAATAGGAAGAGGCGTCCAAATACATTTATTCGGACTTACTTAATTTTTTCTCGTCTGACATGATATCTTGCCCACCCACTTCGACCAGTTCTTCTCAGCCACTTTTTGACATTTGAAACATAGGCTACGGTTGACCTGTAGAAGTGCCTTTCGGGGTTTGGGAGCTACTAAGGCCAAGTGGAAGAGGGCTATAGCCGAGGGGGTAAATATGAAATTCTCTCACGTTCACCCTAGGAAGTTGAAATTTGATGTGGAGATTCTCTGAAACAGAGATGAATGGAATGACGGGCTCCATCCAGTTCAGCTAAGTTACTGAAATGCTATCGTTTTCGTCCTAGGATATTACAATTTGACAGGCAACGTCTCTCATACAATAATAGTCTAATGAAATGACTGACTCCATCCAGAGCTATCTGTACATTTCAACCTTTTCCAACCGACTTTCGTCAACTACATTATAAACTTCATTGCTGTTCTCCAAATGTGGTCGGTGTGTGGTGTTCTTTGATTTTCATCTCATTTCTATATAAAGACCAGAACCCACTCTTGTTGAGCTCTACAACTTTAACACGAGACCAGTATGAAGTATCTAACACTGTTTCATCCCTTTATAATCCTATTTTATGAAACTACTTTCATTCCATTTGAGTGTCATTCTGTTGAAATTATATCATACAACCACATTTGAGTTACTTATACTTCTTACTAATGCAGAGCTTTTAAGTCGATTAGTGCTGTACTAATTTAATATATAAATGAAGTACACTATTGTTCAACATTATAGGAATATGTTTTCAGTCTTGGTGAGATGTTTGAATCTATCACCACACATCATATGGTTGTGAGAACGGTGAAATTCGGCCAAGCCGTTGAAGAAGCGTCTCACTCCCAAACACAATCAAAAAGGGTGAGAGAATGAATGAACTGCACTAGGAGACGGCGATACGTCTATTGGCTTGGCCCAAATTAAATCATATCATATATTTTGTTGCTGTACGGGCAATGAACCGTTTCACATATGATTAGCCCTCGGATGAGCGCGGTCCTAAAAACGGCGATAGGCGCGGTGTATCATTTTGATACAATTGGTGTTAGGAGGGGAAATGGGTTAAGGGAAAGTATAGTATAGTTAATATGAAGGATAGTATGAAGTTAACCATTGTTCAAATCAATAGTTTTATTGGACTAGCAAACAAGCTGATAGGTAGAGAAACTACTATAACATAATAGAAAAATTCAAGAAATTAAATTATGAGGTTGAAAAATTAGACAACTAATAATTTGAGCTAGGCATAATTGTTACGTATTTCCTTATTCAGTAAACAATTTTTCGGCAACATTCTTCACAGATGAGTTAAAATCTTTACCTACGTTTACAGCAAACGTTTTATGGAAAAAAGACAAGTCTATAGATAGGAACTATACTCGTAAACTCAAAGGAACGAAATAATAAACTAGGAAAAAGAACGAAAATTTCAAGTAAGGCAAGAATTTGTGGTAACAAACGTATGTTAGGCGAAATTTTTAGGTACCAATTTTCTTATTGAGCTAAATTTACTTTTTGGTAACAATCTTTACAAATAGGTTTCAGTTTCAAGTGCTCTGAACTCAGAAATTTTTCACAAAGTACGCAATTGTCAGTCGTCAGTCTACTTTTTTGAAGTTTTACAGGGGTCGCATCTCTTTCGTTTTTTCCCTGATGTGGGTTATGGAAAAGCTCTCTCACGCAGTTGCATTGGCTGTTCCTGAGGGTGATCTTCATCATTGCCATTGACATTTTCAATCTCGTAATCTGTAAATTACTTGGATGGGCGCGGTGTATCAATTTGATTAAAAGCAGCCTTAACCTTTGTACCTCAATCCTGCAACGCGTGAAAGTCAACTGATGCTGAAGACGGATTGAAATTAGGAAGGTAGAGGGAAAGGGGCCCCCCTCCGAATGCGATGGCGGGCGTTGCAACAGTTCAAAGCCATGTTCTGTATCAATTTGATACCGCGCCTATCCGAGGGTTAGCGAGGATAAGCAACATGGAGCGAGATGAGTACTTGGATGGGTTACCGCTCAGGTAAGGATCTCACGTCCAAGTAATTTTCAGCTTCTATACGGCGAACCCCTCCCCCTTCAAGGGGGTGAATGAATGAGAGGCTTTAAGCCAAATCATCAGAATGAATTCTGATCCCCCATTTGGAGGGGAGATAATGAAGTCGGAAGAAAAGCCCCAACCTGCAAAGTATGATTACTTTACTTTTTAATGCATTTCGTTGGTTGGCATCTTCTTACGCGGAGCCTCTTTTTAGGGGGGTTGGTTGAATAGGAAAGAAATTAGATTCGGAGATCACAAGGCAACAGTAACACAAGCCTTATTGGATATGTTCTTGTTACATGTCATTTTTTCGTTTCATTATTAAATGAAATTTTTCAGCAAGAAGGTCTCCGTAAAAACGTATTCTACGTTAAAAAGTAATGGAGTAAGACATGTTCATTTCCATGTGCATACCGCGTAATTAAATATTTTGTCTCGTTCCCTATGTGATCGAAGAGTTCATTATTTCAATTTCGTTCTTGACATCCACTTCATCTTTTCTATCCAGTGAGTAAGGCTCATTGGCGCACTTACCTCAAATTCATGTGTTGCAAAGGGGCGAGATGGGTTTGAATAGTTTCTCCGTCATTACGCGAATATTTTCATAGTTATGGAAGATAACATCCGTTTGAAAAAAGGGGATTCAGAGGTATTCAGAGCAAAAGTAAAGTTTACACAAGGGCATTTATAAGTATTCAATTGTTCAAAAAAAAAAAAAAAAAAAAATTCACACTTTTTGTAACATTCAGTTTATTTGCCTCCAAGTTGTAGTCTCTCAATAGTGAAAGGATGTTTAATATATCCCGCCTCTTGCGATTTGAAATTCACTTTAGATTATTCCGCGAAAAAATCATATTTGTTGCAATTGGTGTGAAATATTTTTTCCACATCAATTGCAACAAAAATGATTTTTTTCCATTGTTGAGAGAACATATTTATGTAGTGTTTAATTTTTCAATACTTTACAAAATCCACTTGAAATTATGACTAATGATAAGTTTGGTTAGCATTTATACTAATTTCGAGTTACCCAACATTTAGGGCGATTTACGCGAATCCCTTAAAATGTCGGATTAAATTTTTCTTGTCAGGAAGCCTAGCATTTGAGCAAATTTCAAAATCAAAAATTTTGAACAAGAAGCTGAGGTAGTGAACATTATTGCCACGAATCAACTACGTACCTACTAACTTCACGTTTGCATGTTGTAATACGTATATCCACTGGTGAATTCGAAATATATAGCATTAACAAATTGATTTAGACCCTTTCCACTTGGGTTTACATTTTTTCTGCTATGGTTTATACCTTTTCTGCTTACATTTAAACCATTTTCATTCTATTTTAGATCTATTCCACGTAAAACTGAAAATATTCCACTCAGGTTTCTGCATAGGGTTAGACTTATCCCTCTTGAGATTAAAAATTTTCAACTTGGATTTTTAGACTCTAGGGAATTTTTAGTAGTGCCTCATCTTAATGGGATTATCAAGAAACATCATTTTTCAAGTTAAGGCCTAATAATGTCGTGAGTCTAAATCTAAGTGAAAAAAAATCAAGCAAACTGGAAAAGTTTAAACCTAAGTGAAAAAGGTCAAATTCTATGCGGAAAGGTCTAAATCAACAATCCAAAGTGGGAAAGGTCTAAATCTATAAATTCGGAAATGTTAGGTTCACATAACGAATACATATATAGATACTATACGTATCACGTATATCTACATAGATGATATAAATGTATCTGCTTCCTTGTAGGTTCGAGCACGGGTTCTTCCACCCAGATCCGCTCAGGGGAGATTTCAACATCGGAGGCCTGAACTTCCAATGGGAAGCTGAAGGTTGGTAATCACTCTTTTAATATTTGAATTGGGAAAAAATGTCTGCCAAGTTGAGTATGGTACATAGTTTTTTCGTATCTGCAACAAGAATGTATACATTATTGAAATAATTTCAGTGATTTATCAAAATTCCATTTCGAAAAATAGCGTCATTTCATGTATTTATTGTTATTATATTTTATACGTTCTTTCTAACTTCTCTAAGGCCGTCTTGGGAAGGACACCCCCCTAAAACTTCTATCTTCTTGAATTCTATCTATGTCTTATCGGCATAGTAAGTGACCGTTATAGAGGGTGTTATGACCCCGGAAGAAGGTTTAAAAAAAATAAACGAAAAAGTCAACGGTCAAAGAACAAATTATAATTATAATTATATATATACTGCTTTTAGAAATCACGCATTGACTGCTGAAAGATTAGGATATCCAGAAATAAATATACGATTTATGATCCTAAACTACAATATTATCATTACCGTTGGGTGAGATTCAAGTAATCGTAAATCCATAAACCAGCGTTAACACAATTTTAACGATAACTTAATTTTGGTGATAAGGTGGATTGATATAATTCAAATCTGAAATATATTATGGTGCTTAGTAGAATCAAATGGTTTTCCATTACCAACAAATTACGACGTGTTTTCAATAACAGGTTGAACTCATAAAAACCCCTTGTGTATATTCCTTCCTGTTCAATTGAGAAAAACACCCGTTCGTTACTTATTTTCCTCTATTTTCTTTTATTAAATTGCAAATCCTCGTATAATACGTGTTATAGTCACATGCAGAGAGTTCATTAGGAAAAGCTGCTAGAGTTCCTTGTTTATTGAACGAAGCGCTGCAGAACCAATTACGATAATTCCATAAACCTAGGAATATAACCCAATTACATAAACTCTCTGCAAAATACGCTACTGTTAGATAATTATTATGTCAACGACGATAACAAACTGTGAAAATACGTGATCGGTAAAACGGTAAAACTAGCTTGAAACTAGTTGATGAGAAAGTGAAATTATTCAACGCTGTTACTATAAAAATGTAATTAATTAAGTACCTATAGCTGATTGTAGACTAGAGGATGGCGTTTGGAATAATTATTTAATCGATTAAAATACATTTATTCACCGTAATTGGATTTCAAAGCAGTATAATCCTTAAAAATAATCTTTTAGTGCCAGAACTACGAGTATAAACCTAAATGTGTGTAACATTCAACCCCTGACCGTAACATTGTTTTGCGGACTATACAAAATATCTCAATTTGTCCGATACAATGTACATACTTAAGTACTTAGTAGTATCTTATATTATAGAGTGTATCTTATATAGCCGTACCTTGTATGTTTAGGGTGTCAAAAATTTAATGGACCAATCATATATTTTGTTTTTATTTTTGTTTATTCATTTTTTTTAATATAGGTAGGTCTATAAAAAAATAAAAACTTTGAAAAGTAACTCCCCTTTATTTTTCAAATATTATTCAGTGGTAAAAAACAACCCCCTAAGGCTCAAATTTAAAAAACTTCAAATAGTCTATAATTTAAGATGGACTGATACAGACATTTCCCCTCTCTCATTTCAGTTGTCCAATGACTCCTGTAACCGTGAAAAGCGGACTAACGTACGGGCAGACAGACAGACAGAGACAAATTGAGAAAATCGTACCAATCGTCCACAAATAGCATGAAACGGAAGAGAAACGCAAAATTTCATGATTCTAATCAATATGTACAGACAGACATACATTTCCATTTTTATTAATACAGATAAGAATGAAACTCGTTTGTCTGTCGTCTCTTAAAACTAAACTTTTCGTGGTTCCACATAAGGTGCCCCGTATTGTAGTAAATTCCAACAGAAAAAAACGTCTGCCAAGTTGGGTGGGTAGTATAACTTCCTCACATATTGTAAAATGGGCGTATAGAATTAGTTGAAGAATTGAAATGTTCTACATTATATCATAATGTATATGAATATGTTCCACATATTTATTGGGTACCTAACCGTTCTACGCCGATAAAGGGGCTATCTTTACCTAATAAACTTTTCGTCGTTCCACATAGAACACAAATCAAATTATTACCCAGCAATTTATCATTTTTGTTTTGCCCCTTTCATAAGATACAATTTTTTTTTTTTTTTCAGTTCCCTTGGGATTGTAATTGAGCGGGAGTGTAAGCAATTTTAAAATTTGATATCCCCACCCAAACCATGGGGCAGTAGGTATTGATGGTATGGGGATTATATCTCACCGCATACATACATCCCACACCGAGCCAGTGTTGGGCGTAATCTTATCGTCTAATACGAATACGATTGTAATCGCGATAATTATTCGTTGATTCTGAGTCAACTGCTTTTATATTCGTATTCTTGTAAACGTATTCTTACGTCGGCGATTATACGAATACAACCCATAAAAATGCGTCACGGTCATCAATTTCAATAGTGCATATCCTATTGAAATAGATTTGAGACAAATAGGCTGGGCTCCAATCGTTGAATTCGCTTTATGGACGCCCCTCTGAAGGTAGGTAATATTAGCAAGGCTTTGCATACGTATTATAGAAGGGACGCCCTATTGAAATTGATGACCGTGACGCATTTTTATGGGTCGTATTCGTGTAATCGTGACAGACGAATACGATTACACAAATACGAACATAATCGCAGTTGGCTCAGAATCAACGAATAATCATTGCGATTACAATCGTATTCGACGATAAGATTATTTATCCCTACACTGCCCCGAGCGAGCGATGCGAGCAACATCCCCTACACATTTCAAATCACCCGATTCATCCACCCTTAGCGATCAACCGTTTACAATCATTCTACATGTCCCACTCAAACTAGGCTAGTTATTATATAATTATGAACTTATAAAACCAAATTCTTCTTCAACAAACTACCAAAATGATCATAAACTTCAGTTACATACATATCAAAAGTTAAATATTTATAATATAAAAAATCATTGTATAATTAAATTGGATATTTGCTATATCTCGATTCGCTTTTGTTCTGTCAGGTATTTTCGGGATGACGCTGTCTCCAAGGAACGCAGCCGACAGATTCCTCTTCTTCCACCCTCTGGCAAGCAACAGGGAATTCATGGTGTCAACCAGCGTTCTGAAAGCAAAACCTAACAAAGACTCCTACCACCAGGTTGGTTATTTTGGAATAGCATAGTTATGAAAAGAATATCCTGTATTTATAAAGTGATATTTCATGTATACATTTTTACGTTTTCTTCCTTATTAAAGGAGGTAACACATAATATATGACTTAGACAAAACTGATAAAAACTCAATAGAGGTAAATCAATACTAAGGTTCCTGATAAATTCTGCAACGATCAATTTCTTCTCTATTACGCAAATAGTAATCGGTAACTATTTATCATATCTGGATGCTATGTACATACTTACATCAAAAATACAAAAAGGATCGGATGGTTTTCACTTGTATCTTATGAATGAGGTGAGTGACTATAGCCGTTATTGTAGAAGCTTGCTGCTTGAATAAGACACTTGCATCTCGTGAATAAGACGCTGCCAATATTTACTCAAAGGTTAATTATTTCTGTATTGGAAAGCTATTCTGCACGGATCACTGGCCAATAGATAATAATCATTGAACGGGGCTTACATCACTTCATTATCTAACACGTCTAACATCAATAACTGCATAGACGTGGGCACCAATCGAAAGTAAATCAATGGACGAAATTACAACATGTCCGCTCCACTGGTCCGTCAAAAGGAACAAAAAGTTGTTTAATAACTTAATATCTTGAAAAGATTGCATTGTTATATATGGTATAAGCCGGGTTCACCCTCGTCACTATTATATTGCCATTATGTGTTCTAGCCAGAAGCCTAGCTCTCAGGGAGAGTGAACGGATAAACGTACATCAATCCGGGTTGGCTCATTTGATTCAGTGATATGTAATCAATCAATGACAAAGATTACTGTAATTTCAAATTTTTCAAGATTCTGAATTTTTAGCCATTCATTTTTGCCCTGAATGGTTGAACAAGAGTGATCCCGACTAATTCAGTTCCATATGTGATTAACAGACACGAAATCACAGCTAGTAATTACTTATGGTAGTCAACAAATAACGGTATTATGTTCGAGCTAAGTGAGTCTAAATATGAGTTGAATTCGCTTGTTTAACTTGAATTTGGTTGACAAATGAAACCCCACGTACATAGATATAATGGAAGGAATTGAGGTGTTATCGAGGTGTTATTGAGGAATATCGAAACCGTTGGCTGAGCTATGAGTTCCTGAACCCGGTACTGTAACGAAGTGTCCTACGTGGACTACCAAAAGAGCGTGATCGAGCGCCGCTAGTGCCCACAGTAGGCGTCTACAATACGCGTCTAGAATCTTTGCGAGATTTCCTTTGCTTCGTGCTAAATGTAAAATCTTTTCCTATTTTGGCGTTTTCTGTATTGCGCGATATTATGAATAACTTATCTTTTTCAAGGAATGCAGCAATGCTTTATTATTTGGCGAGAAAGAATTCGTCGAGACGGAAGCCAGTTTCGAGAATTTATTCAAGAAGGGAACAATACGGTGAGCTTCACCATAACTCAGAAAGGATGGGGCGGCATTTTTTGCTTACTCCTGATGAAAATATCTGCTCTCGATTATATTGTTGAACATATTGAAGGGGAATTCGATCATCAAGATACCAATTTGCAAAGACCCATAGGAGCTGAGGAAAGATTGATGTTGATATCATTAGTATCATTATCATTGAAGGCATAAGCACTTGTAAACATAAATTTCTGCATACATTTTTTAATCATCATCGTTCATCGTTAATAAACTTTATTTGTCTAAAATTCTGCTAAAAAAATATGAATTAAATAATTTATTGCTGCAACAACACAAAAACACGACGCAGCAACACAAAAATTAGTAACTTCCCAGCAGAGCGACCAGGTGAGCGCGCGACCAAAATCAAACTGGTTTGAAAATCAAACACGAGCGGGCGACCTCAGCCCGGCGTAAATTTGTTGGTAGAAGAGGATAGGAAAGGTTGAGTGTTACTTCTGCCTGATAATGAAACCTTTGATTGAAGAGGTGTAGTAGACTGGTGAGTGGTTTGGAGAGTTAAGAAGCTGTAGAGACGAACCCTGTTTTACATAAATCGAAATAAATAATTTAGGCCACGACAAATGGTATCCATTTCTCCTATATCACTTGAATTGATCACCAATAAATTTAAATTCATTTGGATTTTTACCTATGTATTCACAAAAACTATTACTACATGCCGAAAAAAGTTGAACAACTTCACTCACACATGTCAATTATGAACTGATCGTTAAATGCTCTTGAAAATATGAATGAGATATTGCGTACCGGCTTGGCAAAGAATGTTAGTTGGCCCGGAGGAAGACTATTTCGTCATGTCGTGTCAGAGTGAAATTAACGTAGCGGCGAGCTACCTGGCCGTGAAAATATCTCCATTCACCAATAAACATTGGACTGTTCTATTGAGCCAGAATTTCACACTTCTGACTGGGAATTTGGTTTCAATCCTTGGAAACCTTCATGCACCAATTTCCAGTTAAACATGAGTTAAATTTACAAATAGTTTCTTCATAGAATCGAGGGAAGCGAGCTTCGTAGTATCAGGGCAGAGCGGTTTCTCTCTTCACAAGCTGAGATGGCCGATTAGGTAGCAAAATTTGATTTTAATAGAACATTTGGAGCCTACGTATCTTGAAATGTAAAACAACAAATTTTGAATTTATTTCTATTTTTAAATTTGTTTTTTCTTGGTAGGTAAGTTAAAAAGGTTCATTTTACTGAAAATAATAAATCAAAATAACATTACAATACAACGACAACACACCTCGCTTTATCGTCTCTCTCCATTAGTTCCAGGCATTGGGAGAGCGCTCAAGCCACTCAACAGCTGAGATAATGACCGAGGACGGAATTATGTTTTTCAACATGATTGACGACAACGCTGTTGGATGCTGGAATTGGAACACGCCCTACAGGTGAGGAATTAGTGACACCTAATAATTTGAATAATTCATTAATGAACCATTGCGGTTACTCAGAAAGCAAAATTTATCAACTGTTGTTTACAGATTTGTTTACTTAGGTTGCCTTTCTATTAGGATCACTGGTCTTTAAGTAAGGTAAAGTGTGTGCCATTCGCTACATCCAATAACTGATTATGAACAGCTGGTTTTCTCGCGGTTCTCTTTTGGGTAGTGAAGGTCATTAAACACGCATTGACAGTTTAAATCTGGAAACTGAAAACGATCCCTGCATCCGAAAGTCGCTTCACGATCGACATTCGTCTTGGCATTTTATTTTTTTTACATGCTTAAACAGACCAAAAAAGAAAAAATGAAAGTTAAAAAATGCTGCAAATTGTTGCACAAAGGTATATTATTTATGTATCAGATAGCCCTTTAGTTGAACGAAGTCTATAATTCATTATCTAAATATACCTGCAGAAGCATAGACGCCTACCGAAGAGAAATCAAATTAAAGACACCTACATTTTACTAGTTTTTTAATTTAACACTACCTGACCCACCAACTGAAAACTAATGATTTACAATAAATCAACTACCCACTCTTCACAGCTCCATTTTTAGGTGACGAAAGTCATAATAATCTGAATTCCTTTGGAGTTATATCAGCTGATACGTCTCAGGACAAGAGACGTATAAGGACGTCAAGTTTTTTGGCCAGCCAGATCGCTCCAAATTTGAGGTTCAAATTTTCAATTTAGCGGCTCGAAAAATATTACGAAATCGGTTTTTTGACAGTAGGGCATGTGTCTGAGTATTTTCCAGCGCTGAGTCGATTGCAACCACTCCCACATCTCTAAGGTTCATAACTAATTCAGAATAATCGATTTTCAGAAGAAAACGTCCATGATAGACTACAATTTTGTAAATTTTCTTTACAATTTTGTTCCATGGCTGTCCCTTCAGTTTTATTCAAGACATAGTTGGCTTTGAGGATCAAAATTCAAGTGCCTAATTTAACTTTATCCACAACTTTTCTTTGAAAATGCGATGCATTAGTCATGCTGCATAACTGAGTACTTTCTTTATTTTTCAAAAATACTGAGGAAACTCGAAATATGTGGAAATTGATCAATAAGAAATCGGTGAAGACGACAGGGAGAAACAGGCAGTTCAAGGATTTTGGATGTAAATACTTACAACGTTTCTTTATTTGGATTGTTTGAAATATTAAAAAATATTAAAAATGAGGCCTTTCAATCTTTAATTTGATTTTTTCACTCCCTGAATAAGGCCCAATTCCTGGAAAGAGACTTTGGAGAAAAGTTTGGAAACATGCCGAAATTTTGATGCATTTCGTCGCACTGTATTACGAACTGGGAAATATTCCCCGTTTACAACTTGGTATGAATTCAGGAGTGTGACGGGTTCAATCATATTTATCTTCCGGAAAGGCGTATCGAAAATAAATATAATTTCCTCTAGTGCATACTAACCTTGTTTGCACTAGATAATGTATGCACTGTACGGGCTTATAGCTTGGAGGGTTTCCCACCAACTACAATATCTGCTTACCAAACACTTGTTGTTTAGATAAACAACTATCCCTCTGTTGGGAAACTGTGGTTTCAATCAGCAGGAATTGTTTTTATTACCCACGTAGGCTACCCAGGTCATGGTTAGAGCGTTGAAGTTCCACGCTAGGTTTATTCAGTAGAAAACAAATGTCTACAGAACTGCCCGAAAATGAATAGAAGCTTTTACGAACGAAGATTACCTACCGAACATTGCCCAGCTTGTGTCACTCCAAGCGATACGCTGATTTTATTGATTGATTATTGTTCATTACTTGAACGTAACATAAACAAAAATCATGCTAAATTGATAACACTTAAGGCGAATCGTCGAGAAGCATAGAGGACTCTGTCATGCAGCATGGCTATTAGAGCGAATTTTCTAAGAAAAGTTGTGAATAAAACTGAGGATACTGAGGTATGACAAGATTGCAAAGAAAATTTTAATACTTGCAGCCGAACTCGGAAATTTGGTCAATTATGGGCATTTTTGCTAAAAATCGATAGTTCTCACATTAAGCATTTTAAACTCAGTGGACAAATTCGTCGACTACGACACCGTCATAATTTCGAAAAACGTATTTGGGTCACCAAATAGTTTTGAACCTAAAATTTTGAAGCCAAAATAGCTCATTTTTATTTGAAAATTCGCTAAAATATACAATTTTTAAATTTATATCGGATATTATCCTTAAAATTCCTCATGGAATCAACTCATTGCCAGGAAATTGGTTAATGGCCGTAGCACCTAACAAGAATAACCCAAAATAAACAACTTCATATAATGATACATACCCACATCACTGTCTTCAATTACGATACACCTTGTATACATATGCATATAGTATAATTGATACATAAGCACATATAGTAGCACATACATATCAGCTAATTCATATGAAAACATCTGTCATTTTAAATATCTTACTGCTAACAATCACCAAGTTTATCTATTCAACTCGCAACAAATCAAATGCCTACTCATTCTCCAGTAAAATCGAAACTTCAGCTTTCGGTTTAAAGGTATAAACTTGCTACTTTGGCATGGCGTCTGATTTGCCATCAATTCAAATACGACTGTTATTTATTTTAGGGATTTGGGAGATATCGTAAAACCTATTATGAACAACAAAAACAACATCGAATCAATGAGTAGTTTTGGTTGATTTTTAGTAGATTTTCTAATAGGTATTACTAATATCAATAAATTAATGTCTTCTCGAATCTGAGTGATAAATTCCCTACCCCAAAATACTGAAAATTGATACCTCAATAATTCCATATTTTGCATAATGCTCCCATTTTGCGTGTAATTTTACCTGGTCGGTTTGGAAGATACGAATAGGGTAATTTCTGAATATAGGCGACGAAGCGAGTTAGAAATCGCTGTTGAGGTGAACTGAGATGATGACATGTAATAAATTCAGGTTTCAGTATTATTTCAACCACTCACGTGTCCCTGGTTACTTCGACAACATATTCATGAGAAAAGTTTGAAATTCTCTCGTTTTTAATTGGTAATGACCATTTCTCCTTACATCGATGAGGAATCTCGTTAGAAAATTAGTCTATCGTCCGCGCGTCAGACGCTTTCGCCGATCTAAATTAGGAAAACCAGAAGGAATCGTATAGCGGTTCAGGTTCTCTAGGCACCTACTAGTTCATTAAAATGTATGGGAGCAACGGCAGCGGTACAATTATAAATTAGATAGTGGTTTAGGAGTCTTCCCCTGTAATCTGGAAATGTTTGCCTAGCACTTCAGTTCTCCACTCAATTCGTCCTTCTCAGACAACCTTCCTGATTCCGAACTTTCTCGTAACTGCACATGGGAGGATGAGTAAATGGTGGACAAAACTAATCAATAAATAGAAACAGCGTTTCCATATAATAAAATTAAAATAACCATATTACCTACAGGGTTATTACAAAAATGTAGATTGAAAAACTATTGCTTTTGTGTTTAAGCTATAAAATCTTACCCAAATAGTAATTTTTCAATGGTCACTTTTACTTCACCATAATTAGTTAAATTCAAATTATGCCCACTTGAAACACACTACAAAAGATTACTCAACACTTTATCAATTACACAAAAATATATAGATATATTTCGCGGAAATTGGGAGTAAGAATGTTTTTAAAGTTTCAACTTTGAAACTTTATATCTTGTTGTTGACAGAGAGAAAGTCTCAAATTTCTGTGCTTCGGTAAGTGATTGTTGAAAAAATTGCTTACAGATCTGTCAAACTAAAATTGCAATTAGAACAACAATATATACCAACGTATTTCATGGATCCATGAATATTTTAATGATCGATATTGATTCTTGCAATTAATTAGTTGCAATTAGTTTGAAAAGACACGATTCCAAATTAATACATCCACTGCATGTACATCACGAAAAAAAACTCTATTTAAATTGGCACGGTGGAATTGCAGTGTGGGCTTGTGCTTGAAGCTTGAATCGGTAAGAAATGAGCTGCAGAGGATCTTCATTGATCAGGGCGCTATAGCATCATGTAATTGCTACTTGTAACCCATCAGTTAAGAATTGGGTGTAAGCGAATGTATAGAATACCAAATTAAGACAATTTAGTAACAGAAATTTTTCAAAATAAATCCCCGAAGTCAACAGACATCAAGTTAAAAAATACAATAAAATAATTAAAAAATAATAATAAAAATAAAAATAAAATAAATAACGAAAAGGATATCTGGAAAAGCATGAAAAACGGATCCATAGATTCAACTGATAAAGAAACATAACATACATAGTACCTACCTATAAATTTAGAACTTAATCAACTCGCCTAGTTTCTTTCCCGACGGCAGGCCTGACCCGGATAGGTAAGCTCGTAGCCATTTTCACGCCTCTTTTTAATTAAGCATATCACCACTACAATGGACGCATATAAGGTATACGTAGTATATAATCAGTCATCTGTTAAAATAAGTCATTTAATAGGCTTTATCAAAAGACGCAGCGTTTTCACCTAAGGATCCTTTGCTGGTTTGTTACAGCGCGGAGAATCAGCAAATCATCGCTAAGGACGACGTCGGTCTGATCTTCCCGAGTGACGTCCGTGTCCGCTATGGCCATCTCTGGGTGATCTCTGACCGGATGCCCAACCACCTCATCGACAAGCTGGATTTCGTCAATGACGTTAATTTCCGCGTCTTTTTCGCTCCTGTGTCAGAGGTAATTTTGAAAGCTGGATACCAGTTGCGCAAAAAACCACGCTTTTTTTAATAACGGAACGCTTTTCGAGTCCATGTGCCAAAGTAAAGACATAATAAAAATTTTCCTTGGGGGGGGGGGGGGGGGGGGGGGGGGGGACAATAGATCATGGATATGTCCATTGTTGGAGGTCTAATTAGAAAATTAAAATGATGAAATAAATAGAATAAACACGAGATATTTTATGAAAACTTTATTAGTATTGAACATTAATGAACAAAATTTGGAAATATTAGAGGTAGTGTTAGTAATGCTCAATATTGGTTTATGGTAAGAAAAATATGAGATAAAATGTCTTGTTTCCATATGATCTATATATCGTGTGAATACAGCATCAATGACTGTATTGTTTCTGGTTGTAGAGATAGCTGGATCACTATTCAACTCTAGATTGAATGTTTCACGCATGAAAGTTACAAATTCTTCACCTTTAGTGGTCTTCAAATTCACATTGAGATCACCACATAGAATTATTGGAATTGTGCTCAACTCAAGTTCATCAAGTACCTTTATGATTCCCACAAGTTTGGGACTGTAGGCCAATAGATGAAGTGTGAAAAATTGTTCCAATTTATGCATAGAAGTCCCATGTGTGATGTAAACGGACACGAGTAATGCTCTTCTACCATTAATTGTAGTTTGAATAGCACTAATGTCACCAACTCCACACAACACCAACCTGACGCACCACAATGGGAAATTCACCAATTTTTACATGAGACGCTAGCCTTAGCAACACCAGTAGGGAGAAAATATTTCGTGGTAAATGATGAGGCACCTTGTTTTCCTTTCTCTTTCTTATAATTGAACGCGGATCACGCATTTTTGTACGTGACAATCAATAGAAACGTGCAAATCAATAGAAAAACAACGGTTTATTTCATGGAAAATGAAACATATAAAATAATTAAGGTAAATGCTCCTTCAATGAATTTAATAAAGTCTCCGCTGAGCGCTGCACCCTCAGGCTCTGAGCCCTTAATTCCTTTTCTTTGGAAAGGGAGGCGCACAAAGAGGCAATACGTCAATTCTTAGAAATCTAAGAAGTTTAACATGGATTTTCGAATTCAGTTCAGCAGAACCGAACAATCAATAAGAGTATTTATACATAAAGAGTTAAAATCCAGGAACCATTTAAGAACGCCTCAAAACGGATTTCCATGATGAAGATTTAATAAAATATAATTTTAAACACGTTTGGAGTCATCTTCAGAAATTGTCTGAAATGGTAACCCCCCCAATACATTTAAAGAAGAAAAAAAGCTCGAACCGTGGCTCTTTCCCTATCAAGTGAAGTTTTGTAGGTGTTTCTCTCGTGCTCTTGTTGCAGAATGGTTTCCTTCAATTTCCCGCTAATTTGGGCAACCTTATTTTCCAATGATTTGACCTCAGCACGGGCCTGAGCGAGAGCAGATCGCATATGCTTTGTTTCCTACGGTGTACCTGGAAAAATGAATTGTAGTTAATATAAATTGCCTATTGTCTTGAAAATCGTTCTAACATTAAAAGGAAACGTTACCTACTGCACAATAGTAACTACTAGAAGTAAAACTTCTATCGGACTGTAGTAAAATTGTCTTAATTAGTTTTATATAAGGACTAGTTATAAGGACAGAACTGGATAACTCAAAATCAGAGGACACTCCCGAGTTTCGAAAATTGGCAATACGCTTCGCTTTCTTCAGGTTATCCCTCAGGTCCTCCAACAAAGAAGTATTGACGAGCTGTGGAGCAGAAGTTTTTGTTAAGTACGAATAAGGTACAGAACGTTATGTACTCCCACTTCTTACACCCATCAAGTGGTTGTCGACAACACCTCGACAACAACTAGTTGCCAAAACAAAGCTTAATTGAACTTCATTCAATGGTGATTACTCATTTTCTTATTGACCCAGGTGGATTGGTCTAAGGCATCCATGAAGTAAGATGAATCTCATTCTGAACCAAACTGCTGATTCGCTGTCTGTGGCGGAGGATCGGCCAGTATTCCTTCATTTGGTTCAAGAGATGGTCCGTCTCCCCTACACCTTTTCGTTTTGCGCAACCACTTCCAAAATTTTTGACAACTTTGAAGTGGTTGTATGGTCCCTTCAATCATCACATGTTCTACCACGTCGGCTGTTTAACGCAGGAGTTAAATCATCAGTTATCCATGCATATTTTGTAGAAGTAGGTAAATTGCGGTAGTACCTCATTGATTTCTACCTAGCCTTCACTTTTCGAGTTAATAATAATCTAACGTGCCGGAGCGTAGCATTTTGTGGGGAGAAAAAATAGTGTCGCGAAAAGTTCGTTGACCCGTGGAGAAAAAAAGGTGTCGCGAAAAATTCCTTGGCCCCCAGCCAAATGACCATGTCAAAACTCTTTGCAAAACCCTATACCTATTAGACACAACGCAGGCGCCCTCCACTCAATGCAAAAGATACGGACACCAAAAACCTTGCATAACCCAAATTGCCATAAATTGAGTTTACGATCCTGTGTATAAAGAAGGGCTATTTCTATTATTAAGGGTTATTTCTATCGTACTTATTTATCTTAGCTCGCCAGATCTGATCTATTTCCACGCTGCTACCGACAACACATTCACATACATACACATACAAACAAAATAACATTAGTGTAGATAACAACTTCCATAAGAATGTCTTGTTACCTGGGACTTTCTGGCAGTAACTTTTCTGCTCAACTCTTCAAGGTCCTGAACTGGTCTTGAACAGTTTTTACTAGTAGGTAAACAGATCAGTAACTAGTTATGTTGGTTACTCTATACTAAGTTAATTTATGTCGACGACTTACAAGTAATTTATTTCAAAGAAAATTTCACTCCCATTAATCAATTCTTTTCAGGTATTGAAGGGAACCATATGCCAGCACAAGTATGCTCCAGAAGCTATCAGCTACGTTCCTGAAATACCGGCTGGCAAATACAGCGGATACTCAAGGAGACCTCTTCTGTCCAACGCCTTATCTGGAAACCACTACTCTCGATACTGAAAATATGATTATAAAGCTCAAACAAATTTTACATGAATCAGAGCAAAGTTGAAATTACGCTCAAACTCACCGCTAAAATGAAACGGTGAGCATGTAGAAAAATTCGACTGCCAGTATCGAATTTGTACTAGAGAAATTTGGTTCACTGAAAGATAGAAATATTTATTGAGGCGTTAGTGGCATTGTTAAATAAAAGGCCTTTTTTAACTACGGATTGAAAAGAAAAAGTCCTTCCTATTAATTTTATGCAGGTATTGGTTACCAGATCAGTCCTGTAATTTAATTATGTACGGGTATTTTCTTTAATGTAAGTACTGAAGATCGATATTATATCACGAAGTTCCAACTGATTCATTTTTCTCTTGTTGAATTTTCGTAACTGTGCGCCTAAGTAAGTAGATCTCGTGCACAGCGTTGAGATCAAAACTCTAATAGCCTTGATATTTCATGATTTTGGAGTGTCGTTATGCTGAACAGATAAATGAGATAAAACCTAGGGAAACTAAATTACATTAATCTTTTATCGTGCTACACACTGAGAACTTAATAAATTCTCAGTGTCTAGCACGATAATGATATTTATGATATGATATTGAAACTGTAGTAATGAAATTTATGATATTTATAATATCATTTTAAAATAGGTATACAATTTTATCAATATACAAGCTTATCCTTAACCATATTGTTTCCACCAAGACAATCTCAATGGTGTTCAAATCAACGGTATACTATTCTAAAATGTATCATCCTTCAACTACGCTTTGCACGACTATTCCACTTAAGGAAACAAATCTATTTCTTCACGAACCTAAAAATTAACCTTAATTTTCATTCCCATATAGTTCAAATCTCAAGTTTTCGAACATATAAATGGGCATTTTTGTATTTTCATTGATGATTTAAAATATAAAAATGAATAAATCTGTTATGAAAAGTGAATAATCACAACTGTAAAACTAGTGTAACATCTAAGATAATAATTTCGAAACAATCTTTTAAACATTTCAACATATTCCTAATTATTTAAACCTTAAATTGTAAATATTGATATTTATTCACTGTTTCATGGACAATGTTCATATAGTTACCATATTTATAGGTCTTGTACATATTCCTATGTAATGCAGTTCTAATAAAACCAATAGTGTAACTAGATAATACTGCAAAAAGCTACCATGTATTTGTGCTTGTCATTTCCGAGTTACCGAATTTCTAAATCAAAACTTGATACGTAGTTAACCAAAGTTACTTTATACTTTTGTGTGGTAATTTAACGCCATTATGTAAATTTGTAGTACCAGGATTTTTATACTTTTGTATTATAGATATTTTGCTCAGAGATTGATTTTTTTCTCCATTTTTCCAAACAAAAATCAAAATGTTACATATATTATCATGTTAATCGCTGCTATGGAACTTATCTTGGGCATTTATCACCGTACAAAAATCGTTCGCCAGTCGTTGGAAAGCTCTCGATTTACCCAATCGTATTATGTTAACCACTGCGCTGTGCGTGGCCAACTATCTGAGGTATGAGCGTGGTTGTCTGAGTAATTGTTAACATACAGCTTATCCTTTTCATTTAATTATGTAAACATGATTGCAACCATTATTAGACTGGAAAGAAACTTGGAATTTAATAGGAAGACTCTCTGGGACATTAAGGGACGATTAAAGTGATGGGCTGTTTCCTAATCGGCTAAGACCTAAATTTTTCCTGTTCTCCCAAGAACATATTCCATGTTCTGTAAAGATTTAGTGCTTATTACTAAATTTGTTTCTTGAAATGCCTTCTACGGAATAATTGCTCGGTCGCAAAATCATTCAATGAGCCAGAGGCAGTTCATTTCTAGTCTAGTGACCGGATAGCTTTTCAAGTTTTTTCAGTATGAATGTGACGAATCGTTTCGTGGAAATTGTAAGAAAGCTGTTTTGGAAAATCGTTCCTTTCATCAACACGAGCATGAACAACTATGTGCAGACAGTTTTTACGGAGGCATATTTGCCAATAATGATAAAAACCATACCTAACCATCCATAACCATCCCTAACCATCCATAACCATTCCTAACGATCCCTATTCATCTCTAACCATCCAGAACAATCCCTACCCCGATGAGCTCGGGGAGAACATTTCTCTCCTCATTAATCCAAGAGACTGTAATTTGTTTGGGAGCCCCTAAAGGCCTGTTGAGCTCGATTGACGAATTGAGGAACCACCCAGATCAGCTGATCGAGCTCGGTAGCTGATTTCTATCCTAATGGATCTACGAGGCTAAAACTCGATATGGATCCTTTATATAGGTCTGCTGTGTACAATTGAAAAATTTAGGAACGACTCAGGTCAGCTGAGTGAACTTGGTTGTTCATTTCTCATCTAATAGACAAAGGAGGCTGAAATTCGGTAAGGGTCTACAGGGTGTCTCGACTTAAGTAGGTAAGACTTCAGGGATCGATTCTACAAGTAATTTGCAACAAAAAGTGCATTATAGACTTTTTCTTCTAGAGACTTCGTTTTCAGAGTTATTTCTCTTTCAAGATTTTTTTTCGTGTTTGCGACCTTACATCACAAAAACAGCTCTAACTCGCCAATTTGTCAAGTTTTCTCAAATCTAAGGATATCGTTGGAAAGAACGTTAAATTTCCTATCATTCTGCTTTAAATTTCATTTTTTTAAATTAATTCTAGTTAGTGAAAAAAATGGCCAAATTTTAACATTTGAAAAAAATGTAAAAGTTGTCGATTTTTCTTCGTTTTTCTGCTCCCCAGTATGGAAGTTTTTCAACAAGCGCTTTCCGGGAAAAACTTCCTTAACCTGTCAGCTTTCCAACGGTTTACAAAAAAAAAAATTTTGTTTACAGGGAAGTGTTGGTAGAAAATCGGGTTTGAATGACAAAAAACGCGATTTTGTCGGTCAAAATCGACATTTTTATTTTATTTTTTATATTTCATTATGCACAGCTGTATTCGATGATCATAAACCAAAAAAATTAATAGTGTCTCTACCTAACTCATCTTCCACCTGCCTCATCTACCTGAGCAAAATTAGATAATTATCGGAGGGGCAGGCGGAAAAATACGATAATACGATCGGCTACCTCAGTCAATTGTGCTTCAAAATTATTCCTCGGATACTTATCTTTCATTTGAGCAGGTACCTAATAACACGGGCTGGGTTGGCCATGAAAATACTGTTGTGTATTAGAGATCGCTCGTGTTATAAAAAAATAATAATTACTTCTTAAACAAAAAATAAATAAATAAAAAAATCAAAGCAGGTTCTCAAAGTACTTCTCCCCTTAATGTATGCCTTGGTGGCATCTTTTCCTCGCGGATCTTGTGACGTTACGTAAGGTATGTTCATTCTGCATACAGGAAGGAAGGAGACATATTGAAAACCTGCTTTGTGTTTTATTTGTTGAACTGAGGTATTGCCGTATTTTTCCGCCTGCCCCTCCGATAATTATCTAATTTTGCTCAAGTAGATGAGGCAGGTGGAAGATGAGTTAGGTAGAGCCACTATTATTTTTTTGGTTTATTATCGTCGAATACAGCTGTGCATAATGAAATTAAAATAAAATAATAAAATAAAATACTTAAATAAAAAAATAAAAAAAATGAAACGTTGATTTTGACCGACAAAATCACGTTTTTTTTTTTTTTTTTTTATTCAAACGCTATTTTCTCCCAAAACTTCACTATAAAAAAATTTTTTTTTAGTAAACCGTTGGAAAGCGGACAGATTAGAAAAACGAAGAAAAATCGACAATTTTAACATTTTTTTCAAATGTTAAACTTTGGCCATTTTTTCACTAATTAGAACTAATAAAAAAAATTGGAATTTACATTAGAAAGATAGAAAATTTAACACTCTTTCCAACGGTATCCTTAGATTTGAGAAAACTTGACAAATTGGCGAGTTAGAGCTGTTTTTGTGATGTAAGGTCGCAAACACGAAAAAAATCTTAAAAGAGAAATAACTCGAAAACGAAGCCTCTAAAAGAAAAAGTCTATAAGGCACTTTTTGTTGCAAATTACTTGTATAATTGATCCCTGAAGTCTTACCTACTTAAGTCGAGACACCCTGTATATTGGCCTAAGTTTGGCAAAAGGTTATATTTCTTTTCAAGTTACTCTTTTACCGAAATCATCATGCTTTCTCAACTAATCAGAATGTGTAGAATATAAAATCAAAAGAAGTCCACATTGCGATTCTTTACAAATCAATAAAAAATTATTCATTACACAAGTATAAGAAGCGAAGTCGAGTTCATTATACTCAACCAGTTTTTCGAACTTCGTGAGAAACCTGATCAGCGGGCCAACTAGTCTACCGACTGGGCCGAGTCCACCTAAAGGTAGCGGAAGCATTGTTTTCACTTTCGGGAGAAAAACAATTTTGACATTTTATGTCTTTGCTAGGGCACATAAACTAAAAAAACGTCACGGAAAATTGCTCACGAAAATATTTTGATGATTTCCACTTACAACCGAGTCGTTGCTAGGGAAATGGTACTTCGTCGATTTTCATCCCACAAAATTCGTTGACCATTCGTTCGAAAGCTCTCGATTTATCCAACCATATTATGTTAACTACTGCGAAGTGCGTGGCCAACAAGCTGAGTTATGAGCAAGGTTATTTGAATAATTGTGTACACTCAGATGATCATTCTCAATAATTGATATTGTGAACATGATTGCCACCGCTTGTTAATTTCTGATGATTTCATTGAGCTGGTGTTTCGATGATTTGATTCATAGCAGGTGATCCAAATATTGCGCGAACGGTTTGATTTGTGAAGCGGTGTCTAAATCATTTTAATAGGAAATTTCTATACTTTACTCTCTAGGAAGCTGTAATTTCGTATGTAGCCTCTTTAGGACATTTACTTGACGATGCCCAGGGTCCGGATCAGATGAGTGGCTCTTAAAGCTTATTTCTATGTTTTACACTCTAGGAATTTGGTCCCGTGTCTGTGTACGTGTGTCTGTCTGTCTGTCTGTTTGTCTGTCGTGTGTACGCAAATCCTTTGAACAAGCTTATTTCCCACAGTTTTCATCCGATTTGGATGAAATTTTCAGGGGAAGTGCGGGAAGAGAGGAAGACGATCCCCTATCAGTTTCATCGTTCTTGACTCAATACCTCACTCTGTGCATGTGCAAACGTAAATTCTACCAAACGTCATTTTCTCACGCCCCAGCCGTTCGATCTCGCTCAAATTTCGATGATAGTTGGGGGATGACAATTTGATCATCTCACATCAATTTCAACATGGTTCTATCATTAATAGCTACTGCGCATGCGCCCGCATGAAATCCTTGTAACAAGTTTATTGACATTTTATGTCTTTGCTCTGGCACATAACTCGAAAACCGTTACCAAATTTGTTACCAAATATTCTGATGATTTCCGCTTACAACCGAGTCGTTACTAGGGAAATGGTACTTCGTCATTTTTCATCCCACAAAATTCGTTGACCATTCCTTCGAAAGCTCTCGATTTATCTAACCATATTATGTTTACTACTGTGAAGTGCGGGGCCAACAAGCTGAGTTATGAGCATGGTTATATGAATAATTGTTTACACACAGGTGATCATTTTCAATAATTGATATTGTGAACATGATTGCAACCGCTTGTTAATTTCTGATGATTACATTGAGCTGGTGTTTCGATGATTTGATTCATAGCAGGTGATTCGAATATTGCGAGAACGGTTTGATTTGTGAAGATTAAATAATTTTAATTGGAAATTTTTATATTTTACACTCTAGGAAGCTGTAATTTCGTAGGTAACCTCTTTAGGACATTTACCTACGTGATGATGTCCAGGGTCTGGATTAGATGAGTGGCTCTTAAAGCTAATTTCTATGCTTTACACTCCATGAAGCTGTAATTTCGTATGTAGCCTCTTTAGGACATTTACTTGACCATGCTCAGGGTCCGGATCACATGAGTGGCTCTTAAAGCTAATTTCTATGCTTTACACTCTAGGAAGCTGTAATTTCGTATGTAGCCTCTTTAGGACATTTACTTGACGATGCCCAGGGTCCGGATCAGCTGAGTGGCTCTTAAATCTAATTTCTATGCTTTACACTCTAGGAAGCTGTAATTTCGTATGTAGCCTCTTTAGGACATTTACTTGACGAAGCCCGGGGTCCGGATCCGATGAGTGGCTCTTAAAGCTAATTTCTATAGTTTATACTCTAGGAAGCTGTAATTTCGTATGTAGCCTCCTTGGGACATTTACTCAACGATGCCCAGGGTCCGGATCAGATGAGTGGCTCTTAAAGCTAATTTCTATGCTTTACACTCTAGGAAGCTGTAATTTCGTATGTAGCCTCTTTAGGACATTTACTTGACGATGCCCAGGGTCCGGATCAGCTGAGTGGCTCTTAAATCTAATTTCTATGCTTTACACTCTAGGAAGCTGTAATTTCGTATGTAGCCTCTTTAGGACATTTAATTGACGATGCCCGGGGTCCGGATCAGCTGAGTGGCTCTTAGAGCTTGCATACGAGTCTGCAACTAAAGACATAAAATGTCCCAATGTGTTGCAGACTCGTATTCAAGCGTTTCTTCATACTTTTTTTTAAATATTAGTTCCTATAAATGAAAAAATGTGATGCCAATTTTTCCAAAGTTTTCATCCGATCTGGATGAACATTTCAGGGAATATGCGGGTTAGAGGGTAAACAATCCTCTGTCATTTTCATTGTTGCCAAATCAATACTTCATTCTACGCATGCGAAAACGTAAATTCCAAAATGTTCCATTTTTTCACGCCCTAGGTGCTCGATCTCGCTCAAATTCGGATGATAGTTGGAAGATGACTTGATGACCTCATATCAATTTCAACACGATTGTATCATTAATAGCTAATGCGCATGAGCCAATGTGAAATTCATGTAATGACCTTAATTTCCACAGTTTTCATCCGATTTTGATGAAATTGTCAGCGAATGCGCGACTTAGGTTGTAGATACCCGTACTTTTTTCATGGTTTTCAACTCATTCTGCGCCTGCTCAAATTACATTGAGTATCATTTTTGGTTAATTATTTCCAATAATAAGCCTATGTGATCGTGTAGCAAAAAATTTTTATAACCCCCCCTCAAACTTTGTCACTTCACGTTTCAAGGTGCGTAGAATCCAAATTTGAAATGTCCGTTCGCCGTCCGCCGTCCGGGCCATAAAGGCCTAAGAATTGACTTAAACACCATTTGGGGTCTAGTTGGTCCTAACGTTTAACCATCCCGATCGCTTTACTCGCATAGATGCTATGGGCCAAAAACGGGCGAAAAAGTGTATTTTTCGAGGTTTGAGTGTTAGGCTTACGCACGCACGCACGCCTGGCACGCTTGGCAGGGTATCACGATTGGTGGTGAGGGGGGTGAGCGGGGGGTGGAGTGAGAGGAGGCGCCTCGGTACCTTGTGGTGTCTGGGGTGACCAGGGGCGTAGCAAAGGGGTGTAGAAGAATGGATATTTATTACTTTTACGTGTTACACCCATATAATAAACCGCGGCACCATGAGGTGGGTACGGCGTTCATTCGAGGAATGAATATATGTTTTTTCAAGGTCATATTTGTGTGTTAATACCAATGCTTTTCCTACGTATATTTAATAACATATCCTCTCGACTTTTCGTACGTACTTATATAATGATATTATTAAGGCAATAACTGTTTGAATAGATAGGAGCTCAAATCGAGAAATATAAACATGCGTATATAATTATAGAAGTATAGATTGTGGCAACTCGAAATAGGACACGCCGAGGAGTCTGGACGGGCCTTATGACGCACGCAAGCCAACTAAAACTACGATCATACTCAATTGAAAAAATAATAAACCTTTGTGAAATAATTTGCAGCGTTTTCGTTTCTTAAGTGACCAATTATGACGTTTCACGCAACTTCTTGGTTTGCTCTTTTCCGCTATGGAATTTTCCAAGATCATTTAAAACTTTTCAATGATTTATACATTCATGATGGTTAAACGAGGAAGCTATGTGCCATACCCGACTTTTTTTTCTTTTTTTTTTTAATGCAGGCGCAGAGCCCTCTACCGGTCATAGAAATGAAATTAGGAAGTTCATTAAGGTCCCAATAGGTAACGCATTACTCAAACCTACATGAAACCTGAAGATACTTTCTTGACGTCGCTTATCATCGTTTTCTTCACGTTTTTGTTATCAGCTATTTCGACATATTTTCCTGTTGTGTTTATAGTGTGCCTGCAGCTTCATATTTCCGCTAGATTTTCCGAAAAGGTAAGTTCACGTACTTCTCCAAAATTATATGAGGAATTTAACTAAGAAATCAGATGTTTTATTTAGTTGTTAGTTAATTTTCCAGCAACGGAAAACTGAAAGTCGCCACTTTGAGATGCAACTTCCGACCACCCGATTTTTTGTGTTTTAGCGCATTTTTACGTGTTTTTCTCATTTTGATTGAGCTTACTCATGTTTCAATGTTTTCCTCGTGTTACAGGCATACCGCGAAAGTACCGAAAGAAAGACGGGGGCTGTTCCTATAAAAATTATACCCAAGACACTTAGGAGGCAGCTCTGAATGGCAGCTCTGAAGGCAGCTAATCTCTGGTTTTGTTTTGTATGGAATAAATGTTTAAAAATGAAATATTTTTGTCCTAATAGATCAGAGAACCCATCTGGTAGCAAAATACGGGGGTAATATCGAGCCAGGGCTTCATTTTTTGATTATTTGAGTGAAAAAACTTGAGTGGTCCGAAGTTGCCCCCACGCGGGGTAATGACTATACCACTTTTACCTTTGTTTTTCATGGGTTCCCAATGCTCGAATGTTAAATTTTGAAATGGGAATATGACGGTGAATAGATCAGGTGTGACATATTGAAAGGCCAACTCGATTGAAGAGATACAGACAGAGAAATATCAAAAAAACCTGAAAACGTGGTCTGATGTAACCCCATCCTACGGTACCATTCAATTCTAATAGTTTTCAAGCTGAAGAATGACTTTCTTCGGAAACTGTTTATCTCGGGATACCTGCCAACCTCTCTTGGGATGCAAATTGATCCACTTCGCTACCCCTTTATGAAATTCCCGGCCTGAGCGTTGATCAAACTACCAGCAAACTAATATCACCACTTAGTCAATAAATTGTTTCAAGTGCTTCAAACTCAACGCCAAACTAATTCTAACTAGATGGACCGAATAATAATTCTTCGTTTTGTTTGGGATGCAGAAGTACCAAGCTAACGCTGAGTGCGAATATCGTTGTAGTTGTTCAGAGTTCGGAACTGTGGGATTCTACGTTGCTGAAAGGTCAGTGGTGATAATCAATGACAGACAAATTTATTAGGTACACTCGATAGTAATCCACGTGATCCGACCTTCAGAATGAAATAGGCCAAACTCCGATCGTGATTGAACGTAGTAAGTAGAGACCAATAATCAATCGCACCCAATAATTTTACATTTCATGAGCATCTTCAACTGGACAATATAACCTTCACATCTGACTGTTTCCCGCCATTTTCCATCAGCTTTCTTGATCGCAAAAATGATATCACTCCTGAGGTCCCATTGAGGAGAGATATGGGGGACTGACTGAAAAACTAGTTTTTCACGGGTTGGGAAAAATCTTAAAATGTAAACCCTTACTCTAAATAAAGAGGAACCAACTTACTGCAGCTAGTAACCCTGGCCAGTTCTAGATTGTCATTGTTTCGTAACTACCTAACTTCTACTTAGGTGTTAGGTAGGAGGGGACAGTAACACTCATGAGTTTCCAGGATTTCAGGTTTCATTCGTCATCACTGTGTACCTATTGGTTGAAGGGGATTTTGGGCAGTCAAATTATTACTTCGTTGATCTAACAACTTATACTACCCTTTTTTCCCCCAAAATCACTAGTTTTGGACAAGAATTGTAAGAATTCGTCGTCGGGGACATGAAAGCGGAAATGAAATGAGAATGACCCCGTTATAATTTATTTTTTATTTTAAGGTTTAAGCCGCACCTCAACCAGAAGGCTTTGAACCTTTAGCGGCATTGAAATGAGTGTCTAAAGGGACATTGGAAGAGGCACGATTCTAAGGGGAGCCATTTTGTTATCATTAATTAATAAATAAATTAATAAAATATAAACCAGAGGGCCCCCTGAATGTGATAAATTGCTTGAGGCTGATTTTACATCCAGTGATTTACCAGATTTCATTTCTTCAGCAGGACCAGGTGAAACCATTCTGTCAATATGCGAGGAACCAACACATTCTGAAATACTTCAAACACTCCACGTTGAGTGATGTCCTCTACCTTCCTTCACTTGACCAACGTAAATTCATTATCACGCTTTGTTTGACCTCCAAGGCTGAAGCAGAGGACAAGAGTCTAGCGGGTGGTGGAGGTGACATCAAACAGGTGAATACGAAGGGACGCTAATCAGAGTGGCAGTCGACGAGGCGGAGAGATGGGCTCAAACGCGTTTTCGTGGTTGTTCATAATAGTCCTTTATTGTCGCAAAACGTCGTCTTTGTCTGACCGTCGCCCACACATTATATTCATTCTAGCGGACGATCTGGTGAGTTGATGGAAGTATACAATATTTTCACGTCAAATTCAAAAGTTGTCCTGGAAAATTGAAGAGGTTAGTCACCTTAAATTATGTTATACCAAGATATAAAGTATCTTATGTCCTATCGGAGTTGTGTGGGAAGTATAGCTCATTGTATAATTATTGAAACACGGACTTTTAGAATCAAGACTGGTGAAAAATTCAGGAATTTAGCAGATTAAACTAAGAATTTCACGCATGCACAAACGCGGTAGCCACAGTCGATCCGAACGCAGTGTGCTATCTGTACAATTTTATGAAACCTTTAAGCAAAAAGTAGGGTCATATCGGCCCAATCCCTGAAAAATCCATCAAAATCCGATTGTGACTAGGTGGAGTTTTGTCCAGAACAAAGGCATACTGGAACAAAACCAACATTGCTCAAAAAGCTTGAGAAAACCGCTGAAATGTATTACACAAAACTGTATCAACGCTGTACTAGATGGCTTTTCTACGCAAACCATTTGTCTATAATGAATTGATAAGCCCTGTATATATAGTGATCATCAAAACTTGGCGCTTCGCACCTCCCTTAAGTATTCAAACCTTTACAGCACCAGGAACCCACAATTTTACGCTTTTTGATGAGTCCAAAAACTTAGGGGAAAAGACGAAGGTCGAGAACGAATGAAACCAGCCCCAGAGGCATCTCACCTGATCACTACGACTCTGTACTTTGTAATTGTTTTTTGGGTGTCCCAAAGACGTAAGTCGATTTGGGAAGAAATTAGCCTCAGAAATTGCGAAGCTGATCAATGTCCCTCCATACTTCGTAATTTTGTATTCTACATGTCCAAAAGGAGCTCCATTACAGGTTTCAGCACCCTAAGCTGATTAAGAAACAAATTAGGCTCACAGGTCCTTCACCACATCCGAGTGCCTATGTGCACGTGTTTACGTTTGCTCAAGCGTAGAATGAATTAATGATTTGAGAAGCATAACATGGATAGAGGACCATTTGCAGCCTAACCCGCACATTCCCTGAAAACTTCATCAAAATCGGATGAAAATTGTTGAAATTAGGGTCATTAAAAGAATACACATTGGCGCATGCAAAGTTGCTACAAATGATAGGATTATGAAAGCACTAGGGGATGCTCAAATCAATCTCTCCCACCTATCCTCCAAATTTTGAGCGAGGTTGGACGGCGGGGGCGTGAGAAAATGGATGGAATTCACGTTTACTCATGCGCTGAGCGAAGTATTGATTTGGGAACAACGAAACTGATAGGGGGCCACTACACCATACTACACCATAACCCGCATATTCCATGAACATTTCATAAAAATCGGTTGAATATTGTGGAAATTAGGCTTGTTATACGGATTGGCGGATACACGACACACACACACACACACACACACACAAAGACACGTAACGGAAGTTGTTCAGAATAGTCTAAAACGTAAAATCCGTGAGGAAATTTTACAACTATTAAAAAAAACCCCGTTTGATTTTTTGGAGTCTAAAACTTTTCCATCTCCAAAAGTGAAAACGATGCTTCCGCTACCTATAGGTAGACTTGGGAGCAAATTAAGTGATGAAATTAAGCATCCAGGTACCAATGCTTCACTAGTAGGTACATCCGCACGGTTGTTGTTAATAAACTCGATTTCGCAAAGTTAGAATCTATTCCATTGGAACTATCCCTATTACCTGATCATTCCATTATTCGCATCATATCAGCAATCAAGTCAATTTCTTTGTCTTCCGGTTCCATTATCTAACGATCGTTAATGGAATTTAGAGCTTGATTGGCTAATTAATAGATTCGCTAGCAGCGCATTATTTCTCTATGGCCTCGCGCTTATAAATCCGAAGGTGTTTCTTCAATGTTCAAGCCCTTAGGGAAAACGAACCGTTCAACGTACTGCATTGTGGATGGTTTTAATCTTTTCTTTCAGATTATATCTATCATTGCCAAGGAAAAAATCATGACTGTAACCTTGAAAATTTTCGAGACCTCGACTGTTGAATGTTTAAGCCCTTTAATACAACCCTTTAGGATTGATCAACATTGATACAGCTTTTAGGACCTTCTAGACCACAAATATCATTATTAACTTCAAGTTTAAAGTTCGGTATTGTAATTTTGGAAAAAAGCCGCGGACGGCAGACGGACGGATTATTTTTATTCGGTTTTTCGATTCTATGCGTCTTGAAACGTAAAACAACAAATTCTCTGGGAATCATTTATTTATTTTATTTTTTTCTCCTTGGACTTATACAATGTTTCATTATTATTGAAAAAAAAAAAAAAAAAAAAAAAAAAAACGTTTGTCCGGGAGGAAATTTCGAAATTGTAGATAATTTTTGTAGTGAGGTAGCCAAAAATGTAGGATCGGAAACTCATGGTAGCTAAATTTTTAAAAATTCAGAAAAACTAATGGGCCAGTACAAAATAATTTTACAATGTACAAAATTGATTTGATTTTGTGTGATGGTGAACTAAAACAATTTACTATTATCATTTACGTAACTTCGTCGGAACCGTCATCATTAGGCGTTATATCAATATATATAATCAATATATATATATAAATGCACTTATTGATTGTTCGGTTCTACTGAACTATATGATAGATTAATAAATTTAGAATAGAAATTTCACAAATAAAAGATGAAAAGTAAGTAAATCTGATATTTCGAATTGTATTCTTGATCACAGAAAAGTAGTTAGAGAAAAGTAGTTAAATCATTTTTTTCTCTAACTACTTTTCTGTGATCAAGAATACAATTCGAAATATCAGATTTACTTACTTTTCATCTTTTATTTGTGAAATTTCTATTCTAAATTTATTAATCTATTATATATATATATATATATATATATATAAATTTTTCAAAAATTTTGATTTTAAAATTTTCCGAGCCATTGCAATAGTTTCATTTTCTACGAAAATTCGCTAAAAAGACGATTGCTCGGAATAAGCAGAGATTAATATAGGTTTAACAGTGACGGTATATACGCAGCGGCCATCGCATTGTAAACTATCGTTTTGTTCGAGATACGTACTAATGTTATGATTGAATCAGGGTTGGAGCGACGTAGGATTTCATGGTTCGAACGAAATTTGGACACCGAACATCGACGCTCTGGCGTACAGCGGGGTCATACTCAACAGCCACTATTCCGAAAACCTGTGCACACCTTCACGAGCGGCACTTTTGACGGGAAAATACCCTATACGAAATGGTGAGTACTTCTTATAATATTATAATATGCAAGCTTGCTACGTAATACTGTGGATACATTAATTTATCTTAGGCAAATATCTGAAAAATTATTGAGACAAGAAGAAAGACGAAAGCAAATAATGGGCATTGCTTCTGGTGAGTCTTCAGAGGATCAATGTATGTAATTGGCAAGAGTGTTGGGCGTGTAGGGATTATATCTATATAATTATGTTACATCAGTTTCAAGATAATATTTATATAGCTTAGGTGTGAGATACATTATTCTCAACTCAATACCAGCTACTAGCCACTAGATGTCTGTGGTAGGGATATACCAAGATTTGATTTCAGATCTTAGGCTGCACGTTCATATTCTTTGTGAGTACGCTGTGAAAAGTATTGGTTTCAAACAACATCTCATAATGTCTTTTGAGCTTCACCAGAAGATGATTTTGAAATTTTTAGGACATCCTATAACGTTTTTATAAAATATTTATAAACATCCTAGGAAGCTATGTTTTCTAGGCAAGGCTTCGATAACGTGGGGCCAATCAAATCATGAGAACAAAAATAACCGCATACAAATCCATTTCAGACCATTCTAAGACCGAATCCGTGAAAAAACCATAGGTGAGTGTGCATGCGTGCAAGCGTGCGTGCTTGGGAATGGAGGGCGTAAAGTCAAAAAACGTGGTTTTTTCTACAAATTTGGTCGACGCCACCCAGGCTACAATTCTGAGCCAATTTTCGTGATTCTTATTTGTTTCGATTTCAGTTTCGGTCTAGTTGTGAATCCTAGGGAATTTCGGATTCGCTGTCGAAGTGGGGCGTGGAGGGGATAACTACGATTCGTTCATGCACTGCCCAAGCTACGAATTT
Source organism: Adelphocoris suturalis (assembly GCA_030762985.1). Lineage (NCBI taxonomy): Eukaryota > Metazoa > Arthropoda > Insecta > Hemiptera > Miridae > Adelphocoris > Adelphocoris suturalis. Next base: position 27,325,587 of record CM061049.1, read on the forward strand.
CGACCGATTTTCGTGATTCTTATCTTGTTCCATCACGAATACGACATGGTATTGGAACTTATGTCAGAAGTTTCAAATTTAATCATAGTGGATGGTGAATGGAGGGGGTAAAACTGAAAAATCCTGATGGTTTAGCAACTCTTGTCCGTGTTTCATGACTTTTCTTTTTAAACTATGAATCCGGTACAGTTTTGGATCGTAAATCAGGAGTTTAAAATTTCATTATGGAAGGGGGCAAAATGCGGAGGTAATGGTAATAAATCATGATATTTTAAATAATCTCCTCAGATATTTGTGATTATTATTATTTTTGTTCAACTATTCATTCGGTCTAGTTTTTGATGGTATATCAGGAGGTTTAAATTTCATTACGGAAGGGGGTGAATGGAGGGGGAAATTGTAATAAATCGTGATGTTTTAAATCTTCTTCCCAGATTCTCGTGATAATTTTATTGTTCAAATATGAATTTGGTTTAGTTTTAGAAATCATGTCAGGAGTTTCAAATTTCATGCTGGAAGTTTTATTATGGAAATTTACTGTCGGTGGAGGGGGTTAATGTGGGGAAGGGTAATTCAGAGAAGTCGTGACAACTTTGTTTTTTCTCTTATGTTTTCTTACTAAAATTATATACAATCCATTCATAGAGACGTCCCTGTAATGCATGCACATGGCTTACTAATATGTTTAGATTAAAAATGTAGACAGGGATAAGGAAAACTCTTCCTCGGAATCGTCGTAAAGAACGTTCAGAGCTATTCCGATTCTACCACGGGAATCTTCATACGATATTATAATCTCCTTATCTCCAATTCTTGCAAAGTCGACAACCCCCCGTCCATTTCTGCAGAATTATTCTCTTTATATATATACGAATGTTAAGGGAATGAAATATTTGGTTAAGGACGTCGCTAACTCAACTGAATAATTGAATCGAAAGTTGACTTATTCATTAGATTCAAAGCAAGGCACTGAAATATTCATATCTTACAATCATAGCAAGTAAATATTTCGTGTAATCGAAAACATGTATTTCTTGGAAGATTGTGAATGTTGGTAACCCTTACTTATATTTATAACATTTATTCATTTTATTTTTGTTATGTTCCACCTCATATTTATGTTCCTCTAGGCTTGCTACAGTTTGGGAGGTAAATGGTTAGGCTGGGTGCCAATACTCGGGGTGATACCAATATGGAGCTATTGTCAACTAACTAAAGAGAAGTTGGGAGCCATTGGTTAGTAGCAATAAAACCCTTAATTCGAAGAGTCAAATTTGGAAGTATAGTCTTACAAGGGAGTAGGAATACTCCACACTGATCGGCTGAATGAGTTTTGTGAGTTAATAACCTGACCAACGCCGGTCAGGCTAGTATATTTATATGTTATAGTCAATCTGTGAAATTAGGCATTATATTTAATGACTAGGCGTAATATGTAATTCCTAAAACGACCAGTGAATGTGCCTACTTGGAGGTTTTTCATACTTTTACTAGTCATTCTACATATTGACTAAAGCATTTTGGTCAATGAGTGAAATGTCGCTTCAGTTTCCCCATGATTTCGACAACATTAGTTTTAACGAGTAACAACAAGATAATCATCTACACGTCCAACTAATCTGAATTTTTAATATGGGATTTACTGCTTGATATTGTGTATTTTTGAGGTGCGAGCTTAGCAAGACCATCTAGACCACTGATTTCGGTAACGAACCTACGAAGTAATGGAGAATAGTTCTGCTCAAGGATACACAGGAAAATAAACTATTGCAGATTGATGACATTTCAAGTAGCCTGTGATTTAAGTTAGAATACTCCAAACATATTCGACTACTCAGATCCCCAGTTGGTACAGTGACGTTCGAAACGTTTCAACTCCCCCACCACCTCCCCCTCCATTGTGGGTCAAATTTTGAAAATTTGAAAAAAAAAAGTATTCTTTGACTTGAATTAGAGTAATCCAAACACATTCGACAATCAAATCTCCAGTTTGTTCAGTGATTACAAAGATACCTCATCCCCCCTCCTCCTCCCCAAAAACAAACCCTATGGAGCAGATTTGAAAAATTTCAAGTAGCCTGTGATTTAAGTTAGAATAATCCAAACATATTTGCTCAATCAGATCCCCAGTTTGTTCAGTCGTGTCCAAGATACCCCATTTAACCCCCTCCCCTGCCTTTAAAACACCCCCTCAGGCTCAAATTTTAAAAACTTCAAATAGCCTATAATTCAAGTTGAACTGATACAAACATTTCTCTTCACTCATATCAGTTGTCCAGTGACCCCTGTAACCGTGAAAAGCGGACAAACACGGACATACCGACTGACAGACAGACAGAGAAAAATTGAGAAAATTGTACCAATCGTCTACAAATAGCATGAAACGGAAAAAAAACATGATTCTAATCAATGTACAGACAGAAATAATTACGATTTTATTAATATAGATATAGGGGTGTTGGGGGTGGATATAGGGGTTCTCTTGGTTATAGATGTTTTATATATATAGTTTCCCGTATTTGAAAATATAAATGTCACTAGTTGTTTGTCTTTTTTCTTTTTTTAACTCAATATAACCTTAGTTCCAATGAAACACTTCCCGACCAACATTGCTGCAGTTAATAAGTTTTTTAATATCAATATTTTTGAATAAATATCGATCATTACGAATAAATACTGCTCGGCTCAGCCCACCCAAATCTTTTTGGTATCGTCGAATTTGTTATCAAAAGTTCTTCACGCGTGAATCCACTCCAGTCACAATTGACGTTAAAAGTTAGAAGCATGTCTGGTTTTTTCTTAATGTCAAGGTTGTTTACCCGGGCGATTTCGTTAGGGAAAGCCGAGTTTTCAGTGAAGGAGTGAGTCCAGAGGATTTTGATTTAGCCTAAAACCATCTCTGGAACTTGCTGATAATTTCGGGAAAAACTTGGCCAGCTACTTGGCAGAAATAGAACAACATTCTCATTTATATAATAGATATAACCATAATAATTATACCTAGTCTATGTTAACGAGCGATTGTTACTACACTCAACATAACGGTAACTAAGGTTACCTAAAGTACCTTATAAATATAATACACTTATATTAGTAGTAGGCATATCAATCATCTAACAGACTTTCTGTTACTACCCTACCGCGAGGTTTTTAATAGACTTATTTATAAATTGATTAATTGTGTGAATTAGCTGGAAAGCTTTCATTTTCAGAGCGGTTTAAGCAACATACGATTATTTGAAAAATTTGCGATCATTTTGACGAGTGGATAACCATTCCCGTGGGATGAAAACTGACTGAGTTACAAATCTCTAAGAATGGCTCATCAGTTGTAAGCAGAAATCACTTCTCACTTGTACTTGTCAATCACGGCTGTGGACGGTAACACATTTGGTGAAACACACATTTTTTCAATGACCCCAGCCATCCGACATATATCCATTTCAATAAGTTATGAAGATAACAATGTAAAGCTATAATGTAGGTACCACCTTTTTCACCTTCGGAGACTTGTCAGGACTTGAGGAGGCAACCGAGAAACGTTGATTGCCAACCAAGTTATATGGAGACATGTTATAATCCTTGACTGAAATCCGAGGCTAACAGTTAGTAACGCATGGTAATGTGTCTTATTACAGCAGGGCTAATAAAACAGGCCATTAAGATGCCCAAACGCTGACCTTCACAACGTGTTGCATCATTGATGCTCACGACCGATGACAGCGTTGTCGAATTTTAATATAGACAGTTCTGTATTCAGTCACTTAGTCTATTTTCTACTAGCAATGATTGATGTAGCGCGATAAAATTTATGAAGTTCAGCTAGTTTTCTCTCTATGATTTTTCGAAATTTTGGCTAAAAGCTACGTCACACGTGACCGGATGGGAAAAAAACCCCAAAGATGAATGACTCCAACATTTTTTGTATACGTAAATACCTACAGACTGAGGATCTACAACAGTAGATCTGGTTTCAATTGATTCAGCGACAAAAATTAAATGTTAAACGATATCCTACGTGTCTAAGTTTGTATAACATTGAAAATTTTGATTTTTTACACCCGTTTTCCGTCCTTAGATTTTGGGTGTGAGTAATTCTTTCGTAGAACCACCTTAATCGATTCAGCGTGCCAGAAAATATAATAATCCTTTAAGAGACATATTCAATCCGTTTGAGGTTTTGTCCAAAGTCGGCCATTTGTCACCTCTGTGAGTCGCAGCACCACTCCCACGTTGGCGGAACCTCCATGACAAGTGTGACGCCACATTTTACTGAAACTTCAAAAAATATTACAAAACAAACCGCACTTATTGTAGGGAAGTGTGGATAGGGCAAAAATGCTCAGGATAAAATCTTATTTCATTCACAAATATTGTTCAGACCAATAACAAGGTAACCCTCATTATTCATGAACGAAGACTTGAGCATTGTCAGAACAATGGGCAATTTCACATATCTCAAATTATCCCATCAGCTGAAAATGTTGCCGAGAGCTGTCCATAAAGTTGCCAGATGGAGGTTAAAAGATGATTGCGGAAGTGGACAAAACTGTGGTGTTGAGCAAGCTGAATGACATGCATATGGGAACTACTTCACACATTTCATTCACAAATATTGTGCAGACCAATAACTAGGTAACCCTCATTATTCATGAACGAAGACTTGAGCATTGTCAGAACAATGGGCAATTTCACATATCTCAAATTATCCCATCAGCTGAACATGTTGGCGAGAGCTATCCATAAAGGTGCCAGATGGAGGTCAAAAGATGATTGTAGAAGAGGCCAAAACTGTGGTGTTAAGCAAGCTGAATGACATGCATATGGGAACTACTTCACACCAGCGTCAGCTTGATGGTATTCCTCAGCTCCATCTATTACTTAAGACGTCATTTCAGTTCCTATCTATCAGTCTTTTGTCCAAACCATTTGGAGTTTTGAGCTGAATACTTTGGAGTTTTGGAGTTTGGAGGGGATTTCAAGGGTGCGGAATCCAATTCTTAGAAATATGAGAAAGTCTAACTGTAGAAATTTGCCCATTGACATTGTCGTTGGAACTGGAACTATTAGACATTTATTCTTCTAGGGTAGTGATACCATAGCTTACCATTTTATATTATGTTTAATTTATTTCAGGGATGCAGCACAACGTGATTGTAGATTCGGCACCGTGGGGCCTCCCGTTGGAAGAAAAACTGCTGCCAGAGCACCTCAACGATTTGGGTTACGTTTGCCACGCTTTAGGGAAGTGGCATTTGGGATTCTTCAAAAAGGCCTACACTCCCACCTACAGAGGATTTGCGTCTCATTACGGTTTCTGGAACAGTCACCAGGACTATTTCTCCCATCAAGTACAAGCATCAGTAAGTGTAATTTCATTGTGAAAAATAGTACTTTTCAATGAATTTTCATTAACCTGTAAATTACCACACCTTTTTTACTAAGTTATTAATAATAACTTTGAGTTATATATAAAACTTTGAGTTATATATAATAGCTAACTAAGTTATACATAATAGCTTTGAAATCAACATTCAGTCCAGAAAAGCAATAGCTAAGTACATGATTATACGTCATAGATATATTTTTCTTTTTTCTTCGATTTTTTTTTGGCTGGGTTCGACCCATGCGCCACGTATTACATTTAGTAATCAAACTCAACTAGTGTCTAGAGCAAAATTTGATTAATTTCTTCTAGAAAACTAAGGATTCTTTGGAAAAATGAATCCTAGAGTATCACGCTTTTTCATATATATATATATATATATATATATATACATATATATATATATATATATATATATATATATATATATATATATATATATGCACTTGATTGTGGACACTGTGCTACTGCACTATATACTAATTAAAGTTAAAGAAATTTCACAGAAATAAAGAGGAAAAGGTTTTTGATATTTCGAATTAGTCTTTGTCAAAATTAGAAGAAGAAAGAGTGTTTTTTGAATATTCCCTGGAACCAAGCTTGTATCCAACGTTTCATTGTTTTTATGTTGGAGTTACTCAATCATTGAGGTTGAGTCCAGGAGGCCGATTTGAACCCAGTACCCACCTATGGGCCCGTTCGGACTGTTGAAGTAGCCGGTCGTTCGATTTTTCAGGCATCTTCTTCAACACCTTAACACCAAAACATTCGTCGGAGGTGACTGCTTGACCGTGCGTTCTTGCATGCAGCTTTATCGGTCGTTGCTGGGACTGACTTAAGGAGGCTCTATGGTTATTCATCCTTAGATTCCATGGATGCCTTCCCCACATAGAAGCCCCTTGACTGGTCATCCTCACACTTCTTGCAAATCAGCTGGTACACGCACATCCGTGACTGGCACTCTGCTGATCCTTGGCACCTGTATGTGTGGGTGTTATTTGGGGAGGTGAAATCCGAGTCCTCAATGGCCAAATCACAGAGTTTGCATCTCGGTCTTTGGCATGGGTGAAGACCTCGTTGTTGTGGATTCTCACGCTGGACAGCTGGATGCCGATGCGACAGTATTTCACCAAGGTTCTTTCCCTGTCGATAGGTCATCCGAGGTGCCTCCCGAAATACCTCCTGGGTCAGTGGGCTTGAGTTCAAGATCGGCTGGAGTTCCCTGAGGATCCCATTGATCTTTTGAGCCCCATAAAAGAAAGTGGTCACCAGTGGAACTCGATCACTTGTTGGCTTAGGTCTTTGTTGGTAGTTGACGTGGGATGGAACCATTCTGTCTTCAACAAAGTGTCTTGGGTAACCTCTCTCCATCAATTTGTTTTTAATCCCGGACAAATAGCCTTCCAAGTTCCCCCTAGTGTTGCATATTTGGTGGCCTCTAACAGACAATGATCGTGGGATCTTTAACTTTAATTAGTATATATATATATATATATATATATATAGTATATTTGGTATATATGTATATATAGTATATTTGGTATATATATATATATATATATATATATATATATTGTATTTATACATGTATATATTTCGCATCATGGTCGTCCCCAGGAAGCTCCATAGTAATCGACACTATATGTATGTTATTCTAATAAAACACTTTATTACGCGAACTCGATCTTCAATGAATTCTCGAACACCAGTCCAATTCCTTTTTTACTCCAGATCTCCTAGCGACCAATCATCAACAATAATCATGCGTTGCTGCGCTCTCGCTGGGCAACCGTGAATCACTCCAATCCTGGGAGCTCCATTTCTTCTTCAAATCCAGCTCCCACATATACACATATGAAAAAGCGCAAACTTCAGGAATAGTTTCAAAATGCCTCGAAACGGATTTTAATGACGAAGATTTTCTAAAATTTTGATTTTTACATTTTTGGAAACATTGCAATACTTTTATTTGCAACGAAAATTCGCTAAAAGAGAGAAAAGTGATAACATCGTGATGTGTCAGAATTACCGTTCCATTTACTCGCTACACCGACAGTTAATTTGAAACTTCCTTAAAATGGACTAAAATCTGGATCAGACAAATAATAAAAACCATGTCCAATTGCTTGTAGGTACCTACCTAAACACAGACACTCCTTTTCATGTTTAATTTGACTGGACTAATTTGTATAGGTAGGTAGCCAGTCTGAAGAGTAGGTAGTAGAGTACCTAACTAATAACCAACTAAGTAGGCAGGTAGGTACCTACCTTCATTTATAAATAAGCTAATCAACCTTATGTCTAAAATATTTTTACGTGAAAATAAACTATAAACAAAGCATGGGTTAGTAAGCATCAATTCTATCTTCACTGGTTATACCTAATAATTTAAAAGGTAGGTACTTACATATACATGTAGGTTACATCTAGCTGATTAAGTTAATATTAGTGTAGGTACCTAGCTGATTAACAAAAGTTAATATTTGTGCAGTAGGTAATGTAGTATACCTTCTACAAATAGGATGGGTGATGTGGGTTACGTTTTCAGACTCAGCGGTGCCTAGCGACAAGACCTCGGACTCGACTAGTTCAGGAGATCCCCAACAGGGTTCAGCTCAACCAAGGAGCGCAACCATCAAAAACTTGTACTGTTCCACAGATAAAGATTTCAATTTAACCTACCGATATAATAGTAATCGGTACTTCTCACTCAATTCTACTTGATTGATTTAACCTTTGGTATACCCAAAAACTCGGACGAAGGTAACTATAGCCGGTAGTCTCAGATTTAATAGAATCTACAATAATCTTATAATCAACAAGCAAGAAATTTTGCATGAAGACGAAAACACGTCTAACAATAGTGCGGCGCATTGCTTCCTTCTATCCGTAACATGAAAATACAATGTACAATATGTAGATAGTAACAATGCTTCGGAGCTTCCGCTGTGTAACTAAGTAGATTCGGAAACAAACGTATATTTTATAAATTTAATTAGGTATTTATGTAGGTACAGCCTACCTGGTTTGGGGATTCATACTTCTTCGCCCATATTCAACTTGCATGAGTGCGATCGGTATTTTTATACTTAAAACTGTATAATGACGTTGAAAGGTTACTATTTTACATCCAATGGAACAACTCCAAGATTGGTGCCTCGGATGAGAAGAACTTGATAACGTTTGTGTCCCTCAAATGAGTACCTAGGTACCTATTATCTCAAGTGAAATTGATTTAAATATTTGTAGCCGTTTATGAAAAAATCCGATAAATTCCCGATAGTTTTGTCTCAGATTTTTTCATTATCTAACTCCGAATCTTAAGAAATTGCATTTTGGCAATGTTTCCTATAAAAAAATAAATGGAACGCATTAGAAAATCAAACTTAAAAATAACCACTAAAAAAATATTTTTCATTCAGGCTCCAGATTATTTCATTCTAATGCTTATTAGATGTAAAGGGTTATTTCCGCTAGTAGTACCTAATAGTAAAATTACCATTTATGTAGGGACTCCTTCAAAAGGTACGTACCTAAGTGATAATTCTCATGCATAATTCAGAACATGTTGTTTTACGTCGATTCCATGACATTCCGCACCCATAAAAGTGTTGAGAACACGGAATTATTCAAAACGGAAGTTAGTGAAAAAAAGTTTTCTATTTCCACGAAAAATAAAGAGTTACAATGTTAAATCTATTTCGACGATTAGGCTCAGTAATCAGTGGCAGTAGTAATCAGTAAGGCTCAGGAATCAGTAACAAAAAACAACTGAACACACATTAGAAAGGACACAGCTTATATAGTCAGAGGTGAAGGGAGATTGGTCGAAAGAAAGGAAAGGGGGCTAAGGGTACAACCAATTAAGTGCAAGCAAAGTAAAGGGGGATTATAGCTAATCAGATGAAGTGAAAGGGAGGGAAAAATCACTGGTTTCAACAGTTTGACGGGATAATTCAAAGCTCTATAGAAATGGACTTATCAGTGGTGAAATATATTGAGGGATATCCTCATTTAAACATTTACCAGATCTGTCACTTTTGATAATTTCGAATTTTCAAGTACATTCAACATACCTCCCTTTGGACGAAAGGTGAAGAAACTGAAACTGTAGAAACTGTCTATCTGTCAATTCAAAATTGTATGTAAATATGAATGGATTCCTGAAGATGTTCCAAAAACATTAACAAACCGTCTTACCTGGTTACTGACACACCTCTTGTACACTATGCAATGTATTCCTCTGCGGCCTGCATGCAGACGACGTATTTCAGTAATCATATCAAATGCCAAGCCATTATCAATTAAAAGAGCGTTTGATGGTTGACCTAGAAACAGGAACCGCCCAAAAATCGAACCTTGCCTTGCCCCACCCTGGAAGCTACAACTATAGGAAATATCACCTATGCCCATAAATAAATACACAACCTCCCCACCCAAACAAAAGTATGAATGAGATATGCCGTGGAATTAAGCATAACCCAGAGAACTTCACAAATGTAAACTACCCACGTTCGTAAAGCAGAAATTTAATTGGTGAAAGGAATTCATAATAGTGCAATTAATTTAAATGTTGTCTTATGCCCTGCAGTTCTTACCGTTTCAAGGAATGGACATGCGGGACAACATGACCACTGATTGGGACAGCGTCGGACGGTACACGACGCAGATTTTAACGGAAAAAGCAGAAAAACTCATCGCTGCTCATGACACTTCCTCGCCTATGTTCCTGTACTTCGCTCACCTAGCGACGCATGCCGGCAACTTTGACGATCCTTTGCAAGCGCCACAAGATGTCATTGATATGTTCTCACATGTTCGGCCGTTGGAAAAAAGGATATACGCAGGTGTACTACATTTGTTTCATTCTACATGTATTTATACAACATATAGGATATACCTATTATAGCCAGGGGTAGGTAAGGGGGGTAGGATATAAACGTACCTATATTACGTTCAACTATGATTAATGTTCAGGATTCTTCATCGGACGTTTGACTTGGAACGGGGTGAGCGTGGGGATAAGGCGAATTTCGATGTTGGTATCAGTTCCTACCAATTTAACTGGTTATATCGAAGTATTAATCATCAGTATCCTAATATAATACGATAAACAACAATAGAGGCTCTTTGCATTAAGAAGTCTGTAAAAATGACACAGTGAAGAATTAAATCGAATAATATTGGCTCTTTCGTAAAAGTGTTTCAACCTAGCGCATCTACTGAGTTGTGAAGAGTGAAGATAGCTTACTAGTTTCTGCGATCTGTTTCTACGAACCGTTTCTACAAACTGACACCAGTAAAAAATGTAGGGTTATGACACATGCTATCATTTGACCGAAAAACGAGTCGGTGAGTGGTGGGTGTTTGCACGATGCTGACTGACGGAGCAGCACATTGCCTGGCGGCTCTAAAATCGAGTCGTGGCATTGTGAGCCCCCATTGTGACCCCCCGCCCCATAGTCAATTTAAAAAACGCCGCTCGTACAGTGGCCGTTTTGGTTTATTATTTTCAATATTAAAGCATTGCAATCGACAAGAAAAAAATGTTCACCTTCCCCCCACAAAATTGATGGTATGCATTTCAAGATGCGTAGGATCTTAAAGTCCGCTGTCCAGATCATTTCTGAGAAACAACAGGAAGAGAGTTGCTTGGGGTAATAAGTCCCTTTTGGGGTCTACTTGATCCTAAAAGCTCAGCATCAATTTTTATCAACCCGAAAGGTACCTTGCTTACCTTAACTGGAATATTCAAAAATCTAGATCTCGACAACTTTCAAGTTTCTTTAGTTGTCATTGATAAATGTTATAAAACTGAAGCGAATAAAACCACCCGGAACTGAAAAAAAGGAGAAAATAAACCTAGAATTTCTAGGCTCTAGAACACTGAGAAATCAAGCGCGGCTAGTGAATCTTTGAGTTAGCGAATCATTCGCAAAATTCCGTTAATAAGCATCCGCATGCATCCGTTGCATTGTATCAGTTTATATAATTCGAATGGAATAATCAGCTGATACAGTTACAATGGAACACTAATTTTGCGAAATCAAGTTTATTAACTATTATCTGTGTGGATGGAGTAGTGAAACATTGGAAGATGAAATTTTCACGAGTTTTCAGTTGTTCGATAGCTACCAAATTAAATATCCTTATACTTAGATCAGGGGGACTAGTAAAGTGAAGATGTTTTAATTAATTGCATAAATTTTTCCTCTGTTCTTATTAATTTGAAATGGAGCTTCATTTTAGAATCTAGAATTCAATATCAGTGCACACTGATTAGTCGAGGGAACTCTGAACCTAATATGTTTCTTAATCGACTTATGGTGCTGAAACCTGAAATGTATCTACTTGTGAACTTCTAGAATTCAATTAAGAAGTATGGAGGGACTCTGATCAGCTTCGGAACCTTTGAGTCAATTTCTTTCCTAATAGACTCATAGTGCTGAAATTTAGATGGAGCTGCTTTTGGAGACCTCGATGACAATTACGTGGTACGAAGGTGCTCTGATCAGCGGAGGGACCTTTGTGGCTAATTTCTTCCCTTTTCGACTAGCCCTTTTTTTCTTTTGTTCTTAACAATAAAGCGTAAATTTTTGGGGTCTTGGAACTGTGAAGATGAGAACCCTTTTGTGGAGGTATGAAGTTCCACGATAAAATTTCTGAATGAAGGTTTCTGAACTGATCCACTACTCGAACGGTGCGACATAGCCGTTCCACCGTTCTAAAACGTTCCAGATATTTATGCCGCAGTCTAATAAAAAGGAATTCTTAATGCAATTTTCTGGTACTTATCGTGATTATTTTCTTTAAAATCGAATAAAGGCAAACCTCGCATGAAATTCTCTTAATTTATCCTTATCTGTCCTTTAGCTACAACTAAGTGGAAAAAAAAGGTGAAACATCATCGCTCTCCAAAATAACGAAGAATCAAGTAGGCTAGTGCCAGGAGACGATTCTAGCTCCTATGAAGGGAAGCTGCAATTAATTTGGCTAGAAGATTCCAGAAGGTTCAACCCTTAAGATTTTTCATCAATTCATAACAACTAAGCAGCCTCGGAAAATCGCCGTTTTGCCATTAATTCCATTTTACCAATTGCTGAATCCAGTTCCAATGACTAATCCGGGAGCACTTTTGAGGGAGCTTGGCCGTGACTGTGGAAATGATATCGAGCAATAATTCCAATCTTCCAAGTCGTTCCATCACCGTATCACGTTCCACGGAACGATTCCACCTGAAACGTCACACCTCTACCATTTTGGGAGGTACGATGCGCCAAAACTGTATACGGGGTTTAATAATTACCGACCAATGAAGGACTATCGAATAGAGAAATAGGAAACCTATTAATTAGAAACCTAATGTTACAATTAGCAGCGTTTTTCAAGCTGTTTAACAGCCACGCTCACGGTCTGCGATGGTTTTAGTTTTAAGGTTTCTCATGACTGTATAATGGCTAAATGTCGAAGTGTTGGAAAAAATCTTTAATAGTCAAAGTCAGGAAGAGCAGCAACTAATAAAGGAATAGGATATACTTCTTCTTGTAAATGATATCTAGAAAATGGAACCCTGGTGTTAGTAAAACCGTTCACCCACTATTTTGGCTCTAAAAACGAATGTTATAATTCAAAATATTATTATAGTACCTATATAAGTAAGTGTTATGTGAAATTAAACATTATATTATTATTTTTTAATGTTTCATGTTAATTTTCTACAGCCATGGTTTGGGAGTTGGATCAATCAGTCGGACGGCTCGTGGTCGCTCTAAAAAAGCGTGACATGCTCAAAGACTCGATTATTGTGTTTGTTTCGGACAATGGGGCTCCTACTACAGGTCTTTACAGGAATAGAGGAAACAACTGGCCTTTTAAAGGAGTAAGTACAATATATATAATACCTACATTCATAATTATTAATGCCAACTTCATGATTTGTTCTTCTGTACTTTAATGAAAAGTGAGTGATGGTGGGATTATACAAGTATTTTGCACAAATGTGTTTATTACTAATGAAAATAAGCAAATGGTTTGCAGTTTCGATTTCGCTCGAATCGCGAAATTTCGGTTGTGGGATTATTTTTGACATGCATTGGTAATTATCTTCGTCCGAAATATCAGCAATAGGGGTTTGCTGGTTCTTTCGTTCTACAGCCTTTTTTCCATATCAATAGAATTCATATGATTCCGATTGATTAGGTACTATAAAGTGAACACTAGTAATAAGTAAAAAGCTGGTTAGGATAACTACACATTAAGAATGAGTTTAATTGAAGAGAATCAAGACACAGTGATTCTAAGGTCGGATATTTAGAACGGGTGGCAGAGGTTACCTCAGCGTTGTTGATAATAACGGTAAATAGAAAGGAGGTTATCCCTCAAGCCCTGAGTACCGCTGACCCAGCTGTGAATGGAGGGGTAACTCCGCTGATTGCCGAGGTAAGCTCTATGATTGGTTAGGGTCGTTGGAAAATCAAGGCTCACGTGACAACAGGTTTGTTCGCTGAGGCCACCAAACCAGTTTGCAACCCACTTGAGGTGTTCGCTGTGTTCTCTGATCATCAGAGCCTCCCTCCCCACCCTCGGTCACTGCCTCTTCGCAGAGGATTCCAATCTGGTTTCCACCCCGTTGCGGATAGACTAATTGGTTAGAGCTTTTTCTAGGTGACCACTTCCTGATTGTTTGACCCCTCCATTCCAAACTCACATCAGCCTATGAAATCATTCGAATTTTAGCCTCTGTTTACACCACTGTTTCAAGCTTCTCAGTATTTTGCCCATACATTCAAGTATAAAATGGATGAACTCCAATCACCAACCGGTTTGAAATCAATTTGAAAGTTCGCTATAGTCGCTCATGCGCATTTCAACAGTCTCCAACGAGTTTGAAATGGTTTGCAAGTCACTGCCAATCGCCTCAGTGAACAAACCTAATAATTGATTGGCAGTTATAGTAACGATAACGTAGGTGCGTACCTCAATAAAACCGCGAGCGTTGCCACCCTCCCAATCAGTTTTCTGGCCGCTAATGAGGTACGACATTTTCATCTGGAGAAGGTAAAACTGGCTGCTAATACCGCAGTGGCACCTGTCCTAATCCGATACGCTATTTTCGCTATTCGCTGTTCTGTTACACTGTGGTAGATACCCTCTGCCTCGACTGTACCTCGCGAAACTGCTGCCACTAGGTTCACACTGTTTCGAATATTGCTATGTACCTTGGTTAAATGCACGATCAACAGTGGAGTCCCGTGACAGGAATGATAAGAGTTGACACGAATTTAGAGCGAATGGGCTAAATCTGCACATTAAATGAACAGAGAGGACTTTGTCAGCCCGTTTTAACCGTAAAAGCTCATGTATTATATCATGTATATAAGGTTGTAGTTTTTATGAACCCGAGCCTCGTGTTGATTTTTTACATGAAAGGAACTTCAGCTTGAAGATGTCTCTTCGTATCCAAACTCAACCCGAATACCACTCTTTGGATCCAAATTCAACCCGAACACCACTCTTCGTGTCTAAAATCAACCCGTTCGGGTTGATTTAGGCCTCTTCGGGTTCACTTTTTTTTTCTCAGTGATATCAGCTGTTAGGGAATAAGTCTCCCCGACTGTACGAGCTGGGTGTCTCCCGAATCGCCACATCAAAAACACGGGAATGAAAACATTCAACCAGCTCACAAAGTATGCGACTACTGTATTGAATATACGGATGGAAGTTTCACTAGTAAAAAGTACATTTTTTTCATCCTGAATGGGGGGAAAATATCACTAAAAGGCTGAAGCATGTTCGATGCTAAACGATAAGGTTGTATTCGATAGTCATCAGAAACGCTTGCATACGAGTCTGCAACACATTGGGACATTTTATGTCTTTAGTTGCAGACTCGTATGTGTTGCAGACTCGTATGCAAGCTCTAAGAGCCACTCATCTGATCCGGACCCTGGGCATCGTCAAGTAAATGTCCTAAAGAGGCTACATACGAAATTACAGCTTCGTAGAGTGTAAAGTATAGAAATTACCTATTAAAATGATTTAGCCACCACTTCACAATTCAAACCGTTCTCGCAATATTTGGATCACCTGCTATGAATCAAATCATCGAAACACCAGCTCAATGAAATCATCAGAAATTAACAAGCGGTGGCAATCATGTTCACAATATCAATTATTGAGAATGATCACCTGAGTGTAAACAATTATTCATATAACCATGCTCATAACTTAGCTTGTTGGCCACGCACTTCGCAGTAGTTAACATAATATGTTTGGATAAATCGAGACCTTTCGAACGAATGGTCAACGAATTTTTGTGGGATGAGTGACGACGAAGTACCATTTCCCTAGCAACGACTCGGTTGTAAGCGGAAATCATCAGAAAACAACTGGGACAATTTTCGTCAACAGTTTACGTAACGATTTTTTTGTTTATGTGCCAAAGCAAAGACATAAAATGTCAAAAATCAGGTTGGCGTAAAACCTAACACAAACCAAATTGCGACTATGCGCCAGGTAACAGACTGCCAGACGATCGATTTCATAAGCTAAAAAATATAATTCGACGTATTCAAAACTTATATATCCTTCTGGTTAAGTTTTTTGTTGCTATCTCTCGGTCTATAATGTTTAGTTGAAGATAATCCTTCAGTTCAAACAAGAACCAGATCAATCGAATTCGTGGTCTCTTTTGTCAGAAATATTTCAACATTGAAAATGGGATGGGGTCAACAATGAAATAATTTAAATTTTATAAGTATTTCACATTTTGGTTTCTTTTTTATTTATTTATTTTTATTTTATTTTATTTTATTTTATTTTATTAATTTTTTTTTTTTTTTAAGGAAAAAAATACACCCTGGGAGGGAGCGTTGAGGACAGTTGCCGTACTCTGGAGTAGCAACCTTCTATTTCCACGACGTGTGATGAACCATCTGATGCACCTAACTGACTGGATGCCTACTTTGTATACTGCCGCTGGTAAGATAACTACGAGCATTTAGCTACGGTACGAGCGGAAAACGCTGCAAATTATTACACAATGGTTTATTTCTGTGTATAGATAGCCCTTCTACGCAGATCATTGGTCTATAATTATTAAACTCCGTATGTAGTATATGATTAAAACAAGGCGCATCGTGCCTCCCAAAAGGGTTCACACCCTTACAGTTCCGAGACTTCACAATTTTAGGCTTCACAATAAATGTTGAAAAAAAGGTCGTTAGGTAAGGAAAGAATATATGTAGGTTCAGACGCCCATTATCTGATCAGTGCGCCTCCGTAACTCGTAATTGTTTCCGGGAGTCCGAAAGGAGCTCCATCTAAATAACAACACCGTGAGTCGATTAGGGAAAAAATTATCCTCAGAGGTTCCGAAGCTAATCTGAGTCCCTCCATACTTTGTAATTGTATTCCAGTTCACCAAAAAGGAGCTACATTTCAGGTGTCAGCATCTTAAGTCGATTAAAAAACAAATTAGGCTCAGAGCGGCAGCTCAATTTCTCCAATCTTGGAATTCACGTTGGGAGCACTAATCGTGGAGTGTTCAATCTTTGGTGGGAACTCGAAGGAGGAAGAGGTACCCAGGAAGTGGGATCATGTATTAGAAAATATCTCCTAAGTGACTTAACTTCAAGTGTCGACGATCTAATTGTATGGGCCGATTCATGCGGGGCGCAAAACCGAAGCACAGTAGTAATGGTGCTCCATGTTCTTCAATCGGAGGAGCTCAGCCTGAGAGCCATCACTTTTAAATATTTACTTTCAGGTCACAGTTTACTAAATGACTCAAAATTCGGAGATGTAGAGCGTCTATTTAAACACTAAGTTCGACTTTGAATACACCCTTGACGATTATGTCAATGTAATTATGGCATATAGGGGGGGAAAAAATGGTGATCAACATGATGGAAAATTATTTTACACATGTTTATTATTTCTTTGTTAGATAGCTCTTCTACGCAGATCATTGGTCTATATTTATTAAACCATGGACAACAGTTGATAAACTTGATTTCGCAAAGTTAGAATAAATTCCATTGGAACTTATATAGCTACATCACGCTAGCAGCGCATGATTTCTCTATGATCTCGCGCTTAGAAATCCGAAGGTGCTCTATACTCTTGGTTTATTATTTTCACTGATGAACCTTAGGATATAGGAAAGATTATAGGAAAGGATATAGGAAAGAAGGACCCCCCCCCCCCCCCCCCCCACCACCCTATCGAAATTTACGTAGATTCCGAAAATCGAATGAAAGACGTACGCCGTCCGATGCATTCCTCTAAAATTACTTGACCAAACTTTATGAAAGTTGTCTCAAACACCATACATTGGCCGGAGACGTGCCAGTAAACCTGGCATCATTTTAGAGGAACCCTAAAGGGTAAAATTAAAGGGCTGAAATATTTACAAATTGAGATCTCAAAAACTTTCAAAATGAGAGCAGGTTTTTTTAAATTTTTTTTATTTTTACAGTCATTGGTTGTATTTTTTCAGTGTCGGACGAAAATTTGGAATGATATTATTTAGTGAAAATCGAATATATGAATATTTTACGATTCGGTTTTCACTGTTTCACAGGAGGCAACGTAGCAGATCTTAAAAACATTGACGGCGTTAACCATTGGGACTTTTTGACGCGAGTAGGGCGAAAACAACCGCGGCATGAGATCCTCCACAACATCGATGACATTTACCGGTATTCGGCAATGCGGATAGGTCCCTACAAATACGTCAATGGTAAGTTGAAGACTAAACTAGCATTCTTTTTTACTCTCCTACTTTACTTATAACGTCAATGAAAACAACACTAAGCACCTACTTAAAACGGGCAAAACTGGACTAGGTATATTCGCTTGCTATGCAGGGTGTCCCACGGAATCGTTACACCCCCTTCATTTACCCTGACTTCAGCGTAAAAAATTCAGAACAATGCCATTCTTCATAATTTTTACGTAGATCTCAGGAAAAAGCTTTCCGCGCGCGCCTCTTGCGCCACAAGAGGCACGAATGTCATAAACTTTATTTTTTCAGATAGGAACACCCTTTTTTTTTTTATTGCAGATTCGAATTCTACGTCAAATATCATAAAGAAATACCCATCAATCGATTTTTTAAGTGTGCGTTAACGGGCGCGATTATGCTCCAAAAGTGCGCAATTCCGCTCTATAAGTTCAAAAATTGTGAAATACCAAGTTTTTGAATATATTCAATTGCCACGGGTAATACATGGTTTTGGGGTATTTTTTCGTGCCATATCACCCATTTCCAGACAGCACAAAGCATACTAAAATGTAGTTTTTCGGCGTTTTCCCAAGTTGGTGTTACAAATATCAATAAATGAACATCATTACGAGGTTCATCACGTAAAAATACCTCAAAATCATGTTTACATGTGGAAAGTGAATGTCTTCACATACACTTTTCGCACTTTTAGGGCGGAATGGCGCCCGTTTACGCGCACTTAAAAAATCGAGTGATGGGTCATTTCTTCATGAAATTTTACATAAAATTTGAACCTGCAATAAAAAATGGAGGTTCCCATCTGGAAAAAAAAGAAAAAAATGTATATCATTTGCGCCTCTTCTGGCGCAAGTGTGTGACAGCTACCATCAGATCCAAGAGAATGCGCGTTTATCCATCGCTCTCGCGCCGGGTTGAGCGCGTTATTCTCGAATTCTTGGAATGCTGTGGTTGGCAATAGATGAGGAACCGAGAACCGGAAACTCATCTCCTCCGAACATAGCACATTATGCTATTAGTGCGAGTTGTATCTTTTATGGTACTGTCACACCCCCCCCCCCCTCTCTCTCTCTCTATGTAGCGCGGATCTAGGCCCCATCGCACCTCTGGGGGCGACCTAAATCGTGACAAGTGGCGCGCGCGAAAGTATTTTTTCCTGAGATCTGCGTAAAAAATTATGGAGAATGGCGTTGGGAAATTTTTTCGCGGAAGTTAGGGGAAATGAAGTGGGGTGTAACCTTTCCGTGGGACACCCTGTATATGTAAATGCCTTAACATTTGGTCTGTGTTACTTCAAGGAACCAATCCTATAGCTCCTAACCAATCCTAATCTCATTAGATAGTGACTAAAATTCCTCTTCAAAATTGTCTATAAAATTCAGCAGACTAACTCGAATTTTTCTCTTGGAAGCATAACAACTAGCATAAAGAATAAACAAAAAACCAAATAGTCCATCTCTTTGACATTTTATTACGAAGTAGGGGAGATCTGAGAGTATCATCATTTGATTCAGCATTAAAAATTAAATGGAAATCGAGCCCAAACGCATCCCATATCGGTTTAATTTTTCATGAAAAACCTTTACATGTTTATCTGAAAACCTCATGTTTTTGAACAATTGATCGCAATTTCCATTCAATATCATTGAGGTAAAAAGTAACTTTAACCCCACCATTGGTAATTTCCAAAAGCGTCCTCATTTCTGATTTATACCATAACTTGTAAGTATATCTGAAGAAGTTACAGCCGTACAAAAGAAAAATATCAAATGAAAAACAAAGCTTAACGAAATCCAAGAGGAACTTTTTGTCGAGGGAATCCTAACTTCCCCCTCAATACTTACCCTTCCCTTACTTACGTAATCGGAGACGGCGAATGTGAATGGAATGAAATTAACCCACTCAAGGTTTTCAGGAACCACATTTTTGGGATGTCTGGACGGATGGTTCGGGACGGACGATTCCAAAAATCTAAACTACAACATCTCCGCCATACTCAACTCTGCAGTACACGCTTCGCTCGCACAAATATCCCAACCAGAAATCCTTCGGATTAGGGAAGTGTCCAGAGTCAGGTGTCCGACGATTGAGAAGAAAGCCCGTATCTGCGAACCAACAAAGGAGCCTTGCCTCTTCAACATTCAGAAAGATCCTTGCGAGACCAACAACATTTACGAAACCTCCAAGAAATTGGTGAGCATAATGGAAAAGAGGTTGATGGAGTTCAGATCTGAGCAAGTTCCCCCTGGAAATCAAAGGACGGAAAAATCCGCTGATCCGAAATATTACAACGATACGTGGACGTATTGGAGGGATTTGGCTGTGGAAAGTTCGTGACTCTTAGGAGTGAAATACTGTTACAATAATGGACATTTGAAAGAGTATTTGGTGAACAGGATGACTCAGTCGGATGTGTGACTAACGTTGTAAAGGCGTAGGAGACCTCGAGGGTTTAACATCAGTACAATGTGACCCCTGACAATAGTTAACTTCGAGTGTATGTATAAAGATGTCATCCAACCGTCGTTGAAACATAAAAGATATTTTTGGGACTGTATTTTATGAAGATGGTCTGAAAATATTAAGGAAGATGGTTGAACTCTAGATTATATATATAAAAAGTTCCTAGGCTTCAACTAGAAAGGTTGAATGGCCTCAAGTAAATATTTCATACTGTTTTCTGTATCTTCTCTATAATCATACATGATAGTCTTTCTTCCAAATAATCATCATAGTCTAGTTTATATGTAGATTTATTCATTGCAACCCAGTTAACATGGAATATACCACGATAAGTGTATAGTAAGGACTAGATCTAACATTCTTTGAGCAGCGTTTTAATTAATAACAATTAAGCTAGAATACTACTGTTTAGAATGCTTTCTTAAATGTACCACACCCCGTCAGTTTTTATTATCAATTTACCTTGCGAGTCCCGTAGGTAATATCAGAGTAGCGTATAATCATTCTTTGTTGGCTTAAAATAGGTATCAGAAGAATATCGAGTAGGGGATAATTAATTTATTTATGAGTTTGAATGTTCTTCTATAAATCTATAAACTTTCTGTATAATATTGTATTATAAAGATATGTGATAAAAGTGTTAATATATACAACATAGTATTCAAAGTCGGCATATATATACATGTGGTGTGTGTGTGTGTGTGTGTGTGTGTGTGTGTGTGTGTGTGTGTGTGTGTGTGTGTGTGTGTGTGTGTGAGCACGTGTGTAATATATATTTCATGTCATTTCAATTCTGTTTTTCTTTTTTCTTCAAATTATTTAAAAAAAAAAAAAAAATACTCCTCAAATAAAACATCTAAAAATAAGATAATAACTAACAAATAAATAATCAAATGCGTCATACCACTCATTTTATTAAAGATTTTCCTGAGTTTAGACATATGAAAACCACCACTGTCCCATTGTGTTCACCCATCGACTGTAATTGTCATCAGGAGTTGTAATTATTGCGAATTCCCCGATGACAGGCGAACTGAGCGATCTACAGACGCCCCATAATTTCACACCTCCACAACTCTTTCAGCTGCCCATTCTAAAACAAAGGTTTTCATCGCCCTTCCTGCAGCCTTCGAGTGCTTATCGCATCCCAACCCGACGAAAATTAGCGAGCCGATATTTCCAGAAGACAAGGGGTTTAATTCTTCGAGACTATCTCCGCCGATCTTGTTTTACCGAATCGGCTGCAACGAAGATAACGATCAGTGCTGGAAAATGGACGGAAACATTAGGCGGGTAGGTAATGAACGTTTTGCTAGGTATCTTCTAGCCTTTTATAGGGCTCTAGGTAAAACAACTCGGTTTTTTGCAGATGACTGGAAAAGAACAACCTCACGGAGACCTCGACCTCAGTTCGTGGCCTGAATGCTCAGAGGCAGGCACTACGCTCGATAATTATCAAGCGAACAGGAATTTGGGCAATCGAGTTAGTTTGATCATCCAAGAACAGACCTGAGGGATGCACCTAGATTTGTACAAAAAAAAAAGTCACGTGCAATAACTACCTACTCTACAGCAAGCAGGCTCGGTATAAATATTGAAAAACTAATACATTAGGAAGCTATTAATAAGTATGCAAGTATATTAGTATGCAAGTATATTAGACTCTGGTCTCAAGAACCATGAATATAATCAGAATCGTGGCCATCAAATCATAATATCGATGAGATGATTCAGGTAAAGCGCGTTGGAATCCCACTGTTCCAATAGTTGTGCAGGGAAGGAAGTTATTAATCTTTAGCATCACCTAAGAGAAGATTATTTACAGCATCATTTTTTGAAGAGATAATAATGTTGAAACTTTCTGATCTTTTCAAAATGCAATGATGCAACCATTACTATTTTTTGGATCATGAAGAATTGGAACTGGAACATTCTACAAAAATTCGCTAAAAAGCTACTGAAATGCCAAGGAATGCCAAGTATCTATGCAATACTGAATGACCACCTCGCACATTTGAAAAGGTATCTAATTATAAAAAAATAATACATACGTGACATTCAGGTTCCCTTTGCTCACGAATATACTGCTTTCCAAGTTAGTAAGAACAAAATGCTCGATTACCAGAAAATGCCCCTCAAAAATTACTCGTAAGCCAACAATTTTACCATTGATGCTTTACAGATTTCCTCACCAGTGGGTAGACAAGAGATCCATTGCTAGACGGACCATCTGCCAGAGAAGAGGAGCAGATTGCGTTCTAAGTAGTTATTGATGCAGATCTAGAAGGTCCATTTCACGTGCCAAACGGTAGAAGGAAGAGATAAAAAATGAAAGAATAATCTTGAAAGATAATCTTGAAAAGAATCTTGAAAAATGTTACAGTTCTCAATAGGTTCAATAAAAATACCCATTCGATAAAGTTCAACTAACCCGCCTTACACTCAATTAATACACTGCTGCAACACGCTACGAATGGAAAAAACTTGAACTGGTTGGTGAGATGACTCTGTTACATTTGGATATAACCGTTCATTCATAGGTGGTTCAGTGAAAGTAAGTAACAACATAGTACTACAGGAACTGATGAGAATAAGGTTTGTAGCCAAGTTGGTAGGTGTTGGGCTGTCGCGAGACATTCCTAGTAGATAACAATCTCCGATCGTACGTTCCTGATGAGGTCACTCATGAGGTTCAGTAACTATACGTGTACGAGGGATCACAATAGGGAGTTTTAGCAGTTTTCCATCTGAGTCGTTCAGCTGAGTCGTATTGTACGAATAGGATATTATACGATTGAATGAAACGATTCAAAAGTCACACTAACGTGACTACACTACTCCAAATCTCAATATTAACTACCGTGTAAGGTATTCTTTTTCTTTCATAATGGAAGAAGTACCTATTAAATTAGCTACAACTTTATCTACCTATGTGGTTTAATTTTTTCACTAGAAATAGATGTGGTGGAAGAAGGAAGGGGGAAGTAGTTGTTAAGGCAACATTGAAATTCGCCTTGGGTTAGGAGAATCTCTTTTGGGAACTTCGACATGATCAACGATCAAAATGTACCAATATTATAAATATGTACCTACCTGTACCTTCATATGTACGATATTTTACACTTTTTCCCCTTTGAAAATTACATTATATTATTGAAAATAAAGAACCATTTTTGAAGATGTGGATACCTCCTAATACGCGACAAAGGGCGAAGACAGCAGTATCTGTCTGTGTCGAGATCTTCTCTGTTAATCTACTTCATCTTAATCGATCTATCAGTATCGGATCATCGTTTCCGTCAATTTCAGGTTTGACATGTTTAATGGTTACCTATTTCAACATAATTAGTAGGATGTCATCTTGACTGATGGTAGATCGTGAAGGTTTAGAATTCATTATAAGGTATCAGTATAATTACAGTGAGGATGAATACTACAAACCAACCACCTTATTTGAAAATCACGAATATTACTATGTCCATGTCATGCCACCTTAAAATAGGAACAA
Source organism: Adelphocoris suturalis (assembly GCA_030762985.1). Lineage (NCBI taxonomy): Eukaryota > Metazoa > Arthropoda > Insecta > Hemiptera > Miridae > Adelphocoris > Adelphocoris suturalis. The sequence continues at coordinate 27,349,689 of CM061049.1, forward strand.
AAAAATTGATTATAGGTTATCGTCGTGGAAGGTTACATGCGTACTCGGAGCTGCATTCGGCTTCTCTTCAGCTCCGAATAGGATTTTTCTAATCGTACAACGAATGGACCACTAACCGTTATCATTTTACGCGCATGCGCAATGCTCCATTTCTATTCGTCGTTCCTCCCACTCGACTACGACTCTGCGTTGCGAAAACTCCCAGATAAGTTCCTTGTCCAACCATTGTCCTATACGTAGTTTACGGCCATACCATCACCGTAATATACATCACACTACTTAATTTGTCTTTCAACATGCGTTATTTACCATGGTAGATTCGGTAGCAGCCTGTAAATATGGTAGCTGCCCAATTAATTAAACTTTGAATATGCAGATAAATATAACGTTAACGTTACAGATGGTTATGGTTATCGATGTAATGGAGGCATCGTACCACTTTTCCCAGGCTACCGCAGATCCATTGTTTTAAAGATATTGATCGTGAAGAAGCTACTCCGATGAAGAACGGCTCTCCGTTATCGGAAACTTAACATCGACTCCTTAGTTTTTTTATTTCTTTTTGTATGAGATGTCACATAAACTGATTTTCAATCTAGAAAGTTAATAACGATAAACGACGCTATGCGTCAAGTCATTTGCGATTGTTTGGCATGGTCATGGTGATAATTGATCTTGCCGGTAGCTTTCGAGCTTTCTCTGCCCAATTAAATCGGTAAGCCACACTTGTAGTGCTACCCTATAAGAAGTCACTATAGAATTACATACCATGAGCAGCTTTGTAAGCATATGTTGCTTTAGCGAAGAATCGGTAAAAAAATTAAATATTTTTATGGCTTCATAAATTTTTAGATACAACTCGACATAACAACTAAACATAAAGTTTTAACTCGATTTGTTCAATCTCCTGTTAAATCACAAAACTCAACTGTAGTGAGCACACTGACATAATATAGATATTTTGAAAACTTATGGAAGAATGAAATGGAGTATTTTTTCGTGCTGAACCTCGTAGTGATGTTCACTTATTGATATTTGCAAAACCAACTTGGGAAAACACCGAAACATCAAACAGAATCTCACTTATCTTAGTTATTTCCAGACAGCACAAAGCATTTCGGTGTTTTCCCAAGATAGTGTTACAAATATCAATAAATAAACATCATTACGAGGTTCAGCACGAAAAAATAACCCAAAATCATGTATACATGTGGCAATTGAATACATTCACACACACTTTTTGCACTTCTAGAAGTGGAATGGCGCCCGTTTACGTGCACTTACAAAATCGAGTGATGGGTCATTTCTTCATGAAATTTTACATAAAACTTGAATCAGCAATAAAAAGTGGAGGTTCACATCTGAAAAACACAAAGTATATATCATTTGCTCCTCTTCTGGCGCAAGTGGCGCTCTCGAAAGTATTTTATCTGAGTTCTACGTAAAAAATTATGAAGAATGGCGTTGGTTCAATATTTTACGCTGAAGTCAGGGGAAATGAAGTGGGGTGTAACTTTTCCGTGGGACACCCTGTACGTACATGCCCATGTATGTACACGCCTCAATATTTGGTCTGAGTAACTTCAAGGAATATCATAACCAATCCTAAACCTATTGGATAATGACACAAATTCCACTTTAAAATTAACACTGTAGTGAGGACACTGACATAATATAGATATTTTGGAAACTTATGGAACAATGAAATGATGAAATTAGGAAAATTGACATCAAAATCCATGACTCCAAATTGTATGAATGCATGTGAAAATCGTAATTATTAAACCAAGCATTGTAATTATTCTCTGCGGTCAGCTTCCATTATTCGGATGACCTTTCGCTACGCTTCCGTCTCTAGTAATCAAGATCTCAAATATTCCCATACCGAGTTCAAGATCCGTAACTGGGAGCAATTACAACGTTAATAATTGCTAAACCGTTTCCTTGTTTTGCGATGTGGTTACGTAGGTGAACCGTTGTAATCTTACAAAAGTTATATCTACCTAGTGCGTACTCCATCAGCTCCTGCGTGAATCGATCAATTGAATGGGTACCTGCGAAGCTTTAGTTTTTGGATTCGTACGAAATGGTCTAAAAGAAATGCGTTACAAACAAAAAATGTCTCCCGAATGAAGTATGGCATATGTAGATTTCTGGTATACATAGTTAAGTATAATTTATCATACCTATCTATCATAACATCAATAATATGTATTGGATGGGATTTAGAAAATATTACTTCAAAAGTTTTACACAAAAAGTAGGTGCACACCTGAAAAAACTGTGAATATATGTTTGAATAGCAATTTTATTTTAAAAAATAGAAGCACAAAAACAACTTTTACTGATTTTGGATTATTTACGTTATCGCTAGAGCAAACACTATCCTTAGGTCTGGTAACCAAGGAATTTTACAGGGCTTTGTCGACCGCAAGCTTCACAAACCCTAAGAAATTCATCGAAATCAGGTGAAAACTGAACATGACAAGCTTTTTACAAGAATTTACAAGTTTGCGCTTGCGCATCTTGACCTCGCAATCCACACAATACCTCGAATTTTCTTCGGAATCGGACAACAGAAATACATCTACAGAAGTAGATTTTAGGGTAGTTGGGTATAAGTTTCAGGATGGTAGGTAAAATCTGAATTTCATCATAAATGGTTGAGTTATGACTACAGCGTATACTCAAATATGGATTATGAACCGATTTTGATGACTCTAGGTTTTGTGCGGGTTAACACCTGGACAATCCCCTATCAATTTATCAATTCCATCGCATTGGATAATTTCCCGAATCATAAATTTCTAACGATGCATCGTCGGTTCTCATGCAAGTATCGTTCAAAACTATTCGGGTACAACTGTGGATGAACATGAAATATAGCCCTATTTTACATATTGGGATGTATAGCATTCGCACTTTGAATTTAACCTTTCGCGAATTGAATTAAACTTTCCGCAAATTGAATTAGACTTTCCTCAAAATGAATTAAATTTTTTCGCAAATTGAATTAAACTTTTCGCAAATTGAATTAAACTTTCCGCAAATTGAATTAAACCCACATACGTGAAAAGATCAATAACATTAAGAAAGGAACACTGATCCCTCCCTGTTGCTAGGTAGGTACAAAAGTTCTTCTAATAGCACGGCTCAGCATTTGTGCAGATTACGTGATGGATAAGTTTCTGCTGTTCGCAACTGCTGCTCTTAGAAGTCTTCTTAATAATGCCTATAAAATGTCAACAATTATAGTCAACTATAACATACCTTCAGATTAACTTCATGAGGTGTTGGATTGCGTTCAAATCTAAACTTTTTGTGCTTCACTTGCATGATTTGTTACGATAAATACATTTTGTTGAAGTTTTACATTTTGTCTTGATTAAAACAACAGATACGCCTAAGGTCAATTCATAGAAAGTTTAATTCAATTTGCGAAAAGTTTAACTCATTTTGAGGAAAGTTTAATTCAATTCGCGAAAGGTTAAATTCAAAGTGCGAATCCTATATACACATACCAAACTGTTCAACTTGCAATAATTTAACTGGAGTCACACTTTGTTCGAGTTGGCATTGCCAGACGTTTTTCTTTTGATAAAAGTAGGACGTATAGGCAAAAATACCTCATCAAAACAGTAGAGGTTCTCTACAGTTGTCAAATGGACGTTTTTCGTAGATTTTGTCACAGCATTTGCCTTGATCGTTTCGCAACGGGACATTAGGGCGTCAACGAGCACAAACTCTTGGAAAAAATCAAGTTTATCAGGGCAAGGACAAGTTGGGATCATTTCTTTGGCGGTGACATCTTTCTGGTTCTTTTTGCTCTTCGTTTCAACTCATTACAGCCCGTCCTTGAGTTAGGAAATCCCCAAGTTTCCGTTCGTTTTCCTTCGGCTAACAATGTTTGCGTATCCTTAGGAGAGAGATCTTAGGGTACAGCTGAGCTGTGCACTAAGAACAGACACTCAAAACTTCTGATATGTGGGTGTGGCCAGCCAGCTTCTTCGAATTGTCAGCTCGAAAAAATTGTTTTGTATAAACAACAATATAGGAGCACTGATAATATCAAATAGAAAATTGTGTAGTTTATTGCATTATTGACATTTGATGTCTTTGCTATGGCACATAAACTAAAAAAAAAGTAACGGAAATAGCTCACGAAAATATTCTGATGATTTCTTCTTACAACCGAGTCGTTGCTAGGGAAATGGTACTTCGTCGTTTTTCATCCCACAAAATTCGTTGACAATTCGTTCGAAAGCACTCGATTTATCCAACCATATTATGTTAACTACTGCGAAGTGCGTGGCCAACAAGCTGAGTTATGAGCATGGTTATTTGAATAATTATTGTGTACAATCGGGTGATCATTCTCAATAATTGATATCTTGTGATCATAATTGCAACCGCTTGTTAAATTCTGATGATACTAGTCTGCAACCAAAGACATACAATGTCCCAATGTGTTGCAGACTCGTATGCAAGCGTTTTTCTTTTTATAAAACAAGCTTTACCTATCGTAATATTTACAAATTTCCTTATCATTGAACTCAATCCCATTTCATTATGCCGATGACAGCCGCTGAACGTATGCGATTAGATTGGAGTATGCATCATAGTATGAATCCGACCGAAACGTGAAAAAAATATAAACTGGCACAAAACACTAGGCCGGAACACGGAGTTTTGAACATTGAAACTTGCGGAGAAATTAATATGTTGTCGTCATTCAATGGTTAAAAAAAAAAAAAAAAAATTACTTTCTTCCCCATTTTGCCATCTTTGAAAACTTTGAACGCCATTTACGAAATGTTGAATCTCAAGTTAGATGCATTTTCGCTTGAATCCAAGAAGGATAGTGAAGAGCATTAACGTTCAGAAATCGAAAAAAACAACTACCTGCTCTATGAAACCTTTGAAACAGCAAAAGTACGAACTGAAGTTCACTGAAAAAAATCTTTAGAGCTTTGTGGGTCTCCGCAAAACTTCTACAGAATGTTAGCTTCTAAAATTCGTACTCAATCAATTTCATTTATATTGACATTTGATGGAGAAAATTGAGTGGAAAAGAAAGCGAAAAGAATTCGAAGAAGCGTGGAAAATTTGGCCAAAAGTTAAAGCTTTACGTTAGGCGACTCAAGCAAAACTTGGCACGGCATTTTATACGTTGAATGCCTAACCTTCCTCCCCCTCCAGTCAGATTTACAACTGATATTTAGATCCCGTACATTCAGACGTGTTCAAGTTGAAATGAAGTGTCCATTTGATTCATCGTAGAAAAATATGTGGATATCTGCAGCTAATAGCACACTAAAAGCACAATTAAATTTACAGAGATTATCTTGTATTCAACCCCTACTTACTTAGTACTACGTACTTCAACAATAAATTGAAATCAGGTGAAATCGTAAAAGTTTTCATTTATTGTGAGATAAAGTTCGTCGGTCATTTTCCAAGATTTCACTCACTCGGGAACCATCGAAATCAGGCATTATTTTGAGTAGCTGTCAACGCTGCAAATAATTTGACGTTTGTATAAACCTAAGCAAAATTTATAGGATTATATATTCATAGTGGACCATCCCCTCTCCACCAAATAACACCCCCCCCCCTTGTCACAATAACATTATTATATTACTAGTGAATGGTTCAATTTTTCAAGAAAATTACTTCAAAACATAAAAATGCATATTAAGTATGTACAATTATTGATTCCTTTGTTAACCGACTTGCGTACCTTAATAATTTGTGTTCTTGTAAAACAAGAACATGGAACATGCGATTCACTACCATTGGTTCCAATATTGGTGCCAGTAGAGAGAAAAATGTCATCAGCTGGAAATCCTATTTAAACTTGAGCTGTTTAGGAAACATTAACAAATAAATTAAATAAATAAAATCAAATTAAAAAAATACTTACTCACATTTTTTACCTATTCTCTATGGAACAGTTTCACAAAGTTTTACAAGTAGGAACATTTGAGGTGTCCCACGAGTTATGTACCAGCGGCTCATCACCTCCGTCAGTGAATGAGTTAAAAAAATGAAATGAAATTTAAAAAATAGAAATTTTATTCCCCAATATTGTTTGTGACGAATTCAACCGTAACGTTTTCGCGTACCGAGCAATTGCTCAACCGCAGGCAATTAACTCCAACTTTATTTTTTCAAATATAAAACCATACTTTCTATGGCAGATTTGGATTTTATAGTTAATTTCATGAAAAAATAACCCATCATTTGAATTTTTGAGAGCGACAAAACGAACGAAATCTCGCGCAAGTAGAGCACAAATTGTGAAATATTGAATTTTTTAGATATTCCCTACGCCACATAATATGTTACGTGCTTTCGGCCATCTTTTCACGCTAAATAACGTAGTAGTGTTCATTTACTGATATTCATAACACCATCTTGGAAAAACAAACAAAAAAATAAAATTATAGTAGGTAGGTACGCTTTAACGGTATGTAGTAATTGAGTGTAAAATAGGTGTTTTTGACCGTTTTTAGACGTTTTTTCCGAACTAGTGTTAACTACGAGTGGAAATTGAAAATTGATTGAGTTGTTGAATACTCTTCATGGCATATACATGAAGTCCTCTATTGTAATAAAACCGTAGATTATCCACAACATAATAAGATATTCCTCTAAAACATAAATTAATATTATATACTTAAACTGTTGATACGATTGAAAGAGGCAGGCGTGAGCAGAATATCCATTGTTGGTAAGTAACTCTGTTCACGGTCAGTAACCGCCCTTGAATTAAAAGATTACGGTTAACCAACGGGTATTAAAACCCATCAATATTGTTCCTAATTAGTCTCGAAAAACGCAGTCGGTCGACCAATCTAGGGCCTCGCAGGCGAAAATATCACTAAAGTAACAATCGCCACAGGAAGTACTGCGGGGAACCAAGACGACTTCCTAGTCGCTCGCAATGCAGCTGTGATTATAAATTGTAGGCAATTAATTAAGCCGCGTCTAGGCACCAACAGGTGTTTTTCTTGGAGAAGGGTGAGAAATACAGCCGTTTATCTCTAAGGGCATCGGTGTTCTCTTTCCGAGCGAGGTATGCAAATTTTGAGGGCTTCAAGCCTCTTTGCAAGGCTCATTTCGGAGGTGGGCCTCCTCATAAATCGAGACACAAATCACGTGCCAGTTAAACCATCTGGATCTGCTAATTGGATCATCTCGTTTTTAATCCCGAAACGCTCCAATTCTCCTTCATTTTTCGTATTTTTATAGGGCCAAACGGCTGAGTGGGCCGGATCTACGAGTGGGGGGATCTTCTTGGGATTTTCCGAAAGGTGGAACGAGCGAATTTAAAATTGTCTAATCCCAGCCGAACCATGGGCCGTAGGGTGGGAGGGGGGTCGAAGTAAGAATTAATGTGCGCTTTTTGGACTTCCCCGCTTCCTCTACCCCTCTAAACGGCCGTTGAAAATTCCGGAAAAATACGGGTTTCGTAGGTTTTTGAACGAGGAAGACGACGGCGCGATCGGATCGCAAAAAAAGTATCGGGAAATGCGTCAAAAAAATGCGAGAGTACGGACCCGTTTTCTCGAAAAGTCTGAAGAAAAACTACGTTTTTTCCGATTAAAATATACCCCATAAAGGTACGTTTTTCGGAACGGTTTTCGCGGGCGAAATACACCTTTGGGTCCGCCGAATCTGAATCCGAAATCGGATATCGAAAAAAGTGACGGAAAGTAGGTCAAATTGCGAGCGGAATTGCGAGGGAAGCGTTTAACATCAGAAATTAATCGACCACGGGCCGCCGTTACACAACGTTGCTTACCTGAAAGGGACGCGATGACCCCCAGGGGACTCACTACTCACTTGACTCATTTCAACGGAATTTCATACGGGTATTTCCCAACACCTATGCAGCAATACCTTGCGAGCGAAGCGAGCAACATTCCCTAATAAACTTTTCGTGGGTCCACGTAGTTTTATAAGATTTAATATGTTTGTAAGAATTTCCAACAGAAACTCGGCGCTTTGCGCCTCGGCGGGGGCTCCGCCCCCCCCCCTGCACCCCCCGGTTTATTTCTTTTTCCATACTCTGTATGAAATCATAGGAACACAGAATGTGTTCCTATTTCCTTACCAACGGCTTGGTTGCACGTGGCATAACACGTGGCATAACACGTGGCATAACACGTGGCATAACACGTGGCGTAACGGTTTTAACGTAACGGTTTTTTCTGTCGGTTTTTTTTCGGTAGGTCATCGCAAAAACACATTCTGTGTTAAAACGTCTGCCAAGTTGGGTGGGCAGTATAACTTCCTCAAGCGAGCGAAGCGAGCAGCATCTTTTACAGAAGTTAAACCTACCCTTAGAGATCTACCGTTTGCGAGCGAAGCGAGCATCATTCCCTACATGCCATACTTTGCGAGCGAAGCGAGCAACATTTTCTACATGCCACAATTTGCGAGCGAAGCGAGCAACATTCCCTACATGCCAGAGTTTGCGAGGGAAGCGAGCAACATCCCCAAATAAACTTTTTTGTGGTTCCACGTAGTTTTATAAGATTTATTTTGTTTGTAAGAATTTCCAACAGAAAAAAACGTCTGCCAAGTTGGGTAGGCAGTATAACTTCCTCAAGCGAGCGAAGCGAGCAGCATCCCCTAATAAACTTTTCGTGGTTCCACGTAGTTTTATAAGATTTAATTTGTTTGTAAGAATTTCCAACAGAAAAAAACGTCTGCCAAGTTGGGTGGGCAGTATAACTTCCTCAAGCGAGCGAAGCGAGCAGCATCCCCTACATACCACACTTTGCGAGCGAAGCGAGCAACATTCCCTACATGCCATACTTTGCGAGCGAAGCGAGCAACATCCCCTACATACCACACTTTGCGAGCGAAGCGAGCAATTTAATGGGGGGCCCGGGGGGCTTGCCCCCCGGCTGGACGTGGAGGCGAGCGTAGCGAGCCGGAGCGGCTAGTATATAATAGCTAAGAAATAAGTCAAATATCTTCTTCCTAATCTAGTTACCAGGGCATTACAGCTTAATGAAGTACATGCAAAATAAGCGAGGTCAACGATATGAAATCAATATAAAGAATAATAATCCGTTATGAATCCATAACATCCACGCTATACCTGTGGTACTCGTACAATATCCACAACAAGCCTATCCTGTTGTACACTACACAATGCTAATGCTGTACATATCAGACACCTATTCGGTGAGCGCAATTGATCGAAGTGCTAGTGCACTAGTAACAAAATGAAATAAATTTAATCGGAGGTGGGCCTCCTCATAAATCGAGACACAAATCACGTGCCAGTTAAACCATCTGGATCTGCTAATTGGATCATCTCGTTTTTAATCCCGAAACGCTCCAATTCTCCTTCATTTTTCGTATTTTTATAGACACTCTATACATTTTTATTTATTTAGCAATCTCCCCGCTAAACCGAGTTCATCACGAAGTTTGAAAGAAATTAATCAACTTTTCGTAGGTACCTAATGTAGTATCCAAAAATAGATTCTTGGTCAATATTTTTGGGAAGAAGATATATTGAGCAATATGCGGGGTTAAATAATTAAATTCAGTATCCAAAAAAAACTTCGAAAACTACAATAAATATGTTTTGGAGATATGTCGTCCGATATCGTCGACGCATCAAGTAGGAGCGCTCAGAGAGTCGTTTCAATCGATGCAACGCGTCAAATAATAGATCAAATTTTTCACTAAACATGAGTTTCTGAAGTGTTTCGTTCAGTCTTTGACGATATAGCACCACGCACCACGATAAGCACCATAACCTATACAGCATATTCAAGGTGTTTAAGGAGTCTACAGTCTACCTACCAAATTTAAAGTTCATAGATCTGAAATCCCGGTCTGTGGTGGTCGTCCGTACGATTTCATTGTGATCCAGCCGTCCCATAATGGCTCAATTTAAATTTATGAATCGCAGGTTCAATTGGAAAGCAATTAGACTGAGAGCTTACCCACCTGGCCAATGTCCTCCATACTTTGTCAATAGAACCCAGGAGTAACACAATTGCGCCATTGGAAATTTCAGTATTACAGGTTCAATTGGAAAGATATTGGACTGAAAGCTCATCCATCTGGTCAGGGCTCCTCCATACTATGACGATGTAACCCAACAGCAGCAAATGGCTCCATTTGAAATTTAAATATCGCAGGTTCAATAGGAAGCAATTAGACTGAGAGCTCATTTATCTGGTCAGGAGTCCTCTATACGATGTCAATGAAACCCTACAGCAACAGCTGGTTTGAAAATGTTCTTAGTCAAATGTTTATAATAGTCACTATAAAAATAATAAGTATACGGTCGTGATCGTTGTATTTTGACCTCGTAACATAGGACGTTCGGGTTTTGATTTTCCTAAATTCCTCGCCATCCTAGTCCGATAAGTATTTTTCTAAGCTGTTCGGCCCAGTTGTATTTTTCCTTACTGTGCCCTTTTACAATCGTTGTCACCATCTGTTCATAGCGAATTAGGGGATATCTCACGTCTCCAATCCCCAAGATCTTCCCCCACCACCCTAAGCAGCGATCATCAATTCGTGCCCCAATATTTAATCTTCCCGTCACTGTTCTAATCATAATATCCAGGTGTCCCATGGGATTACAGTAAAACAGATTTGATGAATTTTGATTGAATTTTTCCAATCTCTTCCCAGTAACGCAAACTCCAGATTTTTGAATTGTAGAGTAGAACGGCACCTACCAACGAATCAAATGTGCGACAGGTGAATTCCCAACTTCGGCATTTGCTATTAGCCAAAACTTGCTTTGCACCTTCCCAAGCTCTAATACCCTTTTATTTAAAACTAACCTTAGTTTTTGAAAACAATCCAGTGGACCCAAAAGGAACTCCAAGTAATGTAAGTATATTCTGTAGAATATTATGAATGTAACTTAACACTTGTAACAGAGTATTATGTGAATATAACTTAATATGTAATGTGCTCCATTATTTAGAATAAGCATGGAAGAAATATGACGACGTCAGAAACTTACTGAACAGGTATAAACTAAATCACTCGCGACGAAGTTGTGGAAACCCATTCAAAACGAAAGTTAGTGAAAAACGTTGTCTATTTCCACGAAAAATAAAGAGTTACAATGTTAAATCGATTTCAACGGTTAGACCATCATCAGTAACAAACAATAACTATTATTGTTTGTTACTGATGATGGCCGAAACGTCGAAATCGATTTAACATTGTAACTTTATTTTTCGTGGAAATAGACAACTTTTTCTTCTAACTTTCGTTCTGAACAGGTACCTAACCTAGTAGGGAGAAAAACTGATCCAAAAAATTGACTGGTCAGGTTCTCAAGTCAAATAAACGGATGAATGACACCGAACCCGAACTATCATAAAGACTAAATTTTTGTTGAGTTAACTGTGGTCCAATCTGCATCCGACATGATTTCAGTGGTTGATGTGTGGAATACTGTGAATAAAAAATCCTAGGTTACGAGACTACCGTCATATTCAAGTCTGATACATAGAATGCTAGGATCTTTATGACTTGAGATGGAGTGTGCGAATGCCTACCGCCGACCAATCAATCAATTGTTCGTCATTGAGAGTTCAAAAGTTGAATTGGATTCAGAGCGGAACGCCCCGAAAAACTCCTTTCTCGCCCGCGAAGTTGGACTAGAAAAAAGATCTGGCTGCGACGCGTATCCACTTTTAAGACCGGGGCGGCTCTTCGAGAAAACCTGGAGGGAATTAATATTGAAAATCTCTCTCCGGACTTGAGGGAGACCCTCGGACTTGAGGAGGTCCCGAAGAAAAAAAGGCCGGAAAAACTTTTCAGTGAAAAGTTTCGTTTCGAGGTGGAGGAGGGAAAACGTCTTTTTTCCGGACCCGTCTCGGGTTTCTTGCCTAAAGTTGAGCGTTGAGCGGAACTGAGTAGGGTCGCATATGAGGGGATGCGGTCAGTTTGTGGTCTGGAAAACAACTCGGGCCCAGGAGGATGAGTCGATGGTCAGTTCTAAATTGACGATGGGGTCAGACAAACCTAACATTGGAATGAAATTGTGAACTAATAGCCACATAAAACAAAATAGAAACATATTGGTATGTAATACATGTATTACAGGAACGTCCCTGTGAATGGATTGCATGTAATTTTGGTTAGAGTTAAAATAAGTGAAAGAACAAATATATCATGACTTCTCGGAATTATCCTTCCCCCACCCTCCACATTAGCCCCCTCTATTTCAATTTTATTCCAACTACAGTTAAATCAGAACTAGAAATGATATTATATTGATCACTTGATAGTGTGAAAATTTGTTAAATATATGCGATCCTATAGTCTGAAACTTCCTAATTCAGCTGGGCAAGTTCCGAAGCTTTTTTTTTCCCCCTTCTTCTTCTATTCAATCTGTGAAGCTGAAATTTAAAATGGAGGCCTCTTGGAACATCTAGGAGTTAATTATACATTCTGAAACCCCCTAGATCAGCTGTGAGAGCTCCGGAACTAATTTATTTACTATTCAACATATGATGCTAAAATGTCGAAAAGAGGGAAGATGATGATGGTTGTTGCGCAAAGCATGGGCCTGTCTCCTGGTGTTGCCGATTTATCGACGAGTTGTTTCCTACTAATCTACTCTAGTCTAATTAACATTTCATCGGAGAGAATAATTTGTTAATTAAAACTTAGTTGTGTCCAGTGAGCTTGTTTTGTTCTTTATTTGGAGGAATATCCATTCATAATAGTGAATATCATCTTCAATCACATGTTGTTTTGATGATTATTGACATCAGATTGTGTATTGATCAACCGATAAAACAGGGATCTGCCGATTTAGGACCGTTGAGAACCCAAAATTAGTGAAGATATTGCCAGCTAAATGAGAGCCGTGGCTCGGATTCTTGCGTGTAGAGATACTAAGGTATCGATATTAATCATAGCGCTCTACTTTATACGAAATACATTGGCGCTGTGGACCAATCATAAACAAATGACATCATAATGAAATGTTGTTCCTCTCGGCTCGCATCTAAGCTCAAGGTCCTCCATGGCTTGCGCGCCATCTCCTGGATCAATGGTAGAAAGTATGCCGAAAATTTGTTGTACCGAGAGGAACAACTTTCTTCAATAGAAAAGAACAAGATGAATTTCCGGGAGGAATGTTTTAGTAATTTGTTCTAGGTACTTAGTTTTACGAAATACCAGATCTATAGGTACTGAAGGGAATTGGAGATACATTTTGAACTTGAAGACTTCAAATAAACTTTTGTGATTTTGGGACAACTTGATTCTGAATAATAGTAAGGTTTTTCAAAGTGTGCGTATTCAACACCGGGAATGATAAATTTACAATTTGTACTATAACTATCTCAAAACTGGTTAGAGACTTACTTGGGATTCTTTTAAAAGAAGATAGTTCTATCGCGATCAACTACGACCTTTGAAAAGTATAATTAGGTTAATTTTACCCTATTAAAAGGGCTGAGCAATGACGAGACCGATTACGCAGAGGCAATGATCCCCCTCCCCCTCCACCCACTGAAATCATTCAGAAAATTGTTAAATTCGATTAAATTATGCTTCAGAAGAGGTGTCTGATTGAGATGAAGCTATTTCTGTTTCTTCCTCTTACGACGTAATTCTTGACATTTTATTTAATTTAAAATTTAACAGATTCACAGATGGCATCCAGAAAATTATCATATTCCGTCAAATTATTCACCAGGGATATGGTCTGAGCCAATTTCTACTAGTTTCATGCCTGCCCCTCATCGCGATTTTTTCGACACAAATTCAAATTTGGTTTGTCAATTAAAACATCTCTAAGGAGCAAAAAGAAATCGAAAATACAAAATTCATATAGAAATCAACAAATAATATCAGAAATAACACATCATATTTATTAATAAAGGAGGTTTAGTAATGTAATTTCGTAACCCAAACCAACAGTATAATGCTGCATCAAATAATCATGTATAATTGCTTTAAATTTCTTTAAATTTTCAATGTTTTTCATATGAGGAGGCAATTCCATGAAAAGTCTAGGGCCTAAATACGGCCACTGCCTCATATAAAAGTCACATTTAGGGTGAGGGATTGATATCACGATGCTAGAATGCAGACGAGTAACACCATGTAATCGGGGGACAGAGAAAAAGTGATGACTAAAATAGTATTGGAGTAATTTGGAGACATAAATGAGTCGTGGGGGTAAAATATTAAGTTTTAAAAATAATGGTTTACTATGGCTTTGATACCCGGACCGGAAAATAAGGCGCAATACTGATTTTACTGCAACTTCAACCAACTTAAAAGATGACTGGTAAGCTCCGCCCCATATAGGGATACAGTAAGTCAGAACTGAGTACACAAACGCATGAAATGTCATTTTTAATATAGAAACGGGAAGGAATTTATTGAGGAACGAAAAAATAAAAGAGGATCTTCTGATTGAATTGCTTACTGAAAGAATGTGTGATTTCCATTTCAAAAATTTGTCAACTGAAACTCCCAAGTATCTTTGACAATCAACTCGTTGAATTCGGGGGCAAGAACAAGGATGAGATGAGCATAAGCTGGAAGGGACATGAAAACTAATCTCAGACGAATCAGGCTGACCCGCCTCAGTGATGGAGTGCGTCATATAGGAAGTTTTGGATTTGTTAGCAGTCAATGCATTTTGCGCAAACCACTCCAGCACAACTGATACCCCATGTGAGGCAAGCTCATGAGCATTGTTCCACGAATCTGACACAAAAATCAGAGCTAGGTCATCAGCAAAGCCTATTAGCGTGCCTCCAGTATTCAAATGAAAAACATCATTGATATAAAGTAAAAACAAAATAGGCCCCAAAACTGACCCTTGCGGAACTCCCGATGATATATAAGTAAGCTCACTTCGACTCCCATCAATATCAACAAACTGACATCTGTTTGTCAAATAAGAGGCAAACCAACGTTCGACATTTCCATCCAAGCCTAATTGTCTCAATTTTTTTAGCAGTCGATCCTGGTTTATGGAATCAAAGGCCTTGGTCAGGTCAAAATATACACTGATAGCTTTCTTATTCAAGTTTAGTGCTTCACTAATGTGAAAACTAAGTAGTGAGACAGCATCCTGACAACTTCGACCGCTTCGAAAACCAAATTGTTCATTAGCGAGTAAATTATTTGTATTTAAGTAATCCACTAACTGCTGTTTCACCAATTTTTCAAATATTTTTGCAAAGGTAGACAACAGAGAGATGGGGCGATAATTTTCTAAAAGAGCTCTGGAGCCCTTCTTGAAAAGTGGCTTTACCTTGGCTAGCTTCAATGAATCAGGAAAGACGCCATTTATAAGGCTCAAATTAATCAGGTATACCAAAGGCTCTAGCAACCACTGTATGACTTTCTTGACCAGATCTGAGTTAAACACGTCTGTACCAGAACCTTTTCCAGATTTCAACTCACTAACACACTTTAGGACGTCATCAGGAACGACTGGCCTAAAAATCATTTTGCAATTTACTTTCTTTGGAAGATATAATTCAGGATTAAAATTTTTGAATTGTTCAGATAGAGAATGCCCAATATTAGCAAAATACTCATTAAATTTATTTGCTATATCCGCAGAATTCGTAAATATTTGTTGCTGAATAGATAGCTTGCTAATTTGCGGATCTGTCCTATTACCCTCGGTTACTTCCTTAACGACATTCCAAATTTTCCGGGGGCAGTTATTTGCACATTTAAATTTGTTTTTATAATAAGACTGCTTCCTGTATTGAACCAGATTTCTCAACCTAGATTTATAATTTTCAAAATATTCTTTTAGCTTAACATTAAATGGTTGATTTTTGATTTTTTTTGCGAGCCTGTCCCTCTTATTTATAGATACGACCAAACCGGCTGTGATCCACGGCTTGATTTTCTTTATATTTCTATTATTAGGGCACTTGATAGTAGAGGAATCGCAAGAAGATTCAACTACTGAAGATAAAATGGTCATTAATTCATTAAAAGCAAGGTTTGCATCGATTATACCATATACAGAACTCCAATTAATCCTTTTGAGATTCTCGACCAGCTTTACTTCATTCATTCTATTAACACGTTACTAGTCCATTGACAAGACCTACAAACATTCAACAGAGATAACTCCAATTTTATAAATAAATGATCCAAACACGATACAGCAGTAGTTGGTGTGTTAATCAAACTAACAAAACCGTAAGAAGTCATGAAATTAAGGTAATTCGATACCTTATCACCTCCACGAGGATTTATAGTGTTTGCTATGTTAATGTTTATATCCCCACAGACCACTACATTATTTGATCGGAAGACAGAGTCAAGTTCCGCTACCATATTACTGATAAAAATGTCTATATCAGACGAAAAACATCTATAGATAGAAATTATTGAAATTTCTCGTCCATCACAGTCAAATTTCAACAGAAGCACTGATGCATTCTGTACATCAATCTCCCTAACCTCCCTTATAGATATATTGCTAACAGTGTATACTATAACACCACAGTTTTGATTATAATCAACTTTTGTATAGTGCATTTGATACCCCGCAATATAGTATAATTTTTTATAATCCACATATTTGTTATACCATATTTCAGATAATACTATAATGCTCGGTTTTTTTTTTTCAATGACGAAATAGACAAAATAAACTCATCAAAATTATGCTGTACACTACGAATATTCTGATGACAAATGGAAAAATAAGCATCCTCCAAAAATAAATTTAAACTAGAAATGTCATCACAATATTGTTCATATTCACTTACTATCGAGTTTATACAATCAGAAACGTCCATATCTACTGAATTTTAAAGTATAATAAAGGAACCATTGGACTACTAATCAATCAAAAGCCATCTAAGTCCTTGAAAGATCTTATTACCTTTACCGGCTCCCCCTCAGCTTTCCTTACATGTACGACACTGTTTTTCACCCATACGTATTTCAGGTTCTTCTCCTTAGCTGTAGCCTTCGCTCTCCGAAGTAGTTCCGCTCGAAAGGATGTAAGGTTCTCATTCACGTACACGCGCTCTTTTGGCCATTGATCAAAAAGTTTGTTAGCTGTTAATCCTCCATTAATCTTAGCTGCCCTAATCAAATTTTCCCTCGAGTCTGGCGATTCCAGGACAACGATCATTTTTCGGGAACGATCCGGACGAACTTGGCCAGTTCTAAAAGCTCTGGTGATGCGACAATCCACGCTCAGAACCGTCGACATTTTACGAGCAATCTCAGCACAGCTCTCGTTGTGCGTTTCTGGGACGCCATGTAATTCAATATCAACGTTTCTTGAAGCCTGCTCCAAAAAATCCACTTTATACCGTAGGTCTCCAATGGTTTCTTTCAGTTCAGAATTTTCTTTTGTCAGATTTCCCACAGTAACTTTTAAATCAGATAAATCCTTTACCAAATCGTCGAACTGGGCACTCATGAAGATCACAGAATTTTTAAGCTCCTTGACATCATCTTTAATAGATAGCAGCATATCCAACTTTCTATTTATCTGTTCCAAAGCCCCATCTTTCACTTCCACCTCGCCTACGGAGTCACTATCTGAATCACTGGCCGCCTTCTCCTTCAATATAATGCACTTGTCACACTTCCATTTTCCTTTTGCTTCCTTGTTTAGTTTCTTGTAATTATCCACTGTTTTTAGCCGAGTGCATGACGGGTGATAAGCAATATTGCATTCAGTACAAATTACCGTAGATTCAACAAAATTTTCCAGAAAACTGCAAGATTCAGTTGATTCATGCTTCAGAAGAGGTATCTGAGTCAGATGAAGCTATTTTTGTTCCTGCTTATTATGACGTAATTTTTGACCTTTTTTTAAATTTTAAAATTTGACAGATTCACCGAGAGCATCCAGAAAATTGTCATATTCCGTCGAGTTATCCGTCAGGAATGTGGTCTGATCCAATTCCAACTACTTTCATGCCTGCCTCTCATCCCGAATTTTTTGATACAATTTAAAAATTAGTTTTTCAGATTCACCGAAATCTTCCAGAAAACTGTCAGATTCGGTTGAATTATGCTTAAGAACAGCTGTCTGAGGGAAATGAAGCTACTTCCGTCACAGCCTCTTAAGAAGTAATTTTTGAAATTTCTTAAAATTTTAATGTTTGTCAGATTTACAGAAGGCATCCAGAATATTGTCAGATTCTGCCAAATTATTCATCCAGAATATGGTCTGAGCCGATACAAACTGGTTTCATGCCTGCCTCCTATTACGAGTTTTTTGACTTTTTTTTTTTTTCAAATCTCTAAATTATATTACAACTTAAAACATCCTGTTAGCCGTCTGACTCCATGGTTTCCGGCATTATGGCGTTCAATCCCACAATTCCAAATCATCAAACCTTCTGCCTCTTATCACGCAGTTAATTTTCTGGTAGATCCTGGACTATAACTTTTTCTAAGTCAAGAAGAGTCTCGGCGTTTATGTACAACACGAACTGAAAGACAATTCGTTACGAACTCACTTATATTCTTCGTTATTTCTGTTATTTTCTACTGTTAACCAACCTATATTTTCTGTACAATTTTTTGGTGTGTGAGAATATTTTCGCGGTGAGTACGGGAGAATGTCACGGCTCGTCCCTGCATTTGAGTTCCACAAAAAGAAGAAATTTGACTGAAGGACAAAGTAGCTGGAAAGAGATCACGCTTCGAAATCATCATGGCGGAAGAGCTTGGGAGATGGACATCCTGATATTCCGAGTTCAAGACCTGATGGTCGTTCTAACGTGGTCGCAGGATTGTGGAACGCACAATCGCTTGGCGTGACCACAAGGGGCTTCCTCGCTTCCCGCGCCTAAAAGCGCTAAAGATTCACATCTATCTCCCGAACACAAGGACGGGAATTTCCGGCGTTGCCACCTCGTTCTCGACGCACGCTACTCTTATTTATCCGCACCCCATTACCAGTACGGTACTCGTAATTATAGAGCGATTCCACTGTTTGGGTTCCTGCTTAAGTGTTCGTGAAACGCAGGAGTTTTCCCTATCTGAAACCCCATGATGCTTTGGTGCTACAAGCAGCATTCCTAAGACGAAAAGAAGTGTGTTACGAGTTGCATGATTGTTTCCATCAAGGAGTTTGTTCGTAGGCTCGATGCTCTGCTGAAAGCTTTTGACGGCTTAAATTATAAGGAAAAACCCATGGGTGAGAATAAATTAACAAACAAACAAACAAACAAACAACTTCAAAATATTTCTCCCAGACGTTTTCAGATCCGGTTGTTCTCCAGATCGACCAAGTTGAGACTATAGAGGTGGCGGAGCTGTGAAGAGTTGATTGGGTTTCAGGATGGAGCAGCAGCAAGAATAAATTGAGAAGACGTTTCACCCAAACCCTACAACTCCAGGTTCGCCGATGAAATGGGACCAGTTTAAAGGCACGAAATTCTGAGAGTCACACATCTCAAACACTTCCAAAGATGAGCATCCTTTTTCTGATTAATAAAAGTATATATCTTGAAATATAGGTCCTTAGTGGATCCTGGAGCGTGGTATGTGTCTGAGGCCCTGACGGCGCGAGCCAAGATGGCTTAATTTGTGAAAGGAAGGTTTTTAATAGGGTATATAGAGAATAAACGACAGTGAAAGATAGAGGGTGAAGCGTGATTTTGAAATTTTGCATCTTGAGGGTATAGTTGGTTGTACGAAATCGACTGTACTAATGCCAGAGGATGCTACCCCGAAGATGACGTAGCGAGCTAAAATGGAGACGCGTAAAAGAAAGGCCTCGAATCCGGTGGATTGATGAATTTTTAAGAGACCTTTGAGTGATCGGTGAAAGTTGAAGTAAATAATATAGCCTGGTGGTTGACAGAAGTTCGGGCGACCAAGGAATAACGCGCCTGTAGCTGTTCGGTTTCCTTCTTTAAGCGTTCGTGTAACACTGGAGATTTTCCTAGCTACATTTCTTAAACCGAATGATTTAATAAATAAAGTACTCATGAAATGATGTTTAATTGACTAGAGAATTTCGCATTGACAACAGACATTCTGGGATTGTTCATGTAAACCAATTATGTCGTGCCCGAGAGTGGGCCAACGGTGGCGTTTTTTCGTGGCCGGGAGTCAATCGAAAGTCTCGCCTGAATTCTTCCATCTGCTCTGTTTCTAAGCCGTGTTAAAACCCTCGCAAGCTGGCTGCATGTTTTATCAGTCCAGCTTGCACTGAATTTTGTAATGGACTTAGGCGCCCTGTGGTGCAATGGGGACCTAAATCCACACTCATAGATAGAGAGGGAGGTGACAGTACCATAAGATATACAACTCGTACTAATAGCATACACGCTACGTTCGGAGAAGATAAGTTTTCCAGTTCTTGGATCACCCATCCATCGCCAAACGCGGCCTTTCAAAACATGGGAACAGAGCGCCCGATGCCCGTTGGGAAACAATGGAGCGACGGCAGCGCATTCCCTTGGATCTCGCGGGAACTGTCACAATTTCAATCTGGACATCGTACTTACTCAGTGGAAATGCTAAAGCTGCAAAAGTGGGTCATCCAAGTTGTGAAGATGTTGTGTGACGTTGGAAAGAAATGCAACAGGAATTTAAATAATATTGGGGCTCCTACGCTACCATATAGTTTTTGAATGATTGATAAGCACGAAATCCCACCTGGAAAATATCGAAACTGGATCTGACATGCGTGGTTGTGCTACTCGAAGATGCCATGAACTGTGACATGCAATTGTTCGCTTAAAATTGTTTGTATCTATGTTCAACTACGCATCACCATTCATTATAACTACGGCAATCCCTGCCGTATCCCGGATTTTATTTTTATTCCATTAATGAGAGTGTCCCAAGTATTCATTTCATATCTTTAAATGAACCTAGATTCTATTCTGAGAAATTCGACCATCCGCACTATCCTAAGATGAGTCGTTTTCTATCTATGATTTTTCAAAGTTTGCAGCTCTGGTGACAGGGAGGTCCCGACCTGGTGGGAAGGATGCTCTGACGTCAAATCATGAGAAGAAAACCTCATGGTAGAAGAGAGAAGTTTATGCCAAATTTCTTAGGATGGATTGTTCTTCCATTTAACAATAGTTAATGTACCTTTTTCACTCCCATGTTTATAACACTCATTTTCTTCAACAGTATTCCTCCCTTTGTAGTGCAAAAATGATACATTGTTATACTTTGGCCTTATTCACGAATAAAGTAAATTCAATTTCTTGCTCCAGCTTTGTAGAACTGAAAATATGTGCCACCACTAAGCTTATGTTTCGGTCCTGAGGTGGACTTTTATCGTTCAGGAAACGTCACAGACGAAAAAATAAAATAAATAATAATAATAATAAAGAAAAAAATGAAAAGAATTACTGCAATAATTAATTACATAACAACTGGGAGCTTGTGAACCTTAGAAAGAGTTTATTGTTCTATAACGTAGAAGTTATCATAAATTAGTTATAATTACCAGCAACATTAACCGTTATGTTAATCTTGAAAAATGTTGCGATTGTAATTGAGTTTCCGGAAACACCTTGAATTCCACATCCAGAATGGGTTTTTTTATGGGTACACATATTTTCCATAATTGAAAAATCTCTTTAATTTGTCTTTGTCTTCGCGGTCGATCATTAGGCTTCCGCAACCATTTTAACTAGGGTCAGATATTCGCCGCCACTTATCTATTGGTTGGAGAAAGAGATTATCGGCCCACAATATGTATGTTGTCAAATTATCAGGATAAGGGTCAAAAAACGAATAAAAGTCTTTATCGCCGAGCTTTCGGTTTATATAAAACCATCTTCAGGGCTCAAGGATCTTTCAAGGTGTCAAAATGTAGGACACGGTCATGGATTTAGAGTCAAGTCAATTGTCATAACAAAACAAGAAATGGTTGCAGTTGAGGGTGACAAGGGTTGGCACATGAATAGGAATCAAAAAACTAGAGGCTAAAATTGAAAAAAGTTGAAAAAACTTTGAAAAACCTCTTCTGGCAAGCAAACAGAGCTAAACTTAACTAAAATCCCTTAACTAAAACTAAAAGGATTTTAGTTTATTTTAGCTCTGTATGCTTGCCAGCAGAGGGTTTTCAAAGTTTTTTCAATTTTTTTCAATTTTAGCCCCTAGTTTTTTTAGTCTTATTCATGTGCCAACCCTTGTCAGCCTCAACTGCAACCATTTCTTGTTTTGTTATGACAATTGACTATATCCATGACCGTGTCCTATATTTGACACCTTGAAAGATCGTTGAGCCCTGGAGATGGTTTTATATAAACCGAAAGCTCGGCGATAAGGACTTTTATTCGTTTTTTGACCCTTATCCTGATAAGTTGACAACAATCTATTGGTTAGGTATTTGTAACTGCATACTTCACCTCAGATATCACCTCTCCCGCCATTGTCTTCCAAATCGATCAGTTTGATGCCGCAACTTTACTTAACTTGGGAGCAAAGTTTTATTCTTCACCTGACCAAAGGGTTAAGTACCTATCAGAAACACCAGACTTTGACTTGTAAATCCACATAAACTGCTGTCAAATGTCTTCGAAATCGATCACTGTGATACAGCAACCTTGGTGTCCTCGGTTAATTCGAGAAATAAAAAATTTGATTCGTCCACTCTAATCTATGGGTTAGGCATCTGTAACGGCAGACATTGAATCGTCATCAGTCTAATCTTATACTTTTGTCTTCGAAATCAATCACGAGACTAACTCAACCTTTATTAACTTGGGATCGAAATTAACATGGATATGTTTTTGGGCTGGGGGTCATTCTAAAATTTGCGTAACGACACCAAAATTTGTGACGACCCGGCACTTTAGATTATTATTAACTCAAAAAGTTAAGGCTAGGTAGAATTTCTATTGATTTTTCACGTACAACCAATGAGTTACTAGGGAAGAGAAACTCCCATAGTTTTCATAGTAGGAAAATCGTTCGCCACTTTTTGGAATGCTCTCATTTTATCACAACAACTCATGACCTCTAAGCCTCTCTTGTAGTGTCAAGGAATGCTGATTTATTACTCTAAGTTATAAACCAATATTGTTTTGTAACCATAATGGAATAATCTTGTGAAAAGAAGGCACTACATGGTTGGTATACAATTGAGTAGTAGGTACCTACTGGTAAGCAGACATATCCATGATCTTTTGTTCTTTTATTATCACAAGGTTTACTTAATCTTGGTTTACTCGAGACCAGAATTTTGATTCGTCGCTCGTCCTTCCCCAAGTGATTTTACGTTGAAAGCTCGAACCTGGCTCGTGAGACACGCGGTATTATTAGTTCACCGACAGGAACCCCGCTGGCCCGCGGAATAATTCACGCTTTATAAAAAGAAGATCGAATATTTGGATTTGGCTGGCGCTGCGGTGAACAAGGGAATGTCCATTTGGCAAGGGACGCCGGCTTGAGGCTGTCCCTACAGATATGCCAGTCTCAACTCCCGCGCCTCTCCTTTCTCATATTGTTACAACTTCGATATCGTTTTATAATTAAATGGTGAACGTTGGGCCATAGACGAGGGTGTGACAGGTATTATTTTTGTGGTAAAATCCATGACAAATAGTGGCAAAATTATCGGAAAAAGAAAATAACGCAATTTACTGAAATCATTTCTTTTTATATTTCACAAACCTGAACAAGGCATTTGATTGCGATATGAAAATGAAATGAGTAATTGCGTTTTTCTTAATCTTATCAAGTCACTATTTTTCATCGGTCTCAATAAAAATAAATTCAAATCGGGATGTTAAATTATGAAATGAAATAAGTAGTGGCGGTGTCGAGAGAATTTCGCCAATTCTTACAGTGTCGGATTCGTGCTTCTCTCTTGATTTAGAAGTGCAGTGTGCAGTTAAAACGCTAGTTTCTCCAGTGCTAGTAGAAAACGGATCCGTTGTGATTGGTGTTTGGTTCGTGTTTTCATCAAATCTAAACCAAAGGAACGAGTAACCTCGATACAAAATATTTGAGCAAGGTGAGAATTGCAAAATTATAATATTTCATAACAAAAAGAGTTCAGCGGGTAAAAATTCTATTGTACCACACGGTGGCCTCCTTATGGAATTTTTAAATTTCCCTGACATTTCCCTGATTTTTCCCTTCAGATTCCCCTAAGAAAATTCCCAGATATTTCAAAGTCAAATATTATTTTTTCTCGTAATTTTAACTAAAAAAATCACGGCTGTTTCCTCTTTTTTTTTGAATTATTATTATTATTATTTATTTATTTTATTTTATTTTTTTTTTTCTTTAACTCGAGACCTTTAATGCTCCTAAATAAATCGTTTAATTTAAAATATAAAAAGAGCCTACGAAAGAATACTAGTGGCAATAATAAAGGTGAAGCATGGGTAAGAGGTACACTTTTATTAAAGTAAATGCATTCGTGAAAATACATATTAATAATTTTAAAAAAATCGCAGTTAGACGTTGACTCACAAGAAAGGAAATGTGTTGAGTGTACATACCTATGGTAACTAAATGATTCCACAATAAATTCAAGTGAAATCTATAGAAAAATCACAGGGAATGAGGGAACAATTACAATCTTAGGTATGTCAAAACCCAGATTTGTTAATTCAAATGAATAAAATAATTAATGCCCTGCAGCCAAAAGCCCTTAATGAAACACTGTATTCTGCATGACCAGTATTTTTTATAAATTTGGTTGATATGTGTTTGGTTCATTCCAGACGATAATATACATGGTCTCAGCTCTGAAAGCTATTCCAAATTTTTGTCTGACAGAACAAAAAAGCCCCCTTTTGGGCCCCTAGACCCTCCGGTTGCTTTCCGCTTTGAGCCCGCGGCTAAAATGCTAAAACATGGACATGCTTTGATGCTTTTTGCCTGGTAAATCGGGGTTGCATTTTATTTTGTTTTCTCACAGTTATGATGTTGCCAAACTAATTAGCCTGCCACCAAGCGGCACAACTATAACCAAGATTACCACCTCAACCAAGTGACAACAGAACGAGGCTTTCAAGCGGCACAATAACATTGTTTACGAACCATTTATAACATCTCTTCATTGGATTAATATATTGTACATAAATATAAAACTACGACATAAATATCTTAATAATTTTCAGTAAAATGAGAGCTTCCCAACGAATGGTGAACGATTTTTGTGCGATGAACACTGCGGAAGTTCCATTTCCCTATCAACGGCTTGGTTTTACATGAAACTCATAAGAAAATGTGTGTGACAGTTTTTCGTTACATAAAAACGTGACATTTTTGGCCAGTTAGGTGATGGCTAAAGCATGTTCCATGCTAAAAGTTAGCTAGCTAGTTACTTGGAGTAGTAGCTAGCTAGCTAGTACTCTGAAGATTTTTTCTCGCTTATGGTTTAAGCTAGTTGATGTGGTAACCAGGAAAGCCAAAGACATATGCATGCAAAAATAAATCAGCTTGTTGCGTTAATACTCTTTGAGCAGTGTGACCACCACTTTTGATAATTAATTTCCATGCGCTAAACTACCTATGAAATATGTGAGATGAACTATGCTGTTGAACTTTGATTGTTGTTAAATTTGGAATATAAGATACCTAAAAACTACGAATTATGACACAATGTTTTGTATTAAAAAATTCCCTAACATTTGGTGTTTTTTGCCGAAATCCCTGACATTTCCGTGACTTTTCCCGACGCTAGGAATTTTCCGACATTTCCAGTTTTTCCCTGATCTGTCCAGTTGGGAGCCACCTTGAACAATTATTATGAAAGTAACCTTAATTAGACCGGGAGCCGTTGTATTGAACGCGCATTAACGAAAACAATATTTTAAGGTTATAGGGGCATAACCTAAGTTGTTACTAATGTTTGAAACTGAATAAAATATAAACTAGTGTAACATTATTATACTTACTTTCTTGTTTTACATTGCGAATCCATGGAGGATCATCAACTACTAGATTGTTTGGCTCCGTAATATGGAGACGAGAAAATAGCAATGACAAAATAAAAGAAAAAAAACCAGGTGTGCTAAACACCACACGGGAGAAGAATAAACTTCTATGACGATTTTCCACTAAATATAATAAATATAAAATATATTATGGAAATGATTTTGGTTGCTGAAAAAATCTTTTAAAAACCAATTTCAAAGTATACAAAATTTTTATTCTAACATTATTAAACTTTTCTTGCTCCATCCCTACAACATCCACTCTGTTGGGATGTTGGGAAAGTAAAAGTGGACAGGCTCCGCCCCTGGACCCTCGGCCTTGAGCCTTCGGCTAAAATGCTAAAACATGGAACATGCTTTCTTCCCGCTAATTCGTAAATGTAAATACATTTAAAACTACGAAATAAATGTTTTAAAAATCGAAATTAGAACAGAGTACCTAAGTAGGTAATTTTCTGTTATGGTGCGCGTTTACAATTACTATAAGCAAGATTGACTTCTCAAACAAATGCCAACAAAACAAGCGGCATTGTTTACTATATCCATTTATAACATAAATAAATATAAAACTACGACATGAATAGAAGAACAAGTATGAAAGAAATGCGTGATAAATCGAGAGCTTTCCAACGAGTGGAGAACGATTTTTGTCCTGTGAAAACTAAAAAAAGTTTCGTTTCCCCATCAACGGCTTGGTTGTACGTGAAGAAAAAAACAGCGTGACGGAAAAAAAACGTGACGGTAAAATCGTATTCACACCCCGCTAAATTTTTCGACGCGCCTACAGAAGTTTACACTTTAAAAAAAAAAAAAAAAAAAAAAAAAAAAAAAAAAAAAAACAAAAAAAAAGAAAAGAAATCTTGCAATACTACAAACACTTATAACGCAGAGAACGAGATTTGGAAACCACAGAGCAAAAATTAGGAATCTCAGGTCTTTGCACATGGCCTGGGCTTGGTACTTTTCATTTTGAACATGCCTTGTCCAGCAGCAGCTGAATGTACAGGTTGTGTAAATTGTACCGATGATCCTCTTTCCAGTGTCTAAAAGAGAGAAAGATTTTTTATTCAAAATGATACAAAAAAATTATCGGCTAATATAGCCAGATAAAACATTGAATAATATAGCCCGTCGATAGGCTGAGCCTGTCTCGACGAGGCAGAGCCGCATGACAAACATCCAGATCATAATGGATGCCAATGTGGTTTTTTCGATATGTATTGTATATATGATGTTACTTTGTAGTGTATGTATTTAGGAAGATTTGGATTAATTATCTTGATGGATATTGGGTTTTACTGAGCATAATCAAAGCTGAGTACTGTATTTGACATACTAGTCGTTGTTATGACTCAAAAGACCAGCTCAAAAGACTTGGAGGATCATAAATTTTGTCTGGTTCTTCCGTGTACCTTCCTGATTTTTTTTTTTTTCTGTACAAGTGATCCTTTTATACTAGCGCGTTAGTTTTACCAGCTCAAGGGATAATTTTATTAAATTCACTATATATTAACATTACGCAGTACATATTTCCATCCAGCATGAAAACTATTTAAATTAGGAAATTTGGTCTATATGAGCGTGATGCGCAGTTTGTTAGTACTTCTTCCTATCGACCTTGTCGTCTGCCATAAGATTGTTGAACATTCTCTATTTGTGCAGATGGTTTAAGAAGCATCAAAAAGTACAGAATAATGTGTGAGTACAGATCCAAGATGCTGCAAACTTGTCATGGATAGGAGTAGTCCCTCCTTCTCGATACTTACAAATGCAACATCTAAGGGGATATTTCCTGGCCCATCAGCAATCAGGATATCCTTTGGGTGTAGCAGGTTAATCGCCTCTCCTCTTTGAAGGGGGAACTACTGAATTTCCATCACCTCCCTTCTCATGGTAGTAGAGCGTCGTTTCGAAACCCCCCCCCCCCCTACCCCATCACGCAACCCCTCGAATATTGACTGTCCTGAAGCCCCTAACCCCCCCCCCCCCCCCCCCCCAGTCCTTCTATAGGCAAAAATGGACAATATACCCAAAACCTTTACCATTAATAAATTTAAAAAAAACGTAGCCCTAGACCATCACCCTCCAAAACATTAATCTCCACCCAAATCCGGTACTTCCAGTTCATTAATTTGAAAGTAAAATTGCGAAAAATTTCGGATAATTATCAGTATTATTACGCTCTGACGTCCTTCAGATATTAACTGGGCTGGTGTTTTGGAATCAGACACATTAATCTCCATCAAAATACGGAACTTCCGCGTCAGCTCATTTAATTGAAAGTGAAATTGCTACAAATTTCTGATAATTATCAGTATTATTAATTACATTCTGACGCCCATCGGAAAAAAAACATGGCTGGTGATTTGGAATCACTCTTGTTACGTCTATGATTGTCTTAGTAATAACAGCTCATTAAAGCCAATATGGCTTACGTAATGAGGCCAGCCGATTTTATAATCTATTCATCACTTTCTTTATGTTTTCCTAGCTTTGTGACCATTGTAACAAAGGAAAATATATTTTAGGGGGATGTGTAAGCATGACAGTTTTATTAACATAAGGTTGTCTTATTATGGGCCTTTTGATGAGCTCTATGTCCTGAGATTCTCTTATATCAACATAGAACAAAATGGAATAAATAAAAATGGTTCCAAATTAAAAAGTCCAGTCATGCAGCATGACCCCATGAGCGAATTTTTGAGGAAATCTTCGACATCAGTTGTGATTACTTTTTTTTATTTTATTTTTTTCTCAACAGCATGGCTCTAGGATTGGTTATACAGGGATACTTCCATAGGAGTAGTTCATTCTGAATTTGGACAATGTTTCATGCAAATACTTATTACCGATTTTTACAACTAGCGAACGGCATTATTTCGATTTTTGACTGATTTTTCAACTTTGAAATTTTTGAAAACGATACATATTCTTATAGGAAATTTTACGCTGATTCCGAATATACCACATGTTAGTATGCTGAAAAAATTATTTCGCACAACAAATCGCAAAAAACAGGCTATTTTCAAATTGTTGACTACATTTTTGAAAATTTCAACCCGAAGATGTAATCCGATCATGCTGGCCAACGAACTTGAACTTTCGTTTTGTGTCCTTAACATTTTAAAATTTGTTTGAAGTTTCTAGCACAATTCTACGGACAGTTATCGTCTGGAATGACACATACATATATACATACATACATAAAAAAAAATGCGTTAAACTTCAGAATATGATTCAGAATAGCCTGAAACGGATATCTGCATAAGAATTTTTCAAAAATTCACATTCTAAAAATTTTGAGGCGAGAGCAATTGCTTAATTTTCTTCAAAAATTCGCTAAAATAGAAATATACATCGCTCATGTTGAGTATGGCACATCACTACCTCGAATCCAAAACATGAATGAGGGATCATTGAAATTATTTAACTACTCTCACCAGATACAATGATAGAAAAGCTGCAAATTATTACACGATGGTTTATGAATTCTGTATCCCTTCTACGCAGATCATTGGTCTATAATTATTAGACCCCGAATGTAATATATGATCAGAACATGGCGCATCGTGCCTGTGAGAAGGGTTCGCACTTCTACAGTTCCAAGACCCCGCTATTTAACGCTTCACAGTAGAAATGTTTTCAAAAAAACGGGAAAATTTTGCTGCAAGTAATTTACGTTAGCGCATGCGCAGAAGGGAGTACCTAATGATTTGAGAAAAATGAAATTGGTAGGGTACAATCTACAGCCTAACTCACAAATTCCCTGAAAATGTTATCAAAATCTTATGAAAACTAGACCATGTTCCTCGGAGTTATCTTCGCGCATGCGCAGGAGCTAATAATGATGCAATCAAGTTGAAATTAACATGGAATAATTAGACCAAACTAACAATATATGGTGTATAACTTTACACCAAATTTGAGCTGGATTGGAGTAATAGGGCGTAAAAAATAGTACTCGAATGAATTTACGTTTGCGCATGCGCAAAATGGAGTAATGGTTTGAGAAGTATGGAATTGATGGTGGACCATTTACAGCCTAACCTGTCCCTGAAAATATCATCAAAATCAGATAAAAACAGTTGAAATTAGGCTCGTTTAAAAAGGTATACATATTCGCGCATGCGCAATAGCTTCTAATGATAGAGTTGTGTTGAAATAGCAAGGAAATGCTTAAATTAACCTCTCCCATCTATCCTTCAAATTTGAGCGAGATCGGACAACGGGTGCGTGAATATTGATTTTAGAACAACGAAACTCACAGAGGAACATCTTCACCCCAACCCACACATACCATGAAAAGTTGATAAGAATAGGTTGAGGTCCCGTTGGAGGTTAAAGCAAAGGTCCCGTTTTTTTTTTTTTTTTTTTTTTTTTTTTTTTTTTCTCACAAAAAGTACAAACAATCGGAGTACCCCAGATTTTCACGTATAACCGCTCCGTTCCTAAGGAAGTGTATATAACTCGGTCAGTTTTCATATCATGAAAATTGTTCACCACTCGTTGGAAAACTCTGAACTTTCCTAAAAACATCGTGCTGCCAAATCCCCTCACCCTTCTCACTCTCTATTCCATAAAACTCTTAATCAGTTTGGAATGCCAATTATATGTTTTAAATAATGGCGAGAAGACGTCAACCGGATTAATAAGCGTATTATTTCTCTTTCATCGGACTAGGAGTTATCCCCCTCCCCCCTCTCTCCACAAAAAAAGATACAAAAAGTAAAAGTACAAAATGTACAAAAGATACCGAGCCGCAAAATGCATGATATCATCCAATTTGGGCTAATCCAATTTTTGGATCGCGTCTATTAGTACTTACAGCAAATTCATTCTCTCACCCATTTTGACTGCGTTTAGGAATGAGACAGCATTGCCGATTTTCGCTTATCGCCCAACCGTTCTGGAAGTGTGGTGGTGGATTCACACATTTCACCAAAACTTAAAATATGCTTATATTTTTGAATAATAATGTATTTAATTTATATATTATATGGAGACATGAACCCTTTAATGTTACTGTGGATTTGTACAGCGCTCTTCTGCGAGCCCTACGTTTGTAAGAAGTAGGCTTACGGAACGCAAACGTCTTTTTATGATATAATTTCAAGAGAACGAAATTCACAATGGAATCGAAGAAGTTTCACAAAATGGGATTAGAATGGGATGAATCAGTGTTACATACTTCGTAGTGGTCTCGTGGTATAAGGTGTACAGCTCTGCAATGGTAGGCAATACAGGTCGTGGGTTCTAGTCCTATCATTTATAAAAATGAAATGAAAATCATGGAAGTCCGTTTGAAATTATGTTTATTGGGTAATTGGTGAAAAGAGGCTAAGCCGTTAAAGAAGCGTCTCATTCTCAAACGCAGTCAAAAATAGTGAGAAAATACACTGCACTAGACTAGTAGGCGGCGATTCGACTATTGGCATGGCCCAAATCGGATGATATGCATTTTATGTCTGACATCTTTTGTACACGGAGCGTCTTTTTGGGGATATCACACATTTAGGTAGTAGAGGAGGAAAAGGTAGGAATGTAAGGGTTGCTTTGACTGGTGAGTCAGTCATTTCATTCGACTTTTGTTGTCCGAGAGAAGCTCATTGGGAAATTTAAGTTCCCTAGGGTTAGCAGGAAAGACTTTTTCACCCAGCTGATGAGGAAAGAGTCCCTAGTTTGTCCGTATCATGATGTTTCATACCAAATTTCAAATTCTTAGGGTGAACAGGAGAGAATATTTAGTTCACATAGCTGATAAGGACAGAGACCGTAATTTTGTTTATTTCTTTGTGTCCCATATAAGTTACCCATCAAATTTCTCATCCCTAGAATGAAAAAGAGAGAACTTAGCTAACTCGACCGAACAGGATAGTGCCCATCATTCCATTCGTCGCATAATGTCCCAGAGAGTATCCCTACCGAATTTCAACTTCTTAAAGTAAACAAGAGGGAATTTAGCTCACTCAGCTGATCAGGAAAGGGTCCTTGAGTTTATTCGTATCTTGATATTACAGAGATACTCACTATCCCTCCTACCCCCCTAATATTCCCTCCATTACAACCCCTAAGAAGTTTGTAGTAGGTAATAGAAAAATAAGATATTAAGGACAGAACTATACTTTTTTTCTGCAATATGGGGGCATTTCAACTACACACTCAATATATGGTTTTTTAAATAACTTACCCGAACCCATGCAGTATAAATTAGATGTTAAATTATGAATCATAGTGCACATATTAGGTTGTAGAAAACCATTGGAAACACGAAGCAAATCACCCAACTCCTCCGTATTTCCTGACTGTTTTCATGGATTCCAACAAAACTGCTTGAAAAAAAGTTTTGACATAAATATGTTCTTGCTCTGGGGGGTCAACCAAAAATTTTCGTCACGCAAAAGTTGATGTCACGATTTTCCAAACAAATGATTTTCACGAACAAACCAGCCGTTGCTAGGTGAATGGAACTTCCGCAGTTTTCATAGCACAGAAATCGTTCGCCACTCGTTGGAAATCGCTTGATTTATGTGATAAATGTTCACATCTCAAGCTACAGATTTCCCCTTC
This sequence comes from Adelphocoris suturalis, assembly GCA_030762985.1. Classification (NCBI taxonomy): domain Eukaryota; kingdom Metazoa; phylum Arthropoda; class Insecta; order Hemiptera; family Miridae; genus Adelphocoris; species Adelphocoris suturalis. The sequence continues at coordinate 27,382,160 of CM061049.1, forward strand.
CCTACATTCCTAAACTCAGTTGATTGGACTGTATTTTCGTTTGGCGGAAACTAAATAGCGTCTGTATTGGAGAAATAACTTTAACAGTATTTAAAGTATGCTTTTTGTGCCTCCAAGAATAATAAATGAAATTCTTTATCCTACATTTCGTCGCCCACAGTCCAAAGTTGAAGGATTTGTTTACAACTCTTGAGGACAACCTTCATGAAATCTCCAATCGAAGACATATCCATGTAACATGGTATCTGCTTGTAAAGCAGATAGTGGAACTCGTTTACGAGTTTGCGCATGCATACACACTCCTTTCAGTTTTTTGGTGATGGAACTTATAGGGCGCCTGGGGGCTAATCCGTGGAATCCCGGTTTTTTCATTATCAAACTTCGATTTACTTTATGCTTCTAGATTTCTAAATTTTTCTTCTTCTTCTTTTTTCTTCTTTAAATTTCTGGGAAATTTAGCCTGTGACAAGCCACATACAGACAAACCGATTGATAGACAGACAAAGCAACATTTTCATTCAAAAATTCCCACTTACGAGAACTAAATTCATTCAACCTCCTGCACAAATTCATAGCATTCAGTTGCTGAGGAACTGGATAACAATGAATATCAATTTCATCATATTATAAATAGAAAAGCCCTTTAAAGGCATGAAGCGATAAACTCCCACGGAAGACATTAATAGAAACAATTCCGCATTAGCACAATTAATTACTGATGAACGAACTGATTAATAATATGATTCGAATTAAAATTGTCCGCTTATAGGTAGGTGTTACCCGGGTATTCCCACGCGAATCTCGGAATTCGGAAATCCCCGTTCCGTTTCCTGCGAATCATCACCCTTGTTTTTCAACCACCTTCATTAATTCACCGCACAGCGTATATTTTGCGGGAAAAGTGAGAGAAATGGAAATCGCAATACGAGGATTGTATGTTAATGTTGAAAATTGGGAAGAATATCGGAATATGTGTCCCTCTTATTATATTTTCACACGTTTTGAACCGGATCTCTTTATTAAACGCCCCGGAAAGCACAGTGTTGCTGCTTTTTGAGGATGAAACTAAACTAGACATCTCACCCCAGCTTGAACGGTGGAGCGTTGATTAACAAAAAATGGAAGTCACGACATGGTTTTAAGAAAATGGAATAACTGAATTACTCAAAGAAAAAACCTATTATTCGTATTAAAATGTTATTCATTCGTCACTTATACCAAATACGGAGAAGACTATCGAATTGATTAAAAAGGCAATAGGTAACAATTTTTCACCAGAATGCAACAACCATCACGTCCACTATGGAAGGCTTTTCAGAATTTATTCAGTCCTTCACCTACAGCCTGAGTGAACGAGACCTTAAAACTCATGCATGAAATGCGCGCAAGAAATGCATGCAAGAAACTCATACGTTCGTTGTGAAATTGAAATTTTCAAAGAGATTCTAGATAATGACCTCCCTTTCCCATTCTCTCTAAATGTACCAACCAGTTGAAATTGACACTTCTGAATATCGTTCAGAGAGTGCCGTGTTTCCTGCTGGGCGTTGTGGTCGATTTTCCATTATCCTTGCTCAACAACTGAATTTCAAAAATTATGAAGATTTTTTCTCTTTCAGCAGGTCAATAGGCACTCATATTCTTTAATGAAAGCCCAAGATTCGCTGTGTTACGCGATACCTGGTCCTGCTGAATTGGAGGTTCTCCTAGGAGCATCTGCTACCTGCACTCACTCCTACTTCTCAGTTCTGACCTCATTCTCAAATATCATAATATCACTTTGGCACTTGGTATACTCATTATAAGGGAATTTATAATATTAAATACTCCAGATTAGTTAATTTGATTTCTTGATGTTTTCATGTAATTACTATTCACCCCGCTAAGGGGCAGACCTCACTTGTTAACTACATGTTCAAATTATTCAAAAGCTTCTAACAGCACAGGCATAGTTTTTCCCGCAATCCACATCATCTCATTGAATGCTGTTTTAACACATTTTATACAATACGCATCTGTGTATAAACTGAATATGTATGTATGCTGATATGTTGTTGATAGTGCATTGATCTGTTGGATAACAGTTTGCATAACGTTAAACTGAGATCGTCGTGATGGACAACAACGGCCACTATCTGGGAAATACATTTCTCGGAACAACTCATATCAGATCTTATGAAAATGTCTCTTAATTTCAAGAAAACTATTTTGAAGTCCACAAAAAGGCTACTTCGGACTTTTAAAATAATTTCAATTGACTAGCTTTCTTTATACTATATGTACAACTACTTTCCTATACTTGAAATTCCAGTAGATAATATATACATATATTTGGGTTTTTTTACAGTCATTTTATTATAAGGTTGTCTAATCCGCAGAGAATGGGTAAAAATCAATTAGAACCCTGATTTTGATCAATTTCTTCCTTGCTAAGCTAGAGAATACCTCTAAATATAATGATAAGGCCAAAGTGCTTGGATTATAAAAAATGGCTATTCAATCTATTAATCAAGGTCTTTATTTCTAAGGAAACACCCTGCACAATAAATTAACTAGTAGCGACTTTACTCATAACGACAAATATACATATATAAATATATATAACGATAAATATAGAAATATACATATATTTGAATAGATCAACATTTCAATGCAAGAGTAGGTATGTTTTAAAATAAATGGGTGCTCAATTATAGATCAATATTGAAATAATGTAGCATCATTTGAAAATAATAGATACATTAATTTATAAATCCACAACTTCTATTAAACCAAACAAAAATATCCTTAGTTTTACATAAGTTTTCAGAAAATTGCTATTTAGTCGGTGGTAGTATTGCAGGCTGTGAACTAACTTCAATACTAATATTGGGCCCTCCTAATTACTAAAACTTGAAGGAATTGCTATTCGTTCGTGACACTTTGACAACTAAATGTTGAGCTGACACAGGAATGCAGCTTGTCGCGCGACTGGGTCTAATGTTGTCTCGTGATTAAGCGAATATGTCACACAACAGAGCGAGTGAGTTCTTAAGAGATTATATTTTGGTATTTGGGGGCGGGTGAGGGAGGGGATTCACTGTCAAGAATAGGCCGATCTCCTAGGATGTCGGGTTGGTCAGTTATTTGTATCATTGACCGCAACATCCTCGCATTCCTCCCAACATAATGTAGTAGTTGGTTACAAAACAAAGTATGAGCAAGGATCAAGCACTTCGAGAACGTTCCAAGCGTATCGAGAAACGTATCGTTGACTCCACAATTGAACACTTCTTTACGAGACAATACTGCTTGACTTACTCAGCCTGGTGGTTTAAACGCATAGCAAGTTCCTATGACACGAGTTTAAAGATTTTTTATTATTTATTGATACTTTGGATGAATGAATGAATGAATGAATGAATGAAAGATTTATTCCAGCGTAAGACAAAATAAACAAGTATGAACATTGTGGCGAGTACAAAATAAATGCCTTCAATAATCTAAATGGAGGATGTACGGAATTACCCCAAACACCAAGAGACAGGCTCTGTGCGGTGTGGGGGAGTAGACATTTTAAGTAGTAAATACACAATCCAACACGTGAACACGCAAATAATTCAAATTCACACAATAAATTCAATAACAATACATATGCATACAAATACAGATCGTAAAACTTACAAAACCTTAATTATCCTAAATTGTCCTTACTTAAACTTTATTATTTCTGTGTATAGATACTGCACATAATGTTTCACAAGTGTCTGGCCCCAAAGAGATGAGCCAAGAGAAAATTGTTTTCTTATAATTTAAGCGGGAGTGCTCTCCCGGTTTCTGGAGATAATTGGGTAAAACTCTAAGAATGTAGGGGAAACCATAATAAACATGACGGGATGTGGACCATAAGCGGGTGGGAGGGACCGGTATGGTGGCTTGAGTAGTTGGGCGAGTGATATATATGCCGAAGTACAAGGGTAGTTGAAAAAGTCAGGGTGCTTATGAAAGAAGCAGAGTGCAGATTTTGAAAGTTGGGAGATGACGATTTTATCATCTTATATCAATTCCAACATGATTGCATCATTAATAACTACTGCGCATGCGCCAATATGAACTCCTTGTAACAAGCTTATATTTTCCACAGTTTTCATTCGGTCTGGATGAAATTTTTAGGGAATGAGCGGGCTAGGGGGTGGACAGTCCCCTGTCAGTTTAAGTGTTGCAAAATCAATACTCCACTCTGCGCATGCGCAAACGTAAATTCCATTATGCTCCATTTTTTACGCCCTAGTCGTCCGATCTCGCTCAAATTTGGATGATAGTTGCGGGAGGATCATTCCATGTCAATTTCAATATGATTTCATCATTAATAGCTACTGCACATGCGCCTATGTGAAATCCTTGTAACGACCTAAATTTCCACTGTTTTCATCCGATTTCGATGAAATTGCCAGAGAATACGCCGGTTAGCTTGTAGATGGTCCCCTAACAGTTTTATTTTTGCCAAATCAATACTTCATTCTGCGCATGCGCAAACGTAAATTCCATCATGTTCCATCTTTTCACTCTCGAGTCGTTCGAATTCGCTGAAATTTGGATGATAGTTGGAAGAAGATGATAGGTAAACGAGGAAATATGTGCCACACCTAACTTGGCCAACTTTTTTTTTTTTTTTTTTTTTTTTTTTGCATTACAATTTTGTATAGTACAGAAATGCGGTTCCCATTGCATTACTTTATACTTTTATATCACAATTATTTAAGTACTCGTGCAATCTATTCTTTATGAACAAATATATTCTTTGATGCCAAAAAAAAGTTGTAATTTGACATAACTGTCGTACTTCTTTGCACTGCACTAAAAAATTCTAATCGGTTACTGTTTAGTCCGTCACATATCATTACTAAGTGCTCCAAAGTTCCATTTGCATGTCCACATGTTCGGCATTCAGATGTGTCCAGTTGTTGAATCTTCACATATTCCACGATCAACTCTTAATCAAAATATGGTTCTTCTCAGGCTTTCATTGACATTTTTTCTAAAGAACCATGTTACTTTTGGGGGGAAGGGATGGATTTGTTTGTAGGAGTATCCATTGTTTGAGTGTATGTATTCACTATCCATTGTTCCCTGTTATTCTTGATGATCACTTCTATCTGTCAAGACCGGGGTGTTCAATAGCGTTCCTGTTTCTGATGCTTCTTTTGCTAAATGATCTACCCTTTCATTTGCTAGTAATCCTGCATGGGCTTTCACCCATACAAATATTACATTTTTCTTGTCTTCATCACATATATTGAGAAGTCTGAGTAGTCGGTCAATCAGGTTGTTTTTCACTCTTTTTATGTTACCTGTTTTGATAAGCTGTATTGCACTGAGTGAGTCATTGCAAATCAAGAAGATGCCTTCATTTCTATAGAAATCAACAATGCTTTCGATCGCTTTCTCGATGGCTATTACTTCCGCATTGAAGCTGGATGTATTATGAGGAAGCTTGAAGGTTTTCGTATAGTCGTTGGTTACACTGAAGTATGTTTGTCCTGCCTACTCACATCCCACCGAAGTTCCTGCTTTAGAGCCATCTGTAAGCTTATAAGAATAAATTAAATTCAAACAGAAGTATCACGAAAAAAGACAGTTTTCAAAATTCATGACGACGATTATTGCTTAATTTAATGTCATTTTCTTCATGTCCTTGATTCCAATCATTCTTACGTTATGAAAAATGACTGCATATGTGTAGTAGACAAACTCATAGCGAACTTATGCATGATCTAATTAAATTGTCCCAATACAACATAAATATTTTAAACCCCTTTTAAATGCACCGAAAATAACTTATAAAAAAAACTGGTAAAGAAATATTAAGGTGACGGCTGGATTAAATTACCAAACTAAGAGCTCCACAGATTCAAATTCTTGTCGTCCACCTTCGGTTCGCAGTATAGCACAATATTTTTAAAGATGAAAATACTTGGGCAAGTTGATCTTTCGGTATTATGTAACATGGGCATCGGGCAAGTTTGGGAAGACAGCCATCCGGACAAGGTCAGCGAGGCTACTTCGGCCGAGCAATAAAGTGACACCTCACTTTTGGTCATATCACACACAATCCGAACAATATGATTGTGCTACGGAGTCAGAAAAATCGGTGACCGAAATTTAAGCGGAAACCATCAGAAGACTGTGAAAAATAAGCTTGTTACAAAGGATTAAATATTGGCGCATGCGCATTAGTTATTAATAATGTAATGTTGTTGAAATTTATATAAAATAATCAAATTGTCATCCCAAAACTATCATCCGAATTTGAGCGAGATCGAACGGCTAGGGCGTGAGAAAATTATGCTTGGTAGAATTTACGTTTGCGCATTCGCAGAGTGAGGAATTGAGTGGAAAACGATGAAACTGATAGAGGGCTGTCTACCCCCTAGCCCGCATATTCCAAGAAAATGTTATCCAAATCGAATGAAAAAAGACCAGTCATCCAGCATGACCCCATGAGCGAATTTTTGAAGAAATCTTCGACATTTCAGATCTTCGACATGAGATTGGGTCTGCGTGCTAGTACGTACATAAATAGAACTTCTTCATAATTTCATGGCTGGTATTTTCTAAGCCACAGTCAGTGTTAAAGCTACATCAAGTTCTAAAACAGTTGAGCGTAAAACATTAAAGAGAGCGACCGAGAGCATCGGAGGACGGAATATTTCACAGAGAATTAAACAGCATGGTTCTAGGATTGGTTATACAGGGATACTTCCATAAGAGTAGTTCAATCTGAATTTGGACAATGTTTCATGCAAATATTACCGATTTTTACAACTAGCGAACGGCATTATTTCGATTTTTGACCGATTTTTCAACTTTGAAATTTTTGAAAACTTGATGCATATTCTTATAGGAAATTTTACGCTGATTCCGAATATATTACATGTTAGTATGCTGAAAAAATTATTTCGCACAACAAATCGCAAAAAACAGGCTATTTTGAAATTTTTGACTACATTTTTCAAAATTTTAACCCGAAGATGTAATCCGATCATGCTGGACAACGAACTTGAACTTTCGTTTTGTGTCCTTAACATTTTAAAATTTGTTTGAAGTTTCTAGCACAATTCTACGGACAGTTATCGTCTGGAATGACACATACATATATACATACATACATACATAATACATACATACAAAAAATGCGTTAAACTTCAGAATATGATTTAGAATAGCCTGAAACGGGTTGCTGCATTAAAGTTTTTCAAAAATTCACATTCTACAAAGTTTGAGGCGACAGCAATAGCTTAATTTTCTTCAAAAATTCGCTAACAGTGGAAAATAAGCTTGTTACAAGGATTTGCGGACACACGACAGACACACACAGACAGACTAACCAAAGTTGTTCAAAATGATCTAAAACGTAAAATGCGAGTGGAAATTTTGATTTTGGAGACCAAAAATGTTTTTCTCCCGAAAGTGAAAACAATGCTTCCGCTACCTTTAGGTAGACTCGGAAGCAAACTAAGGGTTTTTTTTTTTTTAGTGTTGCCGTACCTGTACTACTAACTGTGATATCTGATCTGTGATACATTTTTGTACAATCTAGTCATAGTTTTATTTCTCTTTGGCGATTATATATAGTAACAAATATTCAGTTATTAGCCTATTCTAGATCTAGTCTTAGTTGTACTATTTTATTTTTATTTTTTATCCACTCTAGGGGCTAAACAGTGGTCATCACTGAACCCTTATTTTGTCCTCCTCTGATTGACCAGTGGAGACCGTGATGGCACTCTGTTTGGTGGTGGAGGGTAGCATGGCCCCCCTTCGAATCGTGCCACTTGCAGTGTCCCTTTGGACACCTTGTTCAATGCCGATAATTATCCTTATGGTTGAGGTGCTATTATCACAAGGTTTACTAAATCTTGGTTAACTCGAGACCAGAATTTTGATTCGTCGCTCGTCCTTCCCCAAGTGATTTTACGTTGAAAGCTCGAACCTGGCTCGTGAGACACACGGTATTATTAGTTCACCGACAGGAACCCCGCTGGCCCGCGGAATAATTCACGCTTTATAAAAAGAAGATCGAATATTTGGATTTGGCTGGCGCTGCGGTGAACAAGGGAATGTCCATTTGGCAAGGGACGCCGGCTTGAGGCTGTCCCTACAGATATGCCAGTCTCAACTCCCGCGCCTCTCCTTTCTCATATTGTTACAACTTCGATATCGTTTTATAATTAAATTGTGAACACTAGGCCATATCCAAGGGTGTGACAGGTATTATTTTTGTGGTGAAATCCGTGACAAATAGTGGCAAAATTATGGGAAAAAGAAAATAACGCAATTTATTGAAATCATTTCTTTTTATATTTCACAAACCTGAACAAGGCATTTGATTGCGATATGAAAATGAAATGAGTTATTGCGTTTTTCTTAATCTTATCAAGTCACTATTTTTCATCGGTCTCAATAAAAATAAATTCAAATCGGGATGTTAAATTATGAAATGAAATAAGTAGTGGCGGTGTCGAGAGAATTTCTTCAATTCTTACAGTGTCGGATTCGTGTTTCTCTCTTGGTTTAGAAGTGCAGTGTGCAGTTAAGACGCTAAAGTTTCTCCAGTGTTAGTTGAAAACGGGTCCATTGTGATTGGTGTTTGGTTCGTGTTTTCATCAAATCTAAACAAAAGGAACGAGTAACCTCGATAAAAAATATTTGAGCAAGGTGAGCATTGTAATATTATAGTACCTATTTCATATCAAAAAGAGTTCAGTGGGTAAAAATTCTACTGAAGAACAGTTGGCCCCCGTATGGAATTTTCGAAATTTCCCTGACGTTTCCCTGATTTTCCCCTTCAGATTTCCCTAACGAAATTCCGTGATATTTCCAAGTCAGATATTATTATTATTTTTTCATTTATTTATTTATTTATTTTTCTTTACTCGACACCTTAAATGCTCCCAAACATATCGTGTAATTTAAAATATAAAAACAGCCTACACCTGAATACTAGTGGTAATAATGAAGGTGAAGCATGGGAAAGAGGTAGTACACTTTTATTAAAGTAATTGTATTTGTGAAAATACATATTAATAATTTTAAAAAAATCGCAGTTAGACGTTGACTCAAAAGAAAGGAAATGTGTGGAGTATACATACCTATGGTAACTAAATTATTCCACAATAAATTCAAGTAAAATCTGTAGAAAAATCACAGAGAATGAGGGAAAAATTACAATTTTTTTTCAAAACCCAGATTAGTTCATTCGAATGAATAAAATAATTAATGCTCTACAGCCAATAGCCCTTATTGAAACACTGTATTCCGCATGACCAGTATTTTTATAATTTTGGTTGATATGTCTGTGGCTCAATAATTACATGGTCTTAGCTCTGAAGGCTGTTTCAAATTTTCGTCTGACAGAACAAAAAAGCCCCCTTTTTGGCCCCTGGACCCTCCGGTTGCTTTTCGCTTTGAGCCTGCGGCTAAAATGCTAATACATGGAACATGCTTTGATGCTTTCTTCTGATAAATCGGGATCGCCTTATATTTTGTTTTCTTATAGTTATGATGTTACCAAACTAATTAGCCTGCCACTAAGCGGCACAACTATAACCAAGATGACCACCTCAACCAAGTGACACATTGTTTAATAACCATTTATAACATCGCATTATAGGATTATTATTTTGTAAATAAATATAAAACTACGACATAAATATCTTAACAATTTTCAGTAAAGTTAGAGCTTCCCAACGAATGGTGAACGATTTTTGTGCGATGAACACTGCGGAAGTTCCATTTCCCTACCAACGGCTTGGTTGTACGTGAAACTCATAAGACATAAAAACGTGACATTTTCGGCCAGTTACATAGGTGATGGCTAAAGCATGTACCATGCTAAAAGTTAGCTAGCTAGTTACTTAAATACTCTGAGGTTTTTTTTTTCTCGCATACGGTTTAAACTAGTTGATGTTGTAACCAGGAAAGCCAAAGACATATGCATGCCACAATGTATCAGCTTGTTCCGTTATTACCCTTTGAGTAGTTTGACCACCACTTTTGACAATTAATTTTCATGCGCTTACCTACCTATCAAATGTGAGATGAACTGTGCTGTTGAACGTTGATTGTTGGTAAATTCTGAGTATAAAATACCTAAAAACTACAAATTATGACACAATGTTTTGTATTAAAAAATTTCCTTACATTTGGTGGTTTTTTGCCGAAATCCCTGACATTTCCCTAACTTTTTCCGATGCTAGGAATTCTCCGACATTTCCAGCTTTTCCCTAATCTGTCCAGTTGGAGGCCACCCTAAACAATTATTAGGAAAGTAACCTGAGTTAGACCGGGAGCCGTTGTATTGAACGCACTTTAACGAAAACAATATTTTAAGGTTATAGGGATATAACTTAAGTTGTTACTAATGTTTGAAACTGAATGAAATATGAACTAGTGTAACATTATTATACTTGTTTTACATTGCGAATCCATGGAGGATCATCAACTGCTAGATTGTGTGGCTCCGTAATATGGAGGGGAGAAAAAAGCAATGCCAAAAAAAAAAAAAAAAAAAAAACCAGGTGTGCTAAACACCACACGGGAGAAGTGTAAACTTCTATGACGATTTTCTGCTAAATATAATAAATATGAAATATATTATGGAAATGATTTTGGTTGCTGAAAAAATCTTTTAAAAACCAATTTCAAAGTATACAAATTTTTATTCTAACATTATTAAACTTTTCTTGCTCCATCCCTACAACATCCACTCTGTTGGGTTGTTGGGAAAGTAAAAGTGGACAGGCTCCGCCCCTGGACCCTCGGTAACCTTCCGCCTTGAGCCTTCGGCTAAAATGCTAAAACATGGAACATGCTTTCTTCCGCTAATTCGTAAATGTAAATAAATTTAAAACTACGACCTAAATGTTTTAAAAATCAAAATGAGAACAGAGTACCAAAGTAGGTAATTTTCTGTTATGGTGCGCGTTTACAATTACTATAAGCAAGATTAACTTCTCAACCAAATGACAACATAACAAGCGGCATTGTTTACTATATCCATTTATAACATAAATAAATATAATACTACGACATGAATAGAAGAACAAGTACGAAAGAAATGCGTGATAAATCGAGAGCTTTCCAACGAGTGGAGAACGATTTTTGTCCTGTGAAAAATAGAGAAGTTTCATTTCCCCATCAACGGCTTGGTTGTACGTGAAGAAAAAAACAGCGTGACGGAAAAAAAACGTGACGGTAAAATCGTATTCACACCCCGCTAAATTTTTCGACGCGCCTACAGAAGTTTACACTTTAAAAAAAAAAAAAAAAAAAAAAAAAAAAAAAAAAAAAAAAAAAAAAAAAATTCTTGCAATACTACAAACACTTATAACGCAGAAAACGATATCTTGGAAACCACAGAGTGAAAATTAGGAATCACAGATCTTTGCACATGGTCTGAGCTTGGTACTTGTCATTTTGAACATGCCTTGTCCAGCAGCAGCTGAATGTACAGGTTGTGTAAATTGTACCGATGAAACTCTTTCCAGTGTCAAAAAGAGAGAAAGATTTTTGATACAAAATGATACAAAAAAATTATCCTAACAAAAATACACATTTGATAATATAGCCCGTCGGTAGGCTCAGCCTGTCTAGACGAGCCAGAGCCGCTTGACAAACATCCAGATCATAATGGATGCCAATGTGTTTTTTCGATGTGTAGAGTAGATGATGTTACTTTGTAGTTTATCTATTTACGAAGAGTTGGCTTAATTATCTTGATGGATATTGGGTTTTACTGAGCATAATCAAATGCTGAGCTACTTATTTGACATACTAGTTGTTAATGACTCAAAAGACCAGCTCAAAAGACTTGGAGGCATCATAAATTGTCTGGTTCTTCCGTGTACCTTCCTGATATATTATATTATATATATATTTCTGTACAAGTGATCCTTCTATACTAGCGCGTTAGTTTTACCAGCTCATGGGATAATTTTATTAAATTCACTATATATTAACATTACGCAGTACATATTTCCATCCAGCATGAAAACTATTTAAATTAGGAAATTTGGTTATATGAGCGTGATGCGCAGTTTGTTAGTACTTCTTCCTATCGACCTTGTCGTCTGCCATAAGATGTTGAACATTCTCTATTTGTGCAGATGGTTTAAGAAGCATCAAAAAGTACAGAATAATGTTGAGTACAGATCCAAGATGCTGCAAACTTGTCATGGATAGGAGTAGTCCCTCCTTCTCGATACTTACAAATGCAACATCTAAGGGGATATTTCCTGGCCCATCAGCAATCAGCGATATCCTTTGGGTGTAGCAGGTTAATCGCCTCTCCTCTTTGAAGGGGGAACTACTGAATTTCCATCACCTCCCTTCTCATGGTAGTAGAGCGTCGTTTCGAAACCCCCCCCCCCCCCTACCCCATCACGCAACTCCTCGAATATTGACTGTCCTGAGGCCCCTAACCCCCCCCCCCCCCAGTCCTTCTATAGGCAAAAATGGACAATATACCCAAAACCTTTACCATTAATAGATTTAAACTAACCATCCCCCCCCCCCCACTTGGAGCCCCCTTCCACTTCCCCTCCATTCCTTTCTTCTTGAAATCCCCGGGAGTGTGATGTATGGGAATAGATCCTCCTCGATTCTTGAAAATGTTACATCTAAGGGGTTATTTCCTGGGCCTATCAGCGTTCAGGATATCCTCTGTGTGTTGTAGGTAATTCGGCTCTCCCCTTTGAAGGGGGAACTTCACATTTCCATCGCCTCTCTTGTCTCAAACTGGATGTGATTTTGTCATCAATGACAGAAATACTTGTTAAAAAAGACTTTATTAATCGAACGTCAAATGCATTAAGAAGGCCCTAGACCATGCACCCCGGGTCAAAAATCTCCTACCCAAATCCGGTACTTCCCTTCAGTTCATTAATTTGAAAGTAAAATTGTGAAAAATTTCGGATAATTATCAGTATTATTACGCTCTGACGTCCTTCAGATAAAAACTGGGCCAGTGTTTTGGAATCAGACACATTAATCCATCGAAATACGGAACTTACGGTCAGCTCATTAATTGAAAGTGAAATTGCTACAAATTTCTGATAATTACAGTATTATTAATTACTCTCTGACACCCATCGAAAAAAACATGGCTGGTGATTTGGAATCACTCTGTTACGTCAATGATTGTCTCATAATAACAGCTCATTAAAGGTCACATATGGCTTACTGTAATGAGGCCAGCCGATTCACAATCTATTCATCACTTTCTTTATGTTTTCTAGCTTTGTGACCATTGTAACAAATGAAAATATATTTTAGGGGGATGTGTAAGCATATGTAAATTTTAATTAGCAGTAAGGTTAGTCTTATTATGGGCCTTTTGATGAGCTCTATGTCCTGAGATTCTCTTACATCAACAACAGAACAAAATGGGATTAACATAAATAAAATGGTTCTACGAACTTCGACAAAAGAGAATATACGCGCCCATGTGGTGTATGGCACATGCACATTCAGAGACGCTCGTATTTCCGAGAACATGAAATGTGAGATCATTGAAATTTTTGAACATACTCTCACCAGGTACAATGATAAGAAAAGCTGCAACATAATTACACGATGGTTTATGAATTCGGATAATTAGATACCCCTTCTAGTAGATCATTGGTCTATAATTTATTAAACCCCGAATGTAATATATGATCAGACATGGCGCATGTGCCTGTTCACACTTCTACAGTTCCAAGACCCCGCTATTTTATGCTTCACAGTAAAGATGTTTTGAAAAAATGGGAAGATTTTGCTTCAAGTAATTAACGTTAGCGCATGCGCAGAAGTGAGTACCTAATGATTTGAGAAAAATGAAATTGGTAGGGTACAATCTACAGCCTAACTCACAAATTCCCTGAAAATTTAATCAAAATCTTATGAAAAATAGACCATGTTCCTCGGAGTTATCTTCGCACATGCGCAGGAGCTAATAATGATACAATCAAGTTGAAATTAACATGGAATAACTAGACCAAACTAACAATATATTTATGGTATATAACTTTACACCAAATTTGAGCTGGATTGGTCTAATAGGGCGTAAAAAATGGTACTCGAATGAATTTACGTTTGCGCTATGCGCAAAATGGAGTAATGGTTTGAGAAGTATGGAATTGATGGTGAACCATTTACAGCCTAACCTGTCCCTGAAAATTTCATCAAAATCAGATAAAAACTGTTGAAATTAGGCTCGTTTAAAAAGGTATACATATTCGCGCATGCGCAATAGCTACTAATGATAGTATTGTGTTGAAATAGCAAGGAAATGCTTAAATTAACCTCTCCCACCTATCCTTCAAATTTGAGCGAGATCAGACAACGGGGGCGTGAGAAAATAATAATTGATGGAATTTACGTTTGCGCATGCGCCGGGTGAATATTGATTTTGAGAACAACGAAACTCATAGAGGAACATCTTCACCCCAACCCACACATACCATGAAAATGTTGATAAGAACAGGTTGAGTCCCGTTGGAGGTTGAAGCAAAGGTCCCGTTTTTTTTTTTTTTTTTTTTTTTTTTTCACAAAAAGTACAAACAATCGGAGTACCCCGATTTTCACGTATAACCGCCCGTTCTAAGGAAGTGATTAACTCGGTCAGTTTCAAATCATGAAAATTTTTCACCACTCGTTGGAAAACTCTAAATTTCCTAAAAACATCTGCTGCAAATCCCCTCACCCTTCTCACTCTCTATTCCATAAAACTCTAATCAATTTGGAATGCCAATAATATGTTTTAAATATGGCGAGAAGACGTCAACCGGATTATAAGCGTATTATTTCTCTTTCATGGATAGAGTATCCCCCCCCCCCCCCCTCTCCACAAATACGTAGTACAAAAGAGTAAAAGTACAAAATGCATAGATATCATCCATTCAGGCTAACCAATTGTTGGATCGCGTCTAGTAGTCACTTACATTCATTATTCTCTCACCCATTTTGACTGCGTTGGGATGAAGACGGCTTTGCCGATTTTGCGCTATCGCCCAACCGTTCTGGAAGTGTGGTGGTGGATTCACACATTCACCAAACTTAAAATATGCTTATATTTGAATAATAATTATTTAATTTTTATTTTGTAACAATTACTGTAATTTGTATATCATGGCTCATATGCGGAGAATGAACCCTTTAATGTCTGTGATTTTCACAGCATTGTAAGAATTAGGCTTACGGAACGCAAAGTCTTTATGATATAATTTCAAGAGAACGAAATTCACAATGGAATCGAAGAAGTTTCACAAAATGGGATTAGAATGGGATGAATCAGTGTTACATACTTCGTACTGGTCTCGTGGTATAAGGTGTACAGCTCTGCAATGGTAGGCAATCAGGTCGTGGGTTCTAGTCCTATCATTTATAAAAATGAAATGAAAATCATGGAAGTCCGTTTAAAATTATGTTTATTGGGTAATTGGTGAAAAGAGGCTAAGCCGTTAAAGAAGCGTCTCATTCTCAAACGCAGTCAAAAATAGTGAGAAAATACACTGCACTAGACTAGTAGGCGGCGATTCGACTATTGGCATGGCCCAAATCGGATGATATGCATTTTATGTCTGACATCTTTTGTACACGAGCGTCTTTTTGGGGATATCACACATTTAGGTAGTAGAGGAGGAAAAGGTAGGAATGTAAGGGTTGCTTTGACTGGTGAGTCAGTCATTTCATTCGACTTTTGTTGTCCGAGAGACGCTCATTGGGAAATTTAAGTTCCCTAGGGTTAGCAGGAAAGACTTTTTCACCCAGCTGATGAGGAAAGAGTCCCCAGTTTGTCCTTATCATGATGTTTCATACCAAATTTCAAATTCTTAGGGTGAACAGGAGAGAATATTTAGTTCACATAGCTGATAAGGACAGAGACCGTAATTTTGTTTATTTCTTTGTGTCCCATAAAGTTACCCATCAAATTTCTCATCCCTAGAATGAAAAAGAGAGAACTTAGCTAACTCGACGAACAGGATAGTGCCCATCATTCCATTCGTCGCATAATGTCCCAGAGAGTATCCCTACCGAATTTCAACTTCTTAAAGTAAACAAGAGAGAATTTAGCTCACTCAGCTATCAGGAAAGGGTCCTTGAGTTTATTCGTATCTTGATATTACAGAGATACTCACTATCCCTCCTACCTCCCCTAATATTCCCTCCATTACAACCCCTAAGAAGTTTGTAGTAGGTAATAGAAAAATAAGATATTAAGGACAGAACTATACTTTTTTTCTGCAATATGGGGGCATTTCAAGTACACACTCAATATATGGTTTTTTAAATAACTTACCCGAACCCATGCAGTATAAATTAGATGTTAAATTATGAATCATAGTGCACATATTAGGTTGTAGAAAACCATTGGGAACACAAGCAAATCACCCACCTCTCCGTATTTCCTGACTGTTTTCATGGATCCAACAAAAATGCTTGAAAAAAATTTTGGCATGGATATGTCTTTGTTCTGGGGGGGGTAACCAAAAATTTTCGTCACGCAAAAGTTGATGTCACGATTTTCCAAACATAATGATTTTCACGAACAACCAGCCGTTGCTAGGTGAATGGAACTTCCGCAGTTTTCATAGCACAGAAATCGTTCGCCACTCGTTGGAAATGCTTGATTTATGTGATAAATGATCACATCTCAAGCTACCGATTTCCCCTTCCCTACATTCCTAAACTCAGTTGATTGGACTGTAAACAATTTTCGTTTGGCGGAAACTAAATAGCGTCTGTATTGGAGAAATAACTTTAACAGTATTTAAAGTATGCTTTTTGTGCCTCCAAGAATAATAAATGAAATTCTTTATCCTACATTTCGTCGCCCACAGTCCAAAGTTGAAGGATTTGTTTACAACTCTCGAGGACAACCTTCATGAAATCTCCAATCGAAGACATATCCATGTAACATGGTATCTGCTTGTAAAGCAGATAGTGGAACTCGTTTACGAGTTTGCGCATGCATACACTCCTTTCAGTTTTTTGGTGATGGAACTTATAGGGCGCCTGGGGGCTAATCCGTGGAATCCCGGTGTTTTCATAATCGAACTTCGATTTACTTTATGCTTCTAGATTTCTAAATTTTTCTTCTTCTTCTTTTTTCTTCTTTAAATTTCTGGGCAATTTAGCCTGTGTTAAGCCACATACAGACAAACCGATTGACAGACAGACACAGCAACATTTTCATTCAAAAATTCCCACTTACGAGAACTAAATTCATTCAACCTCCTGCACAAATTCATAGCATTCAGTTGCTGAGGAACTGGATAACAATGAATATCAATTTCATCATATTATACATAGAAAAGCCCTTTCAAGGCATGAAGCGATAAAATGCAACTCCCACGGAAGACATTAATAGAAACAATTCCGCATTAGCACAATTAATTACTGACGAACAAACTGATTAATAATATGATTCGAATTAAAATTGTCCGCTTATAGGTAGGTGTTACCCGGGTATTCCCACGCGAATCTCGGAATTCGGAAATCCCCGTTCCGTTTCCTGTGAATCATCACCCTTGTTTTTCAACCACCTTCATTAATTCACCGCACAGCGTATATTTTGCGGGAAAAGTGAGAGAAATGGAAATCGCAATACGAGGATTGTATGTTAATGTTGAAAATTGGGAAGAATATCGGAATATGTGTCCCTCTTATTATATTTTCACACGTTTTGAACCGGATCTCTTTATTAAACGCCCCGGAAAGCACAGTGTTGCTGCTTTTTGAGGATGAAACTAAAGTAGACATCTCACCCCAGCTTGAACGGTGGAGCGTTGATTAAAAAAAATGGAAGTCACGACATGGTTTTAAGAAAATGGAATAACTGAATTACTCAAAGAAAAAACCTATTATTCGTATTGAAATGTTATACATTCGTCACTTATACCAAATACGGAGAAGACTATCGAATTGATTAAAAAGGCAAAAGGTAACAATTTTTCATCAGAATGCAACAACCATCACGTCCACTATGCAAGGCTTTTCAGAATTTATTCAGTCCTTCACCTACAGCCTGAGTGAACGAGACCTTAAAACTCATGCAAGAAATGCGCGCAAGAAATGCATGCAAGACACTCATACGTTCGTTGTGAAATTTTGAAAGAGTTCGTTGTGAAAAATTGAAATTTTCAAAGAGATTCTAGATAATGACCTCCCTTTCCCATTCTCTCTAAATGTACCAACCAGTTGAAATTGACACTTCTGAATATCGTTCAGAGAGTGCCGTGTTTCCTGCTGGGCGTTGTGGTCGATTTTCCATTATCCTTGCTCAACAACTGAATTAAAAAAATTATGAAGATTTTTTCTCTTTCAGCAGGTCAATAGGAACTCATATTCTTTAATGAAAGTCCAAGATTCGCTGTGTTACGCGATACCTGGTCCTGCTGAATTGGAGGTTCTCCTAGGAGCATCTGCTACCTGCACTCACTCCTACTTCTCAGTTCTGACCTCATTCTCAAATGTCATAATATCACTTTGGCACTTGGTATACTCATTATAAGGGCATTTATAATATTAAATACTCCAGATTAGTTAATTTGATTTCTTGATGTTTTCATGTAATTACTATTCACCCCGCTAAGGGGCAGACCTCACTTGTTAACTACATGTTCAAATTATTCAAAAGCTTCTAACAGCACAGGCATAGTTTTTCCCGCAATCCACATCATCGCATTGAATGCTGTTTTAACACATTTTATACAATACGCATCTGTGTATAAACTGAATATGTATGTATGCTGATATGTTGTTGATAGTGCATTGATCTGTTGGATAACAGTTTGCACAACGTTAAACTGAGATCGTCGTGATGGACAACAACGGCCACTATCTGGGAAATACATTTCTCGGAACAACTCATATCAGATTTTATGAAAATGTCTCTTAATTTCAAGAAAACTATTTTGAAGTCCACAAAAAGGCTACTTCGGACTTTTAAAATAATTTCAATTGACTAGCTTTCTTTATACTATATGTACAACTACTTTCCTATACTTGAAATTCCAGTAGATAATATATACATATATTTGGGTTTTTTTACAGTCATTTGATTATAAGGTTGTCTAATCCGCAGAGAATGGGTAAAAATCAATTAGAACCCTGATTTTGATCAATTTCTTCCTTTTGCTAAGCTAGAGAATACCTCTAAATATAATGATAAGGCCAAAGTGCTTGGATTATAAAAAATGGCTATTCAATCGATTAATCAAGGTCTTTATTTCTAAGGAAACACCCTGCACAATAAATTAACTAGTAGCGACTTTACTCATAACGACAAATATACATATATACATACATATAACGATAAATATAGAAATATACATATATTTGAATAGATCAACATTTCAATGCAAGAGTAGGTATGTTTTAAAATAAATGGGTGCTCAATTATAGATCAATATTCAAATAATGTAGCATCATTTGAAAATAATAGATACATTAATTTATAAATCCACAACTTCTATTAAACCAAACAAAAATATCCTTAGTTTTACATAAGTTTTCAGAAAATTGCTATTTAGTCGGTGGTAGTATTGCAGGCTTGAACTAACTTCAATACTAATATTGGGCCCTCCTAATTACTAAAACTTGAAGGAATTGCTATTCGTTCGTGACACTTTGACAACTAAATGTTGAGCTGACACAGGAATGCAGCTTGTCGCGCGACTGGGTCTAATGTTGTCTCGTGATTAAGCGAATATGTCACACAACAGAGCGATGAGTTCTTAAGAGATTATATTTTGGTATTTGGGGGCGGGTGAGGGAGGGGATTCACTGTCAAGAATAGGCCGATCTCCTAGAATGTCGGGTTGGTCAGTTATTTGTATCATTGACCGCAACATCCTCGCATTCTCCCAACATGATGTAGTAGTTGGTTACAAAACAAAGTATGAGCAAGGATCAAGCACTTCGAGAACGTTCCAAGCGTATCGAAGAAGTATCGTTGACTCACAATTGAACACTTCTTACGAGAAAATACTGCTTGACTTACCAGCCTGGTGGTTAAACGCATAGCAAGTTCCTATGACACGAGTTTAAAGATTTTTTATTATTTATTTATTTTAGTCTACTATTGGAAATGTTCAATTGGGCGAAAAAAATTTCTGTTTTTACTACAACCGATTTGCCACGCGCATCATTACAAGTTAGAACTATTTTAGACACAACTTCGGTTCACAGTTCTCTCGTCTGTTATGTACTGTAAGTGTTTGTGGAAGTGTGTTTCGTACGTGTGTCCGCAAAGACTCCTCTGGCGAACAAAGCTGTATTTTGCACTCAAGCACAAGGTTGCTGGATACAAATTTCGGCGTTAAATTCTGCTGATTGCCGTAAAAAATCACTCTGGAGTACTCAAGCCTATTAGGTCAGCTGAATGAAAATTGATCAGAAGCTTATTTCTTGGTCCCTGAGGGTTACGAGACTGAAAGCTTTTACCCATTTC